>CM065690.1:49878177-49880677 GCA_017654935.2 Phymorhynchus buccinoides
GCTGTTTTCTTCGTCTTCTGATTGTGTGAATGCTTTGCTTGTTCTCCACACACATTACTGTTACTAGAACAAAAGAACAATCCACAGTGACCATTCTCCACACACTTTACTGTTACTAGAATAAAGAACAATCCACAGTGACCATTCTCCACACACTTTACTGTTACTAGAACAAAAGAACAATCCACAGTGACCATTCTCCACACACTTTACTGTTACTAGAAAAAAGAACAATCCACAGTGACCATTCTCCACACACTTTACTGTTACTAGAATAAAGAACAATCCACAGTGACCATTCTCCACACACTTTACTGTTACTACAAACAAAAGAACAATCAACAGTGACCATTCTCCACACATTCTGTTACTAGAACAAAAGAACAACACAGTGACCATTTCCACACACTTTACTGTTACTAGAACAAAGAACAATCAACAGTGACTGTTACTAGAATTCTCCACACCACTTTACTGTTACTAGAATAAAGAACAATCCACAGTGACCATTCTCCACACACTTTACTGTTACTAGAACAAAAGAACAATCCACAGTGACCATTCTCCACACACTTTACTGTTACTGACCATTATCCACACACTTTACTGTTACTAAAGAACAATCAACAGTGACCATTCTCCACACACTTTACTGTTACTAGAACAAAGAACAATCAACAGTGACCATTCTCCACACACTTTACTGTTACTAGAACAAAGAACAATCAACAGTGACCATTCTCCACACACTTTACTGTTACTGGAAAAAGAACAACCAACAGTGACCATTCTCCACACAGTTTACAGTTATGGACAATATTCTTTGTTTCATGTTCCATCTGTTACACTTTCGGAACAATTTAATCACCCATCCATCAATCCTTCAATATGATCACGAACATGAACCTTAAATCTTAATTGCATCTAGCTGAACATGTCAGTAGGCTTCATAACTCTCTCTGCTTGTGTTATTTCCCTCTGCCATATACAAGGCATTGTCTTCTTCTTTTGTCGTTGCTGTAGTATGAGAAAAACGAAAAACGAAACGAAATTTTATTTAACCAGGGAACATGAGATAAGCAAGTTACGGGTCCGGATGGAAAGGCATTGTCTTCTTCTCTTTGAGAGTAGAGAGAGAGAGAGAGAGAGAGAGAGAGAGGAGAACATGAGATAAGCATTTTATTTAACATCCGGAGAGAAGAGAGAGAGAGAGAGAGAGAGAGAGAGAGAGAGAGAGAGAGAGAGAGAGAGAGAGAGAGAGAGAGAGAGAGAGAGAGAGAGAGAGAGAGAGAGAGGGGAGGGAGAGAGTTAGAGAGAGAGAGAGTTTAGAGACAGACAGACAGACAGACAGGGACAGAGACAGAGATTGCAAAATACTTTCAAAGGGAACGCTACCTGGTGTTTGAAGTGCTAAGGACCATAACTCTACCAAACAGACCTGATAACCATGTTACAAATCCTGACCAAGCTGGCGCGCCCAATATTGCTGATGCCCATCGTAATTAACGTGCTAACCCTTTCACCGCCAGCCATATTTCAGCCAAACATTTCCATTAAATTTACCTGGGTAGACAACAAAATCCATCTGCAGTATTGGGGATTCTTCTGTGACAGATATAAAATAAGGTCTGTCCTTACTTCCCCAAACTATAACAATAGGGTCTTTGGATAATAGACCCCAATTTGATGCCTTTTTAGTGACATAGGTTTTAAATCACTGTGGTGCTAAAATGCGACTTTGGCGGTGAAAGGGTTAATCATTCGTGATGCTAACAGTACCAACAGTAATGTCTCTCGTGTTACATGGCGCTCAATGATTATTGTGAAATTGCTTTTTGGAGAGAGTATGATCATATTAAATAGGCCTACAAGACGGAAAGCACATAAAACCTCTCTCAGTAACTATTAAACGAGCTACCAACTCCGGCTAGGGGAGGCGTGTCTGTGTGGTTCTGGTAATGTGGTATGAGTTTCTTATTTTCCGTGCGCGCGCACACGCACGCACACACACACACACACACACACAAACACACACACGCACGCACGCACGCACGCCCGCCCACACACACACACACACCAATGTGGCAACAAAAGCATATACTCGTTGTGTCCCCCCCCCCCCCCCCCCCCCCCCCCCCCCCCCCCCGTGGAAATACCGGGGGTGTCTTTCGTACACATAGTTCCCCCACCTTCTGGAAGTTCTGTGCTTGTAACTTCCTGCCACTCTCTTTGACTCTGCCTTTTCCATTTGCTTACTTGTCATCTTCTATCTTTCTATCCTACTGGTCCATTCTCCTGCCTTTTTTTCTAAGATACATTCTTGCAAATATCTCTTGAGCCGAAGTCGGACATGCTGGGCCTAACTATTTCTTAGTTAGGTGCATGACGCATCTAAGCTCATATGACAGGAAACTGTCAGCGAACGAAGAAGAAGAAGAAGAAGAAGAAGAAGAAGAAGAAGAAGAAGAAGAAGAAGAAGAAGAAGAAGAAGAAGAAGAAG
>CM065690.1:49888177-49923177 GCA_017654935.2 Phymorhynchus buccinoides
TCATCTACAGCAATTCATCAATCCAATAGTCATCAAAGCAACTTCCCTATTGATTTGCTGCATTAGACAGCTTGCAAGATTTTACGAATGCAAGGACCACTAGCATTTGAGTTTAATTTAGTGTAATACGTAGCCGGACAGCCTTACACGTAGAAACTGATTTTCAACGTTTTCCATCCACATTGAAGATAATAAAACTACATTATTTATGTATGTCTTCTGTGTATAAGTATTTTATTTCAGCAGCCATTTGAATGTCATTCAAACAAAGTGCTCTCACAACATGCCATATCTTGACTGAAATCTACCCCCAACCCACACCCGCGTGTCTTCTGTGTATAAGTATTTTATTTCAGCAGCCATTTGAATGTCATTCAAACAAAGTGCTCTCACAACATGCCATATCTTGACTGAAATCTACCCCCAACCCACACCCGCGAACATTCTTAAAATGAAATCGCAGCATTGCAAAAAGAAATAAGACTATTAACCCTTTCACCGCCAAAGTCGCATTTTAGCACCACAGTGATTTAACACCTATGTCACTAAAAGGCATCGAATTGGGGTCTATTATAGACCTTATTTTATATACGTCACAGAAGAATCCCCAATACTGCAGATAGATTTTGTTCTCTACCCAGGTAAATGTAGTGCAATTTTTTGGATGAAATATGGTTGGCGGTGAAAGGGTTAATCTCTTGAGACGATGTTAACCGATACTTTACGCAGAAGAAAGAGCCATTGTGCACACTTCTAGGACCGTGGCGTGTGATGGTGAAAAGAAACATGCAGTGCAAACAAACAAGTGTTTGCCTGTCATCTTCTTCGTCGTTGTCGATCGCTAAGTTTCCTGTCATATGAACACAAATACGTAATGCTGCCGTTATGAGACTTACCCCCCCCCCCCCTCCCTTCCTCACCAGTCACACAAAACCCCCCGGCCGCAACAATACAAAAAGGGTGGCGCGCCTCTGGCTGCGACGCTCTCTCCAGGTGGGAGCAACCCGAATTTCACAGAGACGCCTCTGTGACTATAATGTACCTAACCTAACCTAACCTACTCAGAAAAAGGCCCAGAAAGTTTTGGTAAGAGTTTCTAGAACAGAGGCAGGGGAATGGACCAGTAAGGCAGAAAGCGAGTAGATGACAGAAAGCAAAGGGAAAAGGCAGAGTCAAAGAGAATGAGAGGTTGATTGATATGAAGAAGGGGAGAACCTTGTTGCAGGTTTCATCATAAGATTGATATCGAAGCCCCTTTGTAGGGGGCGTATCAGATATCACCTTAGAGGAAGCTACCAGCACAGAACTTTCAGAAGGTGGGGGAACTTATGTATGGGGCGTATCAGATATCACCTTAGAGGAAGTTACCAGCACAGAACTTCCAGAAGGCGGGGGAACTTACTGTACAAAAGAACCCCCTGTATCACCACACGGGATGGCTGTCAACCAGCTCACCGTTCTTCTCTAAGGCCCTTATCACACAGTCAAATCTAGTGGAGTGAAAGGAGTCGTAAGCTGCTTTCACTCCAGTCAAGTTTGACTACACATTTGTTCAGTGTGGGACACACGGAGCCTGTTTCTCTCAGTCAAGTTGAACTGCATCAGGGGGCCATTAGGACACTTTCTGAGGTCTTTGTGTCCGTGTCTTCGTAAGCTGAACACACTACAAATGGTTAAAATACCTTCTACAAATGGTTGGCTGGATATCATGCTCGAGTTAGCTGACTTCGTCGCTTCGAATGGCTTGACGCTTGAGAAAGCGGAGAGAGCGGCCATTCAGCCACCCATGTGATCATCTCCGTTCCCTTACATGAACACCTAGTGTGATGGACTACCACAGTAGGAACCTTTTTGTTTATCTGGCACAGTTCCCCCGAAGACGGAGTGTGGCTGCACACGTGGCGGGGTGATATAAAACGGTCACATACGTAATGTTCTCATCCCTAGCTGAAGCATTTGTACCACAGTGTTCATGTGCTTAGGCTGTTGGGATGATCCCTGGAGCCTTTTAGCCAGGGTACGTCTATCAACAACAACTGACACAGTGTGTATTTAGTATATCACACCAACGGTGATTAAAAAAATATAGTACCAAAATATTTGTCTTTACTAAAAGTCTTTGAAAGTAAAGAACCGTTTTATAATAAAATAGTACAGTCATCGGTCAATTTAATCTGAAACTAGCTATTAATGGGATACATCAAAAAGAGGACCATTTTATCCTGGCTGTCCAGATTTGTCAGTAAGTCAGTCTGCCTTGATATTTATCTTCAAAAGCTCCTGTTCCAACTTCAAAATCAATGAACAGCGTTGATGAAAGAAGGTTGGTGTCACCAAAGAAACGTGTCAAATTTTGTGTTCGATTGATTTATCATTTGGATAAGGATTCTTTAATATCACCTATTCTTGTATGTTAAAAGATGGCTCGATTTGCTTTAAATGAAATCCTAGAGATATTTAAGGTATCAGTTTAATGAGAACGCCTCTTAAAATGTTTTCTTAACTGGGGTCATCTTTATAGCTTTTTTTCCATTTGCAATCATGTGCACATGTTAGAATACAAATGTTAGAATAGGCCTAGCTCTCAACCAACATTCAATGTAGTGAGGGGAAAAGAATTCAACTAAATACCTTTTTAAAAAAACGTACTTCTTTGCAAGATATCTACGCTATATCTTAATACTGTGTAATCCTTCATTAATTCAGTGAAACTGCTAAGCAGTTGAGTAAGAATATAGCTTAAAAAAATGTTTTTATTCATTTCAATTCAAAACATAGTCACAAAAGAATATGTGACATTCAGAGCAACAACAAGCTCAAAGCAAGAATATAAGCCTACATATTTTACAACGTTGGAAATGTTCAACATTACTAAGACTTGATATAGTTATTTATTGCGCCTGTCAACATAGTATTTGTTCTTTTAAAATATGCCAGTAACTTCTAAGTCAATATCCTCTGATGACAAATTCAAATCCTGTTATGTAATCTAAGTCTGTGATTTCGCTCTGTATGCCACAACTTGATAGCCACTTAAAACATTCAAATTCATGTCAACAACAAAAATTCGTCGGCTTTATCCGCGAACTGAAAAGCCTCGTCGGCTCTACTTGAGAGTTTTTCGAGTTTTCGACACCCTCCCTGTTTGACACCCCCTACCCCACCCCCACCCCTCCTTCTCCACCCACCCCCTTGTGATTCCCGCCCCTCGCTTTCTTCAAAATCACTAAAGCAGAACCGGGGTGCCACATACAAATCAGTATCCCGTTGAAAGAAGAAGAAGAAGAAGAAGAAGAAGAAGGAGAAGAAAGAAGGGCTTCTAAAAAAAAAAAGGTGGTACTTGGGGGTGTGGGGGGGGGGGGGGGGGTGCTATTCGCGCTCCACAAGTGTTCAAGCTTGAAGCGAAAAACGGTCAACATGACACAAGACATTCAAAACGCGAGCACACTTAAAACGCATTGTGTTTGTTGTTTGTGTGTTTAGCAAATAGGCCTAACCTCTGCTGAGAGAGCTAAGCTACAGTCTGCTAATGCTATGCTAACACACAAGCAAGACACTTAGAGAAACAATCTTTGCACCTTTAAAAATGCTTTGCGATTTCAGTTGTTAAGTGGTTGTTGTTTTTATCCGTCACCATAGGTGATCGGACTTTGCGATGGGCTGGTTTGTATTTTTTTTTTTTCGGTTTTGTTTTCTGTCTGTCCCAAGGATATCTCCCGAACCGCTTGACCGAATCGCGTCAAATTTTGTGTGCTTGTGTGTCACCATGAGAGGAAGGCATCCGCTCAAAAATGTTTGCCGTCGTGACCTTGACCTTGTTTAATTATTATTAGGTGCACAGTAATCCATCCACCATATTTCTTCTTCTTTTTTCTTTTTCTTCTTCTTCTTCGTCGTCGTCAATCGCTCAGCTTCCTGTCATATGAACACAGATGCGTCATGCTGCCGCTATGCGCCTAAGAAATAGGCCCGGCATGTCTGACTTCGGATGGAGAAAATCTTTGTGTTGCTATGGCAGCAAAACTGGACAGATAAATTGGATACCACAGACTGTGAATAACTTGCATGCAAAATGAAATAATCTCAAAGAAAAGAAATTTAAAGGCGGCATTTAAATATTTAAAAACATTTCAAACTTTCGAAATACACACCAGGAGGAATAGGCCTAATGGTAATGCTTACAGACCCACCAGATCACGTGACAAAATCACGGGTTTCACGTGCTTTCCCTCTTATAGCTGGTAAGAAATCTTGTTTTGACCAGGTTTGACTGCCATACAAATGCCCCCAAATTCGAAACGAAACATCATTTTAAAGAGCAGCCACAATTTGAAGTTCGGGACATTTGTATGCGGGTCACAGCTACCTAGAAAAAAACAAGGGCTTAATCGTGGTGCGTCAGTGTGTCTTTAAGAATAAAAAAAAAAGGGACAGCACATTAATAGACTGAAGGACAAATCACAATCATCGCATGTAACCGAAGATATTCTAAAAGGGTAAGATGGACTACTTAAGAGCTCGGCGAACCGGGCTGATAGAGTTATCGTTAGTGGGGACAGTACACTATAAGTTCACAGTGCAGGCTATCCAAAAACTCAGACTGGAATTTGAACGGAGAATTCAACTGGCCTATGGACGTGTAAAATGTGTCCTGTTTAAAAGGGACATAACCAGTGTTTCTGTCCTCACTACTCATACTGTATAGGGAAAAGAGACCGGATGCTTATCTTCCCCTATACAGTCTTTGATGTAACTACACACTCGCGCTCAC
This sequence comes from Phymorhynchus buccinoides, assembly GCA_017654935.2. Lineage (NCBI taxonomy): Eukaryota > Metazoa > Mollusca > Gastropoda > Neogastropoda > Raphitomidae > Phymorhynchus > Phymorhynchus buccinoides. The sequence continues at coordinate 49,892,949 of CM065690.1, forward strand.
AGACTTGCACGTGATGCACAATCATACATAGCACGGTCTCGCAAACTCGTACAATTATGAATTATGGCGCGAGAATGTGCAGTCGCAAGCTTACATAATCATAGCACGGGCGTACGCACACACAAAGTCGCGCAGTCATGCTATGAGAGAACGCACTCACAGACTCGCACAATTATGGGATGGAGTATGCACTCGCAAACTTGCACAATCATAGCATGAGAATACGCACTTGCAAACTCGCACAATCATACACATGAGAATACGCACTTGCAAACTTGCACAATCAATCACATACACATGTATGAGAATACTACGCACTTGCAAAACTTGCACAATCATAGCATGAGAATACGCACTTGCAAACTTGCACAATCATACACATGAGAATACGCACTTGTAAACTCGCACAATCATGCCACGAGAATACGAAAACTTGCACAATCAAAGCATGAGAATACGCACTTGCAAACTTGCACAATCATACACATGAGAATACACACTTGCAAACTTGCACAATCATACCACGAGAATACAAACACTTGCACAATACGAAAACTTGCACAATCATAGCATGAGAATACGCACTTGCAAAACTTGCACAATCATACACATGAGAATACTAGTACGCACTTGCACACTTGCACAATCATAGCATGAGAATACGCACTCACAAGCTTGCACAATCATAGCATATACACACTTGCAGACTTGCACCATCATACGCACACACAAACTTGCACAATCATAGTAAGCATACACGCTTGCAAACTTGCACAAATGCAACCACAGCATGCTCAAGAGTTAGGGTCTTAACACACTTGCGCTTAAAATCTTCACAAAATGAATGCATATCAGTTTTACACTAACTTCCGCTTTTGCTTTTTCTCAAAATAAATCGTGCATCGTTTTCAAACTTACCTATTCTTGCCTTGATGCCTCGGCTTGACGGATGGGAGGGAGGCTGACTGACAGTGAAGCTTAGAAGCAAGTTGTCACAGACCTAGTCGTGATGTGGTGCTGATGACAGAGAGAGATAGAGAAAGAGAGGTAGCCCAGTCGTAGAAACGAACGCAAGTGGGAGCAGAAAGCTTCAAGGCTGGCTACTCAAGCAGCACACAAAACTAGCCTATCCTGTCCCCGCGCGCGCTTTTCTTTCGCCCCGCTTTCTTTCCACACAGTAGCTACAAGGCCAGCTGGCGGTAACAGCGAGAGGTGTAGTGAGTGACTGGTGACTACTGTCACAGCGACAGGGTAGGGAAATAGTACACATGTGCTTGTCACCGCTTGACGCAGTGCAGTACAAAACACGGCTACGGTACTAGTCTAATGCTACCCTCTACAAACCTTCAGCAATGGAACACTCTAAAGTGGCGAGTATTTTAACGTGAACAGGCCTAATTTTATGTAGCGGAAGATGCTTGCCCTTCTTGAAAACAAAAATGAACACAGGGAGTGAAAATGTAAGCAACAGAATGACACCTTCCACAAAACGTAGATGAATTTTTTTAAATATTAAAGACCCACCACATCCATGGGTGAAAATCACGGGTTTCGCGTGTTTCTCTCTTTCGCTGGTAAGAAATCTTATTTTGACCAGATTTTATTCCCATACAAATGGCCCCAAATTGAAAACGAGACAGAGACTTTGAAGAGCAGTCTCATTTTGAACTTGGGGAATTTGTATGTGGGTCACACCTACCCTAAAAAAACAAGGGACTTAAATTGTCAGTGGGTCTTTAACAACCAAAGAGGATAACACACAAAATACCCCGCATATTAACGTACTTCCAGTGGCCTAAGTGGACTCAGAAGGAGATAACGCATATTATATAAATGAATCCGGTTTTGTGTTCTACTTGACAAAAAGTGACAATAAAAAGAAGAAAATAATTCCCTGTAAACAGTTGACAATTATGAAATCGGATGGGAAAACTCCATTTGATAACTTATCCTCCACACACAAAAAGAAGATTAAAATCCATTCATACTATTTATGAGAAACAACCATGACAAACACTAAAACAGGCTGGGAAAACTAACACAGGAAGGCTAAAAGCATTGCCTTTTTGAAGGAGGCAAACGTGGAAAAACCAGGTAGTGTTTTGGAGTATTGGGTTACATGTTCAACGAGGGACGCACGCCGTAAAAACAAAGCATAAAGACATGCTACATTATAGGTCCACGCCTCCACGCCTCTCACGCCGCAAGACGTGCTATTTACGACTTGTTGCGGAACACATTAATTAGAGTACTAAAGGGGTTTGCGTGGTACCCTTTAAGGCATTATCGTAATGTGACGTCAATTTGTGGATCTCCAGATTGATATTGGAAAAGATTTAGATCACCATCGTCTGTTAAAATGTTTCTGCTTTCATTGCATAAACGCTCTGCTTTGTAACTGAAACCGTTTTCTAGAAGCAAACGGATGTCTGAAGACTATGACAAATTGGTCATTGCGTACCGGTAGGGGTCAGTGCGCACCGTGTATACGGGTGCTGCATTTTAAAAAAAATCTATAAACACTTATATGTAACCCATAGCAACCTTCACCCCACACCAAGTGCGTTGACGAAACCTTAACGTAAAATGATTAGATTCAAATCTTACCTTCTAACTCTATGAAAATTGTTCTCTTTGGGTTGAAAAATAGAAGAGGGAAGAAATAAACGTCATTGGAATAAATGACGCAATTTCTTTACAATCTCTACTATTTCAGAGAGGGGGGGGGTACGCACGGACCCAACCAACGCAAGGACTCGTCAGTACTCTAGATTGTTTTCTGTACACCTAGGACCAACAGAATGTAAGCCCCCTACTTCCGTGTACAATACCCGATTGTTTGTCTGTATATCTCTATATGATATCTTTGTTTCTGTGCACGCGCGCGCTTGTGTGCATGAAGTCCGTTCATCACAGTTTGGTTGAAATGTTACGCAATGAGGCATTCAGTAAATCAAAATGCTGCGAGATGGCGATTTTGGCAGGCCTGAAAAAAAGCGGAAAACGGCTGTTTTTAATCACCAGTCACCCAAATTATGCCACCTTCACGACGTGTATCAGCAGTACCAACCTCATGGCAGTGAATCCAAGCTCTGGAAGCGACACATTGTGATATTCCAAACACTAATGACACAAAGAGTCTGTGTACAACTGTTCTCTAGCATACCAACACAGAAAGACAACTCTTTGCGTGTCAAATGATGAAACTTTGTCTCTTGTAAGACGTTTGCGATGTGAGCAAGAAATGTCGTTGATTCGGACAATTTTGGTCACTTTTATGTTTTCACTCCATTTCAGCGAAATAACACTTTTCGGGGGTGGCACTCGAAATTCACGTGATGCACGTGAACAGGAAGTTGAATAAAACAAATTTGAGTGCGCTTCTGTTCACGGATGATTGCTCTTTCCGGTCATGTAATTTTAAGTCTATCCTTAGCCAATTTTGAGCAGTGTATCCATCTGAATGTCCGGTTGAAACCTGCCAGCATCGATGACCCTAATGGAAAATTACAAATTACCATGTGTGTCAAGTTATCGTTAAGAACGTTTGTCACAATGAAGGACAAAACTGAACAGTTTCAATGATCAGATTCCGACATCTAAATAATCAAAGATGATACGAATGAGATCCACTGGTTTAACTTAAAAAACAGGAAAGCAAATTATTGTACAAAACAATCCATGCAAGACCGATTTGCTTAGCCTGTCTTGTGTTTTATGTTCGCTTGTTTTGTTTGAAAAGTTTGAAGATGAAGTTGTTGTTGTTGTTGCTGCTGCTTCAGTGTTTGCATCTACTTTAATATAAACATATTTACTAAAGGACCCTATACTAAGCATGTTTTCAATTACTTTTTGGTACTTGGTAATTTGACCTCGTGTCTTTAATGATCTATACCTATAATTCGCACAGTCCAGGTTTAAAATGTACCTTGATCATCAGTACCATTTCAACGACACCAACATCCAAGGGATCAGAACAGACACAGAGAAGATATAGAAACGCTGATGGGACACGGAAAACACATTGGTGATCATGATGATGTACGAATATAAAGAAGAGGAAGCTTGCAGATACAATTAAAGATTTTGCTATGTTCTTGAGATTAAAGTGACACGATTGTGCTTTATTGCGCTTTCTTGGAGATACAGAGAGAGGAGTGAGGGAGAAAGGTGGCAGAGTGGTTAAGACGTTCGCCTGCCAAATGTAATGCGTAACTGCAGCGTGAGTGACCCGGGTTCGAATCCCTGCCTCGCCCTTTCTTTCTAGTTTGACAGAAAAATCGAACAACAACTGAACGTCGAGTCCTTCGGATGGAGACTTAAAGCTAGTCTGACCCGTGCGCTTTATGCACGTAAAATCCCACAGCAGTTGAAAGTCGTTAAGAGCAGGAAGAAATCCCGCTGCCTAGTATGGCCAAATTGATAGCTAGGTTTTCCAAGTGTGCTAACACCCCCTCCTCACCCTGTGCCCACCCACCCCCCAAAAAAAGTGTAGGCGCTGCACTTGCGGCGACGCGCTCTCCGGGGGAGAGCAGCCCGAATTTCACAAAAATAAGTCTCCGTGACTAGAATATACCTAATACCAAAATATCAATATTCAACTACAGATACCTGCAGTGTCGGTCAGGGAATAAAATAACCTAATAAAGAACCTGTAAATGCCTTTAAAAATCACATTGATAAGGAATTAGCAACACTAATGTTTTCTACCAATTTGAACATGCATTACATTGTAAAATTGAGTGTTAGTTATACACTAACGTCAACACTAAATCCATGGGCAATAAAGTCAATCAAGCTCTGTACAAAGAAATTACACTATCGAGGGCAAAAGGTTTACAGCCTATAGCATCGGTAAATCTGTAAATCTGTGAATACTTTCAGAAGAACCGCTTAAACACATGGACCTGTCTTCACATCACTTGTCAGTCCAACTAGCCACACTAATTCTGGGTTTAGTCTGGCTGAGCCCGATCTTGGAAAAACATCACGATGCACAGTAGAGCAACATCGAGATCCACTAATGGTCACAATACATGTTGGTATCTTTCGCTCTTTCCCCATGGTAGCACAGTGATATGCAAGTTATATTACTACTAGCGTATCACCGTTGCCATGGGGAAAGGGCAAAAAATAACAACATGTATTTTCATCATAGCATTTCCAAGGTCCACGTGGAAATATTTGAAGAGCAAATTGCCTTCCTTATTTGGAATGAGATTATATTAATCAATTCAGATCCAGTATTAATTCTTTTTATATATAATATTCTCGGTTTAGAAAATAAATTACCTGAGATTAAATTACTTGATCTGTTGTACATTTTCAAGATGTGCTGTAGGTTTGACTGTGCTGTGTGGTTTTAAAGCTACGTAATGATCAATAGTGAACCATCTGTTGCCGGTGAAGTGTCTGATCTTCATCATTAGCCTAAATATCACAAAGAGTGATTTCTTCGCAGACTACTATACCAACCTTGCAAAGAATGAAGCCAGACTTCTCACTTCCCACCTGGAAGGTGAAAAGAAGGAAGGTGGGAAGTGTTAAAGATGGTATATATATATATATATATATATATATATATATATATATATATATATATATATATATATATATATATATATATATATATAGTAGGCAGGTAGTTCACAATGATCCCCACCTGTAGTGTAGCTGAAAGGGTGGGAGTTGATCACTCTTTGTATATTCAGGCTTTTTGTCTGCATGCGCAAGTGATCGAAGTTTGTGTTCGCACGACCTGTGCTAGATTAGTCACAATCAAATAAATAAACAACAAACATTAATCCAGCAAATTTCATACACTTCGTGCTGGCGCAAAGTCTGCCAATGTCCACGCGCACAAGCATGTCCACATGCACAAAATTGCGTGCACAAAAGCTCCACCCACAAAACAAAATTAACGAATAAACAAACAAACGCGCGCGCACACACACTGAGACACGTGCGTATGTGTACGTGTAAGCGCGCGTAGGCAAACACATGGAGGCATGCACACGTGCAACGCACACACGCACGCATATGCTCGCTCGCTCTCTCTCTCTCTCTCTCTCTCTCTCTCTCTCTCTCTCTCTCTCTCTCTCTCTCTCTCTCTCTCTCTCTCTCTCTCTCTCTCTCTCTCTCTCTCTCTCTCTCTCTCTCTCTCTTGCTAGTTGCACACAATAGTATGAATTGAATCACACTGGTATGCAAAAGCTGTGAACTTAATTGCATGCACGCATCTACGCGCGTGCAAACACATTTAAAGGCACTATCTTTCCCAAGGTGAATCTGCATGCGATTTATCAAACATTTCATATAAAATAATTGCACACTGGTAACTCGAGTCTACTCTAAAAACAAAAAAAACAAAAACAAAAACACACACACGAACAAGCACCAAAAAAAAACCCACACAAAAACCACATAACAACAATACTTATTAAACAAGCAAAATAATTTCACAGGAAAAAAGATACACATTGATGAAGAACTTACTACGATGATGATGAATGGATGTGCAGAGCAGTTAATAACAAATTTCACCCGTCTGCTTTATGTCCAGTTATTTCACAACAGCTGGTCTCTTTGACTACAGTTTCGCTTGTTTCAGGGGAGGGCTTTTATTTGTCTGCTTTCAGAACCGTTATTCACAAATGTTATTGAATTGTTTGACAAAGTGTTACGTCCCACACGACAGAGGTGTTAATGAATATGATTGCAACACGTTTTGTGTGTTTACTTAGTTTATGACTGATTTTATAGCTGCTAGTGTTGCTTGTTCCGAGTTTTACTACATTATGATTAGACCTGGGTCATTGTGTATGAAACAGGTGTGTCGTTGAACGGCAGATATAATTATTCCCACGTTTCCCTTCCCCACCCACCGTTCCGCCCCGTACCTCTCCCGCCCCACTACTTTCCCCTTCCCACATCTTAGCCCCACTACTTTCCCCTTCCCACGTCTTAGCCCCACTACTTTCCCCTTCCCACGTCTTAGCCCCACTACTTCCCCCTTCCCACATCTTAGCCCCACTACTTCCCCCTTCCCACGTCTTAGCCCCACTACTTTCCCCTTCCCACATCTTAGCCCCACTACTTTCCCCTTCCCACATCTTAGCCCCACTACTTTCCCCTTCCCACATCTTAGCCCCACTACTTTCCCCTTCCCACATCTTAGCCCCACTACTTTCCCCTTCCCACATCTTAGCCCCACTACTTTCCCCTTCCCACATCTTAGCCCCACTACTTTCCCCTTCCCACATCTTAGCCCCACTACTTTCCCCTTCCCACGTCTTAGCCCCACTACTTTCCCCTTCCCACATCTTAGCCCCACTACTTTCCCCTTCCCACATCTTAGCCCCACTACTTCCCCCTTCCCACATCTTAGCCCCACTACTTTCCCCTTCCCACGTCTTAGCCCCACTACTTCCCTCTTCCCACATCTTAGCCCCACTACTTCCCTCTTCCCACATCTTAGCCTCACTACTTTCCCCTTCCCACGTCTTAGCCCCACTACTTTCCCCTTCCCACATCTTAGCCCCACTACTTTCCCCTTCCCACGTCTTAGCCCCACTACTTTCCCCTTCCCACGTCTTAGCCCCACTACTTTCCCCTTCCCACATCTTAGCCCCACTACTTTCCCCTTCCCACATCTTAGCCCCACTACTTTCCCCTTCCCACATCTTAGCCCCACTACTTCCCTCTTCCCACGTCTTAGCCCCACTACTTTCCCCTTCCCACATCTTAGCCCCACTACTTTCCCCTTCCCACATCTTAGCCCCACTACTTTCCCCTTCCCACATCTTAGCCCCACTACTTTCCCCTTCCCACGTCTTAGCCCCACTACTTCCCTCTTCCCACATCTTAGCCCCACTACTTTCCCCTTCCCACATCTTAGCCCCACTACTTACCCCTTCCCACATCTTAGCCCCACTACTTCCCTCTTCCCACATCTTAGCCTCACTACTTTCCCCTTCCCACGTCTTAGCCCCACTACTTCCCCCTTCCCACATCTTAGCCCCACTACTTTCCCCTTCCCACATCTTAGCCCCACTACTTTCCCCTTCCCACATCTTAGCCCCACTACTTCCCCCTTCCCACGTCTTAGCCCCACTACTTTCCCCTTCCCACATCTTAGCCCCACTACTTTCCCCTTCCCACATCTTAGCCCCACTACTTTCCCCTTCCCACATCTTAGCCCCACTACTTTCCCCTTCCCACGTCTTAGCCCCACTACTTTCCCCTTCCCACGTCTTAGCCCCACTACTTTCCCCTTCCCACATCTTAGCCTCACTACTTTCCCCTTCCCACATCTTAGCCCCACTACTTTCCCCTTCCCACATCTTAGCCCCACTACTTTCCCCTTCCCACATCTTAGCCCCACTACTTTCCCCTTCCCACATCTTAGCCCCACTACTTTCCCCTTCCCACATCTTAGCCCCACTACTTTCCCCTTCCCACATCTTAGCCCCACTACTTCCCTCTTCCCACATCTTAGCCCCACTACTTTCCCCTTCCCACATCTTAGCCCCACTACTTTCCCCTTCCCACATCTTAGCCCCACTACTTCCCCCTTCCCACGTCTTAGCCCCACTACTTTCCCCTTCCCACGTCTTAGCCCCACTACTTCCCTCTTCCCACATCTTAGCCCCACTACTTCCCTCTTCCCACGTCTTAGCCCCACTACTTTCCCCTTCCCACATCTTAGCCCCACTACTTTCCCCTTCCCACATCTTAGCCCCACTACTTTCCCCTTCCCACATCTTAGCCTCACTACTTTCCCCTTCCCACGTCTTAGCCCCACTACTTTCCCCTTCCCACACTAATGGTCACAATACATGTTGGTATCTTTCGCTCTTTCCCCATGGTAGCACAGTGATATGCAAGTTATATTACTACTAGCGTATCACCGTTGCCATGGGGAAAGGGCAAAAAATAACAACATGTATTTTCATCATAGCATTTCCAAGGTCCACGTGGAAATATTTGAAGAGCAAATTGCCTTCCTTATTTGGAATGAGATTATATTAATCAATTCAGATCCAGTATTAATTCTTTTTATATATAATATTCTCGGTTTAGAAAATAAATTACCTGAGATTAAATTACTTGATCTGTTGTACATTTTCAAGATGTGCTGTAGGTTTGACTGTGCTGTGTGGTTTTAAAGCTACGTAATGATCAATAGTGAACCATCTGTTGCCGGTGAAGTGTCTGATCTTCATCATTAGCCTAAATATCACAAAGAGTGATTTCTTCGCAGACTACTATACCAACCTTGCAAAGAATGAAGCCAGACTTCTCACTTCCCACCTGGAAGGTGAAAAGAAGGAAGGTGGGAAGTGTTAAGATGATATATTATATATATATATATATATATATATATTATATATATATATATATATATATATATATATATATAGTAGGCAGGTAGTTCACAATGATCCCCACCTGTAGTGTAGCTGAAAGGGTGGGAGTTGATCACTCTTTGTATATTCAGGCTTTTTGTCTGCATGCGCAAGTGATCGAAGTTTGTGTTCGCACGACCTGTGCTAGATTAGTCACAATCAAATAAATAAACAACAAACATTAATCCAGCAAATTTCATACACTTCGTGCTGGCGCAAAGTCTGCCAATGTCCACGCGCACAAGCATGTCCACATGCACAAAATTGCGTGCACAAAAGCTCCACCCACAAAACAAAATTAACGACTAAACAAACAAACGCGCGCGCACGTACACTGAGACACGTGCGTATGTGTACGTGTGAGCGCGCGTAGGCAAACACATGGAGGCATGCACACGTGCAACGCACACACGCACGCGTGCTCTCTCTCTCTCTCTCTCTCTCTCTCTCTCTCTCTCTCTCTCTCTCTCTCTCTCTCTCTCTCTCTCTCTCTCTTGCTAGTTGCACACAATAGTATGAATTGAATCACACTGGTATGCAAAAGCTGTGAACTTATGTGCAAACGCATTTAAAGGCACTGTCTTTCCCAAGGTGAATCTGCATGCAATTTATCAAAATTTCATATAAAATAATTGCACACTGGTAACTCGAGTCTACTCTTTAAAAAAAAACACTAAAAAAACACGAACAAAACAACAACAACAAAACCACACATAACAACAATATTTATTAAACCAGCAAAATAATTTCACAGGAAAAAAATACACATTAATAAAGAACTTACTACGATGATGAATGGATGTGCAGAGCAGTTAATAACAAATCTCACACCTCTGCTTTATGTTCAGTTATTTCACAACAGCGGGTCTCTTTGACTACAGTTTCGCTTGTTTCAGGGGAGGGCTTTTATTTGTCTGCTTGCAGAACCGTTATTCACAAATGTTATTGAATTGTTTCACAAAGTGTTGCGTCCTGCACGACAGAGGTGTTAATGAATATGATTGCAACACGTTTTGTGTGTTTACTTAGTTTATGACTGCTTTTATAGCTGCTAGTGTTGCTTGTTCTGAGTTTTACTACATTATGATTAGACCTGGGTCATTGTATATGAAACAGGTGTGTCGTTGAACGGCAGATATAATTATTCCCACGTTTCCCTTCCCCACCCACCGTTCCGCCCCGTACCTCTCCCGGCCCCACTACTTTCCCCTTCCCACATCTTAGCCTCACTACTTTCCCCTTCCCACAACTTAGCCTCACTACTTTCCCCTTCCCACATCTTAGCCCCACTACTTTCCCCTTCCCACATCTTAGCCTCACTACTTTCCCCTTCCCACAACTTAGCCTCACTACTTTCCCCTTCACACATCTTAGCCTCACTACTTTCCCCTTCCCACATCTTAGCCTCACTACTTTCCCCTTCCCACATCTTAGCCTCACTACTTTCCCCTTCCCACATCTTAGCCTCACTACTTTCCCCTTCCCACATCTTAGCCCCACTACTTTCCCCTTCCCACATCTTAGCCCCACTACTTTCCCCTTCCCACATCTTAGCCTCACTACTTTCCCCTTCCCACTTCTTAGCCTCACTACTTTCCCCTTCCCACTTCTTAGCCTCACTACTTTCCCCTTCCCACTTCTTAGCCTCACTACTTTCCCCTTCCCACATCTTAGCCTCACTACTTTCCCCTTCCCACATCTTAGCCTCACTACTTTCCCCTTCCCACATCTTAGCCTCACTACTTTCCCCTTCCCACGTCTTAGCCTCACTACTTTCCCCTTCCCACATCTTAGCCCCACTACTTTCCCCTTCCCACATCTTAGCCCCACTACTTTCCCCTTCCCACGTCTTAGCCCCACTACTTTCCCCTTCCCACGTCTTAGCCTCACTACTTTCCCCTTCCCACGTCTTAGCCCCACTACTTTCCCCTTCCCACATCTTAGCCTCACTACTTTCCCCTTCCCACGTCTTAGCCCCACTACTTCCCCTTCCCACGTCTTAGCCTCACTACTTTCCCCTTCCCACGTCTTAGCCCCACTACTTTCCCCTTCCCACGTCTTAGCCCCACTACTTTCCCCTTCCCACGTCTTAGCCCCACTACTTTCCCCTTCCCACGTCTTAGCCCCACTACTTTCCCCTTCCCACATCTTAGCCTCACTACTTTCCCCTTCCCACATCTTAGCCCCACTACTTTCCCCTTCCCACGTCTTAGCCCCACTACTTTCCCCTTCCCACATCTTAGCCCCACTACTTTCCCCTTCCCACGTCTTAGCCCCACTACTTTCCCCTTCCCACATCTTAGCCCCACTACTTTCCCCTTCCCACATCTTAGCCTCACTACTTTCCCCTTCCCACATCTTAGCCCCACTACTTTCCCCTTCCCACATCTTAGCCCCACTACTTTCCCCTTCCCACATCTTAGCCCCACTACTTTCCCCTTCCCACATCTTAGCCTCACTACTTTCCCCTTCCCACGTCTTAGCCCCACTACTTTCCCCTTCCCACGTCTTAGCCCCACTACTTTCCCCTTCCCACGTCTTAGCCTCACTACTTTCCCCTTCCCACGTCTTAGCCTCACTACTTTCCCCTTCCCACATCTTAGCCCCACTACTTTCCCCTTCCCACATCTTAGCCCCACTACTTTCCCCTTCCCACCTTAGCCCCACTACTTTCCCCTTCCCACATCTTAGCCCCACTACTTTCCCCTTCCCACATCTTAGCCTCACTACTTTCCCCTTCCCACATCTTAGCCTCACTACTTTCCCCTTCCCACATCTTAGCCCCACTACTTTCCCCTTCCCACATCTTAGCCTCACTACTTTCCCCTTCCCACATCTTAGCCCCACTACTTTCCCCTTCCCACGTCTTAGCCCCACTACTTTCCCCTTCCCACATCTTAGCCCCACTACTTCCCTCTTCCCACGTCTTAGCCCCACTACTTTCCCCTTCCCACATCTTAGCCCCACTACTTTCCTCTTCCCACGTCTTAGCCCCACTACTTTCCCCTTCCCACATCTTAGCCCCACTACTTTCCCCTTCCCACATCTTAGCCCCACTACTTCCCCCTTCCCACATCTTAGCCCCACTACTTTCCCCTTCCCACGTCTTAGCCCCACTACTTTCCCCTTCCCACATCTTAGCCCCACTACTTTCCCCTTCCCACATCTTAGCCCCACTACTTTCCCCTTCCCACATCTTAGCCCCACTACTTTCCCCTTCCCACATCTTAGCCCCACTACTTTCCCCTTCCCACATCTTAGCCCCACTACTTTCCCCTTCCCACATCTTAGCCCCACTACTTTCCCCTTCCCACATCTTAGCCCCACTACTTTCCCCTTCCCACATCTTAGCCCCACTACTTTCCCCTTCCCACATCTTAGCCCCACTACTTTCCCCTTCCCACGTCTTAGCCCCACTACTTTCCCCTTCCCACATCTTAGCCCCACTACTTTCCCCTTCCCACATCTTAGCCTCACTACTTCCCCCTTATCTTAGCCCCACTACTTCCCCCTTCCCACATCTTAGCCCCACTACTTTCCCCTTTCTTAGCACTACTTTCCTCTTCCCACTTCTCACTACTTTCCCCTTCCCACATCTTAGCCCCACTACTTTCCCCTTCCCACATCTTAGCCCCACTACTTCCCCCTTCCCACGTCTTAGCCTCACTACTTTCCCCTTCCCACATCTTAGCCCCACTACTTTCCCCTTCCCACATCTTAGCCCCACTACTTTCCCCTTCCCACATCTTAGCCCCACTACTTTCCCCTTCCCACGTCTTAGCCCCACTACTTTCCCCTTCCCACATCTTAGCCTCACTACTTTCCCCTTCCCACATCTTAGCCCCACTACTTCCCCCTTCCCACATCTTAGCCTCACTACTTTCCCCTTCCCACGTCTTAGCCTCACTACTTTCCCCTTCCCACATCTTAGCCTCACTACTTTCCCCTTCCCACATCTTAGCCCCACTACTTTCCCCTTCCCACATCTTAGCCCCACTACTTTCCCCTTCCCACATCTTAGCCTCACTACTTTCCCCTTCCCACATCTTAGCCTCACTACTTTCCCCTTCCCACATCTTAGCCTCACTACTTTCCCCTTCCCACGTCTTAGCCTCACTACTTTCCCCTTCCCACATCTTAGCCCCACTACTTTCCCCTTCCCACATCTTAGCCTCACTACTTTCCCCTTCCCACGTCTTAGCCCCACTACTTCCCCCTTCCCACGTCTTAGCCCCACTACTTTCCCCTTCCCACATCTTAGCCCCACTACTTTCCCCTTCCCACGTCTTAGCCCCACTACTTTCCCCTTCCCACGTCTTAGCCCCACTACTTTCCCCTTCCCACATCTTAGCCCCACTACTTTCCCCTTCCCACGTCTTAGCCCCACTACTTCCCCCTTCCCACGTCTTAGCCCCACTACTTTCCCCTTCCCACGTCTTAGCCCCACTACTTTCCCCTTCCCACGTCTTAGCCCCACTACTTTCCCCTTCCCACATCTTAGCCCCACTACTTTCCCCTTCCCACGTCTTAGCCCCACTACTTTCCCCTTCCCACGTCTTAGCCCCACTACTTTCCCCTTCCCACATCTTAGCCTCACTACTTTCCCCTTCCCACGTCTTAGCCTCACTACTTTCCCCTTCCCACGTCTTAGCCTCACTACTTTCCCCTTCCCACATCTTAGCCTCACTACTTTCCCCTTCCCACTTCTTAGCCTCACTACTTTCCCCTTCCCACTTCTTAGCCTCACTACTTTCCCCTTCCCACATCTTAGCCTCACTACTTTCCCCTTCCCACATCTTAGCCTCACTACTTTCCCCTTCCCACATCTTAGCCTCACTACTTTCCCCTTCCCACATCTTAGCCCCACTACTTTCCCCTTCCCACATCTTAGCCCCACTACTTTCCCCTTCCCACATCTTAGCCTCACTACTTTCCCCTTCCCACATCTTAGCCTCACTACTTTCCCCTTCCCACATCTTAGCCTCACTACTTTCCCCTTCCCACATCTTAGCCCCACTACTTTCCCCTTCCCACATCTTAGCCCCACTACTTTCCCCTTCCCACATCTTAGCCCCACTACTTTCCCCTTCCCACATCTTAGCCCCACTACTTTCCCCTTCCCACATCTTAGCCCCACTACTTCCCCTTCCCACGTCTTAGCCCCACTACTTTCCCCTTCCCACATCTTAGCCTCACTACTTTCCCCTTCCCACATCTTAGCCTCACTACTTTCCCCTTCCCACATCTTAGCCCCACTACTTTCCCCTTCCCACATCTTAGCCCCACTACTTTCCCCTTCCCACATCTTAGCCTCACTACTTTCCCCTTCCCACGTCTTAGCCCCACTACTTTCCCCTTCCCACATCTTAGCCCCACTACTTTCCCCTTCCCACATCTTAGCCCCACTACTTCCCCCTTCCCACATCTTAGCCTCACTACTTTCCCCTTCCCACATCTTAGCCCCACTACTTTCCCCTTCCCACGTCTTAGCCTCACTACTTTCCCCTTCCCACGTCTTAGCCCCACTACTTTCCCCTTCCCACATCTTAGCCCCACTACTTTCCCCTTCCCACATCTTAGCCCCACTACTTTCCTCTTCCCACGTCTTAGCCCCACTACTTCCCTCTTCCCACATCTTAGCCCCACTACTTTCCCCTTCCCACATCTTAGCCCCACTACTTCCCTCTTCCCACGTCTTAGCCCCACTACTTTCCTCTTCCCACATCTTAGCCCCACTACTTTCCCCTTCCCACGTCTTAGCCCCACTACTTTCCCCTTCCCACATCTTAGCCCCACTACTTCCCTCTTCCCACGTCTTAGCCCCACTACTTTCCCATCTTCCCACATCTTAGCCCCACTACTTCCCCCTTCCCACGTCTTAGCCCCACTACTTTCCCCTTCCCACATCTTAGCCCCACTACTTTCCCCTTCCCACGTCTTAGCCCCACTACTTTCCCCTTCCCACATCTTAGCCCCACTACTTCCCTCTTCCCACGTCTTAGCCCCACTACTTTCCCCTTCCCACATCTTAGCCCCACTACTTTCCCCTTCCCACGTCTTAGCCCCACTACTTTCCCCTTCCCACATCTTAGCCCCACTACTTCCCCTTCCCACGTCTTAGCCCCACTACTTTCCCCTTCCCACATCTTAGCCCCACTACTTCCCTCTTCCCACGTCTTAGCCCCACTACTTCCCCCTTCCCACATCTTAGCCCCACTACTTCCCTCTTCCCACGTCTTAGCCCCACTACTTACCCCTTCCCACGTCTTAGCCTCACTACTTACCCCTTCCCACATCTTAGCCCCACTACTTCCCTCTTCCCACGTCTTAGCCCCACTACTTTCCCCTTCCCACGTCTTAGCCTCACTACTTTCCCCTTCCCACATCTTAGCCCCACTACTTCCCTCTTCCCACGTCTTAGCCCCACTACTTCCCCCTTCCCACATCTTAGCCCCACTACTTCCCTCTTCCCACGTCTTAGCCCCACTACTTTCCCCTTCCCACATCTTAGCCCCACTACTTTCCCCTTCCCACATCTTAGCCCCACTACTTCCCCCTTCCCACGTCTTAGCCCCACTACTTCCCCTTCCCACATCTTAGCCCCACTACTTTCCCCTTCCCACATCTTAGCCCCACTACTTCCCTCTTCCCACGTCTTAGCCCCACTACTTTCCCCTTCCCACATCTTAGCCCCACTACTTCCCTCTTCCCACATCTTAGCCCCACTACTTTCCCCTTCCCACGTCTTAGCCCCACTACTTTCCTCTTCCCACTTCTTAGCCCCACTACTTCCCCCTTCCCACATCTTAGCCCCACTACTTCCCTCTTCCCACGTCTTAGCCCCACTACTTTCCCCTTCCCACATCTTAGCCCCACTACTTTCCCCTTCCCACATCTTAGCCCCACTACTTTCCCCTTCCCACTTCTTAGCCCCACTACTTTCCTCTTCCCACATCTTAGCCCCACTACTTTCCCCTTCCCACATCTTAGCCCTCACTACTTTCCCCTTCCCACATCTTAGCCTCACTACTTATCTTAGCCTCACTACTTCCCACTTCCCACGTCTTAGCCCCACTACTTTCCCCTTCCCACATCTTAGCCCCACTACTTTCCCCTTCCCACATCTTAGCCCCACTACTTTCCCCTTCCCACATCTTAGCCCCACTACTTTCCCCTTCCCACGTCTTAGCCTCACTACTTTCCCCTTCCCACGTCTTAGCCCCACTACTTTCCCCTTCCCACATCTTAGCCTCACTACTTCCCCTTCCACATTCCACGTCTTAGCCCCACTACTTCCCCCTTCCCACATCTTAGCCCCACTACTTCCCCCTTCCCACATTTTAGCCTCACTACTTCCCCATTCCCACGTCTTACACACACACACACACACACACACACACACACACACACACACACACACACACACACCACACACACACAGCACACACACACACACTACTTACCGTCTTCCCACGTCTTAGCCTCACTACTTTCCCCTTCCCACATCTTAGCCCCACTACTTTCCCCTTCCCACATCTTAGCCCCACTACTTTCCCCTTCCCACATCTTAGCCCCACTACTTTCCCCTTCCCACATCTTAGCCCCACTACTTTCCCCTTCCCACGTCTTAGCCCCACTACTTTCCCCTTCCCACATCTTAGCCCCACTACTTCCCCTTCCCACGTCTTAGCCTCACTACTTCCCCCTTCCCACATCTTAGCCCCACTACTTCCCTCTTCCCACGTCTTAGCCCCACTACTTTCCCCTTCCCACGTCTTAGCCCCACTACTTTCCCCTTCCCACATCTTAGCCCCACTACTTCCCTCTTCCCACATCTTAGCCCCACTACTTCCCCCTTCCCACATCTTAGCCCCACTACTTTCCCTCTTCCCACATCTTAGCCCCACTACTTTCCCCTTCCCACATCTTAGCCCACTACTTTCCCCTTCCCACATCTTAGCCCCACTACTTTCCCCTTCCCACGTCTTAGCCCCACTACTTTCCCCTTCCCACATCTTAGCCTCACTACTTTCCCCTTCCCACATCTTAGCCCCACTACTTCCCTCTTCCCACGTCTTAGCCCCACTACTTCCCCCTTCCCACATCTTAGCCCCACTACTTTCCCCTTCCCACATCTTAGCCCCACTACTTTCCCCTTCCCACGTCTTAGCCTCACTACTTTCCCCTTCCCACATCTTAGCCCCACTACTTCCCCCTTCCCACATCTTAGCCCCACTACTTTCCCCTTCCCACGTCTTAGCCCCACTACTTTCCCCTTCCCACGTCTTAGCCCCACTACTTTCCCCTTCCCACATCTTAGCCCCACTACTTTCCCCTTCCCACATCTTAGCCCCACTACTTTCCCCTTCCCACGTCTTAGCCTCACTACTTTCCCCTTCCCACGTCTTAGCCCCACTACTTTCCCCTTCCCACGTCTTAGCCTCACTACTTCCCCCTTCCCACGTCTTAGCCCCACTACTTTCCCCTTCCCACATCTTAGCCCCACTACTTCCCCCTTCCCACATTTTAGCCTCACTACTTCCCCATTCCCACGTCTTACACACACACACACACACACACACACACACACACACACACACACACACACACACACACACACACACACACACACACACACACACACACACACACACACACACACAGAGACATATTACACGTCTTCCCACGTCTTAGCCTCACTACTTTCCCCTTCCCACATCTTAGCCCCACTACTTTCCCCTTCCCACATCTTAGCCCCACTACTTTCCCCTTCCCACATCTTAGCCCCACTACTTTCCCCTTCCCACATCTTAGCCCCACTACTTTCCCCTTCCCACGTCTTAGCCCCACTACTTTCCCCTTCCCACATCTTAGCCCCACTACTTCCCTCTTCCCACGTCTTAGCCCCACTACTTTCCCCTTCCCACATCTTAGCCCCACTACTTCCCTCTTCCCACGTCTTAGCCCCACTACTTTCCCCTTCCCACGTCTTAGCCCCACTACTTTCCCCTTCCCACGTCTTAGCCCCACTACTTATCTTAGCCCCACTACTTTCCCCTTCCCACATCTTAGCCCCACTACTTATCTTAGCCCCACTACTTCTTCCCACGTCTTAGCCCCACTACTTTCCCCTTCCCACTTCTTAGCCTCACTACTTTCCCCTTCCCACTTCTTAGCCTCACTACTTCCCCCTTCCCACGTCTTAGCCCCACTACTTCCCTCTTCCCACGTCTTAGCCCCACTACTTTCCCCTTCCCACATCTTAGCCCCACTACTTCCCTCTTCCCACGTCTTAGCCCCACTACTTTCCCCTTCCCACATCTTAGCCCCACTACTTTCCCCTTCCCACATCTTAGCCCCACTACTTTCCCCTTCCCACGTCTTAGCCCCACTACTTTCCCCTTCCCACATCTTAGCCCCACTACTTTCCCCTTCCCACGTCTTAGCCCCACTACTTCCCTCTTCCCACGTCTTAGCCCCACTACTTTCCCCTTCCCACATCTTAGCCCCACTACTTTCCTCTTCCCACGTCTTAGCCCCACTACTTCCCCCTTCCCACATCTTAGCCCCACTACTTCCCTCTTCCCACGTCTTAGCCCCACTACTTTCCCCTTCCCACATCTTAGCCTCACTACTTTCCCCTTCCCACATCTTAGCCCCACTACTTCCCTCTTCCCACGTCTTAGCCCCACTACTTTCCCCTTCCCACGTCTTAGCCCCACTACTTTCCCCTTCCCACATCTTAGCCCCACTACTTCCCTCTTCCCACGTCTTAGCCCCACTACTTTCCCCTTCCCACGTCTTAGCCCCACTACTTCCCTCTTCCCACGTCTTAGCCCCACTACTTTCCCCTTCCCACATCTTAGCCCCACTACTTTCCCCTTCCCACATCTTAGCCCCACTACTTTCCCCTTCCCACGTCTTAGCCCCACTACTTTCCCCTTCCCACGTCTTAGCCTCACTACTTTCCCCTTCCCACTTCTTAGCCTCACTACTTTCCCCTTCCCACTTCTTAGCCTCACTACTTTCCCCTTCCCACATCTTAGCCTCACTACTTTCCCCTTCCCACATCTTAGCCTCACTACTTCCCCCTTCCCACATCTTAGCCTCACTACTTTCCCCTTCCCACATCTTAGCCCCACTACTTTCCCCTTCCCACGTCTTAGCCTCACTACTTTCCCCTTCCCACGTCTTAGCCCCACTACTTTCCCCTTCCCACATCTTAGCCCCACTACTTCCCCCTTCCCACATCTTAGCCCACTACTTCCCTCTTCTCACGTCTTAGCCCCACTACTTTCCCCTTCCCACATCTTAGCCCCACTACTTTCCCCTTCCCACATCTTAGCCCCACTACTTCCCTCTTCCCACGTCTTAGCCCCACTACTTTCCTCTTCCCACATCTTAGCCCCACTACTTTCCCCTTCCCACTTCTTAGCCCCACTACTTTCCCCTTCCCACATCTTAGCCCCACTACTTCCCTCTTCCCACGTCTTAGCCCCACTACTTCCCCCTTCCCACATCTTAGCCCCACTACTTCCCTCTTCCCACGTCTTAGCCCCACTACTTTCCCCTTCCCACATCTTAGCCCCACTACTTTCCCCTTCCCACGTCTTAGCCCCACTACTTCCCCCTTCCCACATCTTAGCCCCACTACTTCCCTCTTCCCACGTCTTAGCCCCACTACTTTCCCCTTCCCACATCTTAGCCCCACTACTTTCCTCTTCCCACGTCTTAGCCCCACTACTTTCCCCTTCCCACATCTTAGCCCCACTACTTTCCCCTTCCCACGTCTTAGCCCCACTACTTTCCCCTTCCCACTTACTCTTAGCCCCACTACTTTCCCCTTCCCACGTCTTAGCCCCACTACTTTCCCCTTCCCACATCTTAGCCCCACTACTTTCCCCTTCCCACATCTTAGCCCCACTACTTTCCTCTTCCCACGTCTTAGCCCCACTACTTCCCCCTTCCCACATCTTAGCCCCACTACTTTCCCCTTCCCACGTCTTAGCCCCACTACTTTCCCCTTCCCACATCTTAGCCCCACTACTTTCCTCTTCCCACATCTTAGCCCCACTACTTTCCCCTTCCCACGTCTTAGCCCCACTACTTTCCCCTTCCCACATCTTTCACTACTTTCCCCTTCCCACATCTTAGCCCCACTACTTTCCCCTTCCCACGTCTTAGCCTCACTACTTTCCCCTTCCCACATCTTAGCCCCACTACTTCCCCCTTCCCACATCTTAGCCCCACTACTTCCCCCTTCCCACGTCTTAGCCCCACTACTTTCCCCTTCCCACATCTTAGCCTCACTACTTTCCCCTTCCCACGTCTTAGCCTCACTACTTTCCCCTTCCCACATCTTAGCCCCACTACTTCCCTCTTCCCACGTCTTAGCCCCACTACTTTCCCCTTCCCACATCTTAGCCCCACTACTTTCCCCTTCCCACATCTTAGCCTCACTACTTTCCCCTTCCCACATCTTAGCCCCACTACTTTCCCCTTCCCACGTCTTAGCCCCACTATCTTAGCCCCACTACTTTCCCCTTCCCACGTCTTAGCCCCACTACTTCCCCCTTCCCACGTCTTAGCCCCACTACTTTCCCCTTCCCACATCTTAGCCCCACTACTTTCCCCTTCCCACATTTTAGCCTCACTACTTCCCCATTCCCACGTCTTACACACACACACACACACACACACACACACACACACACACACACACACACACACACACACACACACACACACACACACACACACACACACACTCAGACATATATACACGTCTTCCCACGTCTTAGCCTCACTACTTTCCCCTTCCCACATCTTAGCCCCACTACTTTCCCCTTCCCACATCTTAGCCCCACTACTTTCCCCTTCCCACATCTTAGCCCCACTACTTTCCCCTTCCCACATCTTAGCCCCACTACTTTCCCCTTCCCACGTCTTAGCCCCACTACTTTCCCCTTCCCACATCTTAGCCCCACTACTTCCCTCTTCCCACGTCTTAGCCCCACTACTTCCCCCTTCCCACATCTTAGCCCCACTACTTCCCACGTCTTAGCCCCACTACTTTCCCCTTCCCACGTCTTAGCCCCACTACTTTCCCCTTCCCACATCTTAGCCCCACTACTTCCCTCTTCCCACGTCTTAGCCCCACTACTTCCCCCTTCCCACATCTTAGCCCCACTACTTCCCTCTTCTCACGTCTTAGCCCCACTACTTTCCCCTTCCCACGTCTTAGCCCCACTACTTTCCCCTTCCCACATCTTAGCCCCACTACTTTCCCCTTCCCACGTCTTAGCCCCACTACTTTCCCCTTCCCACATCTTAGCCCCACTACTTTCCCCTTCCCACATCTTAGCCCCACTACTTCCCTCTTCCCACGTCTTAGCCCCACTACTTTCCCCTTCCCACATCTTAGCCCCACTACTTCCCTCTTCCCACATCTTAGCCCCACTACTTTCCCCTTCCCACGTCTTAGCCTCACTACTTTCCCCTTCCCACATCTTAGCCCCACTACT
This sequence comes from Phymorhynchus buccinoides, assembly GCA_017654935.2. Taxonomy (NCBI): domain Eukaryota; kingdom Metazoa; phylum Mollusca; class Gastropoda; order Neogastropoda; family Raphitomidae; genus Phymorhynchus; species Phymorhynchus buccinoides. The sequence continues at coordinate 49,914,880 of CM065690.1, forward strand.
TTCCCCTTCCCACATCTTAGCCCCACTACTTTCCCCTTCCCACGTCTTAGCCTCACTACTTTCCCCTTCCCACATCTTAGCCTCACTACTTTCCCCTTCCCACATCTTAGCCCCACTACTTCCCCCTTCCCACGTCTTAGCCCCACTACTTTCCCCTTCCCACATCTTAGCCTCACTACTTTCCCCTTCCCACGTCTTAGCCTCACTACTTTCCCCTTCCCACATCTTAGCCCCACTACTTTCCCCTTCCCACGTCTTAGCCCCACTACTTTCCCCTTCCCACATCTTAGCCCCACTACTTTCCCCTTCCCACATCTTAGCCTCACTACTTTCCCCTTCCCACATCTTAGCCCCACTACTTTCCCCTTCCCACGTCTTAGCCTCACTACTTTCCCCTTCCCACGTCTTAGCCCCACTACTTTCCCCTTCCCACGTCTTAGCCCCACTACTTCCCCCTTCCCACATCTTAGCCCCACTACTTTCCCCTTCCCACATCTTAGCCCCACTACTTCCCCCTTCCCACATTTTAGCCTCACTACTTCCCATTCCCACGTCTTACACACACACACACACACACACACACACACACACACACACACACACACACACACACACACACACACACACACACACACACACACACAGACATATATACACGTCTTCCCACGTCTTAGCCTCACTACTTTCCCCTTCCCACATCTTAGCCCCACTACTTTCCCCTTCCCACATCTTAGCCCCACTACTTTCCCCTTCCCACATCTTAGCCCCACTACTTTCCCCTTCCCACATCTTAGCCCCACTACTTTCCCCTTCCCACGTCTTAGCCCCACTACTTTCCCCTTCCCACATCTTAGCCCCACTACTTCCCCCTTCCCACGTCTTAGCCCCACTACTTTCCCCTTCCCACATCTTAGCCCCACTACTTCCCTCTTCCCACGTCTTAGCCCCACTACTTTCCCCTTCCCACGTCTTAGCCCCACTACTTTCCCCTTCCCACGTCTTAGCCCCACTACTTTCCCCTTCCCACATCTTAGCCCCACTACTTCCCTCTTCCCACGTCTTAGCCCCACTACTTTCCCCTTCCCACATCTTAGCCCCACTACTTTCCCCTTCCCACGTCTTAGCCCCACTACTTTCCCCTTCCCACATCTTAGCCCCACTACTTTCCCCTTCCCACATCTTAGCCTCACTACTTCCCCCTTCCCACATCTTAGCCCCACTACTTCCCTCTTCCCACGTCTTAGCCCCACTACTTTCCCCTTCCCACATCTTAGCCCCACTACTTCCCTCTTCCCACGTCTTAGCCCCACTACTTTCCCCTTCCCACTTCTTAGCCCCACTACTTTCCCCTTCCCACGTCTTAGCCCCACTACTTCCCACGTCTTAGCCCCACTACTTCCCCCTTCCCACATCTTAGCCCCACTACTTTCCCCTTCCCACGTCTTAGCCCCACTACTTCCCTCTTCCCACGTCTTAGCCCCACTACTTTCCCCTTCCCACATCTTAGCCCCACTACTTCCCTCTTCCCACATCTTAGCCCCACTACTTCCCCCTTCCCACATCTTAGCCCCACTACTTCCCTCTTCCCACGTCTTAGCCCCACTACTTTCCCCTTCCCACGTCTTAGCCTCACTACTTTCCCCTTCCCACATCTTAGCCCCACTACTTTCCCCTTCCCACATCTTAGCCCCACTACTTTCCCCTTCCCACATCTTAGCCCCACTACTTTCCCCTTCCCACATCTTAGCCCCACTACTTCCCTCTTCCCACGTCTTAGCCCCACTACTTTCCCCTTCCCACTTCTTAGCCCCACTACTTCCCTCTTCCCACGTCTTAGCCCCACTACTTTCCCCTTCCCACATCTTAGCCTCACTACTTTCCCCTTCCCACATCTTAGCCTCACTACTTTCCCCTTCCCACATCTTAGCCCCACTACTTTCCCCTTCCCACATCTTAGCCCCACTACTTTCCCCTTCCCACATCTTAGCCTCACTACTTTCCCCTTCCCACATCTTAGCCCCACTACTTTCCCCTTCCCACGTCTTAGCCCCACTACTTTCCCCTTCCCACATCTTAGCCCCACTACTTCCCTCTTCCCACATCTTAGCCCCACTACTTTCCCCTTCCCACATCTTAGCCTCACTACTTTCCCCTTCCCACATCTTAGCCCCACTACTTCCCTCTTCCCACATCTTAGCCCCACTACTTTCCCCTTCCCACGTCTTAGCCTCACTACTTTCCCCTTCCCACATCTTAGCCCCACTACTTTCCCCTTCCCACATCTTAGCCCCACTACTTCCCTCTTCCCACATCTTAGCCCCACTACTTTCCCCTTCCCACATCTTAGCCTCACTACTTTCCCCTTCCCACGTCTTAGCCCCACTACTTTCCCCTTCCCACATCTTAGCCCCACTACTTTCCCCTTCCCACGTCTTAGCCCCACTACTTTCCCCTTCCCACATCTTAGCCCCACTACTTTCCCCTTCCCACATCTTAGCCCCACTACTTTCCCCTTCCCACATCTTAGCCTCACTACTTTCCCCTTCCCACATCTTAGCCCCACTACTTTCCCCTTCCCACATCTTAGCCCCACTACTTTCCCCTTCCCACGTCTTAGCCTCACTACTTCCCCCTTCCCACATCTTAGCCCCACTACTTTCCCCTTCCCACATCTTAGCCCCACTACTTCCCCCTTCCCACATTTACACACTACTTCCCCATTCCCACTACACACACACACACACACACACACACACACACACACACACACACACACACACACACACACACACACACACACACACACACAGACATATATACACGTCTTCCCACGTCTTAGCCCCACTACTTTCCCCTTCCCACATCTTAGCCCCACTACTTTCCCCTTCCCACATCTTAGCCCCACTACTTTCCCCTTCCCACATCTTAGCCCCACTACTTCCCACTTCCCACATCTTAGCCCCACTACTTTCCCCTTCCCACGTCTTAGCCCCACTACTTCCCCTTCCCACATCTTAGCCCCACTACTTTCCTCTTCCCACGTCTTAGCCCCACTACTTTCCCCTTCCCACATCTTAGCCCCACTACTTCCCCCTTCCCACGTCTTAGCCCCACTACGTCTTAGCCCCACTACTTCTTCCCACGTCTTAGCCCCACTACTTTCCCCTTCCCACATCTTAGCCCCACTACTTCCCCCTTCCCACATCTTAGCCCCACTACTTCCCCCTTCCCACATCTTAGCCCCACACTTCTTAGCCCCACTACTTTCCTCTTCCCACATCTTAGCCCCACTACTTTCCCCTTCCCACATCTTAGCCCCACTACTTTCCTCTTCCCACATCTTAGCCCCACTACTTTCCCCTTCCCACATCTTAGCCCCACTACTTTCCTCTTCCCACGTCTTAGCCCCACTACTTTCCCCTTCCCACATCTTAGCCCCACTACTTTCCCCTTCCCACATCTTAGCCCCACTACTTTCCCCTTCCCACATCTTAGCCCCACTACTTCCCCCTTCCCACGTCTTAGCCCCACTACTTTCCCCTTCCCACATCTTAGCCCCACTACTTCCCCCTTCCCACGTCTTAGCCCCACTACTTTCCCCTTCCCACATCTTAGCCCCACTACTTTCCCCTTCCCACGTCTTAGCCCCACTACTTTCCCCTTCCCACGTCTTAGCCCCACTACTTTCCCCTTCCCACATCTTAGCCCCACTACTTTCCCCTTCCCACATCTTAGCCCCACTACTTCCCTCTTCCCACGTCTTAGCCCCACTACTTTCCCCTTCCCACATCTTCCACTACTTTCCCCTTCCCACGTCTTAGCCCCACTACTTCCCCCTTCCCACATCTTAGCCCCACTACTTTCCCCTTCCCACATCTTAGCCCCACTACTTTCCCCTTCCCACGTCTTAGCCTCACTACTTCCCCCTTCCCACATCTTAGCCCCACTACTTTCCCTCTTCCCACGTCTTAGCCCCACTACTTTCCCCTTCCCACGTCTTAGCCCCACTACTTCCCCCTTCCCACATCTTAGCCCCACTACTTCCCTCTTCTCACGTCTTAGCCCCACTACTTTCCCCTTCCCACATCTTAGCCCCACTACTTCCCCCTTCCCACGTCTTAGCCCCACTACTTTCCCCTTCCCACATCTTCTTAGCCCCACTACTTTCCCCTTCCCACGTCTTAGCCCCACTACTTTCCCCTTCCCACATCTTAGCCTCACTACTTTCCCCTTCCCACGTCTTAGCCTCACTACTTTCCCCTTCCCACTTCTTAGCCCCACTACTTTCCCCTTCCCACATCTTAGCCCCACTACTTTCCCCTTCCCACATCTTAGCCTCACTACTTCCCCCTTCCCACATCTTAGCCTCACTACTTTCCCCTTCCCACATCTTAGCCCCACTACTTTCCCCTTCCCACGTCTTAGCCTCACTACTTTCCCCTTCCCACTCTTAGCCCCACTACTTTCCCCTTCCCACATCTTAGCCCCACTACTTTCCCCTTCCCACATCTTAGCCCCACTACTTCCCTCTTCCCACGTCTTAGCCCCACTACTTTCCCCTTCCCACATCTTAGCCCCACTACTTTCCCCTTCCCACATCTTAGCCCCACTACTTTCCCCTTCCCACATCTTAGCCCCACTACTTTCCTCTTCCCACATCTTAGCCCCACTACTTTCCCCTTCCCACGTCTTAGCCCCACTACTTCCCCCTTCCCACATCTTAGCCCCACTACTTCCCTCTTCCCACGTCTTAGCCCCACTACTTCCCCCTTCCCACATCTTAGCCCCACTACTTCCCTCTTCCCACGTCTTAGCCCCACTACTTTCCCCTTCCCACATCTTAGCCCCACTACTTCCCCCTTCCCACGTCTTAGCCCCACTACTTCCCCCTTCCCACATCTTAGCCCCACTACTTCCCTCTTCCCACGTCTTAGCCCCACTACTTTCCCCTTCCCACATCTTAGCCCCACTACTTAGCCTTCCCACGTCTTAGCCCCACTACTTTCCCCTTCCCACATCTTAGCCCCACTACTTTCCCCTTCCCACGTCTTAGCCCCACTACTTTCCCCTTCCCACATCTTAGCCCCACTACTTTCCCCTTCCCACGTCTTAGCCCCACTACTTTCCCCTTCCCACGTCTTAGCCCCACTACTTCCCTCTTCCCACGTCTTAGCCCCACTACTTTCCCCTTCCCACATCTTAGCCCCACTACTTCCCTCTTCCCACGTCTTAGCCCCACTACTTCCCCCTTCCCACATCTTAGCCCCACTACTTCCCTCTTCCCACGTCTTAGCCCCACTACTTTCCCCTTCCCACGTCTTAGCCCCACTACTTTCCCCTTCCCACATCTTAGCCCCACTACTTCCCTCTTCCCACGTCTTAGCCCCACTACTTTCCCCTTCCCACATCTTAGCCCCACTACTTCCCCCTTCCCACATCTTAGCCCCACTACTTTCCTCTTCCCACGTCTTAGCCCCACTACTTCCCCCTTCCCACATCTTAGCCTCACTACTTTCCCCTTCCCACGTCTTAGCCTCACTACTTTCCCCTTCCCACATCTTAGCCACACTACTTCCCTCTTCCCACGTCTTAGCCCCACTACTTTCCCCTTCCCACATCTTAGCCCCACTACTTTCCCCTTCCCACATCTTAGCCTCACTACTTTCCCCTTTCCACATCTTAGCCCCACTACTTCCCCTTCCCACGTCTTAGCCTCACTACTTTCCCCTTCCCACGTCTTAGCCCCACTACTTTCCCCTTCCCACGTCTTAGCCTCACTACTTCCCCCTTCCCACGTCTTAGCCCCACTACTTTCCCCTTCCCACATCTTAGCCCCACTACTTCCCCCTTCCCACATTTTAGCCTCACTACTTCACCATTCCCACGTCTTACACACACACACACACACACACACACACACACACACACACACACACACACACACACACACACACACACACACACACACACACACACACACACACAGACATATATACACGTTTTCCCACGTCTTAGCCTCACTACTTTCCCCTTCCCACATCTTAGCCCCACTACTTTCCCCTTCCCACATCTTAGCCCCACTACTTTCCCCTTCCCACATCTTAGCCCCACTACTTCCCCCTTCCCACATCTTAGCCCCACTACTTCCCTCTTCCCACGTCTTAGCCCCACTACTTTCCCCTTCCCACATCTTAGCCCCACTACTTCCCTCTTCCCACGTCTTAGCCCCACTACTTTCCCCTTCCCACGTCTTAGCCTCACTACTTCCCCCTTCCCACATCTTAGCCCCACTACTTCCCTCTTCTCACGTCTTAGCCCCACTACTTTCCCCTTCCCACGTCTTAGCCTCACTACTTCCCCCTTCCCACATCTTAGCCCCACTACTTCCCTCTTCCCACGTCTTAGCCCCACTACTTTCCCCTTCCCACATCTTAGCCCCACTACTTCCCCCTTCCCACATCTTAGCCCCACTACTTTCCCCTTCCCACGTCTTAGCCTCACTACTTTCCCCTTCCCACATCTTAGCCCCACTACTTCCCCCTTCCCACGTCTTAGCCCCACTACTTTCCCCTTCCCACGTCTTAGCCCCACTACTTTCCCCTTCCCACATCTTAGCCCCACTACTTCCCCCTTCCCACGTCTTAGCCCCACTACTTCCCCTTCCCACATCTTAGCCCCACTACTTTCCCCTTCCCACATCTTAGCCCCACTACTTCCCTCTTCCCACGTCTTAGCCCCACTACTTTCCCCTTCCCACATCTTAGCCCCACTACTTCCCTCTTCCCACATCTTAGCCCCACTACTTTCCCCTTCCCACGTCTTAGCCCCACTACTTTCCCCTTCCCACATCTTAGCCCCACTACTTTCCCCTTCCCACATCTTAGCCCCACTACTTTCCCCTTCCCACGTCTTAGCCTCACTACTTTCCCCTTCCCACATCTTAGCCCCACTACTTCCCCCTTCCCACATCTTAGCCCCACTACTTCCCTCTTCCCACGTCTTAGCCCCACTACTTTCCCCTTCCCACGTCTTAGCCCCACTACTTTCCCCTTCCCACATCTTAGCCCCACTACTTCCCTCTTCCCACATCTTAGCCTCACTACTTTCCCCTTCCCACGTCTTAGCCCCACTACTTTCCCCTTCCCACATCTTAGCCCCACTACTTTCCCCTTCCCACATCTTAGCCCCACTACTTTCCCCTTCCCACATCTTAGCCCCACTACTTTCCCCTTCCCACGTCTTAGCCTCACTACTTTCCCCTTCCCACGTCTTAGCCCCACTACTTTCCCCTTCCCACGTCTTAGCCTCACTACTTCCCCCTTCCCACGTCTTAGCCCCACTACTTCCCCCTTCCCACATTTTAGCCTCACTACTTCCCCATTCCCACGTCTTACACACACACACACACACACACACACACACACACACACACACACACACACACACACACACACACACACACACACACACACACACACACACACACAGACATATATACACGTCTTCCCACGTCTTAGCCCCACTACTTTCCCCTTCCCACATCTTAGCCCCACTACTTTCCCCTTCCCACATCTTAGCCCCACTACTTTCCCCTTCCCACATCTTAGCCTCACTACTTTCCCCTTCCCACATCTTAGCCTCACTACTTCCCCCTTCCCACATCTTAGCCCCACTACTTCCCTCTTCCCACGTCTTAGCCTCACTACTTTCCCCTTCCCACGTCTTAGCCTCACTACTTTCCCCTTCCCACATCTTAGCCCCACTACTTTCCCCTTCCCACGTCTTAGCCCCACTACTTTCCCCTTCCCACATCTTAGCCCCACTACTTTCCCCTTCCCACATCTTAGCCTCACTACTTTCCCCTTCCCACATCTTAGCCTCACTACTTTCCCCTTCCCACATCTTAGCCCCACTACTTTCCCCTTCCCACATCTTAGCCCCACTACTTTCCCCTTCCCACATCTTAGCCCCACTACTTTCCCCTTCCCACATCTTAGCCCCACTACTTTCCCCTTCCCACATCTTAGCCCCACTACTTTCCCCTTCCCACGTCTTAGCCCCACTACTTTCCCCTTCCCACGTCTTAGCCCCACTACTTCCCCCTTCCCACATCTTAGCCCCACTACTTCCCCCTTCCCACATCTTAGCCCCACTACTTCCCTCTTCCCACGTCTTAGCCCCACTACTTTCCCCTTCCCACATCTTAGCCCCACTACTTTCCCCTTCCCACATCTTAGCCCCACTACTTCCCCCTTCCCACGTCTTAGCCCCACTACTTACCCCTTCCCACGTCTTAGC
>CM065690.1:49928177-49930677 GCA_017654935.2 Phymorhynchus buccinoides
TCAACTCAGCTCAAATCTACTGAATAGGCCTTCTGCCCATGTCACGAGGGATCAGTGAGGAGCAGAAGAATGAACAATGATGTGCAAGAGACAGAGACAGAAAGATGGCGACAGAGAGAGAAAGACAGAGATAAACAGAGAGACAGAGAGAGAAAGACAGAGATAATCAGAGAGACAGAGAGAGAGAAAGACAGAGATAAACAGAGAGACAGAGAGAGAAAGACAGAGAGAAACAGAGAGACAGAGAAAGAAAGACAGAGATAAACAGAGAGACTGAGAGAGAAAGACAGAGATAAACAGAGAGACAATGCTGATAGGTTGACAATGCTGATAGGTTTCATAGTTGTTAGGGACTTTTCTCGTCGTCACCATCAAGTGAGACAGACAGACAAGCTGGCAGTCAAACAAACAGACAGTCCGCAAACAGAAACACAGACGTGCTAAGATGGCGGCGAGGCAGAGAGAAGCGTACTGCCAACACAGCTGTGAAGGACCACTCTCGTTGTCACCTTGGAGTTAGAGTGGTTTCCCTTCTCTGCGGAAGTCTCGCGATTTTCATCTCCTGCGTGAGAACTCCGTGCCTTGAATTATGCATAGGATGGGGAAATGGTGCCCAAACAAAGTGCTCAATTTTTTGGGGTAGCCAGAAATAGGATACCACTGACACTTGTGCACGAAAAGTGTGTGTGTGTGTGTGTGTGTGTGTGTGTGTGTGTGTGTGTGTGTGTGTGTGTGTGTGTGTGTGTGTGTGTGTGTGTGTGTGTGTGTGTGTGTGTGTGTGTGTGTGTGTGTGTGTGTGTGTGTGTGTGTGTGTCTGTGTCTGTGTGTGTGTGTGTGTGTGTGTGTGTGTCTGTGTCTGTCTGTGTGTCTGTCTATGTGTGTGTGTGTGTGTCTGCGTATGTGTGTCCGTGTATGCCTGTGTCTGAGAGAGAGAGAGAGAGAGAGAGAGAGAGAGAGAGAGAGAGAGAGAGAGAGAGAGAGAGAGAGAGAGAGAGAGAGTGTGTGTGTGTGTGTGTCTGTCTGTCTGTCTGTCCGTCTGTCTGTGAAATTTAACGATTCCACAGATCAACAGATACTAAACTCATATATTAATGTGCTTTGATTTGCATAGCTTTTCCCATTCGGTCTAAAAAAAACTGGGTTTAAAAAATAGTTTGTTGGTGTTTATGTTTTATCAACCCAATTTTCTTTGATCATTATAAAAATTAAAGGTATCCCATAGCCTATCGGCCGTAGGGGCAGTGAACTGTTAGAGATTCACCGTGTCAAGGGCACGGCAGAATGGAAAGCGGAGCCCATCCCTCTCGTTCCGCCGCCTTTTAGCCTTCCCTGAACGAATCAGGTACCCATTCACTGCTGAATCACTTGATCATTATACTAATAGAAAAAATATTTGCATGCCTGTTCATTTTAAATATTTATTTATTGCAACCATTATCAACGTTTTCTACATTTCATGTTGTTGTTTTTTGTTGTTAACAAGTTAGTGGAGGCTCACCAGAGAACACACAATTTCTCTTTGATATTTAAGCTGCAAAACAGTGTGTAATTTCGGACTATAAAATTTGATTATATTCTTTGGAAGCTTAATTTACCGAAAACCCCCAAAACATATCAATTTTAACTTCAAACAAAAAGCTAATTGCATCAATGGTTGTTTGGTGTCTGATCTATTGCTTGCTTTGTTCGTTTTATGGGGGTTTATTTGGCGAATTATCTTAAATTACCTCCGTTTAAGGACGTAGCTTACGCTTAAAATTAGGGCTGAGAGTTGCTATTTTTATTAAAAAATAGGCACAGTTTGTTTCACTGAAAATGAGAATTTGGGTATTCAACTTTAAAAATAATTTTAAATATATGGCTGTCAATGGAATGCTTATCCGAGAGAGATCATCTTAGTTTATAAAATCAGCCCAAAAGACACTCAGAATTGCTCCCCTTGACACAAATCGTGTGTAATTAACCCTTTCACCGCAAAGTCGCATTTTAGCACCACAGTGATTTAACACCTGTCATTAAAAGGCGTCAAATTGGGGTCCAAATTATTATCAAAAAATCCAATTGTCTTTAGTTTTGGGAAGTAAAGATAAACCTTATTTTATATATACTAGCGCAACTCCGAGTAGCAGCAACGCCTAGTAACGGTAACGCCAAGTACTGGTAACGCTGAGTACAGCAAATTTAAAGCGATTCGGTTAAGAAACGGCGGAGTTATAAGGCCCCGTTTCCCATTGGCGCTGCTCTGAGAGTGACGCGCTCTCCCTAGTAACGGTAACGCCTAGTAACGGTAACGCCAAGTACTGGTAACGCTGAGTACAGCAAATTTGAAGCGATTCGGTTAAGAAAAGGCGGAGTTATAAGGCCCTGTTTCCCATTGGCGCTGCTCTGAGAGTGATGCGCTCTCCCTAGTAACGGTAACGCCTAGCAATGGTAACGCCAAGTACTGGTAACGCTGAGTACAGCAAATTTGAAGCGATTCGGTTAAGAAAAGGCGGAGTTA
>CM065690.1:49940677-49958177 GCA_017654935.2 Phymorhynchus buccinoides
CCTTTTACGGAGAAATGGTCTCTCCCTTAGCGCTTATGTGAGCTCTGTCTCTCTGTCTCTGTCTTAATGTCTGTGTGTCTCTGACTGTCTGTCTGTCTGTCTGTCTTTCTCTCTCTCTCTCTCTCTCTCTCTCTCTCTCTCTCTCTCTCTCTCTCTCTCTCTCTCTCTCTCTCTGTATTTGTGTGTGTATATGCGTGCATGTGTGCGTGTGTGTGAGTGTGTGTGCGTGAATGCGCGCGCCGCGCGTGCGCGCGCGCGCGCGCGCGCGCGCGTGTGTGTGTGTGTGTGTGTGTGTGTGTGTGTGTGTGTGTGTGTGTGTGTGTGTGTGCGCGCGCGTGTGTGTGTGCGTGTGCGTGTGTGCGTGTGTTGGTCTAGTGTTTGTTTTAAGTGAAACAGTTACGTGCTGACACTTCGATTGTTGATGTCCTTGTAAACTGTTTAAATATTCTGTTTTGATAGAATTGTATCAGTATTATGAGAGTGTAGGCTATGCCTATCAACCCTCACCAAGACCAGGACCTATTAGTCATTATCAACATAATAAGTAACCCTAACATCTCTGTATGTTTGATTCTTCTTCCTCGTCCTCCTCCTCTTCTTCTATTTCCTCCTCCTCCTTCTCCCCTCTTCTTTCTTCTTCTGTTTATTTTTTAATTATACCCCCCTCTCTCTCTCTCTCTCTCTCTCCCCTCCTCTCTCTCTCTCTCTCTCTCTCTCTCTCTCTCTCTCTCTGAAATCTCTCTCTGAAATTATTATGTGCAATCTTGCTATGTATTTATATATGGCATTTAAGAGAAGAAGCCTTATGATAAGTTAGCTCAGTTATCAAGAATATTTATATTGTGTTATGCATTAATCATGATTGTTGTAAGTTTATAATATAATATATGTATTGTGAATCACCCCTTTGAATGGGGCCTTGGCCTTACCAAATAAAAATATCGTTCTCTCTCTCTCTCTCTCTCTCTCCCCCCCCCCCCCCCCCTCTCTCTCTCTCTCTCTCTCTCTCTGTGTCACTCACCTTCCCTGTTTCAGTGTGGCTACATTTATTTGTGACCATCATTATTTAGAACACTTTGTCTATCTTTTCTACAGGACCTGACGTCCTGCTGTGGCCACTTCAAGACCTTCAGTAAGGAAGGCGTGAAACAGTGTGTATGCATTACCGTATCTGCACTCTTGCTACCAGTTTCTACATTGTTTGTTGTTTGTTTGTTTTCGTACCCTGGCTAAAAGACTCCAGGGACCATCCCAACTAGAGTACTCTAATCCCGACTAGAGTAATCATAACAGCGGAAGCACTTGAGAAGAAATTGTGATTTAGTTTACTCATGACATGTCGACTGATGTAGAAAATAACTCTGACGTCAAAAGAATATATTGGAACTAGAAAAAATGCGCCCGACACAAGATCTGTGTCATCATTTTATACTAGTTCGACTCGGTCGAAGTCCCGTCATCTAGCAGACACATTTGTTCAACTTCTGAGCATTGTTTTATTTTAAGAACTAAGCAATAATCCATAACATTTGCCTTTTTACTTCATTTATAGCATTTTGTCATGTTCATCTAAACAACAAAGTAAACATTTGGTACTTGTATATCTAAACACGATTACACTCCCCTGTTTGTGAGCTTTAAAGATATTTGAATTGTTCTAGATTAAAGTGACCCAGTATAGATCACATCAAGGACACATCAAGAAAGGTTTTTAGGACAGCTGACTTCTGCTAAGCTATTCTTTTTATTAGAATAATGGTTGTAAACATTTTTGCTTTTAGAAGTCTTGAATGGTTTTTTCTTCTTCCCTTAGGAAAAACTCAACAGGTCTTGGAAGAAAATCCCACAAGTTATATAACATGTAGCATCAACTTAACCCCCCTGGCTAGTTTTATTGGTCTTTTAACCCTTTCACCGCCAGCCATTTTACAGCCAAAAAATACCATTTAACTTACCTGGGTAGAGAAACAAAATCTGCAATATTGGGAATTCTGTGTGACATGTATAACATTAGGCCTATCCTTACCTCCCAAAATTAAGAAAAATAGGGTCTTCAGATAACAGGCCCTGATTTGATGCTTTTAGTGACGTGGGTGTTAAACCATTGTGGTGCATAAATGCGACATTGGCGGTGAAAGAGTTAATATAATTAACGCTTACTTCTAGCCTTTTGTGTCGGGAGATACGGTTTGTTACTGACCAAGATGCAATGCAAATCATTAACATGTATCCTAGCTAAATGTTTCATGAAATGATTTCACATTACATGGACAGTATAATCTGATATTATTTGACGCAATGTGTTTGAACAGGTAACCCGGCCAAACGCGGGAAATATCTGAGCAGTCATCTGTGTCCGGCTCCGTCCTTCCATGTGCGGTGGTCAGCATTCACCATAGACACTGTCCACACCACGGCTTGACCCCTTTTGTGAATTAGCTGCCTCTGTTCAAACTCTCACCATTTGAGGTTCTTCGTTGAATTGTCGACATCCTCCAAAACCCTTACTGTATCTTTAGCCATTGCCACTTCCTTAACCTTTGTCGTTGCATCCATCATGACCATTTCTAGGACTGTTGAAGGTGTTGGGGTCGTCAATGCCTGAACAATAAATATTGCAATCGCCTGATACCATTTAAACATGCTCATCATCAATAAGGTCATTCCATTTCATGGGAAGAGGTTCTAACAACCACTATCTATAACACAGAACTTCTATTAGAAGTGAAAATGACGAAGTGCTTTATCCCAACAGTGCCTGATATTTTGTACTACCGTTACATACACTCTTACAAAGCCTAGTCTGACTCCTTTACTTTATCATCACTTACAACATTTGGATTAACGAAGAGATAAAAAAAAGATATGTGCACTTCTTTTTCAAGTGCCTGATATTACACTGACAGATCCATTAGCATTGTCTGAACTCATCAATAATTGAACCAATACAGTTGTTCGTAGCCGTCGCATTGTGAGATCCCTTGAACTTTACCCTTGCTTAAACTCCAAGTGTTCCATCGACATTTTTTTCCAGCTTATTTTACATATGAACTATTACAGTTGCTTGAACCACAAGTTCAGAGCAAAAGAATGATTGTTGCTGGAGGCTGTACATTCACTTTATGAAAGCGTCTTTTGCTTTTATAATTGTGAACACATCGTTTGTGTTTGTTTAAACTGTAAATTAATCAACACATATAAAAGAAATCTAAATGACTGTGATATATAGTGCATGCTTTAGCTTCGTATTGCTCGCTTTTTGGCTCACTTTGTTAACACGAAGTGAGTCTATAGTATGATAGTTGATTGGTCGTCTGTGTGTGTGTATGTGTGTGTTTCGTCCGTGGTCTAATCTCCAAACTTTAATGTTGGCATTTTCTCGGGAAATAGAAGGCATACATTGTTCAAACTTTGCACACATATAGATGTCTATGCAAGCTTTCAAACAATAATGATTTGAATAATTAAATACTTAAAGCAACACTGTAAACAGATAACAAATAGATAACATTTTAGATTAGTGGGTTAGAGAGTATTCAACAGGCAACATAAACTCATCAACAGTGAAAGCCTCGATAGATCATTGGTAGAGTGTCTGTCTGTCATGCCAATGGTTCCGGGTCCGATTCTCGGCACAGGCACTTTAACCCCAAAAAATTGTTTTAGTTGTATCCATTAACGATAGTTTCATTTGTATTTTAAAATTGTATTGGCAATCTTGTACTTTAGACACCCCCCTCAATCTTTGTTTGTTGTTGTCCCACATGTTCCTGTTCGAGTGAGTCTTGAAGGCTTTTCCTCTTGTTCTTCTCTTTTTCTCTCTCGTTATGTTGAATTGATTGTCTTTAGTGAGAACTTTAGAATACACGAATTTACTGTTTTATCGTTTCACCATGGTTACCCGAATCATTGCTACCATCTGACATTGACTACGATGCAATCTATGAAGACTATATTAGTGAAGCCCAAAAATCGATTCTATTAGAACGTAATTATTCTACCCTGTAACAGAAACTTTATTGGGCAAACAGTGTGTTTATAACGTTGTCATTTTGGCGTGTACATCAGAAGTGTCGTTATTTGTCCCTGTTCATGCTAGAGATGCAAAAACAGTTTTAGCATAGTACCATATAGCGTAGCTAATGTGATTGTGTTCCATAGAATACAGGTAATTTGTTATGAGACTGAAAGAGATATAGGGCACCTGTCTGAAGTATATATGTGGTAAAAATTGAGTTTTGATAACCTTTGAAAGTAACGTATGTCTTGTACTCTTAAGAGTTCAGTCTGATGCTTGTTCTGTATACTTTGTTGGAAATCGTGTACAGGTCCTTTACAGCCTTGCTTATATATGTAGAGGCCTATGTTTGACATTTATACGTAGCTGCTCTCTATTGTAGAATGATTTTACTGGATGTAATATATTGTTAAAGTAAATAGTACATTCACAGAAGGCTTACAATAGGAAGAAACAATAAATGCTGAAACCAACACCGGTTGGTGACTTTATATCATTCAAAACATGTGTTGAATTTGTAGTTTATCAATGTCGGTCCTCCTTTTATGGTTTGGTTGGTTGGTTGGTTGATTGTCTTTTTCTTTGTTGTGATTGTTGTTGTTGTTTTATAACTTTGAGCCACACCACGCAATACTGTTTTGTTGTTTTTATGATCAGAGTTTGCTTATTTCATCTTTAACAAGCTCTCATTTAAGCTTCGTTATCTTGTGCATATAAAAATACAATAAGAATGCTTCTGTTAACAAAATCTCTGGGCAAAACACAACTGCTGCAAACTAAGATTGTTTCAGTTGCTCGCAAGTACGTTGAGAAGATACAGACCTTGTGGAATTGTGGAGAGGTGGGGTAGCCATGGGAAGCGAACATCCTTGGTTAGATTATCATCTGCAGTAGGGATTCAATCCCCACACACACACACACACACGCACAGAGAGAGAGAGAGAGAGAACACATACACACACACACGTACACACATACAAATGCACACACACACGGATGCACGCACGCACGCGCACACACGCACACACACACATCCCATTGTCTCCATTCCCTCCACTGGATCTGTCTCCTTCAGTCTAGGTCTGCATCGTATCAGTACTGTCTAATGTGCATACTATTTCCGTCATACTTTCCCAGAGGGTAACTCATTTGATCATTTATTTAACACGCGTTCTAATCGATTCATTTTATTTAGATATTGGAAATCATGCCTGCTTTTTGAACAAGAGAGAAGCAATTCATATGAGCAACACCAAATTAATATTTTGACCTTACACTTGAAGTTGTTTACCCCCTTCATTTGCAAGCTCTCTCTCTCTCTCTCTCTCTCTCTCTCTCTCTCTCTCTCTCTCTCTCTCTCTCTCTCTCTCTCTCTCTCTCTCATCAAACGCAAACATAAACATTGTAACAAGAGTTTGATGCGCCATGTTCTATGCGCTTTACAATTATTCATCTTATGCCTCTACACGGACTAACAAGTATCACAGTAACAGTGACTGAATAAAAATAAAAATAAATAAATTGTTGAATTGATTAAACAAATTCTGTGAACTTTCAATCTTGAATCATGTGCTCTTTCATTGTAACGCAAACCAATAGTGCATACTAACAGAGGAGCTAACCATGCACGCCTAGTGGTAGTAGCCTATAAAATGGGAGGGGGGGGGGGGGAGAGACACTGTACAGAATAGACGATTTTCCGAAGAAAAAAACTAGGGGAGAGCACTTCGTGAAAATTAGAGTTGCTTACCTCCACTACTCGGTCAAATACCATAGCAACAATGCAACCGTGGCGTCGAAGCTTGAAGCCGCAGGATGCGAGTCAGCGACTTGCAAGCATTTTTTTAAAAATAGAAAACTTAGGGGTGGCCAGTGGCCACAAACTGATAAAACTTGCAAAATGTGACCTAAAAATATAAATGACATCAATTTTAGAATGACTGTTCTAAGTGCTGTATGTCTGCTCAAACACACGAGGCGAGAGCTGGGGATATACCTGATGGTAGAGTAACTTCCCCTGTTTTGACCGATTGAATTAGGCAAGATCACTCCCACATACCATAAAATTACTCCCCTTAATTATTTCCGAACAATTCCTATTAATCAGAATTAAAGAGGAGAACGTAAACAAAGGGAAAGAACTGTCCATTTCAAAGATACATAACTCTAGTCAATGCCGACTATGGTGCCAATTCGCCTAGTAGCCTATTGGCCTCTGCAACTAGGGTTATTAACGCCCTTGACAGTGAGAGTGAAGCCCTTGCTGGTCAGTGCGGACAAGGGCATTCACTCTTGCGAAAGGAAGCCATTTAGTGGCCTCAAATAGGGTTACTGGCGAGAGTTATTCCCTTGTTTGGTCAGTGTGCAACCACACCCACCAAGGGCATTCACTCTTGCAAAAGGTGTTCTTTGCAGTAGCCAATAGCCCGTGTGCAAATTAATTACACCTATTGATTTGATAATAAGTATGTTAATGTATAAATCCCGCTTATGAAGGGACTCTAAGCGCTTGGCAATAGGCCCACTAACGGTTTTTTGAACAAAATAGTTATAGCGACGACATGGTATCAGGACGTCGGTGGGCCCCGGAGGCAGCCAGGGGAGGCAGGAGGGAGCTGGCCACCAGCTTGTTGTGGGCCGGCTTCTTGCCCGCGTTGCCCCACACGAACATGGACTTGGAGTTGAGCCTGGGCTGGCGGCTGCGGTGAAAAGGCGGGTAGCCCGGCTCGGAGCGCCTCAGCTCGTGGAGGCGCCGCCTCCGCACTTGCTTGACGTGGCCTTCCTTCATCACCTGTGTTGAACAACATTTTGTCCATGTTAAGTGGATGTTTTTGTTGTTGTTTTTCGTGCGTGTGAGTGTTTTTATCACAATACTGCGTGTTTGTAGTTGTAATCATTGACGGGTTGTGAGAAGTTCATACACGCGGGCGCTCAGGCCTATAACCTGAAAAACCATGGCCGTAAGCCTAACTTTAAGAATTGGTGCTGTAGTTCCGAATAGAGTGAGGTTTTTTTCTCTGATTGCGCCTGGGTCATTCACCTGCTACCCTCCAATCCCTCTCTCTCTCTCTCTCTCTCTCTCTCTCTCTCTCTCTCTCTCTCTCTCTCTCTCTCTCTCTCTCTCTCTCTCTCTCTCTCTCTCTCAGTCTGTGTTCTCTATCTCACTCACACACACACACACCTCCCTTTCTTTCCTTCCCTATTCTTCTCTCTTTCTTTACCCCCTCCCCCTTTCTATCCCTGTCTCTACACCCTCCCTCCTCTTTCTCCCCCCCCCTTCCTCTCTCCCCCCTTCCTTCTCTCCCTCCTCCTCCACTTCCTCCTCCTCATCACCACCACCATCACCTTGGTCAGGGCAGGGATGACCAGGCAGGTCTGGGTGACCTCAATCTCGGGGAACAGTCTCCTCTGGATCTCCTCAGCGATGTGCCGGTTGGTGGTCTCGATGCAGGACGAGCAGCAGCCGGGGCCTAGGATCTCGCAATACTCCTCTGTCAACCCACGGTGGTGGGGGCACCTGGAAACCGTCACGGAATGAGCAACCTAGGACGATGATTTGACCGCCAGAGGGGCAATCAAACCAGTAGGGGTTTAGCGCGTGATATTCTTAGTTTGGCGTAGTGAGAGAGAGAGAGGGGGGGAGAAGATATTCTTAGTTTGGCGTAGTGAGAGGGAGATGTGTGCCTCTCTCTCTCTCTCTCTCTCTCTCTCTCTCTCTCTCTCTCTCTCTCTCTCTCTCTCTCTCTCTCTCTCTCTCTCTCTCTCTCTCTCTCTCACTACGCCCAACTAAGAATTTCACGCGCTAAGCCCCTACTGGTTTGATTGCCCCCTGGCGGTCAAATCATCGTCCAAAGTTGACTATTTCAGTCAGCAAATGAGATAAGCTTTCTAAAAATTGTCGTGAAAAGCTCGCATTTAGAAAATTATTGTTCCCTGGACATGTTCCCAAGCCATGATTTTTTCAATATAAATGATTACTCCACAAAAATCGCTTCATTATATTGAAAGAGGCATCTTTGGGGCACAGTAGTTCGCCATTTTCGAAAACTAGGACCCCTTCCGGATTGTGGAGCCCTCCCCTTATCTATTATTCAAGTGATGAGTTCATATTAGAATCAGTTTTAGTTAAGTTTAAGTTATGTTGTTTATTGTCCCGTCGACAACTAAGGCCATGGTTATCAGAAGAAGAAAAATCTCTTTAACGTCCTCCGGTCTGAAACAGACACACATATATATGGGACATTAGTAGATCTGATATAAAGATGGTGGGAATAATCCTGGAGGTAATGCCCGGAGGCAGTGCAGCACCAGGAAAGTCCCGAATTTTTAA
Source organism: Phymorhynchus buccinoides (assembly GCA_017654935.2). NCBI lineage: Eukaryota > Metazoa > Mollusca > Gastropoda > Neogastropoda > Raphitomidae > Phymorhynchus > Phymorhynchus buccinoides. The sequence continues at coordinate 49,949,026 of CM065690.1, forward strand.
CAATGCAGATATCAGACTAACCTCTTATATAAGAAAAAAAAGTAAACAAGTACAAAAAGAAACCAAACGCCCATAGTGAGGAAAATGTTCAAGTATATTCCATACTTTTAGTCAGGCTATTCCTGTATTTCTGTGTCACAAACAATATGTAGGCTTATAATTAAGTGCTAATCTCGCCGAAGGCACGTTGCTGACTCGATGTTATAGACTAATTAGCCAAAATCTAAATCTTGTTTAAAAAAAATACATTAACGCGTAGGACCTACATTGTATTGACCATCAGGTAACAGAGAAATTGCCATTCTGGAAAAAGTATTGGTAAGCTTAATACCCACCCAATGAGATTAACTAGACTGTATGGACACACACACACACACACACACACACACACACACACACACACACACACACACACACGCACGCACGCACGCACGCACACGCACACACACACACACACGCACGCACGCACGCACGCACGCACGCACGCACGCACGCACGCACGCACGCACACGCACGCACGCACGCACGCACGCACGCACGCACGCACGCGCACGCACACGCACGCACACACACACACACACACACACACACACACACACACACACACACACACACACACTCATTTTTTCTTAGTTTTGTTTCCATCTTTAATGCATGCAAATGTGTTTCTTTGATTGTATTGTGCTTGTACGAGACCACACTGTAATTTCACCTAACGTGATAATAAAGTATTTTTGACTTTGACTTTGACTTTGACTTGACTTCACACACACACACACACACACACACACACACACACACACACACACACACACACACACACACTCCAAACACACATTCCGTGGGCCGAGGACAATTAACCCATTCTGTACGCACTACACCATGTGTGTGTGTGCGTGCGTGTGCGCGCGCGCGCGCGTGTGTGTGTGTGTGTGTATGTGTGTATGTGCCGGTACGTGCGTGTATGTGTGGGTGGGGTGTGTATGTGTATGCCTATTTGCATGTGCGTGAGCGATTATTTCGTGTTGTTGTTGAATTTGTTGCTTCTTAATTTTTGTTGTTGTTAAGCGCATAGAGCTCCACATTGGTGGAGGAATGCGCTATATAAATGATTCACTATTATTATTATTATTTATAACTACGTTTAATTAAAACCTTACCGCACGGGTTGACAGAGCGAAACATGGGAGGGCACTCTAACGAAGGAGGGCTTTCGGCTCAGATGCATCATTAACTCTTTGTTGTCGCTCTCCCGCGTGTCTGGGCGAGGCATTCCATAGCCACGATTGCGGGCCTTGGGTGCCTTGCGGGATAAAGACAGAAAAATGCGTCGTTGGGTTGATAGGGGTTAAATTGACTGTATTCAGTTCTCCAACATTGGTGTGTGTGTGTGTGTGTGTGTGTGTGTGTGTGTGTGTGTGTGTGTGTGTGTGTGTGTGTGCGTGCGTGCGTGCGTGCGTGCGTAAATGCCTGTGTGTGTGTTTGTGTGTGTGTGTGTGCGTGCGTGCGCGGCATTTGTGTGTATGTGCGTGCGTGCGTGTGGGGGTTTGTTTGTGTGGGTGTGTGAGTGGGTGTGTGCGCGCCCGCACGTGTGTGTGTGTGTGTGTGTGTGTGTGTGTGTGTGTGTGTGTGTGTGTGTGTGTGTGTGTGTGTGTGTGTGTGTGTGTGAGTAAGAGAGAGAAAAAGAGAGAGTGCATGGGTATGTGTGTTGCATTAACTTAATGCTTTGCAGAGCGATGCAAAGTGTTTGAGAGAGATGAGTGTGCAAAGGCATGTTATGTGTACATCTGTGCATGTGTTGCGTGCACGTGTGTGAGTGCGTAGGTGAAAGGAAAACAAGAGACAGAAAATAAAATGGTGTAAGAATGGGTTAATCCTTTCGCCGTCAGCCATTGTTCAGCAAAACAATACCATTAAACTTAACTGGGTAGAGAAAATAAAAATATTGCGAATTCCTCTGTAACATAGATAACATTAGGCCTATCCTTACCTCGCAAAATTAAGAAAATAGTCTTTGATGCCTTTTTTTTTTCTTTTTTTTTTTTACTGACATGGGTATTAAGCCATTGGCGGTGAAAGGGTTAAAAAGGTGGAAGGAGAAGATCGCCGGACCTTGAACTGAGAGAAAAGTGGTTTAAAAGTAATATAATTATATAATGTTTGATCGTCCTTGAACGTCACACACACACACACACACACACTTACACACACACACACACACCGCAAATCTAAAGTTCACGGGCTCTCCTCTTAATTTAAGGGTGTCATGGCTAAGTACCGGACAGCATCGCCTTGCCTTAATTAAGGCTATGTCAGACCAATTGACAGGCTAGAACACCAAGGCTACATTTAAAAAAAATGTTATGCTATGCATAGTTATGCGGGGTTTGTCTTTAGCCATGACAAGCTCCTAGCATAAGATGTGTCCAAAATCCCCCGAAGTCGGAGTGTGGCTGCTCACGTGGCGTGGTAATCAAAAACGGTCGCACACGTAATGTTCTCATCCGTAGCTGATGCACTTGTACCATAGTGTTCAAGCGCTTCTGCTGTTAGGATTATCCCTGGAGTCTTTTAGCCAGGGTAAGCCAACAAACAACAAACAAGCAGTAACAAACAATTAGGCTCCCCTAAAATAACGCAGCTGTTATTTTGAAAAGCTGGACTGAAATTCGCACATATGTGAGCCAGCACCACGAAAGGGACATTAAGTGTCAAAATGATCATTCTGAGACAATGTTCCAGTTAAAATCTTCAGACCTCCTCCATTTCTCGGTTCTTTCCACTTTTTCAGTCTTGCCTTTCTTACTGCAGATTGAGTACTTCATCCTCTATCGTTTGCTATATTTAACACTAATTTTCATCCATCGCAATTGATCGCTTCTCGGCCTTTTGGCTAAGACAGTGATTCAGGAACATACATTTTTGTTTATACCATGGTTGGTTTGTTCAGCCCGTCGTACATGGCGAAAGCCGATACGCGACGTTAAACTGAACTTCCCGCGGCACAAATGGCATAACATTAGAACAACTGGCGTCAGAGAGGGTCCAAAAATGCCAACTAATCCCCCAGGGCTCCAGCTGCAGCACTAATTAAGAGCCATCAAATTAGGTGGTAGGCCTACAAACGTAACGCAACAGTAGGGAAAGGGCTTTGAACACCAGACAGTTTGTAAGCCTTTTCTTCTTCTTCTTCTTCTTCTTCTTCTTCTTCTTCTTCTTCTTCTTCTTCTTTTGCGTTTCCATGCCACATGGCCATAATAATAATAATGAGGAAAATGTATATAGCGCCCATCCTGTAGGCCACAGGGCGCTTTACATATAATAGAAATGGATTAAAAACATGAAACAAAATTCCACAATGGGTAAGGTGACAGGTTTTCAGTTTGTTCACTGGTTTTCCCGCAGCATTCAGCCGACACATTCCGATTTCGGAGGAGCTCAAAGGAGAAATTTATTTAGAAGATTTTTTTTAGCTAATAGGCCAATAATGCAGAAAAACAGTAACCTCTAGATAACAGAAAGAAAAGTGAAAAGGCTGAGTCCAAGAGATCGACAGATTAGAGGAAATTTGCTAGCACAGAACTTGGTGGGGGAAATATTTGCACAAACGACCCCCCTCACACACACACTTATCCCCTTATCTCCATGGAGGCTCGAGGCATCCACCCACTGCCCCAGTTTGTAAGCTTAATATGCACCTTGGCCTACCACCTTGAAGGCCCCGAAAGCTCCGAGGTGAGCCCGAGCTTGTAGTGCTTGAGCGAAATGGTTTGAACATTCTTCTGATGCTACCTTGAAGAAGTTCTACATGATCTGGTGGGTGAAGGTCTCCGCGGGGTCATACCTTGAAGAAGTTCTGCATGATCTGGTGGGTGAAGGTCTCCGCGGGGTCATACCTTGAAGAAGTTCTGCATGATCTGGTGGGTGAAGGTCTCCGCGGGGTTCTCCTTGAGGCGGGAGTTCTTCACGTAGCTCCTCTCGGCCATCTGCTGGATGTTGTTGGGCAGCAGGTGCATGTGCACGGGGGTGGGGGGCCTGGGCGGCACCGGCAGACCGCGACTGGCTATGCTGGACCGCTTCAGCCCGTAGATGGATCTGTGTGTGTGTAAGGGAAAATTGCATGAAACAAACAAGAACACAAGCACATAAGCGCATACACATGCGCGTGCGCACGTACGTACGCACACAAATGTGTGCACGCGCGCATGCATACACACACACACACACACACACATGCACGCAGGGGCACACACACACACACACACACTCATAGGCACACACACACTTATAGGCACACACACAGACACTTTAGTATAGGCACACACACACACACACACACACACACACACACACACACACACACACACACACACACACACACACACACACACACACACCAACATTAGCAGGCTAATATAAAAAAAAATTGTATTCTCTATTCAGTGCAGTCTTTGAAATTGGAGTCGCGTTATTTATTCTGAAGCTTTTTGATAGATTTATTTTGCGCCCGGACATTTGGGGCCCTTACCTTACAGTGCACTACAATACCACACACACATAGACACACATACTTGACATCAGCCAACACCGGGTGCTGGTGCCTGGAACGTCTCGACCGGACAGTGGACAAGGAAGCCGTGCTGCTGAGGGTGCCGGTGGTGGGGGGTGGGGGTGCTGGGGGGAGGGGCTGCTGACCATCCTCTCCCTCCCCCTCCTCCCCATCCCCATGCCCGGGAGGGACCTGCCACAGAGCCCCCGAGCGGGAGGAGTCCGGGGTACGGGGGATGTTCTTGTGCAGCATCTCGAAGACCGAGAGGCGTCTGGACAGAAATGATGTCACGGAGGAATATAGGGTAAGACGGGGTAAAAAGCCCATGGGCGGGTGAAGAAGTGAAGCAAAGTTCAGTCATATTTTGCCCATGAGACGAGTGTTAATGTTTAGCATTCGTCTCATGGGCACATTTGACTGAAATTGTCTTTATTTCATGAGATTATTGGCAGTGGGCTTCTTACCCGCCCATGGGCTTTTTACCCCGTCTTCACCTACATTGGACAGACAGACAGGCAAACAGGCAGGGAAAGACAGAGGGAGAGATAGATTTTGACACAGACCGTTAAACCCAGTAGGGGGACTGATAGAAGGATAGAGATTCGTGAGAAAGAAAAGAAAAGAGAAACTGTAAAACACACACACACATGCACACGCGCGCACGCACGCACGCCGTACACACACACACACACACACACACACACACACACACACATACGCACGCACGCACGCACGCACGCACGCACGCACGCACACACACACACACACACTCTCTCTCTCTCTCTCTCTCTCTCTCTCTCTCTCTCTCTCTCTCTCTCTCTCTCTCTCTCTCTCTCTCTCTCTCTCTCTCTCTCTCTCTCTCTCTCTCTCATCGAAACAGGGAGTCAAAGGATTCAGAGAATATTGAAACAAAGAGTCAATATTCTACTGGGGCTCTCTTCTCCTTGTCTTCTTTTTATAACTTTATCAGCTCTCCTCCACGGCTTCAGATCCAGCGGTGTAAGGGAGACTAGCGGAGCATTCGAAAAGCGCGACTTTTCGAAAATCGCGACACGAAATGCGCGAACTACAAGATGCCGAAAAGAGCGAACAGTAATGACAAAAAGAGCGAATTTCAGATAGTCGCATAAAACTCAGAAAGTTAGGGATAGGGTTAGGGATAGGGTTAGGGATAGGGTTAGGGATAGGGTTAGGGATAGGGTTAGGGATAGGGTTAGGGATAGGGTTAGGGATAGGGTTAGGGATAGTAAGAAAGTAACAGACATTTTTTCTTGTAAGGTATTTCTTACCCCATCCCAATCCTCAACGACCCTCTCGCTTTCTGTCAGTCACATTCGCTCTTTCTGTCAGTGGCATTCGCTCTTTTCGTACGGTCGCGCAAATGGAAATATTCAGAGAGTCGCGCTTTTTGCATGCTGCCGAGACTAGTAGGCCTACTATTGGTGCCAGCCGTGGTGTTGGCGAGTCTGGATAGCAGGGGCAGGTCTGGAACCTTGCAGCTTGATTTTCTCCAGAAAATATCAAAATAGGGAGTCGAACGGCTCAATTTTCTCCCGAAAATATTAAAATAGGGAATCAAACGGCTCGATTTTCTCCAGAAAATATCAAAATAGGGAGTCGAACGGCTCAATTTTCTTACGAAAATATCAAAATAGGGAGTCGAACGGCTCAAAGTTTCTCCAGAAAATATCGAAATAGGGAGTCGAACGGCTCAATTTTCTCCTGAAAATATCAAAATAGGGAATCGAACGGCTCAATTTTCTCCTGAATATATCAAAAACGGGAATTGAACGGCTCAATTTTCTCCAGAAAAGATCGAAATAGGGAGTCGAACGGCTCAATTTTCTCCTGAAAATATCAAAATAGGGAATCGAACGGCTCAATTTTCTCCTGAATATATCAAAAACGGGAATTGAACGGCTCAATTTTCTCCAGAAAATTTCGAAATAGGGAGTCGAACGGCTCAATTTTCTCCTGAAAATATCAAAATAGGGAATCGAACGGCTCAATTCTCTCCTGAATATATCAAAAACGGGAATTGAACGGCTCAATTTTCTCCAGAAAAGATCGAAATAGGGAGTCGAACGGCTCAATTTTCTCCTGAAAATATCAAAATAGGGAATCGAACGGCTCAATTTTCTCCTGAATATATCAAAAACGGGAATTGAACGGCTCAATTTTCTCCAGAAAATTTCGAAATAGGGAGTCGAACGGCTCAATTTTCTCCTGAAAATATCAAAATAGGGAATCGAACGGCTCAATTCTCTCCTGAATATATCAAAAACGGGAATTGAACGGCTCAATTTTCTCCTGAAAATATCAAAATAGGGAATCGAATGGCTCGATTTTCTCCCTAAAAAAAATTCAAATTAGGGAGTCGAACGGCTCAATTTTCTCCAGAACATCTCAAAATAGGGAGACGGCTCAATTTTCTCCCGAAAATATCAAAATAGGGAGTCGAACGGCTCAATTTTCTCCCTTAAAAAAAAATCAAATTAGGGAGTCGAACGGCTCAATTTTCTCCAGAAATTATCAAAATAGGGAGTCTAACGGCTCAATTTTCTTACGGAAAATATCAAAATAGGGAGTCGAACGACTCAATTTTCTTACGGAAATATCAAAATAGGGAGTCGAGCGGCTCAAAGTTTCTCCAGAAAATATCGAAATAGGGAGTCGAACGGCTCAATTTTCTCCTGAAAATATCAAAATAGGGAATCGAACGGCTCAATTTTCTCCTGAATATATCAAAAACGGGAATTGAACGGCTCAATTTTCTCCTGAAAATATCAAAATAGGGAATAGAATGGCTCGATTTTCTCCCTAAAAAAAATTCAAATTAGGGAGTCGAACGGCTCAATTTTCTCCAGAACATCTCAAAATAGGGAGACGGCTCAATTTTCTCCCGAAAATATCAAAATAGGGAGTCGAACGGCTCGATTTTCTCCCTTTAAAAAAATCAAATTAGGGAGTCGAACGGCTCAATTTTCTCCAGAAATTATCAAAATAGGGAGTCTAACGGCTCAATTTTCTCAAGAACATCTCAAAATAGGGAGTCGAACGGCTCAATTTTCTCCAGGAAATATGAAACTATGGAGTCGAACGGCTCAATGTTCTCCTGAAAATGTCAAAATAGGGAGTCGAATGGCTCAATGTTCTCCCGAAAAAATCACATTAGGGAGTCGAACGGCTCAATTTTCTCCTGAAAATGTCAACATAAGGAGTCGATTGGCTCAATGTTCTCCAGAAAATATCAATATAGGGAGTCGAGCGGTTCCATTTCTCCCGAAAATATCAAAATAGGGAATCGAACGGCTCAATTGTCTCCTGAAAATGTCTAAATAGGGAGTCGAATGGCTCAATTTTCTCCAGTGAACCTTAAACCTAGAGAATCAAACGATTCAATTTCATTCCAGAGAATATTAAACCAGGAAGTCACTTTTCAGTCTCCAGAGAATACTCAAGCAGGGTATCAAAAGGGAAGAATATTGATCGAATCACAGAGTCAACATTCAACGGGGCCATTTCTTCTCCTGGTGATATAGGGCCTACCCACCTCTCCTCCGCAGCTTCAGATCCAGCGGTGTAAGGCAGACTATTGGAGCCAGCCGTGGTGGTGGCAGTTCCAGACAGCCTGCTGGTCAGGGGAAGGTCTGGAACCTTGAAGCTGTTCTTGTTGTTAACAGAAGCCATCCTCACTGTCACCGCCAGCTAAAGTGTGGAGAATGTCTTTTTGGATTCACGTGCGAGTCTGAAAGAACAAATGTAAAAATAAAAATAAAAATAAAAAAAGTTCATCAAAAGTGCATATTATTCTCATTCAGATTTGTCATTGAGAAGGCCATTTTGCTTGGCTAAGCGATAGGGTTAGGATTAGACAAGGGATGTTTTTTGTGAAACAGAAAGAACTAGCCTAGTACTTTGAGACTAAAATGTGAGATATTGAGGGAAGTGTGTGTGTGTGTGTGTGTGTGTGTGTGTGTGTGTGTGTGTGTGTGTGTGTGTGTGTGTGTGTGTGTGTGTGTGTGTGTGTGTGTGTGTGTGTGTGTGTGTGTGTAGGGAGATATAAACTGCGCCGAGTAAACTTTCATGAATAATATTGCTAATTATCTAGCAGTAAAATGCAAAAAACGACGCAAAATATCTTTCAAATCTCTCGTATTCGCATAGAAATGTCCTATTGCTTTTAAAACTGGGTTTATATTTTGTTTGGCATTCCATTAAAATGACCACGGATCTTGAAAAAACAACGCCGAATTGTCACTTAGGCTGCCAGTTAGACAATAGGTTGTCGGACAACAAAGCTGAGTTGCTTAGGCATGATTATGCATCACAAAATTCGTACACTATTGTACTGATTATCCTTGGTAAATTGTTTGATAAAATGGGTATAGAGTAAAATCAATACTAAGAATTATAATATGCAAGCAGGGAGTTGTCAGTCAATGATAAAAATCACCCTTAGCTGTTATTGTGACAACACATAGTAGGCCCTACTATTATCATTTTAAACTCCGATCTCTTTCTTTTCAACCGCTTAATTCGTCGTTGCATTTCAATTTGGGAAAAAATTCCAAAGTTTGGAAAGTGAATAACATAGGCCTAC
>CM065690.1:49963177-50070086 GCA_017654935.2 Phymorhynchus buccinoides
TATTTTGTGTGTCTGAGTGACTGTTTAAATTCAATGTCTGTGCAGGTTTGGTGGATATTAACCTGTTTCCATGATTTGTTGCAGATGAATGCACAGGCTTCTACTTCCATGGGATGAACCACTATTAGTCGTTGAACACGTTGCTTCTCTTCATGCAGACTCCTTGGTGACTTCGGCCATCAGGTTTTTGGAAGAAAAAAGAAGCTCCCATTATATTTTCCTAAAATTTTCAATAAAACAATTCATGTTCTTGCTGAAGTCGATCTTGACTGTGGTCGTTATTAGATAAATGGAAACACAGATGATAGCCAGAGCTTGCTCATGTTCGAGACTTTGTCAGCTAAGACAATGTGCGCAGGCTTCAGAGTGGGGCCGGGCTGCCTGGCTGGTGGGTGAGCGGCACAGCTGCCCTGACTGTGTGCAGTTTGTGGCCCGCAGAGCGGTGCAGGACCAGCAGTGGGACCTGCTGCTGCAGCTGGTAGAGTCTGGCGTCCACTGGGACCTCAGGAACAGCCTGCTGCAGAGTGCCCTAGGTCATTTGCACGTCCAGTGCACGGCCACACTGATGGACCTGGGGGTCAGCAAACACTGCAGGGAGGAGGGACTGCAGCAGCAGATAGCCGCCGGTCATGGGGATTTTGTTCTGGAGGTGGTGAGGAAGGTCAGAGACCCCGACATGACCGACTTTGTTCTGGGAGAGTCCATGAAGCAGAGCCAGTGGACATTGGTGTCGGGACTGGTGAAGGAAGGTCTGAGTGTGGCCCAGATAAAGAGTGTGTGTGACCAGGCTGTGGCTGATCAACAGTGGAGTGTTGTTATTCAACTGCTTCGTGATGGAGTCGGTGCCAGTGAATGGATTGTCAGTGAGATATTCCAAAACAAGAAAGTTCAAGATCTGCTGGACTTCTTCCCTGCAGGCAGCATGCCGGAGGGTCTGAAAGGTCTGCTGCTGCTGGCCTCCGTCAAACATGGGCTGGGAGACCTCACCCTGCACATCCTGCAGAGAGAGACAGTCAGCGACACAGAGCTGATGGAAGCCATCAAGTTCGCTGTTCACCTCCTGGATAAAACCATCTTTCTCAAGCTGATCCAAGTTTGTTCAAGGGGTCGCCGTGTCTTCAAACAAAGGTTTGTTCACCACCACTGGAAAGAAGGGCTCCATGTCCATCATCAGGAATTAGATGGTGAAGGTCATTCAAGTGAAGGGAAGTGGATTTACAAAGCACTGTGTGAAGGAGGGGAGAAAGATCTAGCACTGTTAGTGATAGCAACCATTCCTGGGGAAATTCCCCTAGTTTCTGCCTTTTGTTTGGATGAAGAAAATCAGTGTGATTTGAGACAAACGAAGTTTCAGTATGCTCTGAGGAAATTGTATGTGTATGAATTCGAGATCTATCAGCAGTTAGCAGAGAAATTGTACCATAGGCCTCAAACATCACAGTCAGATCGCTCAGTTTTGTTTCGTCATGCCATTCGACAAGGAGATCAAAATTTAATCACTGAATTTTGCAAGCACAGCGTTTCGCGTAAAGATCTGAAATTTGCAGCTGGTTTTCTCATGGGGGGCGCTAATTATAACTTTCTTGGCAGAATGAGTAAGAAGCTTAAGTCTGTGGAGAACAACTGGCTGGCTGAGTTTAGGATCTAATGAGGGAATATTTTAGGCTGTGGTCAAACACCAGCCGACAAATCTTTCTTGCGCAGTTTGCTCCCCCTTTTATAAGTTTTAATGAACCATACCAGCGTGCTTTGTTCAGGAAGGCCATTCGGAAGTGTGTAGCATTGGACTGTGTCACCTGTTTTGTGACATTGTTGCACGAACGATGTGATTATAGAAATGTGAAGACAGAGAAAGAGGAAGATATAACGTTTGCGTATGCCTTTGCAATAACAAGACGACCTGATTTCATTGTCCAAGTGTGTAAGAAAAGCCTCTCAGAAAACCCTTTTCTTTCAGAGGAAATCCCATTGGTTTTCAATCTGGCAGTGGAGAATAAAGTGTGGGATGTTTTGCCTATACTGCCGTCCGATCTGTATCGAAAGTCTTCATGCATAGATCTGTTCAGACTACTGATGAAAGCTGTGCACAAAATGTTGTCATCATTCCACCTGGGCTGACATTGCTCCGGCTTTAGCCCAGTGGATTAGAGAGAATGGAATGTTTCTCAACTTGAAAGACCAGGTGATACCAGAGCGTTTTGCTGATAGCATGTCCAGTCTGAAGAAGTGGTGTATGGACACTCGTTATACCAACATAGCTGTGATCCTGGCCTTGGTCACTACGGACTGGCAGCTATTGGAAACCGTGCTCACTGCAGAAGCCACTCTGGATCTTCACTACACAACTTTGTGGTCAGCTGTGATGGAGATTACTGACAACAGTTCCTTGTCTGTGGCCGTCGCAATGCTGAGACTCTTTCGTGTCAATGCTCCGGTGGTTGATTCATTCAGGCCATTTCGCGGATCTGAACAGCTGGCAATAGCCTGTGCACATCAGGATATGATGGACTGGGCTCTGCTGTTGAAGTGCACCAATCTGTCATACGTCAAACAGCACCACATGCTTTGTCAGAACCAGGCTGTGCTATATGGGATCTTGAAAAGAGCCACCACTGGCTTTCCTGTAAACTGGGATATTGCCAGAGAAGTCATGACCAGATGCACAGATTCAGACAACCTCAGGCGAACTTTGGAATATGCTGTTCGCTATGGCCTAGATGAGATAGTAGAAGCGCTGATTAGTCGTGTGGATCCAACCACATGTTTTAAGTCAAATTGGACCAGTGATACTTTGCTTTCTGCGGCTGTGGAAGCAACCATGGTTTTTCCTGGAATAAAGACAAAGATCTGTGTATCGCCTCGGGTCTGTCCACGTTTCACAGACTCGCCCAGTGGGACACCCACCACTGCCCTTTGAAGACTGCCCTGGTATGGTCTTTACAAGATATCATTGAACTGATAATTGCCTCTGGAGCATGTTCTAACAAGCATCTTTGGGAATCTGTAAATCACCCGTTGCTGAAGCGCTCGATGGGTAAGACTGAGAGGTTTATAAAGGTTCAGAAGGCTGCTTGCACCCCTTTCCGACTTGAGCACATCGCTCGGTTAGTGGTGTCACTACATCAGTAGTCTGCCCATCCCAAAGCGTATCGAAGACTTGGTAAACTTCAAGGATGTGCTCGACGAGTCCAGTGGAACATGAAGATTGATTATGATGACCACAAAGGTTTCGTAATGATGGTTATGCTCATACGTTCAAAATATAAAATGAATGAGGAGGAGGATTGCATTTCATGTTGAAGTTAAATAAATGATAAGGATGTGTTACGGTGAAGATAAAATGTGTTTTGATAATGACTTTAATTAATATGATGATGATGTATGCATTTATGGGGTGAATGGAACAATGATGATGGTATGAGGAGGGTGAAGACAAAAAGGAAGAGATTGACAAGTTATGGAAAAGTTAAAACATACCACGATAATGACGATATAAAATTTATGAACATTACTTGCTTTGATTAGTTTGAATTGATTGCTCAAAACATTATGAATGGGTTTTTGATAAACTTGGTATGATTTTCTCAAAACATTATGAATGGGTTTTAATGAACTTGGTGTGGCTGCTCAAAACATTATGAATGGGTTTTAATGAACTTGGTATGATTGCTCAAAACATTATGAATGGGTTTTAATGAACTTGGTATGATTGCTCAAAACATTATGAATGGGTTTTAATGAACTTGGTATGATTTTCTCAAAACATTATGAATGGGTTTTAATGAACTTGGTATGATTGCTCAAAACATTATGAATGGGTTTTAAAGAACTTGGTATGATTGCTCAAAACATTATGAATGGGTTTTAATGAACTTGGTATGATTGCTCAAAACATTATGAATGGGTTTTAATAAACTTGGTATGATTGCTCAAAACATTATGAATGGGTTTTTAATGAACTTGGTATGATTGCTCAAAACATTATGAATGGGTTTTAATGAACTTGGTGTGGCTGCTCAAAACATGAATGGGTTTTAATGAACTTGGTATGATTGCTCAAAACATTATGAATGGGTTTTAATGAACTTGGTATGATTTTCTCAAAACATTATGAATGGGTTTTAATGAACTTGGTATGATTGCTCAAAACATTATGAATGGGTTTTAATGAACTTGGTATGATTGCTCAAAACATTATGAATGGGTTTTAATTAACTTGGTGTGGCTGCTCAAAACATTATGAACGGGTTTTAATGAACTTGGTATGATTGCTCAAAACATTATGAATGGGTTTTAATGAACTTGGTATGATTGCTCAAAACATTATGAATGGGTTTTAATAAACTTGGTGTGGCTGCTCAAAACATTACGAATGCGTTTTGATAAACTTGGTATGGTTGCTCAAAACATTATGAATGGATTTTGATTTTTTGAACTTTGCCTGCACACATTCTCAGAAAAACTTTGTTTGTCCTGCTCAATGAATGCATTCTGATAAACTTGGTTTGGTTGCTGGAATAATGAATGGAATTCTGATAAACTTGGTTTGAATGAAAATGAAACGCATCAAGAGTGGAAATGAGTAACGACCTTTTACTTTGCAACTTGTCTCTTCCATATTTTATATCATTTTAATAGCTGTCAATGCATGATGATGAAGCTACTTGGATTATGAGTGTCGGTGCATGTATTTATCAATAAAATAACGGTGAAGGGAATTATATTGTTTGCAAGTGTCTTTGTTAAGTGAATGTGTTTTGCCATTGTCAGTATTAACGAACTATGCAATCAGTGACAGCGCTCAAAAGTAATGGGTTATTTCTTATTTGATCACCCAGTCTCCTGTTATGAGCGCAGATAGGTCATGCTGTCGTTATGCACCTAAACAGGCCCAGCATGTCCGTCTTTGATTGGAATTTTTTTTTGGGTAAGAATGTCTAGAACAAAGGCAGGAGAATGGACCAGTAAGGCAGAAAGATAGCAGATGACAGTAAGCAAAGGGAAAAGGCAGAGTCAAAGTGGGTGAGGAAGTTACAAGCACAGAACTTCCAGAAGGTGGGGGAACTACACAGGGGGGGGGGGGTATTTCAAGCACTGTAATTTAAAGCGCTTCTGGCTGCTCCATTGGTGATCACTCTGCCAGCTTATATTATTTCACTTTGTCATATAGAAGGCAAAATCTATTTTTTGCCTCGCACAAGAGATAGTGAGTTTGGAATTGCTAAGAAACGGTTTTCATCTGAACAGGCGTAGTACTGGAGGTAAAGCATTTTTGTTTTAAAATATTTCTGGGGTTCGGATGTTGTCTCTTGGTATAGCCCAGGGGTAAAAAGCCCTTTGTGATGGTCAGGGGGCAGTTCTCTGGAAGATAATAATAATAACTTACATTTTTACAGCACCCTTTCTCTCTTGAGCTTACCGTGCTTCACAAATATCAATAATCTACTAAAATATTAACTATCATAAACATGCACACATAAATACGCGCACAAGCACACACACACAGCCTGTCCTCTGTTGTAAAAAATCTTTGGTACGCGCGCATGTTTAGGTGGATGGGTGGGCTTGTGTGTAGACATAAACTAGGTCAAGAGTCTATATATATATATATATATATATATATATATATATATATATATATAGCATGAAAGAAAAATCTCAGTGAATAGCCAGCTTGTGGATTTTCGATTTGATGCAGAGAGGACACCATTCTCTTGTAGAATGTCTTTTTTGCTCAGGTTGGCCATCCACTGGACAGTCAATTTGCAGACCAATCATGCAAACTGATGAGATCTTCTCAAGATCGAAACAGCTGTCTTTGCATAAGGCACTGTCCCTCCCCCATTGGGAGAAAAAGTAAATCAGCACAATTTATATAAATTTTTTTTTTTATTTTATTTTTTTGAACACGAACATTACTCAAAGTTAACATTAACTGGTTTTGTTTCTGAGGTTCACAAATAAAGACATTGGACACAGAAAAGCTTTATCAAAGCAAACTATATATAAACGTACAAGAATTAAAGAAGAAAAAACAACCACACCATTAAACTTTCCTTATATATATAGTTTGCTTTAATAAAACTGTTTGTGTCCAATGTATAAGTTTATGAACCTAAGAAAGAAACTGAATAACTTTAATTTTAACTTTACGATTTGTTCTGTGTTCTGAAAAGAATAAAAGAAAATAATGTGCTGATTTACTTTTTCTCTCAATGGGGGAGATAGACAATGCCTATGCAAAGACAGCTGTTTTGTCTTTGAGAAAGACTTCAATCTGCATATCGGTATATATTCACTCAACAAAGACATATATATATATATATAGAATAAAAAAAGAACAAAACAACAAGCCTTTTTTACTCCAGTACTAGACGTATATATAGACGGACAAGCATGGGACTTTTCATCCTTTGGTTGATTTCAGCCTTTTCAATGGCCCTTTTGAGATACGCAAAAAAAGATCATCTGAGCACAAAATTGCTTATGATCAATGCAGTGAACTAAATGATAAGAACAGTAAATTGTAATACACTCCAGCATAAGAAAGGAAACTTACTCGAAACGTAGCTTTCAAGGGAAGCTCTCTTCTTCTAATTCTGTTTTCAAGACTTAGATTGTTACAAAAAGCAAGTTTCAACTTCAGGGGGGTCTTTACCCCCACCAAGACCACCTCTTTTCAGCCTTATTCATAATTCCTGAATCCCATGCTTGAATTAGTTAGGGTTAGGGATTTCCATATGTGCAACAGAGACCGAGCAGTGGCATAGCGGACCTGTTGTTAGGGTTAGGGATTTCTATATGTGCAACAAAGAGACCGGGCAGTAACATTGTGGATTTGTGGCACTGGAGACCTGTAGCACAGCGGACCTGTGGCATAGCGATATGGACCCTTCATCAACAGGAACCGAAATAAACATATTCAACAATTGCATAATTTCACTGCACTCTCTCTACACCACACACACCAGAAGATATATTGCTCGTCTGTTTTATTGACTCGACAAAGTATCAGAAGGACAAATTCAAATGTGACATAAACAATTCTTACTGCAGAGGAAACCTGAAGCAGAAGCAAAACCTAATGAATGAAACTAAAACAATATGACTGACACAACAACAACAAGAAAAGAAAGGAAGTTGTTTGAGATTCTTAACAGAAATGCAGTATGAAAGATTTACCGGTGTATCTTTAGGAAAGTGAAGGAAAAAATATTATGCTGACTTGAACGAAGTATGAACTGAAGAACAATATTGATTCCATTAGAACATAATTTCTGTATGGTATGATCATTGGTTTGCAGATGAAATATTTTAATTAAAATCTCATTTCTACATTATCAATGATATTTGGCAATCAATGCCAGATAATTAAAATCATTGCAAAACATCAAAGAGTCATGATCGCATTAACATGATATTTTAATTTTACGACAAAAGAATTCTATATTATTTAACTAAAAACATACTTTACAATGTTGTTATTAAAATGCGCCTTTTCCAACTACCATCTTATCTCCATCAATCCGTTAAAAAAGAAACAAAGCAAGTTGCACAAAGCTAAAAAATAAAGCCAACTTAACAATTTACTGGTAAACATAATTTTTAAAGCAAACTCTTGCTTCCATGTAGACATCTGCAGGTTTATTTTTGTAAGGACAAAATTAAGGCCAGAAAATAAATTTAGAGTAAAGACCCACCAGATCACGTGTCAAAATCACGGGTTTCACGTGTCTTCCCTCTTATAGCTGGAAAGAAATCTTGTTTTGACCAGGTTTGACTCCCATATAAATGCCCCCAAATTCAAACCAAACATTTTAAAGAGCAGCCTCAATTTGAAGTTGGGGACATTTGACGGGTCACAGCTACCCAGAAAAAAACCAAGGGACTTAATCGTGGTGGGTCAGTGTATCTTTAAGAAGGGCAGAAACTCAATTTATAAATATGACCAGTGAGAAAGCCAGATAAAAGGGGTGGCTGTGGCTGAGAGTGACGGGGTAAGCAGGAATTAAGGGGCATCAGGGGCGAGGAAGACAAACTAAAAATACAGAAAAGGAGAGAGAGAGGAGGGGGATGGACAGACGGAGACTGAGAAGGGGGGGGGGGGAGACAGATAGACAGAGAAAACAGGAGACTGATAGACACAAAAAAGAAATCAGGTAAATATAAATACATATAAAAAAATAAAAAAAATAAAAAAAGGCTAAAAACTAAATATAAGATACAGAAAACCAGACACAAGCATATCTCAACAAAACAAAGAAAAGAAGAAAAAGAGAAGATTCCTACAAACCCAAGACTTGCAACAGCAAATACATTCCAACGTATTTTTAAACAAATCAATATAAAAATCGAACAATTAACAGACTAAACATTTTCAGAGGAGAATGTATGTAAACATTTAGTTTCTGTGATTGACTGTCCTATGCAGCCACAACAAATGCTGTCGTGCAAATTTCTATAAAAAAAAATAAGGAAAGAAAAATAAAACATACAGATGCAGCCGAGACTTCCAGAGTTGCACTGTTGAAAGGATGACAAGCATAAGGAAGGCGTACATTTGGGACGATTAGCTCCTGAGCGAAGCTTCACGAAATAGTGTCCCCGTTTTGTTCATGCGTGCGTTCGTCCATTTGGACACCAAACCCAGATACACATGCCATGGAACTTTGCACCTGCTCTGGTTCAATCTTGTTTACTTTCAAAAATAAGTATAATCTATAAGGAAGCCATAGGAAACAGACATACGTGTAGAGTATGGTATCTAGAAAACAGTAACGAGAGAGAGCAAAAACATATGAATGCTACCACACAAAAAAAGCAAAGAATCCAAATTTAAAACTTGTTACTTCGGTTCTTCAGAGGCGGAACAAACTCAGAAAAAGCAAAATATTTGCAGCTCTTCTAATATAGACTCAAAAGCACTCTTACATGTTTTGTTATACTCTTCACTACCATTTTACACATTACATATACTGTTGCTTAACAATCTAACCGAAAACAAATTTCAAAGAAAACCCACATCCAGATGCAAAAACAAAAAATGACATAACACGAGGACAAACGATAAATTTGCAATGATAGAAAAGTGCAATTTCCTTTTTTTTTAAACAAACAAGAAATGAAATATACTTTTAAAACAATGTTATCTATAAAAACAAATGGTGATTAAAAACAATCTTCTAAATGGATAATTAAGCAATAGATGTGCAATCAAAGGAAGTCAAATTTGTGGAATGAAAATCAGATATTTTACAGACAAAACAATGCATTTATAGGACACATTGTATCCAGTGCCACTCTGAAGACTATATTGCACTTGCACATAAATAGTTTTACAGCCGTTCAAGTTTAATCAGTGAAATGAAGAATCGGTACCATTCAAATCCCAACCAGTGCAACAAACGGGACCACAGTGAACAATGCGTTCAAACTAATTGACCATAACCACTCATTCCAATATGCACAAGAAATTGACACAAAAAAACCACCCATCCACACATTTTACCATATTTAATGCCTTCTTTCTTGCTTCTTACAGCCACAAAAATGAAGATATGTACACATGCATAGATACACATACGTACATTTGCTGAATCAGGATGTTCATTTCACACACATTTCATGATTTGTGGTTAAGATTCATAAGCCAATGGTGTCTTGGTTACACGAAGAAGAAAAAGAGGCGATGCAGATGGTTGCGGATTAAATATTTACGTACATTTCTTATTTCTCTAATGGGTGTATAATGAGGAGAGGACAAGACAATAACAGCAAAATATTTTCAGTATCACACACACTGACATCACTGGAACACACTTACTTCATTAATAAAAGAATAATAAAAACATTTCTGCGATACACAAATAAAATGATTGGTGATGCAAATAAACAATAGAATCAACTTTTCATATCTTTGATCAATTTGGGGGGGGGGGGATTCAAATGGACTATCAAAGGATAAGTTAAAATGGACAATGTTGTTCTGTAAGGCGTATTTCTTGAAAGAAAACATTCCAAATTAGCAACATAACTAGCGATGCATTCTTTAAACGAATGTTCGTAGGTAACAATGAAATGAGAAGCAATAATTAAACTACCGTAAAAACTGGACTATAAGACGCACCTGTATATAAGTCACATCCCTTAAATTGATAAAAGATTAGGTATTTATTCACATATAAGCCGCACCAGTTTATAAGCCGCAGAGAACATTGTATGTGCACAAACCAACACAATTATAGAAATTCTCATATTAGAACACAGGTATTTAATGTTCTCAGACACTTTAAGCATGAAATTTGAATCTATTGATTACCAAAATCAGTTTTGAGTCTAAATAAGCTCAAAATAGGCTAAAGAATGTGGCCAGAAACAGATTCAATCATACTGATAAATGTAGAATGGAAAAAAAAATCCACAGATAAGTCGCATCAGTCTATAAGCCGCATGGGCCAAAGTTGAGAAAAAAAGTAGCAGCTTATAGTCCGCATTTTACGGTACCCCTAAGGAATATGAAAATGTACAGGCACACAAAATGAAGCGCAAATTTCAAAATGGAGCACTTAAAGGAGGGGAAGGGGAAAGGCAAACCAAAAAAATAAAAGAAAACCACCAATATTTCATATTCAGCTACAAGTTACAGCCCTGCTGTGTGCTCAATAGCTAGCAAAAAAAAGAAGATAATCTCCCCTCAAACAAACTACAGGCTAAGTTTTATTTCTGTTTTTCTTTGTTTCGGGGGTGGGGTGGGTGCGACACACACATACAGAGCACAAAAAAACCACAGAGAGAGCAGTGAGAAAGAGAGCGAAACGGAGAAATACAGAGGAAGAAGACAGGCACGAGAGGACACAGAGAGAGAGAGATAAAAGGAGGGGGGCAGACAGAGAACCAGAATCATGACAAGTAAAAGACAAGACAGAAACGGAGAAACAGACTTTCAGACAAATCAACGACAGCAAATTGAATGCATCTCTATGCAGGGTGCACAAAGCATAACAAACAAGACAACTGGGAAATAAACATGACTGAAACCAACCCTT
Organism: Phymorhynchus buccinoides; assembly: GCA_017654935.2. Lineage (NCBI taxonomy): Eukaryota > Metazoa > Mollusca > Gastropoda > Neogastropoda > Raphitomidae > Phymorhynchus > Phymorhynchus buccinoides. The sequence goes on from CM065690.1 coordinate 49,974,223, forward strand.
CGTTCATTGCAATCACATCGGCATTGTATTTAACGGAGGTCACATGCCATGTCAGACGCGGGCGATATTCATCTTTGTGCTTTCATTTCATACTTTGCATGTTCAGGTTACGGACCAATCAATCCAGTTACAGATCAATCAATCCAGTTACGGGCCAATCAATCCAGTTACAGACCAATCAATCCAGTTACAGACCAATCAATCCAGTTACAGACCAACCAATCTAGTTAAAAACCAATCAATCCAGTTATGGACCAATCAATCCAGCTACGGACCAACCAATCTAGTTAAAAAACAATCAATCCACTTATAGACCAATCAATCCAGTTATAGACTAATCAATCCACTTATAGACCAATCAATCCAGTTATAGACTAATCAATCCAGTTACAGTCCAATCAATCCAGTTAGAGACCAATCAATCCAGTTACGGACCAATCAATCCAGTTACGGACCAATCAGTCCAGTTATGGACAATCAATCCAGTTATGGACCAATCAATCCAGTACAGACCAATCACTCCAGTTACGGACCAGTCAATCCTTGTATCCTTTTCTTTTTTTCTCATTTATTATCATTTCTCTCCCTGGAATCACAATCATATTACTTTCCTGTTGGTCGTGTACACTGATCAGGCAGTAACCCTCTAACCCAGTCCATCACAGCACCATCGGGTTTATTTATCGAGAGCTCAACATCTGAACGTTATGTACACAACGGCCCAGATAACAAAAAAACAACGTTATGCATCACAGAAACATGTTTATGTGTCAGCGCTTCCCTTTTACGACTCAATAATAGACAATATAAAATGATCTGACTTTAAAACAAAACGTGTATCATTAAAACTGGCATTTACAAAACACAAACATGTTTTATGTCATGCACAATAACATCAAATTTTGTTGTCGACTGAAGACTGGTGAACATAAGCCCTTCATACTTTGCCCATGAAATTCGTACCAGCCAGCCAGCCACTCCAACGCACACACCCAAATAAATTCTTGCTAAGAGATACACGAAGAAAAAGATAACACAATTTTTACAGCTGTATGGATAACTTTTTTCCAGTATGTTGCCATAGAATCAGAATCCATAAAGTCAATGGAAGGAATGTGCTTAATTGGGACAAAACACACACCATTTGAACACAAATCAAACTTGTCATCACTCAAAGTGCAAGTTCAACACTATATATATGCATAGGTTGTTTTTATTTATCTTTTTTTAATTTATTCCCCCCATAAACATAAGAAGGACCCTTAACCAAGACTACGCAACAATTTCTTCTGAGAACAAATTAATCAAACAATGACAAGACGCCCTATCAAGAGTTAAGTTTCATGAAGCCATCAGTCTGTTTACAATAGTATACCTGAGAATATCGAAAGAGAAAAACAGTTGAATGCCTGTCACCCATAATATCCCCGTATAAAACATTCTATGGAGTCATGGATATGTTAAGATATTTGCATCTCTAAAACAACATTTTGGATCCTAGCCTTTAAAAAAAAATTGTTTAAATTAGCGATTCAGAAACACAATAATGAAGTTGACATCATGCCAAACTAAGTGAGAACAGACGGCAACCCATGTCATACCTTGACCTGCTTAGACACAGCTTCACGCAGTATGGTCTTCAACATTATTGTTTAAATTAGCGATTCAGAAACACAGTAATGAAGTTGACATCATGCCAAACTAAGTGAGAACAGACGGCAACCCATGTCATACCTTGACCTGCTTAGACACAGCTTCACGCAGTATGGTCTTCAACATTATTGTTTAAATTAGCGATTCAGAAACACAGTAATGAAGTTGACATCATGCCAAACTAAGTGAGAACAGACGGCAACCCATGTCATACCTTGACCTGCTTAGACACAGCTTCACGCAGTATGGTCTTCAACATTATTGTTTAAATTAGCGATTCAGAAACACAATAATGAAGTTGACATCATGCCAAACTAAGTGAGAACAGATGGCAACCCATGTCATACCTTGACCTGCTTAGACACAGCTTCACGCAGTATGGTCTTCAACATTATTGTTTAAATTAGCGATTCAGAAACACAATAATGAAGTTGACATCATGCCAAACTAAGTGAGAACAGATGGCAACCCATGTCATACCTTGACCTGCTTAGACACAGCTTCACGCAGTATGGTCTTCAACATTATTGTTTAAATTAGCGATTCAGAAACACAGTAATGAAGTTGACATCATGCCAAACTAAGTGAGAACAGATGGCAACCCATGTCATACCTTGACCTGCTTAGACACAGCTTCACGCAGTATGGTCTTCAACATTATTGTTTAAATTAGCGATTCAGAAACACAGTAATGAAGTTGACATCATGCCAAACTAAGTGAGAACAGACGGCAACCCATGTCATACCTTGACCTGCTCAGACACAGCTTCACGCAGTATGGTCTTCAACATTATTGTTTAAATTAGCGATTCAGAAACACAATAATGAAGTTGACATCATGCCAAACTAAGTGAGAACAGACGGCAACCCATGTCATACCTTGACCTGCTTAGACACAGCTTCACGCAGTATGGTCTTCAACATTATTGTTTAAATTAGCGATTCAGAAACACAGTAATGAAGTTGACATCATGCCAAACTAAGTGAGAACAGACGGCAACCCATGTCATACCTTGACCTGCTTAGACACAGCTTCACGCAGTATGGTCTTCAACATTATTGTTTAAATTAGCGATTCAGAAACACAATAATGAAGTTGACATCATGCCAAACTAAGTGAGAACAGATGGCAACCCATGTCATACCTTGACCTGCTTAGACACAGCTTCACGCAGTATGGTCTTCAACATTATTGTTTAAATTAGCGATTCAGAAACACAGTAATGAAGTTGACATCATGCCAAACTAAGTGAGAACAGACGGCAACCCATGTCATACCTTGACCTGCTTAGACACAGCTTCACGCAGTATGGTCTTCAACATTATTGTTTAAATTAGCGATTCAGAAACACAGTAATGAAGTTGACATCATGCCAAACTAAGTGAGAACAGACGGCAACCCATGTCATACCTTGACCTGCTTAGACACAGCTTCACGCAGTATGGTCTTCAACATTATTGTTTAAATTAGCGATTCAGAAACACAGTAATGAAGTTGACATCATGCCAAACTAAGTGAGAACAGACGGCAACCGATGTCATACCTTGACCTGCTTAGACACAGCTTCACGCAGTATGGTCTTCAACATTATTGTTTAAATTAGCGATTCAGAAACACAGTAATGAAGTTGACATCATGCCAAACTAAGTGAGAACAGATGGCAACCGATGTCATACCTTGACCTGCTTAGACACAGCTTCACGCAGTATGGTCTTCAACATTATTGTTTAAATTAGCGATTCAGAAACACAGTAATGAAGTTGACATCATGCCAAACTAAGTGAGAACAGACGGCAACCCATGTCATACCTTGACCTGCTTAGACACAGCTTCACGCAGTATGGTCTTCAACATTATTGTTTAAATTAGCGATTCAGAAACACAGTAATGAAGTTGACATCATGCCAAACTAAGTGAGAACAGATGGCAACCCATGTCATACCTTGACCTGCTTAGACACAGCTTCACGCAGTATGGTCTTCAACATTATTGTTTAAATTAGCGATTCAGAAACACAGTAATGAAGTTGACATCATGCCAAACTAAGTGAGAACAGACGGCAACCCATGTCATACCTTGACCTGCTTAGACACAGCTTCACGCAGTATGGTCTTCAACATTATTGTTTAAATTAGCGATTCAGAAACACAGTAATGAAGTTGACATCATGCCAAACTAAGTGAGAACAGATGGCAACCCATGTCATACCTTGACCTGCTTAGACACAGCTTCACGCAGTATGGTCTTCAACATTACTTTTGCTGACACCACTTTAGTGGTAAGTAAATTTCTCCTCTTTTTTTTCTTTCATCCCGATTTCTCGCTTTTGTTTTGTCTGAATTTGTAATGTAGGCAGACGATATTTCCAAAACTGAGGTAAATAAGATTTTAACTAATTCGAATCGCAACGATTTTGAAATATTAAAAAACCTCACAAATCACTTCAGCACTTCACACACAAACAAAACATACATACACAAAAGTAGAAATGAAAGATGATTACAGGTTTTTACTTCAGGTTTAGACATAAGGAAGTGGTAGATCAGACTTTTTTTATATATAGACTTTATATAGAAAAACTTTCTACACTGATTGGTTTCCCCACTTCAAACCACTACAAAAGCAAAGTCAGAGGCAAAATTGTAGTCTAAGGGAGTGAAGCGAGTTTAGAAGTGACCAAGGTATGGCGTACACTCACATTTACTTCCCTTGAAGCAATAGTCTAAAAGAGTGAAGCGAGCTTAGAAGTGACCAAGGTATGGTGTGCACAGATTTACTTCCCTTGAAGCAAATGCATCAAATTGCCTTCTATCTATTAATTCCGAACATATATGTCCGGAATGACTTGAATGAGTTAAAAAGCCACAACAGTCGGGCAATAACAAGTCATGCCGAGTCAAAAACTAAAACAACACAGAGAGAATAACGACAAAGAACAAACACAAACAGGAGGAAATCTCGGTCAGAGTTTTCATTCTAAGTGTATCACTCCCTTCCCAGCAAAAAGTGACAATGATGGTTGGGGCTGTGCCGGTCGGGGTTTGTCCCCGGGGGCCACTACAGTAGCCGGATTGGCCTGACTGGTGCCATGAAACACTGAGGAGACCTCAATTTTGTTTTAGTTCCCAGAACTAAAATCTGTTGATTTTCAGTTTTGTTTACTTTTCTTCCTGCCGCAACGCACAGTGCTGTATAAGTGTCCAGGTGACAGCTCAGTGTCATCAATCAAGATTCAGATTCACAAAAGGAATGCTGAATTTGAATAGAAAGTGATTGTTAATTGGATGTGTGGTGGGTGGTGATTGCAGTATCTAACGACTGACCAGCCCACCGCATTTGGTTGAACAAACTGAATCATAATTGTCAGAAAGTTTCATATAGTATTGTCAGCTAGATTATCAAAACATCCGGCGACGCCTTAGAGTCAAAATGGACTATCTCCAGATAGTCCATTGACTTATTATTTAACTTATTGCGAAAACTTAAAATTTGTATTAAAAAAGATTGAAAATAATATAAAATGGGAATTACGCTATTTATAGTTCTTCAGTCTCTTTTTAATAGAAGTTATTAGTTTTCGCAATACATTCCACAATAAGTCAATGGACTATCTGGAGGTAGTCTGTTCTGACTCTAAGGCATTGCTGATCGGTTCTTTCCCACAAGTTGAGACTAGATTCTAATGCTGATCTTGGAGCTACTTATTCAGATTTTCCCCTTCTTCTTTTGTGGTGGTGACCAACTTCTTTATACAGAAGTAATTGTACACACTTTAGGGGGTGACCATAGAAAAAGAAGCGGAAGACGGAAAGAGAGAAAAGAGCACACACATTACATTATCAGTTTTCCAAGAAAGGGCTACACACATCACCCTATTAGATTTACTTGGGTTCAGCTTCAATATCTAGTGTAAAACAGATATTTTACTTCTCCATGTTCCTCAACATAACCCTACTGATTTCACTTTTATGAGTTGCTACATTTTCCACTGAAAAACAAATCCTTCCAGACAATATTTCAAAACTCTTATATGACCCACTTTTATAGTCATGGATAGAGCTTCAATGTTACTAGTATTAAGAATCAAGAAACAACATTCATTTTCCTCCAGAAAGGTCTTGCCACACACCCGTACACACACACAAACACACATACTTACACACTACACATGCACCTCGTTTCAAAAAAAGAAATCCCAACATCATTCAGAAACCAAACAAACACACACCTAAAAAAACCACTTCAACAAAACAAGACAGGGAATAAATATTTCATGCACACCATGGCTTAACCCTTTCACCGCCAATGTCGCATTTATGCACCACAATGTTTTAACACCCAGGCCAATAAAAGGCATCCAATCAGGGCCTGTTATCTGAAGTCCTTATTTTCTTAATTTTAGGAGGTAAGCATAGGCCTAAAGAGGAATTCACAATATTGCAGATATATTTTGTCTCTACCCAGCTAAGCTTAATGGTATTTTTTGGTGCTGACAAATGGCTGGCGGCAAAAGGGTTAAAATCAATGACATAACCAACTCAACAGGCTGCAGATTTTCTGGTTTCTTGTTCTCCCATTGATGATTGGATCAACAAAACAACCCGTTGACGCTCGCATCAACATAACAATCAACTCAAAGACTCGTGGCTGGGGGCTCTTGGCGTCTTTCTCCTGGTGGCTGGTGAGGTCGGTCACCTGAGGAAGAGGTCGTCGAAGCTCTGGATGAGCAGCTGGGTGAACTTGATGACGGGCTCAATTGTGGACAGGTTGGCTTGGCCCTTGGACCATGCCAGGTTGGGCCCGAACACTGTGGCGATGTTGGCCGGTGTCATCTTGTTTGTCTCCGACTTCATGGCCACCTGGGGTCACACACACACACACACAAAAAAGGGGTCAAAGTCATGGGGAGCAGTGTGTTCTGGGGAGCTGTCGGCGGACGGTCGTGGTGGAACCCTCAGAGGAGGACCTCACTCACGCTGGCTCCGCGACTAAAAGAATAGTGTCGTCAGTAGGGGGCTTAGTAGGTGGTGTCCTGAACAGGCTCTACTGAACTCCTCTGAGGTGACTCAGCAGCAGTGCAGTGTCTCCTCAGTTGGTTGCCTCCTGACGGCCTAACATAGATTAGCTCCCCTTCGACTGCTGATCTCAGATTCTGCGACCTGAACGTGCGTAGGTGTGGCTGCGAGTTGGGACTCGGAATGAACGGCGTGGGAGCAACGCCACTGTACAGCCCAAAAAGATGGGACAGCCACCAAAAAAATGAAAATTGAAATAAATCAATATCAAGCATGAGATTGAGGAATCTCGATCAAAGCTGAAAAGCAGGCGTCTGGGTGTAAAGCCCCCTGGAGTCAGCTCCCTTTGTAAGGGAGAAAGGTGGCAGAGTGGTTAAGACGTTCGCCTGCCAAATGTAATACGTGACTGCAATGTGAGTGACCCGGGTTCGAATCCCGGCCTCACCCTTTCTTTCTAGTTTGACCGGAAAATCGAACTGAACGTCAAGTCCTTCGGATGGGGACTTAAAGCCAGTCTGACCCGTGCACTTTACGCACATAAAAATCCCACGGCAGTTGAAAGTCGGTAAGAACAGGGAGAAATCCCGCTGCCTGGTATGACCAGATTGATAGCTAGGTTTTGTAAGTGTGCCCCCCTCCTCACGCTGCCCCCCCCAAAAAAAAAAGAAAGATTGGGTAGGTGCTATACTTGCGGTAACGTGCTCTCCAGGGGAGAGCAGCCCGAATTTCACAGAGAAAAGTCTGCCACTAGAATATACTAAATACAACACAATACAATAATCTACGCCTTAAAAACAAAATTACAAATAGAACTGATATTTTGTTCATTTTGCATTTTATCTAAAAAATGTCCTCTTAGTCTTGGGCTATGAAAAATGCTGAAATAAGCATTGAGACTGAAAATTCACATGTTTGATATCACACATAATAATAATAATAATGGGCATTTTGAGCGCTTGATCTTATATAAGCCCTAAGCGCTTACAATAATAAATTAATAAATGAATAAACCATCAAGCAATTGAAACAAATGAACACAAAAATATGTTACACACACACACTAAACACACATGTATTCTCTCTGCTGTTATTGTCCTAATGGAAATAAACTTTAAACACCCCAAAACAGGTTTCACTTCAGTTTGTTTTCCACCAAAGTAAAGAATTGTGCCATTGTCGGTCTGACGACATGCCGTGACACGCCTGTTAGTGCATTCCTTTGTGTCTCCGTAAGAACAGTGACAAGGAACAAATTCAAACAAGAATGACTGTAGGAAAATGCAAAGACAAATAACTCTGGTGATTGTGTTAACTCCAATACTTCTTGTAATTGTTCATGTAAAACTCTAGGGGGAAGCAGTCAGAAGAAGGTGGGGAACTTGTGTGCTGAGAACTGGGTTTTGTGAGCAGAGAAGACAGACAGAATGAGCGAGCGAATATAGAAGAGAACACTTCCCAGACAGGGGAGAGATGGTCCACAGGGTCTGTTACCTCCACGAGGAACTGCAGGATGAACTTGAGGATGATGTAGTTGTCCTCTGGCAGCTCGTCCTGCAACATCCGCTGGACCTCCACCATCTGCTTAGGTACGTCATGGACTGCAACAACAACATATTACATAACAATTTGCATTACAACAGTGTTAACGTCCTTTCACTAAAAGTGATTAAGACAATATATTGCAGTGTCATATTGGTGTGGTGAGTGTGAGTGGGTGTGCCTGTGAGTGGGTGTAAGCTAAGCATTAAAGTAAGTGATAGGATAGTGATCCAGACCTAATCATAACCCCACCCCCATTAAAAAAAGTTAAATTTACATTTAAAGAATGTAACCGAACAATGAACAATGCTAAAGATAAATACTAAGTGAACTACTTAATAAACATTTACAAACTGAATCAATAACAGAATAATTGTTAGAATACTGGGTAGAGACAATGGCGTCGATCCATCAGTAAAACCATCAATACCCGAATTCTGGAAAAGTTCTCTTACTTTTGGACAATGAATCAGAAAATAACTGACACTCTGTGTGTGTGTGTGTGACACAAAGCGTGTCATCTGCTCTTTGGTTCGTTAGCTGATTGACTTGATTTATTACTTGACTCAATACACCTTCATTTATCAACTTACAATGGAGTCGAGTGATGGGCTCGAAGAGGTCAAAGGTCATGAGAGGCTCCTGCAGTTCTCGGAGAAATTTCTTCAAAAGGGCCGCTGGTACATGGATGTCCCCGTACTCAGCAAAGTCCACGGCTTCACCTGGTCAACAGCAAGCAGGTTTAGCTTATCACAGGCATGGTAGTGGGGGCAACGTGAGTTTCGTGGAAGAATATCTAACCGATTCTGCATTTCATTTGAAAGATGTCGACTCAAACTAAAATGATGAAGTACGGCGTCAAAATGAAGAAGAAAAAGAAGCACTAGGTCTAGGATCACAAATCTGGAAACGTGTGGCGTGAGCTAGGCCGCGCACGACTGATAACTTCGGCGGGAAGTTGCTTGTTCAGTCATTCCCATCCGGTTCCGCAAAGCGATTGCATAGGTTTTAACGCAACGTAATTTTTAGGCACCCGAGCAAATTTTTACCCCGGCTTTTTTTTTTGGGGGGGGGTGGGTGGGTTTCAAATTTACACTTTCGCTGATTTTCCGCGATTCGCGGAGGTCTACCATGCCTGTAATATGAACATCACAGAACTGCATGCTATTCCCAGAGACGCAAAAGAATCACATGCTAATCCCAAAGTCACAAAACAAATCACATGCCAATCACACAGAGAAATAATCTCACGGGATGTGCCTTTACACACTTAAAAATGTTAATCTGCATGTTGTTGTTTTTTAAAATTCTGAATGGAGTTTCTACTATTAGAAACCTCTGTCCACAAAGCAGTGAAGGGGTACCTGATCAAGAAAGCTCAAAATGACGGAAGAGGTGGAATTTGCCATCTATTATGTAACAGTCAATATTTGGGCAAAGATCCTTTTGCCTTTGAAGGTTCATGTTTTTTGTGGGCAATTTTCTTAACAATTTTGTGTTTGTTTATGTCTCTGAGTGAAAGCCTAAAAAACCCCAAAAGCAGTTACCTTATTTGTCGGACTATAAGGCGCACCTTATTTATATTATAAGCCCCCCCCCAACCCAATTTTATACAAAATTCAGAATCTGTTACACTATTTTCTTACTATATAATTATTAGTCATGTTATAAAGCACAGCCGCAGGGGTTTCAGTCTGAGAAAAAAATATACTGCCTTATAGTCCGTCAAATACAGTAATATGATCAATAAGCTCAGACTCCTAATTGAACAGAATATGAACAAATGTTTCAAGCAATTAACCAAGTAGTATTTTTACAGCCAGCCATGGTGACAGTCATATTCTGACCAAGTGATTCAAACTCTTCATTCAAAGGCAAATTTAACACATTATGCATAACTAACAGCAGCAACAACACTCTCAGAAAAGTTACTAAAAAATGTCTTGGTTATAATCTGAGCACTATTTGGATGTATGGAATTTAAAAATAGAACACAAATGCTGAAAGCCGGATAGCGATAAAGGCCAACGATTTGCATTGTTACCATTTGAGAACTGTGTGTGAGTGTTCAGAATCTAAAAATAGAACACAAATGCTGAAAGCTGGATTGTAATAATGGCCAGCAATTTGCATTTGAGAACTATGTGCGAGTGTTCGGAATCTAAAAATAGAACACAAATGCTGAAAGCTGGATTGCTATAATGGCCAATGATTTGTATTGTTACCATTTGAGAACTATGCGCTAGTGTTCGGAATCTAAAAATAGAACACAAATGCTGAAAGCTGGATTGCTATAATGGCCAATGATTTGTATTGTTACCATTTGAGAACTATGCGCTAGTGTTCGGAATCTAAAAATAGAACACAAATGCTGAAAGCTGGATTGCGATAATGGCCAATGATTTGTATTGTTACCATTTGAGAACTATGCGCGAGTGTTCGGAATCTAAAAATAGAACACAAATGCTGAAAGCTGGATTGTAATAATGGCCAGCAATTTGCATTTGAGAACTATGTGCGAGTGTTCGGAATCTAAAAATAGAACACAAATGCTGAAAGCTGGATTGCTATAATGGCCAATGATTTGTATTGTTACCATTTGAGAACTATGCGCTAGTGTTCGGAATCTAAAAATAGAACACAAATGCTGAAAGCTGGATTGCGATAATGGCCAATGATTTGTATTGTTACCATTTGAGAACTATGCGCGAGTGTTCGGAATCTAAAAATCGTAGCATGAATGCTGTCAGCTGGATTTGTTTGCTTTATTAATAAAGAAACCATAGACTGCCCTGCAGTAAGTGAAATGAAAGCACAGTTGAAATTCATGCAGCCGTAGGGGCAGGGAGATCCCGGTCCTGACACTGACCTGCATTGAACTTGTTCTGAACTTCTTTCAGAGTGCCCAGGTTGGCACAGCGCCGAAATATGCCCTCCACCTCATCCCCTGCACAGACACACACACACACGCACACACACACACACATGCACACGCGCACACACACATCTCAACATATTTATTCAGGGAAACAAGATGAGCATGATAAACACCATACAATTCATCTCCTGAAGACTAAGGTTAAATATCAGACAACTACACGTAAAATCAGCATAGATAGGCTTAGCTTAAAAAAGTGACGGGCAAAAATTAGTGACAATGTAAACAAACAACAGGAGTGGCACACACACACACACACCAATAATTGTCAGTGATGTAAGCACTGACGAGTCCTAGCATGCACGGGCATGGAACATTCTAACTTTATATATTCGATTGAAAAAACAACAAAAAACCTTTACATCATTAATCATGAAAAAAAACCACCCACAACAAACTAGCAAAAAAAGAAGAAAGAAAAATCAAAGCAATTCAGCAACAAGTTAATGAGATACACTTCTGTGTTCCCAGGTCATATGGCCATAATGGGTAAGGTCCGTATGTGTCCATTTTTTCATTTTTCACTAGTCTCCCCTCTGCATTCAGCCAACACATTCCGATTTCTGAGGAGCTCAAAGCAGAAAATAATTTGGAAGGTTTTTTTCTCTTAGAAAATGCAGAACACATAGTAGATGATAGTATTAAGAACAGGAAAAGGCAGAGTCAAAGAGAAAGACGCAATTGAGGTCATTCTTTTATGTGATAGTTTACAGGAAGTTGCAAGCACAGAACTTCCAGAAGGTGGGGGAACTACTGGTACCGAAAGACTCGTGGAGGGGGCTGGGTCCCCGTATGGAGGCACGAGGCATCACCCACAGCCCCCAAATAACTGAAAGCATACGTCATCCCACCCACCTCCATTGTCTCTCATGTAGGTCACTGTCTGCTCCACCACAACAGGCATCACTCGACCAGAGTTGCTCTTCAAACTGAAAAGCACACACAAAAATACATAAATCAACAAAAATATGTACAAATACCTTTCCATTACTTTTAGAAACTTAGCTTGAACATGCAAGCCTTTATCATAACCATGCTGTTGTCTTGTTTTTCATAGCTCATTTATTATGGTCATTAATGCTATTTTCTTTAATTCTTATCAACCTCATAGTTCATAAGCACTCACAACATGTCTTTACAAATTATAAAACAAACATACACACATTCAGAAAAAAAAAAAAATTCAGTTTACTTAAACTTCTATTCCAAATAGATTTATACACTTTTCTTTTAAATGCACTCACAACTGAAGGGACACCCCAAACTGCTGAGTTTTGCTGGGCCCGTCATGCGACGTCTTTTCATAGGGGTACGGCACCTTGTTGGCGGCACTTTTCCTGGCGTCGTACCTGGCCATAGAAAAGGAACAACACGATCACATCGTTAATGTCAACAGTTTGCAACGTGTCGATGATAACATTTCTTCTTTTTCCTTTCTTTTCCACTCTGTGCTACTGATTCCTGCACATGCAACTTGTTGAAATACGAGCTTTAATCTCTTATTTTATTTTTGTTTTTTGAATGACATGGGATGATTCGATGCTTCAAACATTCAGTTGGCCAACGTTTTAGCTGGACAAAGATTTTATAATCAATCGAAATATCGCTCTTTTAACACGGTGTTGCTGATTTTATTTCGTCTTGTCTGAGATAAAATTGTTCTGTTCATAAATCAGGCATGATAATGAAGGAAAAACATTTTTCTCTGAAAATATATGGGGGTTCAGGAGATATTGCTTAATGGTGAAGTCTCAATGGGTAAAGAGCCCTTTATAGTGATCAGGAGGCAATTTCGCTTGATGACAAATATTTATTTATTTATAACTGTTAAAAATTGAGGAAAAGGCTAATCCTCAAGCTTAAATCCCCATCTAACATTTGTTTTTCTATGTTCACTTTTTTTTACTATGAAACACACACACATTCACTGTCAGTTGATTGGAGGGCAGATGATTCCTCATTTCCACCAGATAGCTGACATACGTATAATACAACGCAATATAATAAAATACAAGAAGCACTGCAGCAGTGCAAGCCCGGCCAGACTTATGTTTAATGTGTTGCAATCAACCGGTCAGATAGGTCATATTAGTATACTTGTCAAACAGACAGTACTAGTGTTTTAGTTGACTGAACTCCAAGTCTCCACCTTCAGTGTGCAAGCGCTGAGGAAGCCAGGCGGATGCTTGGCGAAAGCTACGAGTGAGTAGAAACTGTATGGGTTGAGAGAATTAGTTTAAATTTTCTTTCATTTTAGTGTTTTGATGTTTGCCCAATACCAAGAGCAGTTAGTTCCCTTTGATTGCTGACAACATTTGAAGGATTTGGGAATGGACAAAAAAACATTCTTCAATAATCACTAACAACCAGCAAGGTCATGAGTATCGAAAGGAAGCATCCTCTTGCCTATCCCTCTACCAAATTTGATTAAAATCTGTCCAATAGTTTTTTGAGAAAATCGATACATAGAAAGACATACAGACCCAAAGCAATATATGTCGCACACTTTGTCTGGCCGTGTAAAAACACAAAACAATGCAAGCACAAGGAAACACGTACTACATACTCTAGCACTGGCAGAGGCACGGTCAACTGGTCAAAGGGCAGATGATTTCCTCAGTTCCACCAGATAGTTGACAGACAGTACAATACAACACAATACCATCGAATACAACAAAGTATAACAGAGCTTCAGATTGTTTTCAAAGTGAGGGGTCAATTTTCAAAATGATGGGCCACTTATGTGGCGCAATAGTTTAATTAATAAACTTCAATTGTAATATACATGTGTGTGTGCGTGCGTGCGTGTGTGCATGCATGTGCGTGTGTGTGTGTGTTCCAGCACAAGTTTCATTTTTTTGTGAGCAGCCATTTCCATTTTTCAATCTGAGCATCACACATTAATCAGGACCTGCTATAGTGGAAGCCAAGTCATCACTCACTGGCTCACGGATAGCCTGTGACTTTCGGGGCATTGTACTTTAGGTTTTGTTTACGACGGCCGTTCATTATGCACTACAATGACGGTTTGTAATGATGTCATAGCCGCGGAACAGGATGCGCCCGTCGGACGCATCCCAACGTGTTGACGTGCGTCTTTCATGAAAAATATGCGTCATTAGCGTATGCGCACCAAGAATCTGAAGCTCTGATATAATAAAGTACAATTATAATACGACATTTATTACATACTCTAGCACTGGCAGGGGCACAGTCAACTGATAAAATGGCAGACAGTTCCTCAGTTCCACAAGGTAGTTGGTGTACATCATAATACAACACAACACAATATAGGAGTAGCTGCGGCTCAGTTAGTAAGAGTCGCTAGCTCGTAATCCGTCAGGTTTGCGAGTGCGCAAGTTCGGACCCAGCTCGGGTCGCAGTGGTGTGTCCTTGGGAAAGGCACTTTACTCTTATTTTCCTCACTCCACCCGGGTGAAAATGGGTACCTCACGTCAGTTGGGGAAAAACTCCTTTGGATGAGACTTTTCAAGAACCGAGGTCCCGTGTGCGAACGCATGCACAAGATCTTGCGCACACGTTAAAGCCCATCCCACTATTCGGTACGAGTAGGCCGTGTGTGCCGGTGGGATGGATGACATGAATTCACATAGCACGCATCCTGTGCGCTATTAATGGTCTGAATGAAGACCGGTGAGCACGGGGCAGGATAAACATCCCCAATAGGAATTGTTTGGAAATAATTAAGGGGAGTAATTTCATTGTGTGCGGGAGTGATCTTGCCTAATTCAATCGGTCTAACAGGGGAAGTCACTCTACCATCAGCTCTAGTAGCCTATCGACTCATGTGTTTGACAGGACATACAGCACGTAGAACACTGTGCATCATTCTAAAAAATTATGTCATTTATATTTTTATGTTACATTTGGCAAGTTTTATCAGTTTGTGGCCATTGGCCACCCCTAATTTTTCTAAAAAAATGTTTGCAAGTCGCTGCTGACTCACATCCTGCGGTTTCAAGCTTCGACGCCATTGTTGCACTGTTGCTATGGTATTTGACCGAGTAATGGAGGTAAACAACTCTAATTTTCATGAAATGCTCTCCCCTAGGTTTTGTTTCAGAAAATCATCTATTGGAAGAAGAAGACAATACAGTGGAGTCCGGGTAAAACGAATTTTAACGGAACACAGACTCAGTTCGTTGTATCAAGATTTCGTTATACATGTACATGTACAATGTATGTTGAAAACAAAAACAGTTCAAACACTCGCCAATGATAACCGAAAACATAAACTTGACCAGTTTGGATCGTCTGTCTTAATCACGGGATGTACAAGGCTTGAAGAAGTTCAGCAGTGTTGTCTGACGCTGATCTGTTTTGGCACTTTTGAACAAGTTTGTCCATTAAGTGACAACACATCACACAAATTTAGTTTGTTATAGGCTTTCACGAACTTTTCGATCTTTATTTTGAGCGCGAATTGTAAAGCGACCTTGAGAAACCGAATGATCTGTAGGAAGCCTAGGCCTAGCAGACGACCCAGTGTGAATCTAAATGAGTTCACGCATGCGCAGTTCATATTTTCCAACTTCCTTCCTCTTGACAACACGTTCTAGCTTGGAGTTTGAAGGCCTAGGTTTTTGCAGCGCATCGCACAGGCTGAGTTCGTTATAGGCTATTTTT
The DNA here is from genome assembly GCA_017654935.2 of Phymorhynchus buccinoides. Classification (NCBI taxonomy): domain Eukaryota; kingdom Metazoa; phylum Mollusca; class Gastropoda; order Neogastropoda; family Raphitomidae; genus Phymorhynchus; species Phymorhynchus buccinoides. The sequence goes on from CM065690.1 coordinate 49,990,016, forward strand.
CCAAGTAAATAAAATTATCCTGGGGCGTAGAACATGAGTTCGTAAAAAGCGGATGTTCGTTATTTCAAAAGGACTTTTTGTTCGTTATACCCATGGCTTTGCAAGTGACAAATAGAAGGGCATTTGCCGGGAAATTGAAGTCAGTTCGTTAATCGCGAAATTTCGTTAAAAGCGAGTTCGTTATAGTTGGACTACAATACAATAATAGATTGATTACATACTCTAGCACTGGCAGAGGCACAGTCAGCTGATCAAAGGGGAGATGGTTCCTCAGTTCCACCAGGTAGTTCACATACATCAGTTTCTTGCCAAACTTCACACTGCAAAACACAACACCACCGCCATGATAACATGATGGCAAGCCATAAAACCGTTCTCCCAGAAATCGTTGCATCCATAGCAAGAGCGCATTCTTACATTTCTATCACAGAGAGACAAATAGAGGGGGGGAGAGAGAGAGAAAGAGAGAGAGAGAGAGAGAGGGGGGGGAGAGAGAGAGAGGGGGGGGGGAGAGAGAGAGAGAGAGAGTAGACGGACAGACTGACAGGCAGGTATCCAGTCAATCATTCAGAGGATGTGACTGATCATGAGCAAGTGAGCAGTTTAACAGCTAAGGCCTTGCGAATGCATGTGGACAGCTTTGATATAGGACTGCTTCATGGTTAAGCCTCACCCATCCCAGAATAGAGTAGCAGTAACACTCTTATGTTTTTTTTATACAGTAGAACCTCCCTTATAAGACCTCCCATTATAAGACTCCCTCCCTTATAAGACCTACTTCTCTGAGACATTGCCTTTCTTTGCAAGCATTAAAATTACCTCCCTTATAAGACCTCATTTTGGATGATTTTTGAAGGTCTTAAGGGAGGTTCCACTGTATTAAAAAATAAAACCTGTCATGTTAGTCATTAACACTGACTATAAAAAAAAATATATATATATAAATATATTGGATATTCAGTAAAACTAGCATGAGTGACATCATCAGCAAGACATCAGAGATAATTTCTGCCCATTTTCATAGTGATTTGTTTAGTAGTTTAAGCAGGGTAAACTGGAGCACATTTTATGTTATTACACACAGGTGTGCACGCAAGCACACACAGAAATGCATTTCATCCCAAAAAAATGTCACCTTACTCATTTCATGTTCTCTCCCTCATCTCTCTTCTCCCCCCCCCCCCCCAATATGATTTTTAATAAGGAAACATGAATACAAAAGGTGCAATATCAAACAAAGTTTACAGTTATTTTCATCACACCCCCCCCCCCCCCCCACCCCCCACCCCCTTTCAAAGTACAATAAACCAATAAATGCAAGTGAAAATCACAGAATTCCTTAGAACAGATAAGCTCATACACACTGATACCGTGAATGCATGCTTTCTGACTTCCACTTCTACATTTGATTTACCCCAAACCAAACTAAAATGAGGAGTTTTTTAAAAAATCAAGAAAATCAAGAAAAAATGCTGTGTTCTTTTTCAACAATCCAACTTAAAACAAAAATAATTTTCAAAAATCCAACTGGTAAATCCACACAGCGGAAGGACAGCTGAATCTGAATCAAACAGTGCACAGACTTGCATTACCGCAGACAAAATCTTAACAATCGATACGTAAAGTGTAACGCAAGGAAAATAATATAAAGCAGTTCTAAAAAGCAAAGTAAAAACTGTGTAGCTTATAAAATCAAAACAATCTGAATTTGGCACATAAAAGTAAAACTTTAAAAAAACTTTGAAAAGAAAAAAATTATTGTCAGAACATAATCATAACTCACACTGAAAAAGCCTTTGGCATCCATTTTGTTTCTTAATTTGAAGTATATAAACAATCAGAGTAAACAAATAATAAAAAGCTCCTGAAGAAAGTAAAAAAAAAATAATAATAATAATAATAATATAAAAAACATAAACAAATAATTAAAAGCTCCTGAAGAAAGTTTAAAAAAATAAAAAATAATAAATAAAAATACCAGCTTGCTTTTATCTTGGCCTATCCAATTAAAAAAAAACCTTTCTAAAGCACAAAAAACCCACAAACCCATTTAAAAAAAAAAATCTGCTTTCAATTAAAAAATAACTAGAATGCATCCATTTAGTCAAGAAATAAAAATGAAATGCAGAAATCTAAAGACGTATAAAAACAAATCTAAGGGATCAAACTCTTCCCGGTCTATTTTCTATTTTAAAAAGTACCATTCAATGAGGCTTTATGCTAAACGTTCTGTGCCCCTATCTTGCGCACTGAAACACGTGCGCCACCTGCATAAGATTATCATTCTTGCGTGTCACGAGGTAGTAGCATACAGACACTGAAAATTATCTGCCCTTGACTCATCACTAGGGGGCCGTTTCACAAGGGCTAACTTGTAGGGCTCGCTCAAATCGGCAAAAACGGTCTAAGAAACACCCTTCGTTTGCCGATAGTTCGCGTGGCGTTTTGTTCTTGCCAAACACCGAGCAAGCGGCGAACTATCCGGAACTAGTAGGGGGTGAATACATTTCTTGTTGTTGATTGGTCCATTAAAGTTTGTTTAAAATAATACTTTTTTTGGACCAATCAGACAAGAGCTTGTAATATTCTTCCGCAAACGTTTTCTAAAGTGTTTCTTAGGCCCCGTTTGGCGTAAGCGTTATTCGCGCGGCGACCGTTATCTAGAGAAACTCGACTCAGATGATGCAGTCGATTCAGGCATCAAATTATCTCCCTTGCATGTCACCAAGAAATAGCATAAAGCCCCATTGTTATTAAAACAAGTATTTCATGTAACTGGAGACGATAGGAAAAAGGCACCAAAAAATGTGCTTGCAATATAGCAGCCAAGACAAATAAAAGTAACCCTTAAGTAATCCCATACCATGAAAACAAAAACATACACACAAAAAAACATGAAGATAAATGGAGCATATCGGTGAAATTCAAAAACCCTGTATCTCAATTTTGAGAAAAACGAAAAAATCTTTTAAAAATTAACCGCGTTTACCACACTTGATTAACTATGATGAACATGTTGTTCAAGACATTGCGAGTTTAGTCCTGCATTTTGTTAAAAAAAATATTAAATTGTTTTTTTATATACTTGAAAAGAACAAAGATACGAGGTTTTTGTCCTTAACTAGATCTGAATTTGGGACTTACGAGTTTTTCTTCTATTTACACAACCTCATTTACCCCAGATAGAAAGTCGTTAGAGATACGATCTTTTGATGGAAGGTGGCAGGAAAAATTTGAGAGCTGACTATGTATCTAACTAAAAAATCCAAAAAAAAAATCGATACAATTTTTTTTAATTTCACCGACGATATACAGAAAACAAGCACCCCAAGAACCCAACCTTCCTTCTGCTATTTTAAAAGAATAAAAAGCAAAAACAAAACATCCGCATAGCAGAAAAGTGTGCGCCTTCTTTCCTGAAGTATGATAATAATACGCTATAAATAGAAATAATCTGTGCACCAACAGAAAAGGGAGGTAAAAGAGAGGGAGGGAAAGAATGTGGTGCAAGAGTGTTTCTTGTCTAAGGTAAGTCAAGCAGACTGAATCAATACATACCTATTGCTAAAAGTGTGAAGTTCAAACATTAAACAGCAACATTAGACAACAGCAAATGAAATAGAGAGAGAGAGGAGAGATAGGGAGGGGGGGGGAGAGGGACAGAGAGAGGGGGGAGAGAGGGAGGGAGGGATGGAGGGAGAGAGAGAGAGAGAGAGAGAGAGAGAGAGAGAGAGAGAGAGAGAGAGAGAGAGAGAGAGTGTGTGTGTCTGTGTCTGTATGTGTGCATGTGTACAGGTGTCTGTGTATCTTGTAGCTGTCTCATATTAAATGTATTAACAGGCAGAAATGTGCATTTCTGTGCTGTGTATGGATCATATAATTATATGAAATAAACAGAGAGGGAAGGAGAATTTACTTTCAAATACCAAATACCTCAGCACGCGGGAACATGCTTGCCCACGCATGCACACTTCAAAGTTTAAAAACAACATTAATACACTACAGAGAAAGCAATAACATTAACATTCTAATAATTTGCACTTGATGAAAATATTTCCATCTCTGATGCAAATTGAAATATTGAAATACGGTGTCAAAACTGAACAATAATTTTATTTATCAGTTTCATGTTATTTTGAAATCCTGCAGTGATTTTATTTTTATCGCATTTACAGTGTTAAAACATTTCCTTTCTGCAAATTTGTTAAAACATTTTTACTAAATCTAAAAAGATACAGTCAACAGAAAAAAATTACGGCAAAATCCATACTTTCGCCCATAAGAGAAGATAATCTGTGGATGGAGAGAGCAGCCTGTTTCACTCTTCTGTCACCAAATTATCTCCCTTACTGGCGAAAATGTGGATATAGCCAAAGTTAGATGCTACAAATTAGCACTTCTACTTCTAATCTATTAATAATAATATTAATAATAAACAGACACTTATATAGTGCTTTTTATCGAGCACAAAGCGCTTTACAATCAGCATTGAAACATTCACACACGCATGTACGTGCACGCGAGTAAACGCGTTCTTGCACACAAACATACACATAACACACACAGACCCACACACATTTCATCAAACACACAGAAAACACATGCTCACTGAGACGCACACACACTTACACAAACATACACTTGCACAAACACGCGCGCACACACGCACACACTGACACACACGCACTCACACTCACACACACACACTTCCCCCCCCCCCCCCCCCCCCGCCCTCTAGCCGAACACAATCTCCCAGCACACACATACACTCATCATATGCAAGCACATAATTATACCCACACAGAACACGCACACACATACACTCATCATATGCAAGCACATAATTATACCCACACAGAACACACACAGCACACTCACACACCTGCTAGGTAAGAAATTACCAAAGAGATTAATTATTAACAATACACAGCTTCTTCTTTTCATAGTAAAACATTTCTCAGGTATATAGGGTACTTAGCCTCTGACTATTTAGTGTGGAGAAGAAGAAAAAATCAAGCAGTCATAAAGGATAAGGAATTTTTTTTTGTTAATAAAAAGATTCTGTAGCAGTGTGAAAAAACCCAAGATTTGTTCCTAACTTTTAAATTATTCATTGAGCAATGCCCTAGCTTTCACAAAAATTTCATTAAACTTTGTATTTTTTTTACATTTACAAACAAACAAGACAAATTCGAAGTTGGTTACAAATTTCACAATACTTTTTCACTAAATTTACACCAAATCTGTTTATGACGTTTTAAATAATTTTGCTAATGGACAACACCACAGGGAAGCTACTAACAATAAAAAATATAATTTCCTTGCACACACAACATAAGGAAACAGAAATCATACGTGTCAATAAACAGCGAGAGAAATGAGTCATGACTGCACGCACCTGATGAATGGACGGAACACAGCCCAGAGCATCTTGATGAAATTGGTGGGATGGACAAGATACAGCGTCTTCAGATTCTTTTTGTACCTGAAATGAAAAAAAAATGAAAAAAAATAAAATTAATGCATGCATTATTACTTTTATTGTTTTACAATGTGCGGAAAAATCACCTGAACAAAGTCCCAACTGAACAGAAATCATAACATAGTACACAAAACATTTAACCATTTCGCCGCCAATGTCGCATTTTTGCACCACAAATCACTAAAAAGCATCAAATCAAGGCCTGTTATCTGAAGACCCTATTTTTTTAATTCTGGGAGGTAAGGATAGGCCTAATGTTATACACGTCACAGCGGAATTTGCAATATTGCAGATTTTTTTTATCTGTTACTCAGGTAAGTTAATGATATTTTTGGGCTGAAAAATGGCTAGCGGTGAAAGGGTTAACAATGACAAGTCTAACAAATATTTTTGTTAATCTATTTTGATTTCTATCAATCACATCAAACGTAAACAACACTGATCTGGTTTGCTTTCATCTTGTTTGAATAGTTTACAATAACTATATTATTAAACAGTAAACATAATACAAAGACACTTTGACACACAAAATGAGCAATTTAAAACACAACTGATCACAACGTTTTATTAACGAACAAAACTGAATCATGTTGTAATACCAGGCATCAGAATAGTCTGAAGACCAATCCTCTGAAAATCGCGGTAAAAGGGCCATCAAGGCCCTAGACTGAAGAGGGACAACACTGAAATCAGTTCCCAACACCAACAAAAAGCTTAATATAGTGAGAAATCACTTTGAAATGCTATTTAACACAAAGGATAACATTGAATAAAAAGGCAAAACCTCTGACGAGAGAAGCCAATCCTCTGTCAGGAAATCCTCTGAAATCCCCTGATCCTCTGACAATTCTGATGCCTGCAATACTCACTTTCTGTTGAGCTCTCTGTAGGCCTGTAGAAGCCACTTCAGTCTGGGCTTGTTCCCTGAGTTCAGGCCGTAGTGGAAATACACCAGCACGTAATCCTGCTCCACATATTTGTCCAACGTGTGCTTGATGTACCTGAAGAAACACACACCACACACACACACACACACACACACACACACACACACAGAAATTCCATTTTCAGAATCCAGCCAATGGATTTTAATGTGACGACGTCAAATGCCTAATATTACATCCCTTTGCGTTCAACTAACATCCGGTTACATAAAAGTTTGTGAGTCAAAATCAATTGAAAATGTCATCGGTTATTGGAGGGTCACGGTAGGAAAGTAAGATTACCATTTGACAGTGGTGTTAAATGTACCAATAATTCACAATGAAGAGTTGCACAACTACATCCGTTTAATTTTGATTTTGAACTTGAAGCAGTGAGGAAAAACAAAGTATACTTTAACATTAGTATTAGTATTAGTATTAGTATTAGGTATTTTATAGTCACAGAGGCGTCTCTGTGAAATTCAGACCAAATGACAACTTTTTCGTTGCCACTGGGTTTAACGTGTGCAAAGTGCATGGGTACACGGGACCTCGGTTTATCGTCTCATCCGAAAGACTCCACGTTCAGACCATAAAAATTATTAAAGCCTAGTGCAAAATGAGAGGAAAAATCCCCTGTACCCAGGTTCAAGGTTCAGCTATCTTACATTATGCTCAGGTGAAACTTAATTTAGAAAAAGGGAAAGAACAATAACTCTACAGAAACCCTATGCAAATATAAACTTCTGGCAAACACCATGGACAAAAACTCTGGAATCGCAACACGATCCATAATCAAAATAATGATCTTACTTAGCAACCAAGAGATGTCACCAATGACCGCATTCTGATTTTAAGTCACAGGTCAGCCCAAGGATTGGAAAAGCAGGGCTCCTCAGAACTATGTCCACTCCTAAATGTGGTGTTTTGCTAGCTTCGATGTCAATTATACAATAATCAAAATATATTAGGAAATAACCTTGCTCCAGATGTTTGCCTAAAATATGCCTGATGCATCCCATAAGAATGTGGGAGAAAAAAAGGGGTTGCATTTTCCGCTTGAATTCAGATCATAATGAAATGACACCATCTGTTTGTCTGATAGGAGCTCAATGTACTTGCAATAAGCATGAATAGAATAATGCTGCAAACACATAATAACGATCAGAGAAACTAGGGAAGCCCTTTAGAGAAACCTATGAAATGACAGGTGAATTTGAATAAATTTCAATGACTTTTGAACATGTCAACAGTACTTTTTCCTTCACAAATAATGAGAGTAACTTACTCTAGAAGCCTCTGGTGGTCGAAGTACTTGTTGGAAGGCAGCTTGCAGGCTGAGACCACAATGACTTTACGTCCATACAGATCGTCCCCTGCACACACACACACATGCATGCACACACACACACACATACATTTATCAACATCAATCTGTCTTTGTTGGGAGCAGCTGAACTAATATAATCAACATCCTTTGGGGTTTTGTCTATCTTTCTTTCTTCCTTCGTTCTTCTGTACGTTCATATGCTTGCATGCAAGCATGCACACAAGCATGTACACACTTACACACACACACAAACACAGGCAAATATTACCAGATGTTGTCCAGAAAAAACAGCGAAAAATCAATTCCCACCACCACACACCCTACCTTCCTCCACAATACTGTGCCATAAACACGTAAGAAAGCAGTGACACGGTGCAAACCTCCATAAAGTGACAAATCAGTTTCAGTTTGTCACAAAGTAAGTCGCAAGTGTTTTATATTGCATTGTAATTTAATTCTTATGATGTATTATATTATGCATGTCTTATTATTTCTATGTTTATATGTTTGTTCTATGTGCACGCCAGACAAACAATTTCTTTGTTTTAAAGACAATAAATTATTGACTGATTGATTGATTGACAAGACTTGAAGCACAGCCAATAATCACGCACCCACGTTAACACTTCTAGCACCATAACACATTCGCCCAGTACATCACTCTACACTCCCATCAAATGCAAAGACATTCACTGCCAAGCACCTTGCCATGTGTTTGTCTATTGTTAGAGCTTATGTAAGTGATTTTTTTTCTTAAAGCAATGCATGCGCACTCAAAAAATTAGTCAGTCCTCTCTTGTCGGTAGAGAAATGCAACTGACAACCAAGAACATCAAAAAACACATGCCGCTAGAAGAATTGGTTGGTGTGGTTGGTGTCATACCCTGGCTAAGACGCCATGAAATCATCCCAACAGCCAAAGCACTTGAACACTATGGTACAAGGGATGGGAACATTACGTGTGTGACCTTTTTTTTCGATTACCCCGCCACGTGGGAAGCCACGCTCCGTCTTCGGGGGATTCTAGAAGAGTTAAGGGTGCCAATAGTTAGATAAGCCACTAGAAGGCAGACAACCCAGACAAGAGTACGCTACTACGAAGCATGTCAATCACACAGGTTTTTACTATGTTTAGAAAGAACACCTGAAACAAATGATCACTGCACACCGGCAGCACTGACTTCACCTTCATCCATGTAAGAGTATCCTGTGGTATATGTGAACTCGGAGAATGTAGAGACCTTTGAGCTTGATAGTGAGACTTGAGTAAAACACTTGTGAATACATCTATGTATGTGTACATGTGTGTATGCAAGTCAATATGTGTGTGCGCATATGGATTTATGTGTGTGCGTGCGAGTGTGTGTGTGTGTGTGTGTGTGTGTGCACATGTGCAAAATGCCAATGTGTGTGTATGTGTGTGTGTGTGTGTGTGTTTGTTTATGTGTCTGCACAAATGCAATGTGTGTGCATGAGCCTGTGTGTGTGTGTGTTTGAGCGTTTATGTGTCTGCGCATGTGCAAATGCCAATGTGTGTGCGTGTGTGTGTGTGTGTGTGTGTGTGTGTGCACGCGTGTTTGAGCGTTTATGTGTCTGCGCATGTGCAAATGCCAATGTGTGTGCGTATGTGCCTGTGTGTGTGTGTGTGTGTTTGAGCGTTTATGTGTCTGCGCATGTGCAAATGCCAATGTGTGTGCGTATGTGCTGTGTGTGTGTGTGTGTGTTTGAGCGTTTATGTGTCTGCGCATGTGCAAATGCCAATGTGTGTGCGTATGTGCCTGTGTGTGTGTGTGTGTTTGAGCGTTTATGTGTCTGCGCATGTGCAAATGCCAATGTACGGTCTTAGGTGCATGTGTCAGTGTCAATGTGTGTGTGTGTGCGCGTGTGTGTGTGTGTGTGTGTGCGTGTGCGTGTGCGTGTGTGTGTATTCTTACCTGCCACTTCCACGATGCCATAGCGTTCCACATCACTGAATTCACTTTGTGACTCTTCTTCCTGTAAGAAAAAAAATCAGAAAAAAAATCTCATCATAACGTTTGGAAAGTAAGTCACAAGATTAAATTCGTCATGTGACCACCGTACTTCACAGTTAGGCCACACCCATTCTGAAACTGTGCTGCTAATGGAATTCTGACATTTTGTTATTGACATAGAATATTGCGATGGCTTGGAGTCAAAACGGACTATCTTTTAGTCCATTGACATATTATTGAACTTATTATGAAAACTAATAATTTGTATTAAAAAAAGATTGCTGAAATATAAAACGCAAAACCCCCTTTCTATATTTCTGCAGTCATTGTTTGATACAAGTTATTAGTTTTGTAATAAATCCAATAATTCGTCAAGGACTATCTAAAGAGAGTCCGTTTTGACTCCAAGACATCGAATTTGGATCTTTGGTTAAACTGACATAACGGGCGGCTTAAGTAATTGTGGATGATTCCGTTAAATTTCATTTGTTCAGTAGTTAAAGCTGGGAAGATTCAAACATTTTTTTGTGAACACACACACACAGACACTCTGAGAGTGAGTGAGTGAGTGAGTGAGTGAGTGAGTGAGTGAGTGAGAGAGAGAGAGAGAGAGAGAGAGAGAGAGAGAGAGAGAGAGAGAGAGAGAGAGAGAGAGAGAGAGAGAGAGAGAGAGAGAGAGAGAGAGAGAGAGAGAGAGAGAGAGAGAGAGAGAGAGAGAGAGAGAGAGAGAGAGAGAGAGAGAGAGAGAGAGAGAGAGAGAGAGAGAGAGAGAGAGAGAGAGAGCGAGCGCACATACTCTCATTCCCACAGACAATGGACACTCATTCTTCATAGAAAGACAGTAGTCATTATAGTAATCACAATATTCTGTTCTCTATTCCCTGTGCAATATCATCATCTTGTCAGTATGATCCCTGTCATCACTGACCACACATGCACATATACGCCCCCTCTCCCCTCACACAGACAGACACACACAGAGGTACACTTGCACCATCCATACAGTCACACCCATATCACTGCCAACCCAAGCCCACTCCACACACACACACACACACACACACACACACAGATAGGTGATAATAGGGTTTAATGCCCTATTCTGCCTTTCGGCCATGTGGGGCAACACACATACATACACACACAAACACACATATATACCCATACAGTCACACAGCACCACACACATGCTCGCACGCACGCACGCACACACACACACACACACACACACACACACATACCCACACAGTCTCACACACACACACACACATATACCCACACAGTCTACACACACACACACACACACATGCTCGCACGCACACACACACACACACATATACCCACAGTCACACACACATGCTCGCACGCATACACATGTGCACACACAGCACCACACACACGCTTACAGGAGGAGTGCCCAGCTCCGCTTCGAAATCCTCGTCGATGAGCCCATCAGGGGTGATGGCCCCTCCCCGGAACGCTCCCCCCTCCCCCTCCTTGGCCAGCTCTGAAACAACCCTCACCACTACACTAACAATCACCATACTTGTATTCTATATAGCAGTCTGATCTCCTGGGGTGTGCAGTGGCATTGCTATCAAACCGCTAATTCCAAATCCCAACTCACAGCCACACCCTGGTTTTTCGGGTTGGGTCTCAGATCCTGAATGCATCGGTCTACTTGGAGCCAATGTATGTTAGATCGTCAAGAGGCAAGGTTCCACCAGAAGAGACACTGCACTGCTGCTGAGTCAGTTGGGACACCACCTACTAAGCCCCCTACTTAATCACCAACCACCTTCATTTAAGTACAAAGCATCGTCCTATCAGAGTTTCCCAATCAGTAATGTAAGCAAAGGAAGTAAAGCTAGACAAGTAACACTAGCAAAGGTAAGGAAAACCGACTAAGTGCAGTGGAACCTCCCTTATAAGACTCCCTCCCAAATAAGACCTACTTCTCTGAGACATTGCCCTTCTTTGTAAGTATTAAAATTACCTCCCTTATAAGACCCCTCCTTTATAAGACCTCATTTTGGATGATTTTTGAAGGTCTTATAAGGGAGGTTCCACTGTACTAACTTACGTGTATGAGTGGGTAGGCGTGCATTCGTTCCACTTCAAGTAGTGCTTATTTCTGTGTACATATTGGCTACAGTGTGTGTCAGAATCACTGACTTCGCCCACAGGCTTTTGGCACTTCTCTATCACCAGTTCTGATCAGCTTTGGATGCAAGCAAAATCAGCAGAATAAAGCTAGAAAAAGGGGGAAATGGCTGAATCAGGCATGGGAATTGTCAGTCTTTGGGCTGATTTCAGCTTTTTTGATGGTCCTCTTCAGTCTTTTTTTTTGGCAAGTTTCAGCTTTTTTGATGGTCCAAGAGGACATTTATGAGATTAAAAAAAGAAGCCCAATGAGTCAAGTTATTGGTTATAAATGAATGCAAAATGAACTAAATATACCAGTCTTATCTCTAATACTGTTTTTAAGGCTTAGATAACAGAAGAAGCTTCATTTTCTGGGGGCTGTATCCCAACACAACGGTTTTGGCTATGAATTTAGTCTTTTTTGTTCCCATCCCATTTTCATTTTCTTTGCCTAGCTCTGAAACAAAGCTCAGCGCTCAGAATCACTGACCATCCTAATGTAACTTCAGGCGCTGACCTGATCACCTTACAAAGCTTAAGTAGTACAGTTAGCAGAATAAGGCTATCAAACATGGTGAAAGGTAGCTGTATGAAACAGCCATACATTTGACACCGTGATATACATGTAAATAATACTAAACTGTCACAAATCCCTCTAATAACCAGAAAAATAACCCCCCTCTAATAACCTGTCCAGGGCTCCCAGGGACCCCCATTTGGGGGTCTATGAAGTACTAAAATTCTAAAGGACCCTCTAAAAGAATGTGCAGGGGATCCCAGGGATGCACTAGAAAAATTATTTTTAGCATTCGCAATGCCACTGGGACCCTCTATCCCGCATCTAGGACCCTCTATGCTGTAAGTGAAGGAGTCCCTGGGACCCCTTGCTTTGTGGGACGATTGGGAGCCCTGCTGTCTATAAAATTGATTCCAATACAAAGCTTGAGGCCTTTACATATCTGGCACACAAAAAATAGCGTAGCCAATAGGCTACATAGCAATGGTGCGCAGAACAAACAAACAAACAAAAAAGGTAAAAAATGCAATCCTAAGTTCACTACATAGCAGCTAGCTCTTGCTACCAGTGATGGAAACTGTGCATATGATTTCTCCTTGAAGCCATGCAGTCTCTCTCTTGCCCGACAGTAAGGATTTGTATGCCTTTCTCCGCAACCTACTGATTACATGTTTTTGAAGTACCAAATATAAGTTATTCCCCCGATTACAGGTTTTCAAAAATAATTCATTATATATCGCCAGACAGACAGGGCTTTGCATGCCTTTCCCCGTAATCTTCTGATTACATATTTTTGAAGCACCAAATATAATAGAAATTCAGGCTGCTCTCCCCTGGAGAGCGTGTCGCCGCAAGCGCAGCGCCTACCCATTTTTTTTCTGGGGTGGGGGGGGGGGGGGGTGAGGATCAACTTGAGAAACCTATCTACCAATTTGGTCACACCAGGCAGCGGGATTTCTCCCTGCTCTTACCGACTTTCAACTGCCGTGGGATTGCTACATGCGTAAAGCGCATGGGTCAGACTAGCTTTAAGTCCCCATCCGAAGGACTCGACGTTCAGTTCGATTTTCCTGTTGAACTAGAAAGAAGGGCAAGGCCGGGATTCGAACCCGGCTCACTCACGTTGCAGTCACGCATTGAAATCGGTAGGCAAACGTCTTAATCACTCTGCCATCTTCCTTTCACTTTTCCAATCATGGTGCATCACTGTACCAATGTACTATTAAAAAAAGCAAAATACGTTACAACACTGTTATCACTTGTCACCATGTTCTTTCAAATCTGTCATCACAGCTTCATTCTGTGATGAAAAGAACAACAAGAAGTCGGGAAGTAAAGTGGAAAACTGATGCAATGAGATAGCATTTATGTTGTCTGAATCACAGGAACCAGTTAAAGGACATTTACTAATGAGTGTTCTCTTCCGATCTTCTTCAGTCCCAACCCTCCTGTCCCAGCTCACATTGCCTCCATTTACATATATACACAAAAACACATGAGCTCATGCTCACATGCGCGTACGCGCACACACACACAACACACACACGAGAGAAAGAAAAAACAACAACAAATGCAGAAATGCAAAAGAGCTAGGTCATATCTAAACCACAAGAAACATAAATTAATTTTTAACAAACACTTTGTTAAAGGATAGATCACTACTTTGCGTTGCAAGCAAATATGCAACAACAGCAAAATGCAAACAATGACATTTCGCACACAAATATAACTACATCTATCTAGAAACAAATGCAAGCTTTTTTAAAAATGCCATACACTTTAAATAATAATAATAATACAAACAAATCCCCCAAAAAATCAGCATGCATTGATTTAATATGCCAGATATTCAACACACACACACCATCATCACATTTTAAAAAAACTATAAAGGAACACTTTTTCTTTCTTTTTAATGCATTATAACATACCAAAACAAATTAAGGTTTTCTCTATTATTTCACAAGACGTTCAATGCTGCACTTGGTCATCTCCAAATATGGAAAGTGACGCCATTCGCGTGACAATGTCGGTTTTCAGCGAAACTTTAGAATGTGTATCTTTTAACCATTCAATCTGAAATTAAACTGACTCTAGCCCTAACCCTTACCCTAACCAAAACCTTAAACCATCAAATAGACAAAAAAATAAAACTACTAAAAATGGAGTGTTCCATGACCATGTGCAGTCTTGAACACCTACTCATTTCCTTAGCCTCACTTTATCAACAATAACCACCCACCCCTCTCTCTCACATCTTGCTCTTTTCCCCTCACTTCCTACCTCTTCATATTAACACCCAAAATCTTACCCCCCCCCCCCCCCCCCATCCCCTCCCCCACCTTTTTTTTTTTTACTTGAGTAACAATAGCAAATGTCATAGTATCTTTCGCTTGGCAGTCAGACAAATTGGACATTTCTCAGATGCATTTTCATTGACAAGCCAACCCCATTAACACGTGTGTATCTCTCTCTCTCTCTCTCTCTCTCACACACACACAAACTTACACCCCACCCATTCCTCATCCACACCCAAATAAATTGGTCAACACCGCTGCTTCATTTCTTTTCCTACAAATGGTTCACTCACTTTAGTTAGTCCTACTAGTACAGAAATGTTTTCAGATGCTGTTATCACAGCATGGATCTGTCGTTTTGCTTAAGGCAACTGGAAATGAGACACACAGAGAGAGAGAGAGAGAGAGAGAGAGAGAGAGAGAGAGAGAGAGAGAGAGAGAGAGAGAGAGAGAGAGAGAGAGAGAGAGGGAGAGAGAGAGAGAGAGAGAGAGAGAGAGAGATGGATGTAGAAGTTGAGACAGAAAGGTGAGGGAGTGGGTAATTAATAGGGAGGGGAAGACAGAAAGTTGGAAGAAAGAGAAATAACCGGAGATAGAGAACTAAAGATAAAATTAGAAGAGATGAAAAGCTGCTCATTGGCAACCGCACACGCACACACACACATGAAAGCGCGCATACAAACACACATACACATGTACAAATGGGCACACACATCATCATCATCATCTTCTTTTTATCAATTAATACATCATTATTAATTAACACATAATACATCCGTCTAATATCACGATTAGTGGATAGATGCTAAATGAATGATGCACACACACACACACACACACACACACACACACACA
Source organism: Phymorhynchus buccinoides (assembly GCA_017654935.2). Classification (NCBI taxonomy): domain Eukaryota; kingdom Metazoa; phylum Mollusca; class Gastropoda; order Neogastropoda; family Raphitomidae; genus Phymorhynchus; species Phymorhynchus buccinoides. Next base: position 50,005,538 of record CM065690.1, read on the forward strand.
CACACACACACACACAATGAAAAAGGACAGCCTCAAGGTCAGTGTATTGTAACAAAAATGTCAGTTAAAACACTCACATCAAGATGGAATCAACACTGGTAGATGTTAGTGCACAGCAAACTGTATATAACTTGAACTACAGTTTGTTTGAAAACCAAACCTTTTTTTTTATATATACAAAAGAAAGTTAATTACAAATGTAATTTTGACAGCAGAACGTCCAACACTTGTGCAAAACTAAGAGCTCCTAAAACGTTGTGTACGTAGAATTGATTGACAAAGAGAAAATACCAAGGCCCACCCAATAGCAAGGTACAACAATGACTTTTCAAAACGATGTATGTTACAACTGATAAAGAAAAATATACCCAAATCCAACAGTGACAGTGATATTACTTTTATGTTACTACGACATTTTTACATAAACAAGAAGCAAAGCCTTCAAGGCTCACTCGCTTTTATGTTTTTGGAGATAGCTCTAAATGCCAGATTGTTCACTTTCAAATACACTCCAAAGGTCAAAGGTCAAGGTCAGAATTGTGCATTTTCTGAATTGGACATGTAGATTTTTTTGTTGTACCACTCTACAACATTTTAAGCAATTCTGTGAAGTGCGACAGACAAAAACAAATCAAGGCCAAAGGTCAAGGTCATGGTATTGAAGGTCATAAATTCGATATGATCTTACTCTAGTCTACCAATCAAATAACCCCACACACCATATCACCTTAAACTAATACACCAACATGCCAAATTTGGGGGCCATAACTGCGAAAATGTAAAAGATATGGCCAGGACAAATATTACATGCTAAATGTCAAAGCTCAAGGTCATGATCAATTTTAATATACAAATCATATTTCTTGACAGCATGCATAAACTTCTATATACATGAAAGGTTTGATCAATGAAGGCCTTATAGATCCTGAGAAAAATCCAACGTTAAAGTTAGGACCACCGACGCAACACACACATACATACACACGGACGCACAACCAAACAGTCATGAGAACATACTCATTTCCTTAAAACGAGTGAACCAAAAATACTTTGCTTGGGTGGGGGGGGGGGGGGGGGGGGGGGGGGGGGGATCAGTAAATAGGTAGAGACAAAATATGCAAACATACACTTCGGAAAGTTCTACCAGAAACTCAAAAGGTTAATGACCCCCCACGTCACGTGTCACATTCCCTCTTATGCTAGGAAGATTTCTTAAACCCTTTCAACGCTAGCTATTCTTCAGCCAAAATTTACCATTAAACTTACCCGGGTAAAGAAAAGATTTTATCTGCAATATTGGTTATCTGTGGCGTGCATAAAATAGGGCCTGTCCTTACCTCCCAAAATTAAGAACTTAAGGTCACTGGATACCAGACCCTCATTAGATGCCTTTTAGTGACATGGGTGTCCAATAATTGTGGTGCCAAGAGGCGACAGTGGTGATGAAAGGGTTAAGATTTCTTACCAGCTATAAGAGGGAAAACATGTGAAAGCCGTGATTTCGACACGTGGCATGGTGGGTCTTTAAGAATGTTCAAAATCTGGTGTTAAAAGTTATTTTACTTGCCCACCACACCGCGACAAGAGACTGACCCATACATACTTCAAACCATGATTCAGAGGATCTTAAACACCAAGTTGTTTTAGAGCATGTTAACATGAGCACAGGACATTACGAATAAGAGGCAAGTACCCTAGAGACAAGTACCGGAAAGAGCCGGAGTTGGTGAGCACATATACTGGGGGAAAATTGCTAAACCATGCAATGGTTCATCTACCTGTCAACATGCCCTTAAACAGTGCAAACTGGTTAATGAAATCAGCAAAATGCACACTTCAGTCAAACCATACCGCCACATGCAATAGAGCTCTTCTTGGAGATGTACTATCACAGATTCCTTTTGGCGGGATTCCTTCATTCATAGAATCTATATCTTGCATTCCACATGCTTTTGTCAGTTTTGATATTCAAATTTCATTTGGTCATCTTTTTGACATATTTTTTCCCCTTTTATTTATTACCAGCCTATTGCATCGAACAAGGTGACATTTTGAGATAACTCAACCCCATCCCTGTGGGGATACAAACAGTCCCCCCACCTTCTGGAAATTATGTGCTTGTAACTTCCTCTAAACTCTCTTTGATACTGCCTTTTCCCTTTGCTTACTGTCATCTACTATGTTTCTGCCTTACTGGTCCATTCTCCTGCCTTTTCCCTTTGTTTACTGTCATCTACTATGTCTCTGCCTTACTGGTCCATTCTCCTGCCTTTTCCCTTTGTTTACTGTCATCTACTATGTCTCTGCCTTACTGGTCCATTCTCCTGCCTTTTCCCTTTGCTTACTGTCATCTACTATGTTTCTGCCTTACTGGTCCATTCTCCTGCCTTTTCCCTTTGTTTACTGTCATCTACTATGTCTCTGCCTTACTGGTCCATTCTCTCCTGCCTTTTCCCTTTGTTTACTGTCATCTACTATCTTTCTGCCTTACTGGTCCATTCTCCTGCCTTTTCCCTTTGTTTACTGTCATCTACTATCTTTCTGCCTTACTGGTCCATTCTCCTGCCTTCTCCCTTTGTTTACTGTCATCTACTATCTTTCTGCCTGACTGGTCCATTCTCCTGCCTTTTCCCTTTGCTTACTGTCATCTACTATCTTTCTGCCTTACTGGTCCATTCTCCTGCCTTTTCCCTTTGTTTACTGTCATCTACTATGTTTCTGCCTTACTGGTCCATTCTCCTGCCTTTTCCCTTTGTTTACTGTCATCTACTATCTTTCTGCCTTACTGGTCCATTCTCCTGCCTTTTCCCTTTGCTTACTGTCATCTACTATCTTTCTGCCTTACTGGTCCTTTCTCCTGCCTTTTCCCTTTGCTTTACTGTCATCTACTATCTTTCTGCCTTACTGGTCCATTCTCCTGCCTTTTCCCTTTGCTTACTGTCATCTACTATCTTTCTGCCTTACTGGTCCATTCTCCTGCCTTTTCCCTTTGCTTACTGTCATCTACTATCTTTCTGCCTGACTGGTCCATTCTCCTGCCTTTTCCCTTTGCTTACTGTCATCTACTATCTTTCTGCCTTACTGGTCCATTCTCCTGCCTTTTCCCTTTGTTTACTGTCATCTACTATCTTTCTGCCTTACTGGTCCATTCTCCTGCCTTTTTCCTTTGTTTACTGTCATCTACTATGTCTCTGCCTTACTGGTCCATTCTCCTGCCTTTTCCCTTTGTTTACTGTCATCTACTATGTTTCTGCCTTACTGGTCCATTCTCCTGCCTTTTCCCTTTGTTTACTGTCATCTACTATCTTTCTGCCTGACTGGTCCATTCTCCTGCCTTTGTTCTAGAAATCCTTACAAAGATTCTCTCCAGCCGAAGATGAACATGCTAGGCCTATTTCTTAGCTAGGCACATAACGCATTTGTGCTCTTATGACAGGAGGAAGAAGATGAAAAAGATAACTCAATTTGTTAGCTACCAATTTTCTAAATCAAACAATATAGACCATTTTTAGATAAAAGAGGGGAAACATGGCTGTACGTAGGTTCCCTTTTTTTTTTTTACCATGCCTATCTCTTTTTTCTCTCTCCATCATGTAATTAGTAGGTTTTTGTTTTTCATTTTATGATTGACCTTTTGTCATGTGTCTTTGTACTATTTAAACAAATCATTGTGTGCCATTGTACGTCATCTCGGGAGAAAAGTGCAGCAGAGTGGTAGATGTTCAGAGGCAGAATGATTTTCTTTTATGAAGAGACTAATAATCAAATATGCAAATCATCGTCTGGATAGCACCGATTTTCAGCATGCATGCAGAATAAACAGAATAGCATAGACTTGAAACCTCCTAACAATTAGAAAAAGAAACACCAAAAACAATCTGAGAAAACAAAATGAAACGTGATACATATGATTGTCAGGCTCTCAGTTTTTGTAAGCTTTTGATGGTCTATTTACATTTTACTACTGTGACTGAAGATACCAAAATAATAGATTTGAGGCAATGACAAAATATCAAAGAATTGCTTAGTGATAGAGTCCATCTTATCCATTGCAAATAAATACACATTCACTTTTGAACTGTTTTCTGGAAAACATGCAAACTGACAGGTTTATTCATTTCAAAGGCCCTCCAAGACAAAAGTACAAACTACTGAGTAATTTACCTTGTCATTATCCACGTTTAGTGGACACATAATTTCTGTGTTTAAAAAAAAATCAAAATAACCCTTTCACCGCCAATGTGGCATTTATGCACCACAAAGGTTTAAAACCCATGTCAATAAAAGGCATCAAATCGGGGCCTGTTATCCGAAGACCTTATTTTCTTAACTTTGGGAGGTAAGGATAGGCCTAATGCAATGCATGTCACAGAGGAATTCCTAATATTGCAGATTATTTTGTTTCTCTACCCAGTTAAGTTTGGTCGTATTTTTGTCTGAAAAATGGCTGGCGGCGAAAGGGTTAATGCTGAAACATAGTTTTACATTCAAATAATTAAGCATTAATCAATGAAATGACAATGTTATCAGAATGAAAGAATAATATATGCATGTTCTTATTATCAGAACCAAAATAATGACATACCTATAATTAGTAAAAATCACAAATATGGGGAGACTTAACCGTTTCTCAAACATGCTCAGAATGATAGATCATTCTTTTGTTCTGTAAATCGTAAAGCGTCCTTACCCTAATATCCTTCTCCTTTAAAACGTCCTTGTCTTCATGCTCTTAGGAATGAAAAATTGTTTTATGGGGAGGAAGATAGCTTTCTCTGGAAGACAGCTTTCTCTGACCTACTTTTGTTTTAACACGACAACACTGCTAACTGAAAACAAACTGAACAAATTGGTTTTAACATGACAACACTGCTAACTGAAAACAAACTGAACAAATTGGTTTTAACACTGATAAACATGCTGGCATATTTAAAAGGTTTCTAGAATACTATTTCAAACTGAACATAATTTTTTTTTAAACTCCATAAAAAATGGATTTAATTGGAATCAAGATGCAACAGAAAACAGCAAAGGGTTAGAAACTTCCAGTCAGAAGAGATACATGCAGCCATGCATTATTTTTTAAATTTTTGTCTGTACATCATAGAGCCCTTTAATCCTTGTCCTTTTCCTTTAAAGTGTTCTTGTCTTCTAACTCTTATACATGAAAAATGATTTGTAAGGAAGACATGCTGGTTGGGAATATAGCTCTGTATTAAAACCAACCAAAAATCTTTTCTTCTTTAACACGACAACACTGCTACACTTAAACTCAAAAAAATGGTTTTAACGCTCTGATAAACATGCTGACATTTATGTAAAAGGATTCTGCAATGGCATTTCAAACTTAAAACAATTTTAAAAAGCTCCATAAAAACTGGATTTAATTGGAATTGAGACGCAACAGAAAACAGCAAAGGGTTAGAAACTTCCAGTCAGAAGAGATAGACACACCGACAGCCATGCTTAATTGTTTTTCTTTTTGTCTGTACATCATAGAGTCCTTTAATCCTTGTCCTTTTCCTTTAAAGTGTTCTTGTCTTCTAACTCTTATACATGAAAAATGATTTGTAAGGAAGACATGCCGGTTGGGAATATAGCTTTCTCTGTATTAAACCCTTTCACCACCAATGTTGCATTTTTGCACCCAAATGATCTAACACCCATGTCATTAAAACTCTTGAAATCAGTCTATTATTCAATGATATTGTGTTCCTAAATTTGGGTAGTAAAGATTGACCCTATTCTAAATGTGTCACAGAGAAATCCCATAATATTGCAGACAAAATCTTTTCTGTAGTCAAGTAAAGTTTAGTGGAAAGCTTTGGCTCAAATGTGGCTGGCGGTGAAAGGGTTAAAACCAACCAAAAATCTTTTTTAACACGCCAACACTGCTACATATAAACTGAAAAAAAGGTTTTAACACTCTGATAAACATGCTGACACATTCAAAAGGTTACTGCAATACTATTTCAAACTTAAAACAATTTTAAAAAGCTCCATAAAAAAAATGGATTTAACTGGAAATCAAGATGCAGCAGAAGGAAGACAGCAAGGATTAAAACTTCCAGCCAGAAGAGACAGACACACAAACAGTCATGCTTAGTTCATACACGGCTCTGTTATTAACGATACAGATGTAATACGAGCAAGGAAGCACAGTTGATTCCAATCGTGCAGACACACCATGGCACAAAAGCATGCCATCAACCAGCCAGTTTGCCGGTTGGTGCTGTGGTGTCAAATTTATTTCGGCAAACCGCCCCTTACCAAACTCCCAAGGCAGCGTGGGAAGGTTAGCTGTGTAGCTGTGAACATCTTCTTCTTCTTCATCTTCGTTGCCTTTCGAAAACACAGTCAGGGTCACCGGTGAAGGAAAGAGTGAGGCGAATAAAATGACAAGAATTCAACTCACGTAAATCCCACAATGAATTTACACACACACCCACACACAAAAGAAGAAGAAAACAATACAAACGATCAAATGAAATGAAACAATTATGAAATGCAGAGCTTCAGATTGTCAGCGGGCCCGGGTCATTGACCCATTATGACGATTTGACCCCTCATTTTGTGCAGCCAAGGGTCATCTGACCCACGAACTCTGCAATAATTGTTTTAATTTAATACTACATTGACACATTACTGGCCCATTACTATGGAAATGGACACCTCATTTTCTGCAATTAAAGAACCCATGAAGTTTCAAAACAATCTGAAGCTCTGGAAATGTAGAAAAAGGTTTTTTTAATAAAAATTAAAAAAGGCCACAGTAGGGGTAGGCGATTCTTAGATGAAGGTGGAGGGGTGGAAGAAGGAAGGGGAAGAAGAGGACAAAGCATGGGAGAGGGGTGTGAAAAGAGAGGGGCTAAGGGAGAGAGAGACAGAGAGACAGACAGAGAGAAAGAGAGAAAGTAACTGACAGACACAGACATCATCCGAGACAGACAGGCAGACAAAAATGAAGAGAATCAGTGAGACAGAGACAGTAAAAGTAGTGACAGAGACAGACAGTAACAGTAGTAACAGAGACAGACAGGTACAGTAGGCGGAATGCATTAAAAAGCCTAGCAGTCCTTGAACAGTAGCCTTTTTCCCAAGGGTCTCATTTCCACACCTACAATGTATCCATCCATAGGCTTTTACACAAATGTATCCCGTAGGGTACAGTTCATCATGGCAGTAGTGCCGACAGCGACAACAAGATAGCGACAGGAAAATAATGAACACACAGATACAGACATTAAGACTGACACAGACACATGCATGCATGCACAATTGCAAACACAAACACACACACACACTGTCATGGTACATTCATACCAGCTACTCAGTGTATTTGTGTGGTTTTTTTTAATCTCTCCTCAATACAGTGGAACCTCCCTTATAAGACCTCCCATTATAAGACTCCCTCCCACATAAGACCTGCTTCTCTGAGACATTGCCCTTATTTTTATTAAAATTACCTCCCTTATGAGACCCCTCCCTTATAAGACCTCATTTTGGATGATTTTTGAAGGTCTTATAAGGGAGGTTCCACTGTATATCCATGAAAGACAGCAAGGTATAACCATAACCAATAAACCATAATAATCATTCTGATGCGTAAACAATCAATTTACTCAAAGTCTCCTCCAAAAGTAAGAAACATTTTAACAGACTACACATTATACAACAAAATAATAAAGATATTCATTCTCAAAACAAAACAACAAAATCCTACATGACTTTCACCATGAATAAAAAATTTTTTATCAAACACATGCATTACAGCAGAAGTGATTGCTTTCTGTATCCATCATCACTTACCCATCATTTAATTAAAAAAATTAAATGAAAGACTTTACTATTACTTCAAAATGCACTAGTATAAATAACCCTCCCCACCCCACCCCCTCCCAGCCTTTCATTATTGCACAGCTGGTCTAGTCTTTTTCTTAATCTATAAGAATAACAAAAACAAACTACATATGCAGTGGAACCTCCCTATAAAGACCTTCCCTATTAAAACTCCCTCTAAGAAGTGACCCAAACATTTGTCACCGATGTTCCCCCCTTCATATCCGGACTACTGAGCGTCCACCTCCCTATTAACTCATTCGCATTGCAATGATTTTGAATTATTAAAAAAAACCATCACTCCAGCCACACACACAAACAAAAGGAGAAATGAAAGAAGATTACATGTTTTTACTTCAGGTTTAGACATAGGGAAGTGGTAGATCAGACTTTTTATATATAGACTTTATATAGAAAAACTCTCTACACCGATTGGTTTCCCCACAACAAAAGCAAAGTCAGAGGCAAAATTGTGGTCTAAGGGAGTGAAACGAGTTTAGAAGTAACCAAGGTATGGTGTGCACACAGATTTACTTCCCTTGAAGCAAATTCATCAAATTGACAGCTATCTATTAATTCCGGACATATATGACTTGAATGAGTTAAGATTTTTTTGGCGGGTGATTTTTCAAGGAGGTTCCACCACATTCATAACAATTTCAATAACCATCTGAATGTGCTTTTCTGTGTCAATAAACTTAGAAAATAGAAATGTAATTATACATAAATTGACATACTACATAAAGTTCTGATCAGCTTTTTCAGGCATGTTTTTATATTTTATTGATACACAGTTGAAAAATAAGAGAGAGAAAAAATGTCAAATCTAGCAAGACATTATCTTACAAGAAACATGCCTAAAAAAACTACATGGGTTATATGAAAAAGTACACCACGCCAAATACTAGCATTAATGTTTTGCATAATTTAATAAAATATGGGCACGACCCCAGATTAGCCTACACAAATCTGTTAGCTCAGAGGTACATACTGTGACAGTTGACTATAAAGTACTCGTGAATACTCCACATGCTTTCATAGATACATTTGCCATGCAAAACACAATCACTGACCTATGGCAATATAATTCAGAAGTGCCTCAAACATCAATTATTTCATGCATTATTAAGATGATTCTTCTTCTTCTTCTTTTGCGTTCCCAGGCCATATGGCCATAATGGGTAAGGTACGTATGTGTCCGGTTTTCAGTTTTCACTGGTCTCCCCGCTGCGTACAGCCGACACATTCTGATTTCAGAGGAGCTCAAACTCGGCGTCAAAGGAGAAAAATTATTTGGAAGATTTGTTTTTTTTAAAGGCAGGAGAATGGGCCAATAAGTCAGAAACTGAAAGATAGTAGATGACGGAAAGCAAAGGGAAAACGCAGTCAAAGAGAGTGGCAGATTAGAGGAAGTTACAAGCACAGAACTTCCAGAAGGTGGGGGAACTATTTTTATGAAAGACCCCCCAGGGAATTAAGATGATCAAATATAAGTAGGTGATCATGACACAAGTACACAAGAAAAAAGATACTCTGTACCACAGTCAAGTTTATGACCTATGAACAATCATCATAGTCCCCCAGTTGATTTTGTTTGTTCAATAATTAATCTACATTTTGTTAATACATGTATGTTCATGCTAATTAAGATGGAAAGGTATACATGCTTGCAATAACTTTTAACAGTTGTTGGCGTGAGGGTGTTTTAAATGTTCACTTCATCTTTCAGCCTTCTTTTTCTATAAATGACGCTTAACATCTGATGAATTTCAGACTTGCATAGATTTTTCTTGAATTTTACCCACGCTTACTAAAATAGATTCATAAACCCTAACCCTATACAAATACTCATACCCATATGCAGGCTAATGCACACACACACACACAAGCATGCACACACACACACACACACACACACACACACACACACACACACACACAAGCACTAGGCATGCATGCACGCACTCGCGCATGCACACACAGAGAAAGCCAAAGAACCAATCAATAAAAAATATTTATCCATCCTCAATTTCCAAAGTATCTAAAACTAAAAAGAAAAGCTTTACGAAAGTAACAACAACCACCACAACAACAAAAAAACCAATCCAGCGAAACTTAAAAAGAACACAACAAACTATTTACAAATGCCCTCTCTGTGCTACCTTGTCACAATATTAAAAACAATTATTAAAAAAATGTTTATTGTAACAACAACAACACAAACAACAAAAATACTACAACTACTAGCACAACAACAATGTTACATATCAAACACAACCATGGTGACATGCTCAACCCTTGAGTCTAATTAGTGACCCGTTTACCATGAACAAAAAAGATGAAGAAGAAGAGAGAAAAAACCAAAGGCCACCACATAAAACCAAACATTACATACGCCTGTAGACACAAAATAAATAAACAAACAAACAAAACCACAAGGAAACAGTAAATAAATACCCTGCATCACTCTAGTTATTGACACTAAAGTACCAAGCATTCCAACAAAAAAGCTAAAGGCCAACAAAAACAAAACACACACAACAACAACAACATACAGTATTTATACGGCGCTGAATCTTGATAGAAATCAAATCAAAGCGCACACACACACGTTAGCATTCATAACGCATTCAAACAAAAACGCAATACAAAGCAACACACACGGATGACATAAATGGAATACAGCAGAAACAGACCTAATGGCAAGAGAGAGAAGAGAAAGAGATTGGAGCTTTAATGATGGGGGAACAGGTGGGTCTTGAGGTTAGCTTTGAAAGCAGAGAGGGTCGGTCACTGACGGAGGGAAAGAGATAGTTTGTTCCAGGAGGTCGGTCCTGAGACAGCAAAAGAGCGTGGACCAACAGTTGAAACCAACACACACACACACACACACACCCCACAAACCAACCCAAGACCATACACATACACAAACAAAATAAACAATCCACGTTCAAAACTGTTTCTACCTCAATCTGATTGTTCACTCTAAGTTAGTGACTCTTAGGCCGTGTACACACATAAGCGGATATTCCATGTGGAAACCCTTGCGCAATCCATAAATAAGTGAAACAAAGAAGGGAAAAGATTTCCGCATGTGTCCGAATTTCCCCTATATGCGTAAACTTTTATCCTTCTTTCCTCCACTTATTTTATTTTGTGAACCCGGCCTTTATGCGACATGCAACACAACAGAAAGCTAATAGCTAACAACAAAAACCCAGCGAGATTGACCATACACAATAGTGGTACGCAAATACAATAAAAGAAATTAATTTATAAACTTCTGCTTTTACACAGAACTAACTATTCACTCTTATTTAGTAACCAAAGTATGAGCATTACAGCAAAAAGCCAATGAGCACACAAAACAAAACCGAAAAATCAGCAAGCCCACCATACATATAGATTTTTACAAATAATTATTTACACAATTTTACCTTGATCTAACTGTTCATCCAATTCAGCTGTGTGACAAGAAACAAAGTCAAACAGTTCAGTTTTGGACAACAACAAATCTATGACATGCATATAGACAGATTTTCCATGTGTGTGGTAAATAATAAACATGCACTCATTCAGTCACTTAATGCAGACAGATACAAGAATGAACCAGACCTGTTTAACCCCTACACAAGTCTTGAGTAGTCTGGATAACTGAAATGATTAGTTTTAGTACAAAATGTGTAGTTTTATTCATTAAACCATCAAATAATGTTCACTGAAAACGAGTAGTAATCAAGAATTAAAGAGCATTATTTTCAATTTTGAAGAGTAGTAGATGTCCAAATTGAGTGGAATACTACTCGAAAAGAGTAGAGTAAACCGGTCTGATGAACATTGAAAAGCATCATTTCATATTGACAGACTCCATTCACATTCTAGCCCAGATCATCTGTTCTCATGCTCACACTGAATTACACTTTTGTAAGAAATAATTTCTGAACATCTGCTAGTGAGCCATGGTTTTTCACTTTACTTACCGGCACCCGCTTCCATGGAGAGAGAGAAGGAAAATGTGTGTGTGTGTGCGCATGTGTGGATGCGTGCGTGTGTGTGTGCATTCATGCATGCATGCTTGTTTGTAGTGTGTGTGTGTGTGTGTGTGTGTGTGTGTGTGTGTGTGTGTGTGTGTGTGGCACGTGTGCGTGCATTCATGCATATATGCGTGCATGCTTGTTTGTAGTGTGTGCGTGTGTGTGCGTGTGTGCATGCGCGTAAGTTTTAACGTTGAAAAACAGCATAATGCTCTTGTATTGCATCTAGGCAACAATAAATAGCATGCCCTATAAATCAACAAAATGTGTTTATGGAACAGAATATAATCATAAATCTTTCCTACTGATACCCCAATCATCTTCAACAATATTTACAAAAATTTACTCTTCTAGGATAATCAATTTCTATCATTTCCAAAATAGAAAGTTACTTATATTTGATTATCTTTCTAACACTGTTCACATACACACACACACAGACACACATGTGCACACACACACATGTGTGTGCACACACACACACACACACATAACACACAAATAAAATATTTGTCCACCCAAACCTTCCTTAGGTGGGATTTAAACAGAATTAACACCCCCTGTAATTATTAAAAATAATATCCTTATTGAATAACAAAGGCCAAAGGAAATAAATTCCAATCAGACATTCGATTGTTTTTCCCCAAACAGTAGTAGTAGTGATTACTGTAAAAAAAATCAAGGAATTAATGCAAATGTTTTCCTCATTCGCACCCACAATAAAAACATTTGTCCTGTCATGACTTGCATTATTAATGGTGGAACAATGTGTTGCCTTATTGCAGGATTATAGACTTCATATCCATGCAAATGTTGTTTTTCATAATATATGTAGCCCTTTTATCTTTTTAAAAGGCATCATCACTCTCTAAACCACTTGGGTTTTTTTCACTTTTAAAAAAATCAGTTTTGTTGTTGTTGTTGCTGTGTGTGTGTGTGTGTGTGTGTGTGTGTGTGGTGTGGTGTGGTGTGGTGTGTGTGGTGTTGTGTGTGTTGTGTGTGTGTGTGTGTGTGTGTGTGTGGTGTGGTGTGGTGTGTGTGTGGTGTTTGTGTGTGTGTGTGTGTGTGTGTGTGTGTGTGTGTGTGTGTGTGTGTGTGTGTGTGGTGTGGTGTGGTGTGGTGTGGTGTTGTGTTGTGTTGTGTTGTGTTGTGTTGTGTGTGTGTGTGTGTGTGTGTGTGTGTGTGTGTGTGTGTGTGTGTGTGTGTGTGTGTGTGTGTGTGTGTGTGTGTGTGCATGCGTGCATGTGTGTGTGTGTAATACCTAAGCAATTTCCTAAAACAATAGCTTTTCTTTGTACTATGTAATCTACCACAAATCAAGTCAAACTATACATGTCAGATTACTATCTAAGCAAAGTTAGAAGCCATGTTGGATTTTTATTCAAACTGATTGAAAATTTCCTTTCCCTAAAGAAAGGCATTGCAAACCCATATAACTGCATGATAAAGATGGGGACATGAACTTGAAGACTGAATAGCACTTTTATTTGACAAAATTTGTCTCAAGTACAGTAGAACCTCCCTTATAAGACTCCCTCCCACATAAGACCTACTTCTCTGAGACATGGCCCTTCTTTGTAACTATTAAAATTACCTCCATTATAAGACCCCTCCCTTATAAGACCTCATTTTGGATGATTTTTGAAGGTCTTGTAGGGGAGGTTCCACTGTATCCATGAAGTTACACTTAAAACATGCCAGTGTGCAAGACCACACAACAACCACATAAACTTCTTGATTGGCATGAAATCATTGCCTCCAAGCTTCTACACCAGACCAGAATTTGATTTTCTATTTGCTTCCCCTGCTGCAAAAATAGCTGATGCTACACAAACGACTTATCTATTGGCGAACATCAACTAAAGAATGGAATCTGAAACCTTGTTATGTCCACCTTTTGGCATTCATTGAACCTCTTCAGAATAGAGCTAATATCTCTAGAGTATAGCTTGTATTATATGTGAAAAGCCTTCAAAACCAGTGGATACTCAAAGTTCACAGACTTGGTATCTGTTCTCACCAGCCGCGAAGCGAAGCTGGCAATGTTTTCAGTGATGTCTGTCTGCTTGTTCCTGGCTGACTATATGTGTATGTTAACCCTTTCAACGACAGCCATTCTTCAGCCAAAATTTACCATTAAACATACCCGAGTAGAGAACAGATTTCGTCTGCAATATTGGGGATTCCTCTGTGACATGCATAAAATAGGGCCTATTTATCTCTCAAAATGAAGAACATAAGGTCATTGTTCAGCAGACCCTCATTTGATGCCTTTTAGTGACATGGGTGTTAAATCATTGTGGTGCCAAGAGGCGACAGTGTCGATGAAAGGGTTAATTAACACGATAACCTTTGAATGGAAGGACCTAAGGAACTCCAATTTTGCATGCGCATAGGTACTTAGGATAGCTAGGCCAAGTTTGAAAATGAAGGTCATTGGTAAAAGGTCAAGGTCACTGGAGCAAAGAATGTGCCATGCAGCTGGTGATATAGCGTCTTAACGCTCAAGTTGTTTGTTTATTTTAACACCAGTGGCTCCCCATCCATTTGTTATTCCTTTCAGCTCTGTGGCCCCTACATTTACTTCTAAGGTTCCAATATGCTCTTCCACGTTTCTACTTGCATGGGCAGCACGTCAACTCAAATCATTCGCTCAAATAGCTGCACTGACTTTAACAAAGGCGTCTTAGAGCTGGGCAGGGAAAATGTCACAACTTTCTTATTATGCTACACTCACAAAGGCTGTGGCCACAAACAATACTGTTCAATGAAGGGGGGGGGGGGGGGGGGGGGGGGGGGGGGGGGGGGGGGGTATATGTGTTAAGTCTGCTGATTTGCCTAGGTTACCACAAAAATTAAAATGCTAAGACCATGCCTTTGGGCCATTTTTTTCAAAGTCCAATCTTTTTAGTATTGCATTAATGGATGTGTTAAAATGCACAAAGTTTGGTCAACTTCTTTTAAATCATTTTTGTTTTGTCTCTTGTGAATAAAATAACGTCACTTTACACTTGTCGTGTAGTTGTTTGTTTGTTGTATGTTCCAGTGACGTTGCAGTCTGTTTCAGTTGGTTTTGTTCCCTTTAAATCATGTTTAAGGTCTGCACAAAAATAAAACATGATACTAACTAACACCAAATTTAAAACGCAACATAACGAATATAACCCAAAACTAAATATTGACGAATTTTTTTTAAAAATTTATTTTTTCTTCAACGCAAAATGACATGACTTTTTCTCCCCCCCCCCCCCGGGATCACTTCTCTTTTCTTTTCCTATCACTGTTCCTGGAAGTACAACTAAGTAAGTGGAGCAACGAAAAGAGAACAATATGACAGAAGAACAAAATTCAGCCAGTCACAAAGTGCAGGCAGGTTGCATCATGCCTAACAACTCTCGACACTCGTCCAAGTCTCCACAGAGTCGTTCCATGCCATCATACACACACATACTAACACAAAAAGTAAACTACTGACATTGACATAGCATGCCACTGAGCAGGCCTATGGACATACATAAAGCCATGGATTTTTGTCTTCAACACTGATTAAACATGCAGTTGGTCTGAATGGCGGCTCTGTTCTTTCATTTCTTGATAATATTGACATGCAGCAGAATGGGCTGTGTCATGTAGTGTAGGAGTCTGTATGATGATGTTTAGCTGTGATTTCCCATGTACATTGAAGCATGCTGAATGGGCAAGCATACGCTATAGACATGCACATACCACACTAATTTCAAACTAATATAGAAACACTCACACATTTTTTAGCAGTCCTTTGTTACAATTATTGGGGGGGAGGGAATCAAGAGGGATTTGAAAGGAAACATAAGTAAGACTGAGGATGGGATTTTATTTTTAATTTTAAAAAGCTTGCTAATAAAATAAAGCAAATTTACAGACAACAAAATGCTTAATATAATAATAATCTCAACATAGTGATCATAATAATAGACAATAATATCTACAATTCTTGAAGATCGCATGTTTTAAAAATGCCATGCACACAATGTAACAACTGCTAGGAATTGATTTATTTTTTTATTAGGAAAAATTGTGTCTTTCCTGGTATTGCAGTACCTCCAGGATCGACCCACTATCTTTACATAAATGTTCCATGTGTACCTGTTCCAGATCGGAGGACGTTTAACACATTTTCTTCTTCTTCATCGTTGCCTTCCCCCCCCCCCCCCCTTTTTATTTCGTTCCTACCCAACAACAAAAATCACTGTCAACTAAACAGCTTGTCACATTTGACCGAAATAAAGTTTTATTTTCCCTTCTGTTTCCTTCTGATATTCCATAACCTAGAGCAATAAATGTCAAATACCTACCACGTCAAATTCAACAATAGTGTCTCTATAAAGAAACCAAAAAAATCTTGGTAATAACTTTTCTTCTGTCACTTCGGTCGGATGCAATCATAAGCGACAATTCTTTTCCTTTCTTCTTTTTTAAAAATTATTTTTTCTTATTCAATTCACAATGCAGGTCAGGTTATACACGGATCACTTTTATGTCTTATCACTTACCCTGTACATTTATTATTCAATGACTTTTACTGAACACACTTTACAGCAATACATTTACCCCAAAAGCTGTAGACACTGTACAATATTACTCTTCATTAAGTCATAAGATAACAAGAATGGGTACAGTTTTATTAAATCCCAAGACAATAATGACATAGTGGTAATAAACTCCTAAAGTCCTTTTTTTACAGGACTATTTCCAAACTGATTGTTTCACAAACGGACAAAAGCGCATTAGTCCCTTCTTTTTTTTTAATGAAAAATGGTAACAGAGAAATTTTTGATTTTTTTTTTTTTTAAGATGTGGTTTCTGTTGTTTATGTGTTGCAAAACTATTTTTATAATAGTTATCTTTACTGGAAGAATAAATATCACATTATTTGTAGAATCATTAGCTTGTAAATGTATTAAAATCCAGGCTTATTTCAACCTGTGTGGTGCGCGCGCAAATCTGCACAATCTACATGTGTCAAAATATAAGATCTAATAAAAAATATGGTAAAGGTCAAGATGTGCCACCCCCCCTACCTATCTCGGTTAATTCTATTTTTCTGTTATTGCCTTTCTGACCATACATAAAGCTGTATTTTAGGAACATTTTTAGCTAATAACCTTTTTGGAATACTAACCCTATCCCTAACCCTAGCCCTAAACCTAACCCTACCCCCCACCCTATAAGACGGAAAAATGCAACGAACCACAACTGTGACAAATCGCGGTGTACTGCAGTACATAGTGGGTGGTAGGGTTAGGTTTAGGGCTAGGGTTAGGGCTAGGGTTAGTATTCCAAAAAGGTTATTAGCTGAAAATGTTCCTAAAATACAGCTTTATGTATGGTAAGAAAGGTAAAAACGGAAAAATAGAATTAACCGAGAAATGCATGGGGGGTGGCACATCTTTACCTTTACCAAAAATATATATATAAAGTAGCAATTTACAATATTTTAACATTCAATCAAAATGATTGTTTTAAATTTAATGCATTTTTTTTATTTGTTTTGTTTGTTATATTTAAAGATCATAATTTAAGATTCTAATTTAAAATGACACCACAAAGTCCGTCCAAATTACTCCAATTAAAATTTCTGCCAACCAAAAAATGAAACAACAAACGTCTAAAGAAACAGTCTAGCAAACTTTTTTTGGGGAAACATAACAAATCAAAACTCCCTTCCATGGTCTTGAGGAAAGGGAAGGGAAAGCGTTTCAAGCTTTTTCAACAATGATATGTGTATTATACGTTTTCTTTTCCTTTGACCAGTGTTATTTAGTTTCTTTTCTTTGTATGGCATTTGTGTCCGTTGTGTTTAACAAACCATCTTAGTCTTTGAGCTAACGCTTTGGTAAATATATGAACGCTAATTATCTTTTTATGTATTAAAAAAAAAAATGTGTTTGCCATTTATAAGTGATCCTCTCGAATATACATAACATATTCACGTCTTTTATAACGCTCCTCCGATGCCTCTTTCTTTTTTCTTTCTTATATAAAGTTTTTTGTTTGTTGTTGGGTTGTTTTCTTCATTTTCCCCCCTCTTATTATTCTTTTTCTGTGTCTGTATTGAATGATTTATTCACCGCTTAATTTATTTATTGCTCATCTGTCTTTATCAAGATAAAAAAAAAAAGAATGGATGTATGCTAAATTGTAAATTGCATGTATATGTTTGCTTATGTTTTTGATTCATTCATTCTTTCTTTTTTTTTAAGTTAAAAAACCAAAAACCTCCCTTCCAATTTCCAACTTTAGT
Organism: Phymorhynchus buccinoides; assembly: GCA_017654935.2. NCBI lineage: Eukaryota > Metazoa > Mollusca > Gastropoda > Neogastropoda > Raphitomidae > Phymorhynchus > Phymorhynchus buccinoides. Next base: position 50,023,694 of record CM065690.1, read on the forward strand.
TTCTTTGGATTTATTTTCTCAATCACACAACTGTTAGTTTTGTGCCCATGCCAAGGTATCATATCAAGAGTTAAGATTAAAGTACAAAATCAAAAAAATCAATATATCCATTCCCAATCCCCACTCAATTCCAGTGTGTGGATTTAGTAACCAAACCCAAACCCCTGACAATTTCAAACTGTCAAAACCTTCCACCGACCTGGGTTAGTACCGGGGTATGTCATGGTTATACGAAAAGTGTGGATATGACATCGGCTATACTTACTGCCTCTTCCGCTACTACATTAGTTGCGTGATAGATATGGAGAATATCATAATAAGTGGCTTGAACTACACCACAGTATTAATTAGCCCCCCCCCCCCCCCCCCCCTACTCCGTCCCTGTATGTTCCCTCCACCATAGTAGTGTGACTCTCATGCACTAAGATGAAACCGTTAATCACACAGCGCGCACGTCGGACAGCACTCATGCGACTGAAGGGGCACACGCACTGCACACCACGCCATCTGACTGCGACATTCGTCAGGCATGATTCTCGTGAAATTCTACCGTCTAAAACGAATATGATGAAATCCTACTAAGCTTTTTTGTTCACTACGGTATTTTACCGCAGTAATGCAGTATATGTGTGCATACGTGTCTGTGTGCGCGCGCGTGTGAATATGTCCGTGCGTATGTGTTTGTATGTGTATGTGTTGTGTTATTTTTGTCATATGGTTTGTATTATTTTTCTTAGTTATGTTTATGTTCTGTATTTGAAAATGTAAAAAAAAGGTTCAATAAAAAAAATTAAAAAAAATTTGTTCACTGTATTCATAGCATTCCTTCGTTACAATTTTTCGGGGAAATTTGAGAGGGATTAAAAAGGGAAAATAAGTGGAAGACTGAGGATGGGACATTTTAAACAACAAAAATTGCTAATAAAACAAAGCAAATGTACAGACAACAAAATAAGCTCAACATAGTGATCACAATAATAGACCATAATATCTACAATACTTGAAGATCTTGTTTTCAAAATGCCATGCACACAATGCAGCAACTGCTAGGAATTGATTTATTTTTTATTAGAAAAAAATCGGGTCACTATATTTATAGTCCCCCGTACACGAATCCGATGTAATGTCTGTACTTTTGTATCAGGCATTTCATGCAATTCGTGTACTGGGTACGTCTACACGAGCATAGTGGACAAAAAACAGCGGAACTATTATTAGACGGAAGTATTTCACGTGAATCATGGACTGGCAGACATCGTCACAATGGAATCGCAGTCGAATCGCATTGCATGCAGTGTGTCTGTCCCTTAAAGACCCCCCACGTCACGTGTCGTATTCCCTCTTATGCTAGGAAGATTTCTTAAGATTCCTTACCAGCTATAAGAGGGAAAACACGTGAAAACCGTGATTCTGACACCTGACGTGCGGGGTCTTTAATGGCAAGAACAAAAAAAATGGTGCTAAATGACGATGCAGTAGTAAGCTCTACTTCTCTCTTGTCCAGCGGGCCAGAAACAATGCTCAAAGACAGCAGGCAGACATTCGGAAGAGGAGGGGGGATGTTGAGGGGGGAAGGGGGATGGCCAGGGCGTGGGGGGTGGGGGATATAGTTACCTGTGCTGTCCTCGCTTCCGATATCATCCGCCGAGTTGTCCCACAATTCAACTACACGATTACATAACGGTAACACATAATGACTCAATGAACATCCGTGACTACCAAGAGTACGTACATTTCACAACACATCATTATTAAGCGTCACAAGCTATGTAGACTTGAGTATAATGTATATGGGTTATTCTTATGATACTGTTAACAACAGAAATGTATTAGAAGTTTCTGAATGCTGCATGTTTAAAAGAAAATAACAATACCAATGGCAGCCTTAAAACCAATGACCAAAATGTGGTGTTATTTTCACTTTCCAGGTACAGGAGATTGTCTATAGGTAAGCAAAAGCAGGCATAATATGACTCACATTATGTGCTCTTCAACACAAAAGCACATTCAACTCATACTAATGTGTGTATGAGCGTTACACACACACACACACACACACACACACACACACACACACACACACACACACACACACACACACACACACACACCTCACATCCAGCTCACAAACACACAAAGGGAAAAAACGTTTTGGTGAAAATTGTCAAAAATAATTATAACACTGGCAAACCACCATTTTTCTAATAACTTAGACTCCTTGAGTGACTCTTATTTGTTGCAAATTATTGTCTAAACCTGCACATGCATGTGTTTAAGCAGTACACCACTAGCAATAATAAAATGTTCAGATTTCTGAACATATGTGTTCTTGTAAGAAATCTTTGTATCTTTTTCATAAAATATGACAAATGTAAATTTTATTAAACATTATTACTGTTATTAACAGTAAAAACAAAAATTGTAATGTACACAATAATTTTTTCATTTATGAGAAAAAAAGAATACATATAGTTTTAAACTCAGACAATTGACATTTTAAACAGACTGCTTACAGGCAAAAAGAAAAAGCAACAGCAAAAATGGAAAAAAGACTTCTATCTTCTAATAAAGAGGAAACAAACACACATACAAACACACACACATACATGTGCACGCATACACACACACACACACACACACACACACACGCAGACAGGCACGCATGCACACATTTCTAAGAAACGAAGAAGAAATAAAACCACACACAGAGACTTCCTTGAGGAAAGCTATTAGCCCAATCAATACGATCCCATTCCCCCGGGGCCACACACATGACCCACACTGTATTGAAGGGAAGGGAGAATCTGTGTACGCATTGATCTGTCAACTTGTTTTGACACATTGGACACGGTCGTAGCACACCTATTGCATCCCCAAAATGGATTTTTACGTCATATCACATCAGGTCTATCCAAAGTTTATGCATAGTGTTCTACAGTTCAGACTCTTATTCAAACTTTTACCATTTTCATCCATTATTCTGTCCAGATGTCAGCAACAATACACACACACACACACACACATACGCGTTTACCTAACGTTGTGGAGTACAGCTGATTTGTGTGTGTGTGTGTGTGTGTTTGTGTGTGTGTATATACCGTGTGTTTACCGTAGGTTATGCAGTAACACACTGTACCCAACACCGATTTTGTGGAGTAAAAATTTTTTCATGGAGTAACTTTTACCATTACTACACAAAGCTCACATGCGAGCAACCTCACAGTGGTCTTCTGAGATATGTTAGATATTTATTTCAGGGCATCGAGGACAGACTCTGGACGCTGTTTATGAGGTTAGCGTTGTGGAGTCATGGAAAAAGTTACTCCATAAAAAAAGTTACTCCACACCATCGGTGTTGGGTAGTTTTTACTCCATAACCTACGGTAGACAGACGCGCACACACACACACACACACACACACACACACACACACACACACACACACACACACACACACCTATTGCATCTCAAAAACGGATTTTTACTTTATATCACATTTGGTCTATCCAAAGTTTATGCAAAGTGTCCTACATTTCAGACTCTTATTCAAACTTTTACCATTTTCATCCATTATTCTGTCCAGATATCGGCAACAGTACGCACCCCCCCTCAAATGTTTCCATTGAAAATGTTCACTGAGAAGCAACATTCTGCCATTCTCGGGAAAGGGATAGGGTTAGGATCAGCCTAGGATTATTTTCATAAAACTGAAAGAAGCAGACTTTGAGATTGAGGGTCAGTAGCATAAAGGGGGTATCTAAAGTACAAGATTGCATGCCTCTCAGCAAAGTTGTAGTTCAAGCACTCCCCATCCAATTTTCTCATTGAAAATTTTCACAAAAAAGCTGCATTCTGCCTTGCTCGGGAAAGGGATAGGGTTAGCATCAGGTTGGGGTTAGCTTTACAACACTGAAAGAACCATTTTTTGACTCAACGTTTGAGATTGAAAACCATAAACATTAGGGAAGGGGTGTATAAACTGCACTTTTTTCGGCCATTTTTACTCCCAACCACAAGCGTACACTCGACCAATTACGACCAACACTGCCACGCTGCGAAACACATGGCTCTGTCTTTTTACTTGCACTCAGAAGGCCACTTTTCATGATAGTCACACCTGTACCGTTGCCCTACACAGGTTCCAGAAACCTGACCTGACCTTGTTATTTTCTTTGGCATCTGATCAGGATCCGAGTCGGAATCATCCAGTTTTTTCAGCATAATGTCTTCAATTCTGAATTGCGATCGCACCTAGAAAATGGCGGTACATGGGCCTGTAAACTGGAAGTGAACCCACCTTAAGTATAGAACGATTCAAGGGACATCACTATCTTTGATAGCTGACGACAGTGCCGAGTACGGTTCAAACGTCATGCCTTCTTTCGATTTCTTCTTCTTTTTTATTTCACACTCGTTCAGCGGAAATGCAAAAAATGTTGTTGCTGACCGTAATAGCGTCATCGGAGATGTCTCAAAATGTAATAATTATGGACAAATCCGTAAGAAAAACAGGTCTGATACAAATACCTCTAACAAGTTGAAGAACAATAACACACAGTGTTTGTGTGTACTCATCAGTCATATATCCAACAATAACCTTCAGATACTAAGGTAGGAAAGAAAGCACCCGGAACGCTGCTATTCTGGGAGAGAAAAAAACTATGTTACAAAAATGAATGCCTTAATAAATAAACACTAATAATTCCAATGCTTATAAATTGCATTATACACTGGTGTAAGTAGTAAGATTCTGGTACCTTCTTTAGCGGAGGAGAGTTCCGTTCCATCGTCGTCGAACTCCAGTTCGGGTTCATCGGTGCTGGTGAAGATGCCTCGGTCCACGCCGGCCATGTCTGCTAACCGTGGAACACCCCCGGCCCCTGGTCCTGACCCCGCCCCTTCTGGGTAACACACAGGTATCCAGTTCAGTGTTGCACAATAATTTTTAGTGTTGTCCTTAAATCTCCGAAACAATAAGTGCGGTGGAGCCCCGCCTAACGGGCACCTCAGTATCGCAGACACCCCAGTAATCCGGACAGCTTTGCTCAGTCTCTTCTCTTCTAATTAATCACTAAAAAGAGTTTTCAGTATAGCGACCGCCACGCAATTACGGACAGGTTTGGTCAGTCTGTTGGGTGGTTGTAATACAGTGGAACCTCCCTTATAAGACCTTCAAAAATCATCCAAAATGAGGTCTTATACGGGAGGTAACTTTAATACTTACAATGCCTCAGAGAAGTAGGTCTTATATATATGGGAGGGAGTCTTATAATGGGAAGTCTTATAAGGGATGTTCCACTGTACTGAGGTTTGACTGTAATAGCTAAAGGGGCCGACTCACACATTCGATTTCAATTGTACGACTACCCAACTGCGACGACCTCTGTGAGGCATGATTCTCATGAAACACTGCTGTCTAAATGAATCCAATTCTTCTTCTTCTTCTTCTGCGTTCCCAGGCCATAAGTCCATAATGGGTAAGGTACATATGTGTCCGGTTTTCGGTTTTTGTTGGTCTCCCAGCTGCATTCAGCCGACAGATTCTGACTTTGGAGAATGAATCCAATGAAATCCTTCTATTTCCGTTCACTATACTCAAGTAGACCCCAACCCAAGACACGAATCTTATAAAATGTCTGATATAAAAATACATATATTTCATCAGATTTGTGGATGGGAGATTACAAATACAGTGAATGAAACTACTAGGATTTCATTAGAGTCTTATCACATGTGTACACACATACACACAAAAAGTATATTATTTGCTTATTCAGTGTTCCATCTGGAAATAAAGTTTTGACTTCACACACACACACACACACACACACACACACACACACACACACACAGAGTAACGACTCACTCAAACAAGCAACAACAAAAATTGGAATGTTGTTTGCTTCAACTGTATCCTTACTGAACTACAAAACTATTAATAGAAAGAGGATTAATTTCCACACAAAATGTGCACATTCAGCAAATTACTTTTGTACATGTACATGTTTTTCAAAGCAGACATTTTACTTGTTTATCTTTTCATAAGATACACATGATTTGCGCATTCTGGTTCATAGGACCATAACCGTGACACACATGCCCATAAAATAACTATCAACAGTAGCACACTTTTCACAACTTGACATTCAACAGCCAATTACGTGAATGCAACTGATTCATTGCACCCCGAGTTAAAGAAAAAATAGCACCGACATATCAGACAGACATATCATAGTTTACGATCTACATTTCATACGTGCAAACAGAAATTGGCCGACAGACATGGGGATCGTCTTATATGTAAAGTCGTTTCCGACCACGACTGCTAGATAGCAGAGGAGACAGACGCTATTCTGGCGGGCTGGGCTAGAAAAATTTTTACAGCAGAGATGCCTTGCTCTGGGTACATCCCCACTCTCTCGGCCAAAGGGATTTGAGGACAGCTGGCGTTGGGGAAGGTCCCCAAAGGCCAATCCATCCCTTTGGCTGTAGCACTCATCTTCATATTTTATATCATAAATATGCAATGCAGGGACATTATCCGCAGGAAAAATGCAATAAATAATTAGAATGCTTTTGCGGACAAGCCCCATATTTTATTAAATCTGTTATTTAGTTGCAGCTCTCTCGTATTTAGTTACATGCAAAAGGCTCAAGCTCAAACAACTAAAATGGATTAATCAAACCATCAACAAATGTACAACTACAATGCACAAGTCAAACACAATTACACATAAAACAGGTACAAAATTACACATAAAACAGGTACAAAATTACACATAAAACAGGTACAAAATTACACATAAAACAGGTACAAAATTACACATAAAACAGGTACAAAATTACACATAAAACAGGTTAATCAAACAATCAAGAAATGTACAATGCACATGAGACAGAGTCAAATAAATACAACAGATTTATCAAACAAAGAACATACAAAAACAATTAGTACTGCAAACGTATCCCGATGCACTATGCAGATGCAGTGATGTCCCAAGGCCCCGGTCATAGGCCATTGACCTATTCAAATTTAAAATGTCCTATCGTGTCCTCCCCTGTCATGACAAATTATTTTTTGACACTGGCACGCTTTGTCTTATTGATTTCTCAAAGAGCCAGGAAATTGTCCTATTGATTTCTCCTATCTCAGGACAGTTTGTTCTATCATTTTTCGATCCTCGGTACATCACTGCAAGTGCATGCAGATCAAGACTATTTTTAACCACACTCAAGCACATTAATGAAAATAGCACAAAAACATTCACTTTTTCCGGTAATGTCCACCTGCCATTTATCGGCAATTATTTACATGTACTGGGGTTCAAAGACGAAAAAACACTGCACTGGATAACGTAGGATATGAGATAGATTTATTATTATTAAACTAAAGCGTTTACTATTAGGAAAGGAATTTAAGAGATTTGAAGAAAGAGGAAACTACTTCACTTTTACTGTACAATTGTTGCTTTTCTTTTAAAACTGATATATCAATATATATATTGAAGGAGAAGGCTGCATAGTAGCATAGACCAATAAATAGTCAGTGGCAAACAAAAAATAACAAAACTGAAAAGAATGAGTAAACAAACAAAACAGACTCTGGGGCGGACATAAAAAGTACAAAGTACCAAAATACAGTACTACATTTGGGTTTTTAATTCAAGTTTACATTGCATAATACAACCAATCACATTCTCCATCAAGATAAAAATCAAATCTTGCTGATCCTAACTTGGCATGTCAAACTAGCATAAAACTATAGTCATGGGTGCATGCGGTGACCAAAGCTTTTGCCTGAACTTTCTACCACAGCTCTTGATTCAACGGTCATTTCAAGAGCCTGGGTCCGTATAGAAGAGCCCTATCTTCAGGCAGACCACTACCTGAACCTGAATCAAATTGCCTGAATTCAGGCTTCAGGCACACCCACATGCAACCCTGTATAATATTATTACCGGTAAAACTTCCTTTGAAAAATTAATCAATACAAAACAGAATCTAACGACGCATACAATTTTACTAACTCGGAGCGAAAGCGCTGCCAATCATTTGCAGCATACTCGTCATCTTTGACGCACAGATAATAACTCCAAAATGCCTCACAAGCTATGAAAACTCTAGTTCTGTTCCATGCCCAGTTCAAACTTCAACTGGACATCCCAACTGCAGCAACTGAAGGGTAGTTTTTCATTGTTATCCTCTATCTTATTTCCTACTTCGGCCAATGCCTGGCTGGGCTTCCAGCCAGCCCGACAGATAACCAAAAAATCAATGTCCTGCAATGTGCAACCCAATGAACGCAGTATTGGAAACACGATTACTAACGACACCTGGTTCCGTAACCATGAGTGTGTTTTAAACAGTTAACTCCCCCCATCGGATACCGGGGGGTCTGGAAGTTCTGTGCTTATAACTTCCTCTAATAATAATAATAATAATAAATAACATTTATAGAGCGCCCTTTCTCTCTTGAGCTCACGGCGCTTCACAATTGTTTAAATAAATACATAAATCATAAATAAGCTACTACAATATCAACTATCACAAACATTCACACAGCCACAACACGCACGCACGCACACGCCCACACCCACGCACGCGCGCACACCCACCCACCCACAATGTGGGGGACATCATTTTAAGGCAAGAAACAGGACAGGGAAGAAATCAGAGGTATTGCCGGAAGAGGTGAGTTTTAAGAGCGGTTTTGAAAGACTGGAAAGATTTAGCAGAACGAAGTTCATATGGTAGGGTGTTCCAGACAGAAGGGGCGCTGAAAGAAAATGAACGTTCACCATTTGTCTTAGTGTTAGTACGAGGAATAGAAAGGATAAGGATAAGGATAAGTATGTCACTCTCTTTGACTCTGCCTTTCCCCTTTGCTTAAATACTGTCATCTACTATCTTTCTGCCTTTCCGGGTCCATTCTCTTGTCTTTTTTCAAGAAACACTTTCAAAATGATTTCCTCTGGACAGCCGAAGTAAGACTTGCTGGGCCTATTTCTTAGGCGCATAACGGCAGCATGACGCATCTGCGCCCATAATTGACAGGAAACTGTCTGAGCGATTGAAGAAGAAGAAGAAGAGTTAATTGTTAAATAACTAAGACGCACTCATTATTACAGTACTTGCCATCATTTTGTAAAGCCTCTGTCTGCACTGCTGTCAGTGTCAGTTTGTGCAGCATCACTGGTTTAGTTCCAAAATTTGGATGTAAAAACTAAAAAGGGGCAGTTTTATACAATATGAAAACTGGCACGCATTGTGAAACTCTATTTAAGACTTATTTAGTTATTCACATTTGAATTTCTCTTTTGCACACACACACACACACACACACACACACACACACACACACACAGTGACACACACACACACAGTGACACACACAGTGACACACACATACATAGTGACACACACACACACACATAGATTCTTTTGTTTGCGTACTTTCCCATCTTTAACTAGTTATTAATTACAATAGTGAATACACCCACAGTCACACACAAAATCAATTAATTATCTACCTATTTGCAGGACAAAAATCATATTAAATAAACCAACTGAGGCAACATAGTTTTAAGTACGGTATTTTTGGGACTATAAGGCGCACCCCCCTAATTTTACTCACATTTCAGATTTTGTGATTATATTTTCTTTGTCATTATAAGGCGCAGGGGTTGGAATCTGAGAAAACAAGTATCACCTTTAGTCATAGTCCGAAAAATACGGTACTATATTACTTAGTACAGTGGAATCCGTTTAATTGGCCATCGGATAATCGGCCAATTTCCTCTGGAACGGAATTTTTTCTTCTTAAGCATGTGTTATTTTGTTCGTTTTTACGTCCAAAGCTGAAATCTTCAATTTCGCTTTATTGGCCACTTTTTCATCTCTAATTTTTCCTCTTTACCCCTTTTTGAGAGGGAGAACAACAGAGGTAGTGTGACGTAAGTGTCCCGCGCGACCCCTCTTTCTTATCTACACCCCCCCCCCCCCTCTCCTTTTCATTTCTCGGTCTGGCCGCCACTTTAATTGCCATCCTCCATCAAAAGAATGCCGATTAAGGCATTTGTCTCTTTGAACCCCGATTTACCTCCCCTGTCAGCATGTACCACCTACAGAGGTTATCTCCCTTTAACCCCCCCCCCCCCCCCCCCCCCTTTATCTCCGTTCCCCATCACGAGATAGTGATATCAACAGTCGGCTCCCTTTGAAGACAACTATTCCTTCCCTATCACGAGCAAGATAGGAATGTCGGCGCGTGATTGTTCGGTACTACTAGTATGCATAAAATTATAGCATCATCTTGTGACGTGTCGACTGCTATAAACCAATGACAGGCTTTCATTGTTTGAAAGTGAAGGCTATAATTGGAGTAGTGAGAAAAAGTTTTCACACAAGACGCTGAAACGTAGCTAGAGCAACACTCACAACCAGTCATAATAAGCCCACTAGTAAGTATTATTGATGGCTGGTGATTGAGATCTGGTTTGTTTGACCCTAGTTTTGATCTAGATCCTATGTTCAATGATGAATAAGGAGTAGATAGATATGTTATTGAAAAGAAGTGGTAAACATTCTGTTCTATTTATGTGCACTGATTATTTGTGTGTGTGTGTTTTTGACTTTAACACTTTTGGTACCAGAACCGGAGTTTATGCCTACTAACCCTTTTGTCTATTTTTAGTAGGAAACCTATGGGTCGCAATCTTGCACTTTATGATACCATTCCTTTCCAGGTGTTGGATGGAGAGTGATGTTGGCTTGATCACCTTTTATGTTTTACTGATCTCAGTTTGTTAACTGAAATTCAGATTATGTGTTCTTAGTGCTATTGTACAAGGGAAGCCTTCTAGCCGGTTGGGATTCACTAATTCCCTGCCGACTGAAGCCCCTTGTCTCTAAGCCATAGAGAACTACATCCACCTTCTCCTGTGATTATCAGCAGGGCATCGTGGGCAGGACGATAATCCCTGACTCACAAGCACCAAGACGGGAACGCCGCCAAGACGACCCGCACCCAGAATCCGTGGGGAGACCACGCTTGAACCGTGCCATCCCGCGAAGCCGTAACCGGAACGACTGGGAGCTACTCTCACCTGACGAGCAAGCCCAGCCAACCCAGCACTCGCCGATCACTACGGAGGAACTTGACAACAGCTAAGTCCAGCGGACCGCGCCAATCACTTGAACTTTCCTCCGGACAATGAAGATTAGTGACCCTTCTCGCCTGGGGCTAACCTTCTAGAAAGACAAAAGTCTTGTAAATCCTTTCGGATTTCCTTGTTTTTCATTCACATTTTGTTTTGGCGCCATTGAGCTGCTTTATTATTATTGTTGCATAATCTTATGCAGATTTTGGGAGTAAATAAAATACAAGTGTCAAATAATCCTGAACCCTTTGGTCAGACTGATGAGAGTGGGAGTCTTGTAATTTCATGTAAAACCCTACTTCTCTCTGTCTGCCATTTAGAGCAATTCAACCACTTGTATTTCTTACAACCACACGAGCCAGAACCCGGGCACAAATATAAATTTATTAGATGAAAAGGGGCCGGGAAAGTTGCTCATCTCCCATACCCTAGAGAAGTGGGTTAAAGGCAAATTTTCTACTTGAAAATTTAAACACTAAAAGTCTTCCCTAGAGGCTTAGCCTTTTAACCCATTACCTCGTCACAGGCAGACAAACTGACAACACGCTTTTGACATTTACATGGTTGAGTGTGAAGTTGGAAGGTGAGCTGTTGTCAATTGAAAGACCCTGCATGGCGTTAAAATCACTCAAGAAAACAAAATCATTGTCTTTTACTCGTGCTTCTGTCAAGTTGTAGGATTAATAAACACACACACACACACATCACAAAAAGGGAAAGAATTTGAATTTGAACTGCAACATTTAATTTTGACGTCATTGCTTTTGACTTGCATAATTGCGTCATACAGTATCTCGATGTTCGTTTTATCGGCCGATTCGCTTTATCAGACATATTTTTCATGGTCCCAAAAGTGGCTGATTAAGCGGATTCCACTGAATTAGAATATTAAAATATAGTATTAAAATAAAAATATTAAAACATCAAAATTAAAATATACTTAGTACATGTATTACTATTACTTAGTATTAAAATCATGATTCTGTCCTATACATTACTAAGTAGTAATATAGGACAGAATCATGATTTTCTTTCTTTCCACTTGAGCTATACTACTACTTATAAACCATTGTTTTCCAAATTATTTACAGTACTAACACTACACTCATACCAACCAGGCCTTAATAATCACACAAGTTGAACAAGGCACAGCTGAAGCCAGGAAGCAAGCACACAGAATATAACAAAAGCAATCATGACCAGGCAGACGCATCCTACTCCTAGCACATGATCAATGGGCTAAACACTTTGTAGGTCAATGAGTAAACATAGCTCATGTGAACCCAATGGAGCAGTGATGACATGTCCTGCCTCGGGATGTGGTGATGTCATGCGGCAAATGAGTTGAAATTATTAATGAGAACGTAAAATCCTTTCACACATGACAAGAATCATGAGACTTTTCTGGCGAAAAGATGTGCGTGTATTTAGTGTGTGTGTCACTGTGTGTGTGTGTGTGTGTGTGTGTCACTGTGTGTGTGTGTGTGTGTGTGTGTTTGTGTGTGTGTTGCATTTCTGTGTATGTGTGTGTTCTTCGATTTCATGTCTTTCCACGAAACTCTAAAGTGATTCAGACAATATTTGTTGTAATAATGAATTTGAAGTGTGTGTGTGTGTGTGTGTCACTGTGTGTGTGTGTGTGTGACTATGTGTGTGTAAAGATGTGCATACATGTGTGTGTGTGTGTGTGTGTGTGTGTGTGTGTGTGTGTGTGTGTGTGTGTGTGTGTGTGTGTGTGTGTGTGTGTGTGTGTGTGTGTGTGTGTGTGTGTGTGTGTGTGTGTGTGTGTGTGTGTGTGTGCATACATGCATAACTCACTGACTATGTGTGTGTAAAGATGTGCTTACATGTGTGTGTGTGTGTGTGTGTGTGTATACAGTGTGTGTGTGTGTATGTGTGTGTGTCTGTGTGTCTGTGCGTGTGCGTGCGTGCTTGCATACGTGCGTGCGCCCATGCGTGCGTGCGTGTGTGCATGCATACATGTGTTTGTGTCTCTGTGTGTGCCAGTCAGTGATGTCCGACCATGAATTCCAGATGAGGTAGCAGATGAAGTGACTACTACCAGTACTTACTAAGTACTAATTCTGTAGGACTAGGACTGGGCTGGAATTTGTTTGTTCAATTACTGATTGTGAAGAAGCCTTGCCTACAGTACAGCCGTACAGGACAGGCCTGCACTCTGTGCCAAAATGACGACAACTGACGTTGGGGGGGAAGGTCTTCTTCTTCTTCTTCTTCGTTCGCTCAGTTTCCTGTCACATGAGTGTAGATGTGTCATGCTGCCGTTATGTGCCTAACTAAGAAATAGTTAGGCCCAGCATGTCCGACTTTGGCTTAAAGGCAGGACAGTGATATAAAAGGAGGGAGTCGAGCAAAGACGGCAGTTTTCGCCACACGCTGCGAGCAAACCCTTCTTTCCTCCTCTTGCTGGTAGAGGCGTGTGTCTAAAAATAGCCACCCGTTTCCTGGAATCGTTTCCTGGGCTTTAAGAAATCTTTGTAAGAATTTATAGAAAAAAGGCAGGAGAATGGACCAGTAAAATAGAATGATAGCAGATGACAGTAAGCAAAGGGAAAAGGCAGTCAAAGAGTGACAGATTTGAGGAAGTTACAAGCACAGAACTTCCAGAAGGTGGGGGAACTATTTGTACAAAAGACCCCCCGGTATCCCTAGGGGGGGGAGGGGGAAGGTCTTCAAAGGCCAACTTATCTCCTTGACTGCAGTACTAAGGGCTGCACAAATGCCACCAACTAGTTTGATATAGTTATACCTTATTGAGTTATTGAAGTGATTGTGTACGTGTATGAAGAATTGAAAAGTACAAATGCATGGTTTTTTTTATAATGAAAACATAAAATTATTGGAGGAGGTGAGAACCAGTGCCAATTTGATATTGAAATGGGTATGCAGATACCCCCCCCCCCCCCCCTCTTATTTTCTGTTCTATCCATTGATTTAGGCAATATTAATATATATCCAACTTCATTAATTTAATCTGCCTTGTTTAGAGTGGTCACATCTCTCACATCAGCTGCCACTGCCACCTGTCTTCATTTTACCATAACATAATGGTCAGAAATTACAGAAATCAGCATGATTCATTGATTAATTCTTTTATTAAATACATTCAGAGATCTAACTTCACATTGAGACTTTAACTAAGCATAATCAAGTATGTTATCATTGTTTCATTAAAATAACTAGAATTGTTAAAAAATAAGAAACCAGAATTCAAACATCCATTGGGACTGCAAACGCAATGTCAAAAGCAGTATCTCAAACTTACAACTTATTAAGCATGCATGTATACATGTGCATAAACAACATAAATCAGTCTGAATCAGTTTTAGTGGAAGGACGTTAAAGTGAAGAACACACGCAACATAAAGCACAAACATGAACATTAAATTCAGTTATCAAAACTCCATTTAACTTGAAACCGACACACTCAAAAAAGACAAATAAACCAACGCAGCAAAGCTCACCTGATCAAATCAGTATCTTTCCCAGCATGTCATACTGCCTAGCAATAAGCAACTGTTCTCAATTTTGTTATGAATAAATCTATATATATCTCAATTATATTTCTAATAATAAATGTGACATGTTTAGGGAAGTACAACATAGAATTTTAAGGAGTTAAAGAAATGGCAGAATTATGATAAATATACTAGGACATACATGTATCCGAGTGGAAAATTTTCATGTTAAAAAAAAATGGTTGTGATGGATTTGATGCTCAATTCTTTAACGTTTAATATTCTTCTTCTTTCATCCATAGAGCAACCACCATCATCTTCTTTATGGTTCTGTTGCGTTGGAACTGGGGGACTTAAGTCAACCAGAAAAACTTCAGAGAATGTTGCCGTTCATATTTGTACAGAAATTGTACAGAAATGGGGACATATTTAAACTGAGTTAGCACAAAATTCAAAATATCAGCATTCCGGTAATCTTGCATATATGCATAGACCAGGACTATGAGCAAATCCTATTGATTTACCTGATGCTCCTGACCATGAAGCTGTACCATCTGCTGCCTCTGCCATCCTTCAAACAGTTGTAGAGTTGACAAGCCTTCTTTAAGTTCTTAAGAGATTTCCTTCACACACTTAGACTTGCGCAAATACTATTGTATCCTGTTTACACAATATTTTGATGAATAACTTTCAATAAGTGTCAATCTTAGGATGGCCAACCTAATAGATTCTGTCATAGATATATCTATCTAAAAGTGAATGTTGAATGCACAGTAAAGGAATTGTTTTTACGTTAAATTTAACTTTCCAGATTGTAACACCGTAATTTTCGGTTATAAGGCGATATTTTTTTCTCCAATTTCAACCTATGCGCCTAATAAACGAGGGCGCCCTATTACAGTATTAGTATTACTAGTATTAGTGAACAAAATTGTGAGAAGAGAGGCAATGATTCATTGATTGCCATGCTCAGTACAGTCTACTGTGAGTCTAGACATTGAAAGTGGCAACAAGTCGCCGATACGACGAATACTCACGTTAAAATGCTTCAAAATCCCTATTATCATCAGAGATACCGTCCAACAGATGCCATAACTCTTAATTGGATGTAAAAAAGCATTGTTGTAGAGTTTTAAATGGCATAATTCTATCAGTTTTCGCCAACAAAAGTCCAAACACAACAACAGGAAGTCGCACAAACAAAAGTTCGATGATTTGAAAGGGGAGCCAACTCTCATTTATGACAACAATAATGGCGGTTGGCAAGCATTTACCGGACGCGTACAGGCTTCGAAGTTTTACTTTCTTTTGCGAGAATGCCTTATAAACGAGAGCGCCTTTTTCTTTTAATTTTTTTTAGATTTTTCGTGAAAATTGCCCTATTCGCCTTATACACACAAGCGCCTAATGATCCGAAAATTACAGTAGATTAAAAAATAATAAAAAATTTGCATGTGGACACATGTAAGCTTTTTTTCTCAATTATCTCAAAACTTATCAATTGTAATTTGTACGGATCTCCATAAGCAACCATACTCATTTGAATCACTCAATCATCCAACCCCAATGCAGTTCTGTTTGTTTGTTTTCTTGTTTATCTTTACAGCAATGTGGTACACACTGTGTATAATTAATAATATAATAACTATCCAGAGTGGAATTCAAGCTGACTTTTTTCTTCTTTTTTTTTTTAAAGTGTTCAAGCTGACCCGAGAACGAGTAGATTAGAAACTCCTGGTCTCATTCAAATTTTTGTTCACAGTGGCTACAATTACGGGGTTGTTGCAACACTCGACCATGTTCAGGGATAGTAACTCTTCCTACTCCTAGTCAAATTTTTCGTCAACAAATCTATTTTCTTATTTCGTCTATTTAACACATCAAAGATTGGTTAAACTTAAAGCATAGAATCGGGTTAGGGATAGGGTTAGGAACATGTTAGTAGTTTTTCAAGACACATACATGTGCACATTTTTTGCGTCCCGTGATTGAGACCCGTAACCGTAACCTGGAGAATGTGGGTTACGGACCCGTAACTCTAGCCTCTGCCATTTGTTTTTTTATTTAATTCTACAAATTGAAGTAGTAACTTAATGTACTATTTCAATTACTATATTAATTCCAATAAAACTGAAACCATATCACTTATCAGTGCAGTTGTGGATCTATAGTTTACAAGATTAACCCTTTCACCGCCAACGTCGCATAATAATTTATGCACCACAATGGTTTAACACCTATATCACTAAAAGGCATCAAATCGGGGCCTGTTATCTGAAGATTGTACTTTGTTCATTTTGGGAGGTAACGATAGGCCTAATGTTATACACTAATACAGGGCAGATAACTTTTTTTTTCTCTACCCAGTTAAGTGTAATGGTATTTTTAGCTGCAAGATGGCTGGCGGTGAAAGGGTTATCAGGAAATGTAGACAGAGTTATTCAGACTTACTAGTCTAGTTAGAGAGTTAGTCTAGCTTTTCATTTGAGATCTTTTCATTTTCAATTTCATGCACAGCATAGCTGCTCTGGTCAACCGTCAATGGTTACAACACATATGCATGCAAACCACACACAAAAACTGGTATTAAAAGTAGTCACATGCTCGTTAATGCTGATATTTCAAAACGCACAACAGCGACAAAAATTGCGGTTTGGCTCTGACCAAAACACGAGAAAGATTGACACCACCGTCACCACCCCCTCCTTTCAGACGTCAACACCGGAAGTTTCTCCCACAGATGATGACTGTCACTCGGATGTAAAGAGTCCCTGTTTTTGTGTGAATTCAAATGGTCAGCCTCTCAAATGACTGTGGCTGTGATAAACCCTTCCTTGTTGTTCTACTTCCAACAAAAGACAACCAAGGCAAATGTTTATCTGTCACACCTTGGGATCTCAAGAAAACCATATTACACCTCCAATACTGAAGAATTTTTAGTGAAGGGAGATAAGTCTGCATTGACTTATTCCAAACTTACCTGCCCAGTGGCAGTTCAGGAAGTATCGCTGTTTTTCGGGTCTTCCTTGTAGGCTAACAAGCTGTCAACTGTGAGAAATGCGGAAGTCTCTCTCTCTCTCTCTCTCTCTCTCTCTCTCTCTCTCTCTCTCTCTCTCTCTCTCTCTCTTTATTGTACAGCGCACATGGAAACTTGTCTTCCACCGTGTAAAATAAAAATATTAAATAAAAGTATGAAACATAAATTTACATTAACAAATATGTAACTCTCACACCACACCCAATCATTCATCCGCTCTCCGCTATTTTGCTCACTCATCATGCAACCCAATCATTCATCCGCTCTCCGCTATCTTGCTCACTCATCATGCAACCCACCACCACTTCCGCCTTCATCTTCAATCCTTTCTTTTCTTTTTTCCTTGCTTTCCTCCTTTTTTCCTTGTTCATTTTCTCCCCCCGCCCCCTTTTTTCCTACCCCTCCCCCCCTTTTCAAAAATAATAAATGTAGGTAGGACTTTTCACGTTCTCTTTCATCCTATTGTCTGTGTGGCTGACTAAGATGGGCATTACCAAGAGCCTTAAGTGTTGTTATTTATGTGACGTAAGTGTCCAGCACGACCCCTCTTTCTTATCTACACCCCCCCCCCCCTCTCCTTTTCATTTCTCGGTCCGGCCGCCACTTTAATTGCCATCCACCATCAAAAGAACGCCGATTAAGGCATTTGTCTCTTTGAAGCCCGATTTACCTCCCCTGTCAGCATGTAACACCTACAGAGGTTATCTCCCTTCCTTTACCCCCCCCCCCCCCCCCTTATCTCCGTTCCCCATCACGAGAAAGTGACAACCACATTCGGCCACTTTGAAGACAACTCGTCCTTTCCTATCACGAGCAGGATAGGAATGTCACCATGTGATAAGAATGTAACCGGCGCGTGATTGTTCGGTACTAGTATGCATAAAATTATAGCATCATCTTGTGACGTGTCAATTGCTATAAACCAACCACAGGCTTTCATTGTTTGAAAGTGAAGGCTATAATTGGAGTAGTGAGAAAAAGTTTTCACTTTTAACTCGACTCACATAACACATAATGTTCAAATTCTGATCGCTTCTCGGCCTTTTGGCTAAGACAGTAATTCAGGAACATAAATTTTTGTTTATATCCTGGTTGGTTTGTTCAGCCCGTCGTACATGGCGAAAGCCGATACGCGACGTTAAACTGAACTTCCATCCAAGTTTTCACACAAGACGCTGAAACCTAGCTAGAGCAACATTGCAGACTCAACCTCTCCCAGCCAGTCTTTTATAGCCCAACTAGTGAGTATTATTGATGGCTGGTGATTGAGACTTGTTTGTTTGATCCTAGTTTTTATCTAGATCCTATGTGCAATGATGAATAAGGAGTAGATAGATATGTTATTGAAAAGAAGTGGTAAACATTCTGTTCTATTTATGTGCACTGATTATTTGTGTGTGTGTGTTTTTGACTTTAACACTTTTGGTACCAGAACCGGATTTTATGCCTACTAACCCTTTTGTCTATTTTTAGTAGGAAACCAGTATGGGTTGCAATCTTGCACTTTATGATACCATTCCTTTCCAGGTGTTGGATGGAGAGTGATGTTGGCTTGATCACCTTTTATGTTTTACTGATTTCAGTTTGTTAACTGAAATTCAGATTATGTGTTCTTAGTGCTATTGTACAAGGGAAGCCTTCTAGCCGGTTGGGATTCACTAATTCCCTGCCGACTGAAGCCCCTTGTCTCTAAGCCATAGAGACCTACATCCACCTTCTCCTGTGATTATCAGCAGGGCATCGTGGGCCGGACGATCATCCCGGACTCACAAGCACCAAGACGGGAACGCCGCCAAGACGACCCGCACCCAGAATCCGCGAGGAGACCACGCCTGAACCGTGCCATCCCGCGAAGCCGTAACCGGAACGACTGGGAGCTACTCTCACCTGATGAGCAAGCCCAGCCAACCCAGCACTCGCCGATCCCTACGGAGGAACTTCAGCACAGCCATGAGTTAAGTCCCCACGACAGTGCCAAAGATCACTAACTGGAACCCAGGACACTAAGTGACCCTTCCTGTTTGGGGCTAACCTTCTAGAAAGACAAAAGTCTTGTAAATCCTTTCGGATTCCATTGTTTTTCATTCACATTTTGTTTTGGCGCCATTGAGCTGCTTTATTATTATTGTTGCATAATCTTATGCAGATTTTGTGAGTAAATAAAATACAAGTGTCAAATAATCCTGAACCCTTTGGTCAGACTGATGAGAGTGGGAGTCTTGTAATTTCATGTAAAACCCTACTTCTCTCTGTCTGCCATTTAGAGCAATTCAACCACTTGTATTTCTTACAATCATAGGGGAAGACGGGGTAAAAAGCGCATGGGCGGGTAAGAAGCCCACCCCAATTATCTCATGAAATAAAGAAAATTTCAGTCAAATTTGCCCATGAGACGAATGCTAGACATTAACGCTCGTCTCATGGGCAAAATGAGACTGAAAGTTGCTTCATTTCATGAGATAATTGGGGTGGGCTTCTTACCCGCCCATGCGCTTTTTACCCCGTGAGATACGAGCCAGAACCCGGGCACAAATATAAATTTATTAGATGAAAAGGGGCCGGGAAAGTTGCTCATCTCCCATAACCTAGAGAAGTGGGTTAAAGGCAAATTTTCTACTTGAAAATTTAACACACTACAAACAAGTCTTCCCTAGAGGCTTAGCCTTTTAACCCATTACCTCGTCACAATTTAATACAAAAATGTCTGGGTTCTTGTGTGACCTAGTGCTTGACACATTCATACTAGCTGTGTGAAGCTGGTGTATGTGGGAGAGAGAGTGTGTGTTGCGTGTGTGTGTAAGTGTATGTGTGTACGTGCGTGTGCATGTATATATGCGTGTGTGTGCATGCGCATACATATGTGTGTATGTGTGTGTGCAAATGGATAAACGTGTGCATTAAAAGAGCTAAGTGGACAATCACTAGGGGAAGACGGGGTAAAAAGCGCATGGGCGGGTAAGAAGCCCACCCCAATTATCTCTTGAAATGAAGCAAATTTCAGTCTCATTTTGCCCATGAGACGAGCGTTAATGTCTAGCATTCGTCTCATGGGCAAATTTGACTGAAATTTTCTTTATTTCATGAGATAATTGGGGTGGGCTTCTTACCCGCCCATGCGCTTTTTACCCCGTCTTCCCCTACAACAACAGTGATAAAAGATAATAAAATTTATAATGAATAAGTAAAATGGGAACCACCACCACTACCAATACTAATATCAGTAGTATAATAAGAAAAACAGAAATGATGATGATGATTGTGATGGTGATGATGACGATAATGATGATGATCATGATGATGGATGATGATGATGATATAACAGCACATCAGTAGAACCATAAATCAGGACAATAGGCCTACTTCTGATAATAATGACATCAATAATAGCATCAATCATAATAGCAAAAATGATAATAATGACATAATATTGAACAAGATAACACAGAAACACACCCACGTCCATACACTCCCCCCCCCCCCCCCCCACACACACACACACACGCGCACACAGTCACACACATACGCGCGCACTGATGACAGAATAACATCCCTTTAGAACTAACAGTTGAAATGAAGTCTCACAGAGAAATATTAACTGCCCCCTCACCCTGATTACCTTCCCCCTTCCCCCTCCTTACCCCTAACCCTCTCCCCTCACACCTCCCTTTCGCCCTCTCTTCTCGTCCATATCCCCTCCCTCCTCCCTTTTCCCCCTCCAATTCCTATCTGTCTCCCCCACCACACCCTTTCCCACTCCATTCCCTGTCTGCCTTCTCCCTGCCCCCCCCCCCCCCCCCCCCCCCCCCCCTCCAAACCCCTTGCCCGCTCCCCTGATCTTCGGTTTGTCCCTTGGAAGCAGTCTGCTCAGCCAGCACTTTGATTGAACAGTCTAATTGCTGATGGCAAAAAGGACTGGTGGAAGCGACAGGTCCTTGTTGACAGGCTCCTCAACCTCTCTGAAGTCCCGCGGGTCGTTCTCTGGGCTGTCAGCACACTGTGCAGTGGGTGGGATGGGTCGGCGAGGATAACCCGGATCCGCCTGACTGCTTTCCTGTCGTGGTGGGCCTGCAGGTCAGTCACTGGACGCCCGATGATGTTGCTGGCGGTTCTCAGTGGTCAGCTTGTGCAGTCTGGAGGCGTCTGCCGCACGCAGGTTGCCAAAGAAGCAAAGAGTGTTGTAGGACAGGATGCTCCCCACCATGGCCTGGTAAAACATCATCAGGATGGCGGGCTTGACGTTGAATGATCTTAACTTCCGAAGGAAGTAGAGGCGCTGGTGCCCCTTCTTAAAGGACCATAGAC
Source organism: Phymorhynchus buccinoides (assembly GCA_017654935.2). NCBI lineage: Eukaryota > Metazoa > Mollusca > Gastropoda > Neogastropoda > Raphitomidae > Phymorhynchus > Phymorhynchus buccinoides. The sequence goes on from CM065690.1 coordinate 50,045,671, forward strand.
ATCGGTATAGGCATCTCCGTGGGATCTATGAGCATCTCGTAAACCACGGGCAGAATGATGCAAAATCGAATTGGATTTTAAACTCTGACATAATTCAAAGTCACAAACATTCATGAAACAGAACACAATCATATCGTTATATCTCAAATTTAGCAACATGCGCTGAGCTATTTTTTTTCCCTGTCGTCTGCTCCAAGTGAATCTCGTTTGTGCGGAGTTAGCTAAAATGACGTAATTCCGGGAAGGAGGGGGAGTGATGCGTTCTTGTAACGTGGCAACAGTCAGACGATCACCTGCAAAAACGAAAGGCTCTGTCCGTAGGACCTGTGTATTGTGTAAACAATGCCTAAACAGTGTGCTGCACCAGGCTGCAACATAACATCTGTTAGGCCTAAATCAGCTAACTTTTCTTTTCACAATTTCCCTACGGACCCGGAACGCAGGAGAGAATGGGCTGCAAGAGTGAACAGAATGGATCCAGTGTCGGTGACAAGGGGTTTATGGATGCCCGGAAAGTACGATGTACTGTGTTCCGAGCATTTTGTTGCTTCAGACTTTCGCTTTCGAGCACAGATGAGTGGAAAGGACGGGTTTCCAGTGTATAGATGTGAACTGGTGGACACTGCTGTTCCCTCTATATTTCCCCACATCGAGTGTGCTAGAAAGAGGCAGCAGACAGCAGATGGCGATGCCAGACTACCACTAGGCCTAGTCAACAAAAAGAGAAGACAGGTAAGTGTACATACATGTATACAAGTGTATGCACACCAAACTTTGTCAGCATAATGTCGTTGTAAAACTTTGAAAAGTAACATTAATGTCATTGTTGGGTATTAGTTGAAGCTCTGTCATCGATCTATTTCCTCAGTTCTCATTGTTTATGCCAATAAAAAATAAGCTGTGCCTGTCCCCATTGCTTATTTATATCCTTTCTATTTTCGCACACACACACACACACACACACACACACACACACTCACTCTCTCTCTCTCTTTCTCATACAGACACATACACACACACACACACACACACACACACACACACACACACACACACACACACACACACACACACATTATAATATGCATACACACATATACTCATATAGGCATACATATCCTTGACTTACACAGCTGAGCACTGGCAGACAACCATAGCTCTCAGTCTGTGTGTGTGTGTGTGTGTGTTAAAAGTCAGATGGAACATTGAATAAGCAATAATGGTTTGCTTTTTTACATCAAGCCATCTATGACACAACAATTATAGAAGGAAATAAACATTAAAACACACACCAAAAAACAACCCAAATAAAACAAACCCAAAAAGCTTTAATTGTGTGTGTGTGTGTGTTTGCCCGTGCGCATGCATATATGCATGCAGTTAATATGTGTGTGTGTGTGTGTGTGTGTGTGTGTGTTTTAAGTAGATTTGTATTTATGTGTGACTGGATCTTAGTCATTAATCACAGAACATTACTATAACTACTCAAATTTACTTGCTTTAATGTATTAAATTTTAATTATGACATGCTATCAGAATGACACTTTGGTGTAAAGTAAAGCTTGAATTAACATTTTCTCCAGTTGATGCTTCATGACCCCGGTCATACTTAGAACATAGTGATAGTTTTATTAAAAATGAAAATATCATATTGTGTTATTCACTGTAGTAATAACAAATATATCCTATTACAAATGAAAACTGGTTGGATTTGCTAGTGATGTGCAAGAGCCAACAGTTTTCCTATCACTGTTCCATCCTTTGTGCTTTATTTCATAAGTAATATTTTTTATACAAGAGAAGAAGCCAAACATGTCACTACAATGTTGTATATGAAATAAAATATAAATTAGACTTAGTACAATTGAATGAAAAAAGTTGTAATTGTAACATTTATATTCTCATCATTGTTAATTCCACTCATCCATAGATGTCTTTCTTTTTCAATAGGTGTCTTTTAAGTGAGTGATATTATCTGAGCTTTTTCAAGCACAACATATATATTGCTGAGAAAGAAGTGTGCATCCTCCAGTAATTATTTTTTTACAAAGTATCTTATTAATTACTAAATTATTTATTTTCCTTACATTATTTTTTCTAGGTTGTTGATGATGCACTGGCTGAGAGTGTGGCAGCTGCTATACCCCAACAAGAGGCAGCTGACTCTGACCCTGAGTGTGCTGACTTGCCTCCAGTGCCTCAAGCAGTAGTTGTGTGTACAGTTGATGAAAAAGAAAACATCTGTGTACAAGCTGATGTGCACCATGTGAGTAATTTAGTAACCTTCCCACTGTTGTTATTGGAAATTACAATGTGCATGCAGACTGACAAGTTTAGGTTCGGGGGGGGGGGGGGGGGGGTAGTTGAAAATGAAAATTTATATACAGCAGGATGAACTGATAAGAAAAACAAAATTAGTGGTGGTTACAGTATTCCGACGGACAATATTTTAAAGAGAGAGAGAGAGAGAGAGAGAGAGAGACACAAACACACACACACGCAAGTTCAATCGGGGAATGCCCATCAGGGGACATAACTGTAATGCGCTGAACGTCCACATGTTGCAAAATGGCGTCTTAAATGGAGCCATGCGCTCATTTTTCGGAAAAATATGAGTGTGATTAGCACTTTCAAAGCATCTTACACGCTCATGTAAAAAAAAAATTAAGAAAAAAGTTAAGGCCTACCTACCTACCTACCATAATTTTGGGGCCCTGTTACCTTAACTACAACTTTTTTGTTTGGGCCTAACTAAAAAATGGATAACTCAAAAACACTGGATAACTCACAATAATTGGCGTGTCCAAATAATCTCTATACATTTTGAAATGTCTTTTTATCTCATAATATTGGCTATCTCGAAATAATATTTCAGTCACTTACATTTTTATTTCAACGATTTTGACTGTATTTCAATCTGGATCATGCTATTTTCTTAGCAATCTTTGGTACATTTTCTTTTGAAAGAAAATATGTATAATGTACATGCATATGTTTGTATGCAATTATACACTTTTATCAATTTAATTTTAAGAATGCCAAGAAATGTTTAACATATCCTATTGTTGGATTCTTGCTGTAGTTTAACAAATTGAAAACAAAGATATGAACAGCAGTTAGGATAATGATGTTTGTATGTGCAGAAAGCTACACCCAAAGTGACATCCAGAAAGATGCAGACAAAACCAGTCAAGCACTGCTTTGCTCAGACCCAAACTTCCCCCATTGAGCTTAGGTCCACTCGTATTGTCTGCCGATCCACCCAAACAGATGCAGAGATCAAGGCTCAGGACTGCCAGCACACTTCAAAAGAGTGCCAGACTGATCCAATTGGGTGAGTTATTGTTATTCAGCTTAGTCATTAACAGTGCAAACCAGCATATAAATTGTGCTGTTCTTCATTTTATAAGCGTAGGAAATGTATAATAATTAATAGAATGATTTACCTCCTCCCATTTTCAAACTGTCTTAAACATAACAAAAAATAAAGGTCCTTGTATATTAAAATAAAGATTTTTGTGTGTCATTCTTAGTTTCATTTGTTCTTAAATTATGCATTCCTTTGTATATGGTGTGTGTCAAGTAAAGTCAAATCAAAATTTTATTTCCAGATGGGAACATTGTATAAGCAAAAACATGCTTTGTGTGTGTGTGTGTGTGTGTGTGCGCGCGCGTATGTGTGTGTGTGTGTGTGTGTGTGTGTGTTGCAGGCCTGTGGCAGATGAGCCACACACTGAAGATGAAGAGGTAACTCAGGAAGAAGAAGGTCCTGACTGTTACAACAACTGCAGGCAGCCGAGGTAACACTAACAGTAGTGTGTCATACGCATATATTTATTAGTTTTTGTGAACACCTTAATTCAGGGTTACAGTTAGCAATTTCAAATTAAATTGATTTTGTGCTTATATCCAATGATGAATTGGAATTATGTTTGTTTGTTTTGCTTTACTGGAGTATTATTCAATAAATTGTTAAATTGTTTATTCATTCACTCAAGTCTTTATTCCAATTATGAAATTGTTTTTATTAAAAAAAAGTATTATCTCTGGGGGGTTTAAGCACAGTAACAGAATGCCTAGTTATGAGCAGTAGATTTTGTTGACTGGTTCATGAGATGCAGCTCTGACATGAAATATATAGCCCAATGAAGGAAATTTCAGTTTTTAAATTCAAACTTCAAGGTGAAAATCAGCACATCAATAATGTATGCTTGGGTGTGTTTTAATTTCAGTTTTTGCACCACCACAAAGTATTTGAAGTGATTCTGTTTGCAAAATATCCTTGAAATGGAATGAATAAATTAAAAAAGCCACAAACTGGGACAAACTTACTTCTTTCCAATGATAGATAATGCAAAGGAAAATAGCAAAAGTGCACCACACAATGCAATAATGGACCATATTGTATACTACAGTGGAACCTTTTGTATAAGACCTGAAAACATCATCCCAAATGAGGTCTTTTAATTAATTGGGAGGGAGTTGTTTAATGGAGATAATTTTAATACTTACAAAGAAGGGCAAATGTGCATGGAACACTCAATATTGTTATAATGTGTTGTGTACTTGTGGTATGCTCATCGCAGTGCATAATCTGTGATATAATGTCCTATTTTAATTCAAATTCATAGAAAAAAAATCTGTTGATGTTATCAACATTCAAAATGACAGTCAAATATTTTGCAGTCCTTTCATCATTAATATTGCTGGTATTATTGTTAAATCTGAAGTTATGAACTTGTTATATGTCTTTCGTTAATACAATTATTTAATTTTGTTATTTCATCTATTACCTACATTTTTAGTTATTACTTAGAATTTAACTTCATTTATATTGTTTTCTTTTATGGCATCCCCCATGGCTCTGTCCTAGGACCTGTGTATTTTGTATTGTATAATTATGTAACCCCTTTTTCAATATTTTTAAGAATCAGTCTGTAAATCATTATACTTTCGCTGATCATAATCAGCTATACATGGATACAACTCTTTCTGATTTTGAACCCACTGTTCAAGGTCTTCAAGGGTATGTCAGTAATGTCAAAACATGTAATTGATGAATGAAGACAAACTCCAGTTAAATGACAGAAAATCAAGCATCATAATGACTTGTAATAGACTCTCTGTTGACAGGTCCCTATCATCTTTGATAAGGATAGGTGACTCAGATATTGATTTTGTTCCTTCTGTCAAAAACCTGGGCGTCACTATCGATTCCAACCTTACAATGAAAACACATGTGAACAATGTCTGCAAAATAGCCTATCTTCAGACTCGTAAGATAAGTTCAAATCACAACCTCCTTACCACTCAGCAACACAAACTCTGATCTGTTCTGTCTAGGCTAGACTATTGTATCCTTCTGTTATTGGTTTGCCTGCAGTACTCAATCCATAAAGTTAAGAAAGAATGCAGCTGCAAGATTGATTTTCAAAGCAAAAAAGACATGGCATATCACCCCGCTACTTCACTGGCTTCCAATTTCTGCTCAAATTCAGTAAAAGGTGGCATGCCTCACTTTCAACTGTATTAAAGGAACTGCCCCTCAGTATCTCACTGACATTGTACAAATCTATACTGCAATCCGTCAACTCAGATCTTCCTCCGACTCATGCCTGCTCTCCACTCCTCGTATTAAAACTAAATCTTTCATTGAATCTTCTTTTTCTCTCATACTCTACTGCCCCAGTCTGGAATAGTTTGCTGCCATATAGTGTTCGACACTCTTCCTCTGTCCAGTCTTTTCAACACTTTTCTGAAACTACTCTGAAGAGAGATTAATGCATTTATTTCATATCGAGAGAATGAATGAAAAATGGTGTTTTACGTCCTCTCGGTCATAGACACATATGGGACATTTGTAGATACAAAGATGGTTGGAACAATACTGGAGGCAATGCCCAGAGGCAATGCAACACCAGTAAAGTCCAAAAATGTTGTAACAATACAGATATGTGTAGCAGTAACCATGCCTCGGCTAAACCTCATCGGCTATGGTATCGCCACAAAATATTTATTTCATATCGACGACGAAAATGGAGTTTTACGTCCTCTTGGTCTGAATCAGACACATTATGGGACATTTGTAAATACAAATATGGTGGGAACAATACTGGAGGCAATGCCCGGAGGCAGTACGAAACCAGTAAAGTCCCGATTTTTTAAATTAATACAGATAGCTGTAGCGGTGACCACGCCTCTGTTAAACCTCATCGGCTATGGCACCGCCACAAGTTAGTATAATGATTTATTTCATATCAACAGTCGCAATCATTTGTCTTAATTGAGACTTAATTATTAAAATGATTATTTTTAATGTTTATATTGATTAATACTTGTCTTCATGTTGATTATTTTTTTCTTGTCTTTAATGTGTATGTTTATCTGTATGTTAGTGTTTAGGCCTTTGTTCAGCACTTAGAGCACCCTGCAAAGTGAGTTAAGCGCTCTATAAAGAACCAGTTCATGTATTATTATTATTATGTGGAAGGGAGTTTATAATGGGGGAGGGGTTCTTGTAAGGGAGGTCCCACTGTATATGTAATGAGAGTGTGTGTATGTGTGTGTGTGTGTGTGCGTGTGTTGCAGGCAACACACAGATAATCTTGAGGAGTTTGAAGAACGGAAGTACATTGTCTGTGAAAGTCAGCTGGAGACACTCCTCAGCGTGTGCAGGAAGTGTGCAGAGCCATGCCAAGTGCTGAAGAAGGGAGAGTGTGGCACAAGTGTTGAGTACAACAGCCATTGCCAGTGCGGGTTTATCTTCTCCTGGGCTTCTCAGCCCTACTCCCAGCAGCTACCCCTGGTAAACCTTGTGCTGGCAGCAGCTTCCTTCTTCGCTGCCTGTTCACCCACACGCCTGCTGGACGTCTTCAAATTTGCCAACATTGCCTGTTTCGGCAGGCAAACTTACGACCGAATTCAGGGGGCTTACCTGGTGCCTGCAGTACGCTATCTGTGGCACCAGTGCCAGGATAAGCTCTTTGTGGCAAGACAAGGCAGGCGTGTGAAGCTGGCTGGAGACGGGCGCTGCGACTCTCCTGGGCATTGCGCAAAGTATTGCAGCTACACGCTGATGGATGCGGAGACATCTGAAATTCTCCACGTACAGCTTGTACAGGTAAATCTTATCTTTCTTTGTTAATTGCTCATGCATCCTCCTTTCGCATCATCTCATATGCATCAAACTGCCAGTATGCACCTAACTATATTAGTATAAAGTAGAGAAAAATCATGAAGTAATTATACCCAATGTATCCTTCAGCTAAGGAAAATCTTTCAAAACAATTCTAGAACAAAGGCAGAAGAATGGACCAGTAAGGCAGAAAGATAGTAGATGACAGTAAGCAAAGGAAAAAAGCAGAGTCAAACACAGAAGTTCTGGAAAATGGAGGAGCTACCTGGTATTTGTATGAAAGACGCCTGGAATCCCTAAAGGATGGTACAGGTAAGTTTGTTACTATTACTCATATTGTTAGTTCTGCCTTACACACATGACCCACTATAGTTTTTCCAAAATGTTATGCTTTATTCCAAATGTCATGGAAACATTGACCAAAAGCATTGACGTTGACTTACAGTTATGCAACACTTCACGTACTTTTCCAAGTGAACATTTTGTGAATACATACATTAACAATTAAATAACATAATTAGCTGCACAATAAAAATAAAAATTAAAAAAATATTACTGTAAGTTAGCCTCTCTCTCTCTCTCTCCTGTCATGATAACATGAAATTAAGATAATTTCAACAAATAAACTTGAAAAAACACACACAAAAAACAACAACAAAAAACCAATCTATCGCACTCAACCACTCCTAGTCCTACGCAGGCAAACTATTACATATCCTTCTTTGCACGGGTACCTATCACATAGTCTAAACTTTGTTTTTAGGGGGGACATAATCTGATCAGAGACATTATTATTGTTTTTAATCATATTGAAAAAGCAGATGTAAACGGTGCAAGTCTTCTCTATGTAAATTATGTTACCAAACAAAGCTTTTAAATTTTTTATTTTATTTAACTCATTCCAACGCTCTAGTGCAGCCGACAAATTTTCGCGCAGCGACCTCCCTTTAATTTCCTTATCAATCTAGAAACTATTATCGACTAAACTATGTTTATTCTGAAGCTATTTGCGTCAGAATGATCGCTAAATTCGTTGCACGATTTTAAATTGTTTGCAAGCACTTCATTGTCGTATTTTTGTCTGTTTTGTAATAAAACTAGCACCTCTCTCTCATAACCTGCAGGCTTGGAGTGCAGCCCGCAGGGCAAATGGGCAGAGCACATTGGGTTAATGGGTATGCACTGCGCATGCGGTGATGCGCTCTCTGTGGGAGAGGAGCCTGAATTTTACTGAGATAAGTCTCTGTGACTGGGAAATACCAAATACCAAACATCTTCATGCTGGAATCCATTTGCAGAGTAACCAAGTTCAAAATTCGCATGCCATGGAGCTAGAAGGCCTGAAGACAGGTCTCCAGAAGGTGTCTGAAGAAGTGTGTGTCAGCCACCTCATCACTGACCGACATACCAGTGTCAAGAAGTTCATGGCAGACAACCACTCCCGAGACCATGATCAGCCCATCATCCATCACTTTGACATATGGCACCTGTCCAAAGGTAAGTGGCATCTAGTTACTGGCAGGCATCATAAATACGTATTTATTAAAATGTCTTTAAACCTCCAGCACAGTGTTATAACGTTGAATCTGTACCTTACACCTTCTTGATTTCTATTGTTACTGTATGTAGACACTAAAAATAGACAATCAAAACTTATATAATCTAAATTATAGATTGTATATACCTGAATGAGATCTCCTTTTCATGTATGTAATTTTAATAATTTTAACCTCTCTTGATAGTTAACAGTTCTTCAACATTTAACAGTTTTTGTTGCACTGTGCACTCTTTCAATAGCCACTGGTAAGGGTACTATATTGCTGTATTCCAGATGTGGACGCACCATAGCCTTGTACAAATTTTTTTTTTTTTCCTTGTTTAAATAAGTATTGTTTTTAAAAAAGGAAATTGTCAGCATTAGAAAGGGTCCAAAGACATTTAGCAACAAAATTAATTAAAGGCGTTAGTCACCTACATTGCAAACACAGAGTAAGGAAGTTGAAATTACCATCTCTGAAATAAAAAAGAATTCGTGAGGATCTGATAAACACATACAGAATGTTTTACAGTGATAACAATATTAATAAATCTTTGGTCCAGCTAACAAATGACTCAACTGACTCAAGAACCCGTAACAGTGATTTAAAAATACTAACCCAGTATAGCCGAACTAATATTATAAGAAAAAAAAATTCTAACAGAGTAACAAAGTTTTGGAATACTCTTCCTGCACATATTAAACGAGCACAAAATCTAACACAATTCAAAAACCTCCTTGATAAATACACCATCTCAAAACTACAATATGAGCATGACTGAAAGGCAGATTTCCCAAAAATAAAACAAAAACATCTCAGCTGTGTAAAAGTTGAAACAAAAATGACATAACAGTGAAGAGGCCACGAGGCCTAATGTCCTAATTGACCTGAACAAAAATTATTTTCATTAACCGTAACATTTGGCTTGCTTTGTTTATAGCCTTTTGAATGTCATTCCCCTTGTCTTTCCTATGACTCGTCTATTTCCTCCTTTCATTTCCTTCTGTCTGTTTAAACTATTTCCCAATGGAGATACTGTGGAGGGCGTGTGGGTATAGTGGGAATTTTTGGGTGAAAGGAAGGGTCAGTATGAATAGTTTCCCCACCTTCTGGCAGTTCTGTCATAGCAACTTCCTCTTGGACTCTGCCTTTTTCATTTTATCAGCTACTATTTTTTCTGACTAATTGGCCCAATTTTCCTGACTTATTTTTAAAAAAATCTTCTGATTAATTTTCTCCTTTGAGCTCTTACAAAATCAGAATAGGTTGGCTGCATGCAGCAGGAAAACAAGTGGAAAATGGAAACTAAACACATGTACATGCCTCACCCATTATGGCCTGGGAGTGTTAAAGAATAATGTCTTAAGTATTTCCGATTACTTTAATAAGCAATTTTTGAATATTAACTTGTCTTTCTTTTGTTCTTAAATGTGTAATCTTAGGCATTATTTGCCAGTAGCGCTATTGTGCATATGAGCTATAGAAATACATCTATGTGTGTTGCAGACTACATAAACGATCTGTTTAAGGCCGTGAAACATCTTCGGCAGAGTTACCCCAGCTACAAGAGGGCAAGGGACGCCCATCAGGACTACCGGCTGTCGCTACCACAGCCCTTGAGTAGGACAGCACCACCTGTTGACAAGGCAGCTCTTGTTGCACAACACCAGGCACGAATCAACAGGATAGCTGCTGAACAGTGAGCCTTCACAGTTGATTTAGGCATCGTAATGTGTGATAACAGTTGCCTTGTCAACCATTTCTTCTCAACTTGTCTGGGAATTACTGATATAATCGGACACAAGGAGCACAGCACAGTGGCATCTAGGCATCAACAAACACTTTCTGACTGAAACTATCAAGTTCACTCTTTCAGTCTATTTCGTCCTGCATTCTGAATCTGTGGAATATATAGTCATCAAAACCTGGACATTTTGAAAAGATGTTTAAAAATGTAAAAATATTGATCGTTGTTCATCTGTATCTAAAAACATGACATTGGACTTTACTCAGAGAATATTACACAGGTGCAAAACTCATGATTGTGTTTAGCATTGAGCTCTACACAGTTACAAATGCTGTATTAAACTTTGTTCTTTTTAAACCTTTTGCTGTGTTATTAAATGTTGTTTTTTAACTGAAAATGCAGTTTCAATATTTATAAAACCGATATTAATAAGACTGACAAGATGTAATAAAGATATTTCAAATTGATAGGATTATGTACAGAACGTCTACTGTATTTCACACAAAGACCAGTTTAATATGCCTGTTCAAGAATAGATAATTGATACATGTATAATGAAAACAAAGTGGTTTTCTTAAAGACTATAATACTGTGTTTGTTGAGTTTTTTTGTGCTAACGTCTCATCAGCACTGAAAGTTTACATTAATGAGGAAACATAGACCTGAAAATGTTTATACTGATGGATGATTCAGGGGCCATGCTAAAACTTTATTAATATTTTTTTTCATTTTAAAATTTATTCATGCCTGTATGAACCAAATTGATAACTAAGTTTGTCAAATCTGCCCCTCCGCACACACACAAAATGGGTGGCACTGCGCTGGCAGCATAATTGCTCTAGAAATGAGCAGCATGAGATACACAGAGATCAGAGTATGTGACATTAACCCTTTCACTGCCAATGTGGCATTTATGCACCACAATGGTTTCATACCCATGTCACTAAAAGGCATCAAATCAGGGCTTGTTATCTGAAGACCCTATTTTCTTAATTTTGGGAGGTAAGGATAGGTCTAATGTTATACATTTCACAGATAAATTCCCAATACATGTACTGCAGATAATTTTTATTTCTTCCCTGTTCAGTTTAATGGTATTGTTTTGATTAAAACATGACTGGTGGCGAAAGGGTTTAAAATACCACATGCTGAAAAAAGGGGTGGGGTTGGGGTGGGTATGTGGGAACTTTGTAGGAAGCCGAGTTTTGTGTGCTCTTGGACTAAAGTAAAAGTTCCTGAAGACTGGGTCTTCCTGTCTTCCTGGGGATGGGTGATGATGAGTAGACTGGGGATGAGTGATGATGAGTAGACTGGGGATGAGTGATGTCTTCCTAGACTGGGTCCTCCTGTCTTCCTGGGGGATGAGTGATGATGAGTAGACTGGGTCCTCCTGTCTTCTGGGGGATGAGTGTGATGATGACTGGGTCCTCCTGTCTTCTGGGGGTAGTGATGACTAGGGTCCTCCTGTCTTCTGGGGGATGAGTGATGATGAGTAGACTGGTCCTCCTGTCTTCTGGGGGATGAGTGATGATGAGTAGACTGGTTCTTCATCTTCCTGGGGATGAGTAGACATAATAGAGGTTTATAAAATTGTGCATGGTTTGCATGATTCCCCAACTACTGCACCTCTTTTCCACTTATCTAGTCATAATACTACTCAGGGACACAATTTTAATCTAACCCAAACACTAATCAACACCAGACAGTTTCATTCATTCTTTACTAATAGAATAACAAATTTAAAGAGAACTGAATGCTGGGACATGATGTCTGAAAAAGGAAAAGTGTAGAGAACAAATAGAACAGGTCCCAGGACTGATCCCTGTGGCACACCACAGGAAACAGAGGCTGGGGCAGAGTTGGTGTCCTGAATGGAAACAATCTGGGTATGGTTAGAAAGATAAGAGGTGAACCACTGGAGAACTGTACCACTGATGCCGAAGACAGATTCCAAACGAGAAAGAATAGTGTTGTGGTCAATGGTATCAAACGCTGCTGAAAGGTCCAAAAGAATCAGAACTGAGTTTTCCTTCATCAAGAGAAAGAAGAAAATCATTAACAACCTTTACTAAAGCAGTTTCAGTACTGTGACCTGGTCTGTAAGCTGACTGAAAAGGATTGAATAAATCATTAGAATTGAGATGGTCGGAAAGCTGTGATAGAACAATCTGTTCTATGATCTTTGACAAACAAGATAAATTTGAGACAGGTCTGAAATAAATTATTGTGGTCTAGTGAGGGCTTTTTTAGTACAGGTTTGACAATAGCAGTTTTGTAGACATCAGGAAAGAGACGACAGTGAATCATTGATTATTTTGGTTAGTACAGGTAATACAACATCCAAACATTCATACAGCAGAGAAGTGGGAATGGGGTCAAGGTCACATGTTTTGGGTGCAGACTTATTCAAAATCTTCAACACATCTTCTTCGGTGACAGGAGAGAAGTGAGAGAGTGAACTGCCAGTGAAAGGTTTGCCTAGTGGTTGAGAATCTGTCAGCTGTTAATCAAGTTCATTTCTGATTGTTTCAACTTTCTTGCAAAAGAAATCAGAAAAGATGTTAGGCAGAGTGGAAGGAGGATAGATAGTGGGCAGTTGGGAAGATTTTGTGCGAGCAGACAGGCTGTTAGTAATATGATAGAGTTCTTTGCTGGATTTGGCCTCAGAGATCTTGCTAGTGTAAAAAAGAGTCTTAGCTTTGCCAACAAGAAAAGAAACAAAGTTCTTAGCTTTAGTGTGGATTTGTTTGAGAACAGTCAGTCCACCCTTTCCCTGCTCCTCCGCTCGTCTCCACTGATCCTCCGTACGTCTCCGCTCCCTCTTTGCTTCCACAAGCTCGTCACCCAGAAGCCCGAACCAGGGACTGGTGGCCTTTAAAAATCGGATTGACAAAATATACTTTTTCTACAAATTTGGATGTATATAAAAAACAAAGCTAAGTGTTAGTATACACTCAAGCCAAAATAAATCCACGGGCAAATAAAATGTTTAAAAAACAATTGATATTTGATACAAAAATCACCACTGATGAGGGCAAAAGGCTTATAGCCTATAGCCTTATGTGATGTGATGTGATGAGTGATGACGCATAGACTGGGTCTTCCTGGGGTTGAGTGATGACGAGTAGACTGGGGATGATTGATGATGAATAGACTGGGTCTTCCTGTCTTCCTGGGGATGAGTGATGATGAATAGACTGGGTCTTCCTGGGAATGAGTAGACTAGGTCTTCCTGGGGATGAGTGATGATGATTAGACTGGGTCTTCATCTTCCTGGGGGTGAGTGATGATGAGTAGACTGGGTCTTCCTGTGGATGAGTGATGATGAGTAGACTGGGTCTTCCTGTCTTCCTGGGGATGAGTGATGATGAATAGACTGGGTCTTCCTGGGAATGAGTAGACTAGGTCTTCCTGGGGATGAGTGATGATGATTAGACTGGGTCTTCATCTTCCTGGGGGTGAGTGATGATGAGTAGACTGGGTCTTCCTGTGGATGAGTGATGACGAGTAGACTGGGTCTTCCTGTCTTCCTGGGGATGAGTGATGATGAGTAGACTGGGGATGAGTGATGAGTAGACTGGGGATGAGTGATGACGAGTAGACTGGGGATGAGTGATGATGAGTAGACTGGGTCTTCCTGTCTTCCTGGGGATGAGTGATGACGAGGTAGACATGGAGTGGATCTGGACACAGTACACAGTTGATCTGGCTCTGGTGATGATTTGCATTGGTTGGTTCAGGTCGATCCGTTGTTGAGGGATGAAGATCCTCTGTTGTTAGCAAGGATTGTCACCGGTGAGCACTGAAAGTATTTCTAAGTTGTTTTTCTTCTTCTTCCATTACGAATGTCCACCTGCCGTTTATCGGCAATTATTGACATACAGAAGAAGAAGAATAAAAATTGAAGCCTACCACTAGGAATCCCTGGTTTTCAATATTTGTTTGGTGCCTATTTTGTGTGGTATGTATTAGCAATAAACATGCTTCTTGAAACCCCCCCGTGTGGATACCGGGGGTCTTTTGTATAAATAGTTCTCCCACCTTCTGGACGTTCTGTGCTTTTAACTTCTTCTAATCTGTCACTCTATTTGAATCTGCCTTTTCCCTTTGCTTACTGTCATCTACTGTCTTTCTGCCTTACTGGTCCATTCTCCTTTCTTTTTTTCACAAAACGCTTTAAAAAACATTTCCTCCAGCCAAAGTCACACTTGCTGGGCCTATTTCTTAGGCGCATAACAGCAGCATGATGCATCTGCACTCATAATTGACAGGAAACTGTCTAAGCGATTGACAAAGAAGAAAAGAAAACAACTTTTTTTTGAAAAGCCAATTTGTTAGTATTATTTGGTCATTTTTATTTGATTACACACCATTTGAATTTGATAAAATTGTTGCTTTGCAATTTATCATACATTTTTCAAAATGTGACAATGAATAATAATATATGGAATAAACACCATGTTTGTAATTTTAAAGTATTCAAACCATTATGCTTTTTTTGGCTATTGCCACATCAAACAGTAAATTGAAATGTAGGATATATACTGTTTACACCCCAAATAGGGGATATTGCGTTTTGTAAGATCACCATGGCTTCAATAATAAAATTATAAGTTTTTTCAATTTGAGAGCAAACGTATGTTATTTCTTGAGCTTAAAATTGAAGACTAAATTAATTTCAAAATGTCACGTAATTGACAGAGGAGACAGACATCAATGGGTGCAACATTCAAAAAAATAGTTGTAAAACTGTTGAAAATGTGTTGGGCCACGGTTTCTTGCAATGCATAGACATCTGATTGAAAATGGTCTTGGGATCTTGTAAACCAAATGTCCCATATGTGCCTTCCCAGGTCGAGAGGACGTAAAATCCAAATTACTGTACTCTTGTAAACCATGGGTTTCATAGATATGAAGGGGATCTTTCACAAAATGTGCTCTGTGGAGACGCGTATTGTCATTTAGGAGGTTGAAATTTGCCCAAAGCTGGCATTTTAGAATTTCAGCTTGCATCATTGTAACGATCATACGATGATATAGGGACACCAGGAAAAAACATTAATCCTCCAGAAAACATTCAGGAGGCTGTTCTAGATCATGACGAAGCATTGCCTTGAATGTCTTTTAGCAAACTGGCCCATCAATCTGTTAACTGTGTAAAGGTGTTTCGTTATTTCGACTAACACACCCACTGATGTTTATTCAAATTATTGCCTCTGGTAATAACGTGACACTTTAAAATTGATTTCTTTCTTTGATTTTACAGCCAAAAAAGGAATTTTTATTATTTTCACATGAAATTAAGTTCATGGTCTGTTTATTAAACCCATGGTGACATTGCAAAGTCAATATGCCCTAATTTTGGTGATAAGTGTGTATGTTTAATTTTTCGCATTATCGTTATTCATTGTTAAAAAAGATACATAACATTAATAAGTTACCATATTTGTGATAGGGTTAAAGATTTTGGCCAAACTGTAGATTTGATCAACTACCACCCCCCCCCCCCCATTTACCACCCCAACCCACACAAAGTTGACGGGTCTCAATCTTGAAGTTTGGTTCTTTTATTTTCATGACAATTACCCTAAGCTGATTAAAACCTATCCTTTTCCTGGGAACAGCAGAATGTTGCTTCACAGTGGAAAGTTTCCATGTAAACATTTCATGTGGGAAATTTAAATTGAAACTTTTTCACAATTTTATTTTGATCACTCAAACTTGTATGCATCGCATGAAAACCCAAGTTATGTAATAGTATTACCAGAAAGCCTAAATGTTATACAAAGTGATTACTTCTCAGCCTACCAACCTTGCAAAGAATGAACTTATGAAGCCAACTTTCTCACTTCCCACGTGAAAGGTGGGAGGTGTTAAATTTGAATACGAATGTTTAAAGAGGGTAAACGGATAAGCGCATGCTTCTTTACACCATGCCCTAGAGGGGAAAAAGCAAAAGTAAGTATAAATTTTAAAAAATAAAATAAAATATAAAAAGCATTAAGAATAGAAAATAACACCAGGCATGTTCACAGTAAATTGAATAACATGAAACAAAATTCAAGTTCAAATGAACAGCTCATTCACGTACTCGCGCACACACACACACACACACACACAACACACACACACAAATACAGTATACCCCACAACCATGCAAAACATGCATTCATACTCTCTTGTGGTGTGTGCGAACACACAGGTGCAAATATGCTCATGCAATACAGAACACTAATAAGCCTACGTTATAGAGAACAGTATATTTATTTTAAAAAACAGCTAATATTTCAAGGAATTTATTAACTTCTCTCTTCTAGCGCCATGTATATTTTTAATATTTTGGTTGTCCCTTGCATCTCAACTGACAAGAAGGGGTAACTATTTTTTTCGAGTGTGCATGCGTTGATTCAGTGGAAGAAACGGTGACATAAGCTCTAAAAGCAGACACACATGGCAGGGTACTTGGCAGTGAATGTCTTTGCATTTGGTGGGAGTGCAGAGTGATGTACTGGGCGAATGTATTCGCCCCTGGTGCTATCTACGAGGTGTTTTTGATATGTTATTTTAAAGGATGAGACACTTATTAGGTTTTTACTGCTATTTTCCAATTCATTCCATAGTTTGCTACCGGAGTATGGAAGGGATGTCATAAACAGGTTTGTTCTTGGGCAAGGAATATAAATGATACTTTTGTTACGAATGTTAGTAATAGGAAATCGTTTGCATAGATAGGCCGGTGTCAGTTTATACATAATTTTGTACATGAAAATAACTTTGTTGAGGTAAAACTTAGTCTGAGGGATGAATGCCTTAGAAGTTCCTTATAATGACTATTTTGAAGTGAAGAAGGTTTAAGAAGAAAGTATGGCAACTGAGACAGTGAATGAGTTCACAATGATCACCACCTGTAATGTAGGTGAAATGGTGGGAGTAAACAAATCAGCTTTAGTCAGCTGCAGACTACAAACTCTTCGTATATTCGTGCTTTTACTTACCAATTATCAAACCGCATACTTGAAGCCAGCATGTCTCTCCGAGGGATACTTGGCCCTGATTGCAGTAACAAGACATGCTGGCAGAGGGATCCTGTTGCCCTTGCCCAGTGTCGACCGCCAGATCCAACGCACAAAGTTGCAGTAGGCAACATGCCTGTAGGTTCTGAAATTGAATACCATGTAACCAGTACATTATGATTTAAAAAAACATTATGCTGTCCGGATACTGGGAAATGAAGATCAGTGGTTTAAATTATTAATTACTAACCATTATTACAGCAAAACTCAGTTATTAAAGGGGAGTTGATATTGAAGGGAGGTAGTTGTTTGTTTGCTTATATCCGAAACTCAGATATGTTTCTGATATAAGAAGACATTTTGAAGTTTTCTTTCTTATAACCGAGTTGAATGGAAAAAAGTGGTAAAAATAAAAGAGAAAAAAGGAAATTAAAGACAAACATAAACATAAAACGAAGAGAAAATGCTTGTACATGTACCTATTTTGGTGCATTTAAAAAAGGAAAAGGAAAGGAAGAAAAGATAAAAAAAAGAACAGAACAGAAAATTACAAACAAAAATGAAAGCAGAAGTGTTCGTGAGTTGCATGATGAGCAAGCAAGATAGCAGAGAGCAGATGAATGATTGGGTGTGGTGTGAGAGTAACATATTTGTTTAAATGTAAATTTCTGTTTCATGTTTTTAATTAATATTTTAATTTCAATGTGTTTATGGCCAGGTCGGCACATTATTTTATAACATCCACAAACTTCTTGTAAAATTGTTCCCATTTTGGAACAGGTGGGGAAGGAGTGTGGATGGGAAAACAAATGAAGTAAAATTATTCTTACTTGTGTGGTCTCCTATGCTCATAATCGTCTTTCCATTTACTCCTGGCCAGTCTCTTCAAGAGGACAATCGTTGATTCAATGCTGTGTCTGAAGAACAAAGAAGAAAATACCAGTATTTTCATTAAAGAATAGTATTCTGTATGACAATAACTTCAGGTGAGAAAATGCAAAATATGTTTAGTGTCTGAAGTAACATGATTTCAATAACTTATGGCATAAAAATTACTGGTAGGGTTTTACACTTTCCAAGTAAGGGACTTGGAGCAATGAAGAAGAAGTGTAAATTTGTGAGAACATCAGCAGCAAGTAACACACTTTCATAAAAATTAAATTACCTTCACCAAAGTAACACTCACACACAATGTATAAGATAATTTTGCAAAGGCATGTCAATAAATTATAAACAGTTATCCAAACATATCTTTTTTGTAAAGGCATTTTCAATTTATAATTTGTGCTGGCTTCCAATTATAATTTTGTATTTCAAGTAAATTGAGTTCCTTAATTTTAAAAAAAATTAAAAAATACCTTGATAGGCAGTTGCTGAAAACTCCTTCATGGCTGGTGATGCAAAGTTGGCCATCCTCCATTTTGCTGACAACTTTTGCATAATCATGACAGCAAGTCCTTTCGGCTGGTTTCTGGTCCGGCCACACAGTGCAATTTCCACATTTGCACCATGATCTGGAGAGGCAAACAGAAAGAGTTTTGAACAATTGGATAATGTACATCTAGAACTACTGCTTACTGTCAACAATTTAAAATAATTCATTGTTGCACATTTTAAACTAATAATTATAATTAGAATACATAATATTTCTGTTGTGCATTTCAGGAAAAAACAGAATGGATTCCAGTTAAATGATTGACAAATGATTTTTTTTCATGCGGAAATTACACAAAATTACATCTAAATAATGTTTTGTTATATTTTAAAATGTACATGTTCAGTGGTGCTGACAATATTTGAGATGGCTCCTTTTTATTCCTTAACTCATACATTTTACGATTAATAAGTGTTTAGCCTTCAGGTTTTGCCATTTTATTAAAAACTTTTTGAGGTACTTGGCTAACAATGATTTTGATCACTCAATGATCTGGTTCTGGTTATGGTTCAGTATGTTGCAGAAACTACATCCGACGATAAATTGCAACAGAACTAGGAGGGCTCATGTACATACACTGTAAATGAAAATATAGAAGGAGGAATACCTACTGCTTACCCAGGGTGAATACCATTAAGCCTCCCAGTTCAGCCCAGCAGCTCATGTCTCAAAGCAAGCAAAAATGAAAAAAAAACCACCACAAAAACATAAACAAAAACAACCAACTAGTGGTTAGTGGTTGCATGCTCCATGGTGATCTGATGCAAATGCACTAATGTGGCCTTTCTCAGTTGGTTGCAAACCATGGCAGGAGCTGTGCCGGTCGGAGTTCGCCCCCGGGTACCGCTACAGTAGCCGGATTGGTTTTGCACAGATACTACCAAAAACCGCTATGGTCCACTTTTTTTTTCTTCTTTTTTTTTTTTTTTTAATCATACAGATCCACACTAGGTTTTATTTCATGTTCACTTTCCCCTTCCATTAGGCTACTTATATCTGCTCAACTTTCTATTTTCTTGTTTTCTTACTACCCCCCCCCCCCCCCCCAAAGTGCAGGAGAATCTTCAGCCTGATGAAGTTGACTGCCTGAGGTGAAGAACAGGAAGAAGTCCGGATGAAGAAGGAGAGAATTATATCAGTGATACACAAACATTTCTGTCATTTTTAGGAAATTGGCCCATTAAAATTGCAAATGTCCTGTGACAATTGTCCTCTTGTATTAATATGGAAGTGGACTTGTGTCCTATTGTTTTTGTAAGTAAATTTACAGCAAGGCCATTAATAACAATGGATGTTCTGTGATTAGCACAGGGGAGGTGAGGAAGTCTTTCTATGAGTTGTCAGTTCTGTGAGAGGTATCCATTTTGGTATAATTATATTAGGTAGGGATTCTAATATGTTTTAAAGATTACAGTTTGCAACACATCATATATATATATAGTGTAAAGGAAACTTAATCTGATGAAATAAATGTGGGATTGTTAGTGATAATAAATTTGGGTGGGAAATAGTAAAGGTTTTGAAAAAAAAGCTCATTATGATGTCATACTGCAGTTAAAGTGGTTCTTATTGTATGTGTTGTATGCACAGTATTGTCAAAGTGTTCTATATGTATGTTCATTCTTAGTTGAAGTACGGAGTACACATTGGCAATACTTTCATAATTATAATGCTTTATGTAATTTGAATTATATACTTTTAAAAGTACAAATAATGCTACTAACTGCCCATAATGCTAAATAAACTGTGTTATTTCACTTTCGTTACTTTGTGCAATTTGTTGGAAACAAGCTTGATGAAGGATGGGTACAGAATTAATGAAAGTGTGTTGGACTTTAAGAGATGAGTGTGGAAATAACACACACACACACACACACACGACCGCGCGGCTACGCCCATGTCACAAGCCTGAGGGATTACGAGCCAGTGACTCAACCAACTGAGCTACAGAGCTTCAAAAAACCCAACCACAACAGTTCAAGGTTGTGTGTAGGTATTGTGAAATTTAAACCTTGATTACCACAAACTAATAACATTTTAGCTGAAGCCGCATGTGTGGTGTTTGGCCATAAGGTAGGGGCGTATTTTACAACCCCGGACATAAAGACAGGCTTTAATTACTACTAAACTTAACTAGCATTATTCCCTTACTATTAACAAACATAGCCCTCTTACTATGACTCCTATAGAGTTCAGTACCCCACCCCACCCACCCCCTTAAAAAGGAAATTGGTAAACAGCACGACTAGACATCCCAAAGACTGAAAGAGAGATCCACACAAGACGGCGACATAGGCCTACATTTTATTGACTTTTCCACATCATTTGCTTCTCAAATCATATTCATAGTCTAGATTAAGATCCCTTATAATGCATAGTAGGTCTACAATTTTCGACACGGCGAAGGCGGATGAAAAAGAAGCAAAAGACTTGATCTCTATAATACTCTTTCACTTATGCTAGGGCCCATATTTCACATAATTTGCCTCGTTTCGTCTTGTTATGGGCCGATTGTAGGCCTACATCTACTGATCTAGGCCTGCGTTTTCAATTGCACAGTATCAACATTAACGATTCCCAGAAGGCCTATTTAATAAGTGAGTGCTAAAACCTCTTCGCAAACTGGAACTCCATATCCATACCCTATTAGATATGAACTTCGTTCTGCTAAATCATTCCAGTCTTTCAAAACCTATATTAAAACTCACCTCTTCCAGCAGTAGGCTACCTCCGATTTCTTCCTTGACCTGTTTCTGAGAGTGCGTGCGCGTGCATGTTTTTGTGTGGGGGTGTGCGCGTGTTGTCGCTGTGTGCGTGTTTGTGATGGCGAATATTTTAGTAGTTTATTTAAATATTTAAGATCAATATTTATTAATTCAAATAATTTGTGAAAAACAATCAAATCAAAAGAGAAATGGCGCTCTATAAATGTTAGTTATTTATTATTATTATTATTATTTTAACACTGGTACGATCACAAAAGCAGATTTAACATTTAGGCCTAGTCTATTAGTCACTGTGCGTCGATCTTTCCTAAAACACCACAACACTTCACAGTCAGTTATTTTGTAGAGAAGTTTTAGTACAGGTCTAGTTCAGCCAATACAGATCATAGATCTAACTTACTTTTCTCCACTGTCTCCTGGCGCATTGGCCTTTGCTAGCACTTCGCTCTCTCCCTCAGAGTCTGATGATTCGGAGCTCCAAACAATCTCTGCAGCTATTGCCCCTGCATCTGCCAACAATGGCTCGTCTTGATAAGGCTCCATCTTCTTCTTCTTCTTGAATTTGAAATTACAGGTGCTCTGTCTTCATACACTAGATCTACCCTTAGCTGCGTCACAACTTTTCTAATATCGTACAAAATTACGTTAGTGGCGAGATCCAATGGCGGGGAATCCAGACTTGCAAATCTGCCCGAGGAGAGTGATTTTTGGAAAATAACAGTGTGTGTGCTCATTTTATCTGGAAGAATGTGACTTGAAAGGTAAGTTAGGTCGATAAAGTTTGCATACTGTGGCTATGTACATAAGGAAACAATGCTGAAACGTGTTCCAGAACGTTTTTAGGTCCGAATGGAGATGCGTATGGTCCTTTAAGGAAGCTACATAGCTTCTCCTGAACCTTCTGCGCAAGAACGGAAACGAACGGAAATGCGATTAGAGCGAGACAGTCACAGAGAGAACTATGAAGTGCCATCCGTAAAAGTATTCTATAACGTAATTGTGAATATAGGAGCCATTCTATAAACATAGAATACCTATTCTATAATATAGATTGTATTCTATATTATAGAAATTTAAAAAATACTTCTGTATCATATAATACATTGTACCTATAGAATATTATATAGAATACATTAAATAATATAGAATGGTTTTATTATTTAAAAATGGTATGCCACTATGTTATAGAAAAGTACCTAACATTATAGAATTACTTCCTTATTATAAAAAATAAATCTATATTATAGAAGAGAGTTCTATAATATTGAATTAAAGAAAGAAATGATCCTTTAGTGTCAAATTTATTCTTTAACAGACATTATAATATTATATTATAGAAATAAACAAAAATGCTTTATATCATAGAAATGTTTTTAAACAGTATCTATATTCTCATATTAAACAATATCTATAATTTCTATAACATAGAATGATCACAACATTATAGAAAGTTATCCAACATTATAGAATGCATTATTAATTTTTGAAAGATTTCTATATTTTGAAGACCATCCTATGTTACATGGAACCCTGGGAAGCATTCACTTTTTCTCCAGCTGATGCCCTGCATGGGATGCTTGAAACAGGTTGTGTGAAATATGTCTAATATATCTACTCCCTTTTGCCTTGAACTTGGTGGATTAAAAAATATACTCTGAACAAAATATGTATCATCGTACTCGCTTCTTGGGACGTATATGTAACCAAATATCATTATAAACCGGATTTTTTTTCTGCTGTATAAAGTATATAAACTTAAAATATGTCTATTGTTTTTCATGATTGATGGTTTCACGATTTCATTTTTTTTCAAACATCCCATTTAGGGCCTCACCAAAATAATAATAATAATAATAATAATGAATAATGCTTATATAGCGCATAATCTCGCAAAGCAACTCAATGCGCTTTTCACTCACCATTCGTACAAACATTTCTAACAGACTGGTTCACGTAAACATCCTCACCACCACCACCCACCGCAACCATCACCCCGCCAGCCCCCCCACAACCACCCCAAACCACTATAATGTTGTGATCATTCTATGTTATAGAAAAGCAGACGAAGATCCTTCCCATGAGTCATTGTAATATAGAATAAAATTCTATATTATAGAATATAATTTTATTCTATAATTATAGATTCTTATTCTATAATTATAGATTCTATTCTATAATTATAGATTTTATTCTATAATTATAGATTTTATTCTATAATTATAGAATTTTATTCTATAATTATAGAATTTATATAATTATAGATTTTATTCTATAATTATAGAATTTTATTCTATAATTATAGAATTTTATTCTATAATTATAGAATAACATTCTATATTATCATTTTACAATATATTATGTTTATCATGTAAAGCTCTCCTATAATACAGAATATATTCTATAAATATAGAAACGTTTTCGTTTATTTTTGTATTACAGATTGTTCTTCCATAATATAGAATGTTGTCTATAATAAATAAGCAATTCTATAAAAAAAAAACAGTTAAGCACCTGTCTATGAGTTTGTGGCATTCTATATTTACAATAGCAATCGAATAAAATTCTATATTATAGAATGCATATTTTATGATACAATGTATTATATAATATAGAAGCATTTTTCTTTTCTTTTTATAAGATAGAATAGTTATTCTATGTTTATAGACGGCTCCTGTATTCAGAATTACGTTATAGAATACTTTTACGGATGTTGCCTCATAGAGAACCTCCTCGGCTTCTAATTGAATCACAATGTCTTGGCCGGTCACCAGGGGGAATCCTTGTCAATGAATAGTTAAGCTGATTAGGAGAAATTCTTGTTA
>CM065690.1:50070586-50088312 GCA_017654935.2 Phymorhynchus buccinoides
GGAAGTAGTGGGGCTAAGACGTGAGAAGAGGGAATTAGTGGGGCTAAGATGTGGGAAGGGGGAAGTAGTGAGTGGATAGTAGTGGGCTAAGACTAAGATGTGGGGGGGAGAAAGGGAAGTAGTGGGGCCTAAGAGTGCGGAAGGGGGAAGTAGTGGGGCTAAGATGTGGGAAGTGGTAAGTAGTGGGGCTAAGATGTGGGAAGGGGTAAGTAGTGGGGCTAAGACGTGAGAAGAGGGAATTAGTGGGGCTAAGATGTGGGAAGGGGGAAGTAGTGGGGCTAAGATGTGGGAAGGGGAAAGTAGTGGGGCTAAGACGTGGGAAGTGGTAAGTAGTGGGGCTAAGATGTGGGAAGGGGAAAGTAGTGGGGCTAAGACGTGAGAAGAGGGAAGTAGTGGGGCTAAGATGTGGCGAAAGGGGAAAGTAGTGAGGCTAAGACGTGGGAAGAGGGAAGTAGTGGGGCTAAGAAGTGGCAGAAGAGGGAAGTAGTGGGGCTAAGACGTGGGGAAGCGACGGAAAGTAGTCAGTGAGGCTAAGCAATGTAGGGAAGGGGGAAAGTAGTTGCGCCGGCTAAGACGTGAAGAAGGGGAAAGTGAGTGGGGCAAATGATGTTTTATGGGAAGGCCGAAATGTAGTGGGGCTAAGATGTGGGAAGGGGAAAGAGTAAGGCTAAGACGAGACCCAACTAATGACCGTAGGATTTGCTGGAATAGCAGTGGTGTGGCTAAGATGTGTGTGAAGTGGAAGTAGTCAGTGTGTAAGATGTGAAGGAAGGTGAAGCAATAGTGCAGGGCTAAGAGCAGTGGGTAGGGGGAAGTAGTGCGGCGCTAAGACGTGGGAAGGGGAAAGTAGTAAGTGGGCTAAGATGTGGGAAGGGGAAAGTAGTGGGGCTAAGACGTGGGAAGGGGAAAGTAGTGGGGCTAAGATGTGGGAAGAGGGAAGTAGTGGGGCTAAGACGTGGGAAGAGGGAAGTAGTGGGGCTAAGATGTGGGAAGGGGAAAGTAGTGGACAGGCTAAGATGTGGGAAGGGGGAAGTAGTGGGGCTAAGACGTGGGTAAGACGCCGACGAAATGTCTAAGTGGGGTGTGACGGACTCGAAGCAGCGAAGGGTGGTAGTGTGGGCTAAGGTGACCGTAAGTGGCGGTAAGTCGTGTGAGCGATAAGACGTGGTGAAGGAGGGATAGTAGTGGGTGTGGAGCATAAGACTTAGGAATGGGGAAGTAGTGAGGCTAAGACGTGGGAAGTAGGGGAAGTAGTGGGGCTAAGATGTGGGAAGGGGAAAGTAGTGGGGCTAAGACGTGGGAAGGGGAAAGTAGTGAGGCTAAGAAGTGGGAAGGGGAAAGTAGTGAGGCTAAGAAGTGGGAAGGGGAAAGTAGTGAGGCTAAGATGTGGGAAGGGGAAAGTAGTGAGGCTAAGAAGTGGGAAGGGGAAAGTAGTGAGGGTAAGAAGTGGGAAGGGAAAAGTAGTGGGGCTAAGATGTGGGAAGGGGGAGTTGGCAGCTAAGACGTGGGAAAGTAGGGAAGACGTGGGAAGGGGAACGTAGTGAGGCTAAGATGTGGGAAGGGGTAAGTAGTGGGGCTAAGACGTGGGAAGGGGGAAGTAGTGGGGCTAAGATGTGGGAAGAGGGAAGTAGTGGGGCTAGTGTGGGAAGGGGGAAGTAGTGGGGCTAAGATGTGGGAAGGGGAAAGTAGTGGGGCTAAGATGTGGGAAGGGGAAAGTAGTGAGGCTAAGACGTGGGAAGAGGGAAGTAGTGGGGCTAAGATGTGGGAAGGGGAAAGTAGTGAGGGCTAAGACGTGTGGGCTAAGGGGGAAAGTAGTGGGGCTAAGACGTGAGAAGAGGGAAGTAGTGGGGCTAAGATGTGGGAAGGGGGAAGTAGTGGGGCTAAGATGTGGGAAGGGGAAAGTAGTGGGGCTAAGACGTGGGAAGGGGAAAGTAGTGGGGCTAAGATGTGGGAAGGGGGAAGTAGTGGGGCTAAGATGTGGGAAGGGGTAAGTAGTGTGGCTAAGATGTGGGAAGGGGGAAGTAGTGAGGCTAAGATGTGGGAAGGGGAAAGTAGTGGGGCTAAGATGTGGGAAGGGGAAAGTAGTGGGGCTAAGACGTGGGAAGGGGAAAGTAGTGAGGCTAAGATGTGGGAAGGGGAAGTAGTGGGGCTAAGACGTGGGAAGAGGGAAGTAGTGAGGCTAAGATGTGGGAAGGGGAAAGTAGTGGGGCTAAGACGTGGGAAGAGGAAAGTAGTGAGGCTAAGAAGTGGGAAGGGGAAAGTAGTGGGGCTAAGACGTGGGAAGAGGGAAGTAGTGGGGCTAAGATGTGGGAAGAGGAAAGTAGTGGGGCTAAGACGTGGGAAGAGGGAAGTAGTGGGGCTAAGACGTGGGAAGGGGGAAGTAGTGGGGCTAAGACGTGGGAAGGGGAAAGTAGTTGGGCTAAGACGTGCGGAAAGTCATGTGGAAATAAGTAGGGGCTAAGATGTGGGAAGGGGGAAGTAGTGGGGCTAAGACGTGGGAAGGGGGAAGTAGTGGGGCTAAGATGTGGGAAGTGGAAAGTAGTGGGGCTAAGATGTGGGAAGGGGGAAGTAGTGGGGCTAAGACGTGGGAAGAGGGAAGTAGTGGGGCTAAGATGTGGGAAGGGGAAAGTAGTGGGGCTAAGACGTGGGAAGGGGAGAGTAGTGTGGGGCTAAGACGTGGGAAGGGGAAAGTAGTGGGGCTAAGATGTGGGAAGGGGAAAGTAGTGGGGCTAAGATGTGGGAAGGGGAAAGTAGTGGGGCTAAGACGTGGGAAGGGGGAAGTAGTGAGGCTAAGATGTGGGAAGGGGAAAGTAGTGGGGCTAAGATGTGGGAAGAGGGAAGTAGTGGGGCTAAGATGTGGGAAGGGGTAAGTAGTGGGGCTAAGATGTGGGAAGAGGGAAGTAGTGGGCTAAGACGTGGGAAGGGGAAGTAGTGGAAGACGTGGGAAGGGGTAAGTAGTGGGGCTAAGATGTGGGAAGAGGGAAGTAGTGGGGCTAAGACGTGGGAAGAGGGAAGTAGTGGGGCTAAGATGTGGGAAGGGGAAGTAGTGGGGCTAAGATGTGGGAAGGGGAAGTAGTGGGGCTAAGATGTGGGAAGGGGGAAGTAGTGGGGCTAAGACGTGGGAAGAGGAAAGTAGTGGGGCTAAGACTGTGGGAAGGGGAAAGTAGTGGGCTAAGATGTGGGAAGGGGGAAGTAGTGGGGCTAAGATGTGGGAAGGGGGAAGTAGTGGGGCTAAGATGTGGGAAGGGGGAAGTAGTGGGGCTAAGACGTGGGAAGGGGGAAGTAGTGGGGCTAAGACGTGGGAAGGGGAAAGTAGTGGGGCTAAGATGTGGGAAGGGGAAAGTAGTGGGGCTAAGATGTGGGAAGAGGGAAGTAGTGGGGCTAAGATGTGGGAAGGGGAAAGTAGTGGGGCTAAGATGTGGGAAGGGGAAAGTAGTGAGGCTAAGACGTGGGAAGACGTGGAAGTATGTCTCTGTGTGTGTGTAAGAAGTGTGTGTGTGTGTGTGTGTGTGTGTGTGTGTGTGAAGTGTGTGTGTGGGTGTAAGACGTGGGAAGGGGAAGTAGTGAGGCTAAAATGTGGGAAGGGGGAAGTAGTGGGGCTAAGATGTGGGAAGAGGGGAAGTAGTGGGGCTAAGACGTGGGAAGGGGAAAGTAGTGGGGCTAAGATGTGGGAAGGGGAAAGTAGTGGGGCTAAGACGTGGGAAGGGGAAAGTAGTGGGGCTAAGATGTGGGAAGGGGAAAGTAGTGGGGCTAAGATGTGGGAAGGGGAAAGTAGTGGGGCTAAGACGTGGGAAGGGGAAAGTAGTGGGGCTAAGATGTGGGAAGGGGAAAGTAGTGAGGCTAAGACGTGGGAAGGGGAAAGTAGTGGGGCTAAGATGTGGGAAGGGGGAAGTAGTGGGGCTAAGATGTGGGAAGGGGAAAGTAGTGGGGCTAAGACGTGGGAAGGGGAAAGTAGTGGGGCTAAGATGTGGGAAGGGGGAAGTAGTGGGGCTAAGATGTGGGAAGGGGAAAGTAGTGAGGCTAAGACGTGGGAAGGGGAAAGTAGTGGGGCTAAGATGTGGGAAGAGGGAAGTAGTGGGGCTAAGATGTGGGAAGGGGTAAGTAGTGGGGCTAAGACGTGGGAAGAACGGTAAGTAGTGGGGCTAAGATGTGGGAAGGGGAAGTAGTGGGGCTAAGATGTGGGAAGGTGGGGCTAAGACGTGGGAAGGGGGAAGTAGTGGGGCTAAGACGTGGGAAGGGGAAAGTAGTGGGGCTAAGATGTGGGAAGGGGAAAGTAGTGGGGCTAAGATGTGGGAAGGGGAAGTAGTGGGGCTAAGACGTGGGAAGGGGGAAGTAGTGTGGGCTAAGACGTGGGAAGTAGGGAAGTAGTGGGGCTAAGATGTGGGAAGGGGGAAGTAGTGGGGCTAAGACGTGGGAAGAGGGAAGTAGTGGGGCTAAGATGTGGGAAGGGGGAAGTAGTGGGGCTAAGACGTGGGAAGGGGGAAGTAGTGGGGCTAAGAAGTGGGAAGAGGAAAGTAGTGGGGCTAAGATGTGGGAAGGGGAAAGTAGTGGGGCTAAGAAGTGGGAAGAGGGAAAGTAGTGGGGCTAAGAAGTGGGAAGGGGAAAGTAGTGGGGCTAAGACGTGGGAAGAGGAAAGTAGTGGGGCTAAGATGTGGGAAGGGGAAAGTAGTGGGGCTAAGATGTGGTGTGTAGTGTAAGATGTGGGAAGGGGAAAGTAGTGTAAGATGTGGGAAGGGGAAGTAGTGGGGCTAAGACGTGGTGAAGGTGTAGTGTGGTGATGTGTGTGTGTGTGTGTGTGTGTGTGTAAGAGACGTGGGAATGGGAAGTAGTGAGGCTAAGATGTGGGAAGGGGAAAGTAGTGGGGCTAAGACGTGGGGAAGTAGGGAAGTAGTGGGGCTAAGATGTGGGAAGGGGGAAGTAGTGGGGCTAAGACGTGGGAAGGGGAAGTAGTGGGGCTAAGACGTGGGAAGGGGAAAGTAGTGGGGCTAAGACGTGGGAAGGGGGAAGTAGTGGGGCTAAGATGTGGGAAGGGGAAAGTAGTGAGGCTAAGATGTGGGAAGGGGAAAGTAGTGGGGCTAAGATGTGGGAAGGGGAAAGTAGTGAGGCTAAGATGTGGGAAGGGGAAAGTAGTGGGGCTAAGATGTGGGAAGGGGAAAGTAGTGGGGCTAAGACGTGGGAAGGGGAAAGTAGTGGGGCTAAGATGTGGGAAGGGGAAAGTAGTGAGGCTAAGACGTGGGAAGGGGTAAGTAGTGTGGCTAAGATGTGGGAAGGGGTAAGTAGTGGGGCTAAGATGTGGGAAGGGGAAAGTAGTGGGGCTAAGACGTGGGAAGGGGAAAGTAGTGGGGCTAAGAAGTGGGAAGGGGAAAGTAGTGGGGCTAAGAAGTGGGAAGGGGAAAGTAGTGAGGCTAAGACGTGGGAAGGGGAAAGTAGTGGGGCTAAGATGTGGGAAGGGGAAAGTAGTGGGGCTAAGACGTGGGAAGGGGGAAGTAGTGGGGCTAAGATGTGGGAAGGGGAAAGTAGTGGGGCTAAGAAGTGGGAAGGGGAAAGTAGTGGGGCTAAGAAGTGGGAAGGGGAAAGTAGTGGGGCTAAGACGTGGGAAGGGGAAGTAGTGGGGCTAAGATGTGGGAAGGGGGAAGTAGTGAGGCTAAGACGTGGGAAGGGGAAAGTAGTGGGGCTAAGACGTGGGAAGGGGGAAGTAGTGGGGCTAAGACGTGGGAAGGGGAAAGTAGTGGGGCTAAGACGTGGGAAGGGGAAGTAGTGGGGCTAAGATGTGGGAAGGGGGAAGTAGTGGGGCTAAGACGTGGGAAGAGGGAAGTAGTGGGGCTAAGATGTGGGAAGGGGAAAGTAGTGAGGCTAAGACGTGGGAAGGGGAAAGTAGTGGGGCTAAGACGTGGGAAGAGGGAAGTAGTGGGGCTAAGATGTGGGAAGGGGGAAGTAGTGGGGCTAAGACGTGGGAAGGGGAAAGTAGTGGGGCTAAGACGTGAAGAGGGAAGTAGTGGGGCTAAGATGTGGGAAGGGGGAAGTAGTGGGGCTAAGACGTGGGAAGGGGAAGTAGTGGGGCTAAGACGTGGGAAGGGGAAAGTAGGGGGCTAAGTAGTAGTGGCTAAGACGTGGGAAGGGGGAAGTAGTGGGGCTAAGATGTGGGGGGAAGTAGTGGGGCTAAGATGTGGGAAGTGGAAAGTAGTGGGGCTAAGACGTGGGAAGGGGGAAGTAGTGGGGCTAAGATGTGGGAAGGGGGAAGTAGTGGGGCTAAGATGTGGGAAGGGGAAAGTAGTGTGGCTGGGAAGGGGAAAGTAGTGGGGCTAAGATGTGGGAAGTAGTGTGGGGCTAAGACGTGGGAAGGGGAAAGTAGTGGGGCTAAGACGTGGGAAGAGGGAAGTAGTGGGGCTAAGATGTGGGAAGGGGAAAGTAGTGGGGCTAAGACGTGGGAAGGGGAAAGTAGTGGGGCTAAGATGTGGGAAGGGGAAAGTAGTGGGGCTAAGACGTGGGAAGAGGAAAGTAGTGGGGCTAAGATGTGGGAAGGGGAAAGTAGTGGGGCTAAGACGTGGGAAGAGGGAAGTAGTGGGGCTAAGATGTGGGAAGGGGGAAGTAGTGGGGCTAAGATGTGGGAAGGGGGAAGTAGTGGGGCTAAGATGTGGGAAGAGGGAAGTAGTGGGGCTAAGACGTGGGAAGGGGAAAGTAGTGGGGCTAAGATGTGGGAAGGGGGAAGTAGTGGGGCTAAGACGTGGGAAGGGGGAAGTAGTGGGGCTAAGATGTGGGAAGGGGAAAGTAGTGGGGCTAAGACGTGGGAAGGGGAAAGTAGTGGGGCTAAGATGTGGGAAGGGGGAAGTAGTGAGGCTAAGAAGTGGGAAGGGGAAAGTAGTGGGGCTAAGATGTGGGAAGGGGAAAGTAGTGAGGCTAAGACGTGGGAAGGGGAAAGTAGTGAGGCTAAGATGTGGGAAGGGGAAAGTAGTGAGGCTAAGATGTGGGAAGGGGAAAGTAGTGGGGCTAAGAAGTGGGAAGGGGAAAGTAGTGGGGCTAAGATGTGGGAAGGGGAAAGTAGTGGGGCTAAGTGTGGGAAGGGGAAAGTAGTGGGGCTAAGACGTGGGAAGGGGAAAGTAGTGGGGCTAAGATGTGGGAAGGGGAAAGTAGTGGGGCTAAGATGTGGGAAGGGGAAAGTAGTGGGGCTAAGATGTGGGAAGGGGAAAGTAGTGAGGCTAAGATGTGGGAAGGGGAAAGTAGTGAGGCTAAGACGTGGGAAGGGGAAAGTAGTGGGGCTAAGACGTGGGAAGGGGAAAGTAGTGAGGCTAAGACGTGGGAAGGGGAAAGTAGTGGGGCTAAGATGTGGGAAGGGGAAAGTAGTGAGGCTAAGATGTGGGAAGGGGAAAGTAGTGAGGCTAAGATGTGGGAAGGGGAAAGTAGTGAGGGTAAGATGTGGGAAGGGGAAAGTAGTGAGGCTAAGATGTGGGAAGGGGAAAGTAGTGGGGCTAAGATGTGGGAAGGGGAAAGTAGTGAGGCTAAGATGTGGGAAGGGGAAAGTAGTGGGGCTAAGATGTGGGAAGGGGAAAGTAGTGAGGCTAAGATGTGGGAAGGGGAAAGTAGTGGGGCTAAGATGTGGGAAGGGGAAAGTAGTGGGGCTAAGACGTGTGGGAAAGTAGGGAAGATGTAGTGGGGTGGGGCTAAGACGTGGGAAGGGGAAAGTAGTGAGGCTAAGACGTGGGAAGGGGAAAGTAGTGAGGCTAAGATGTGGGAAGGGGAAAGTAGTGTGGCTAAGATGTGGGAAGGGGAAAGTAGTGGGGCTAAGACGTGGGAAGGGGAAAGTAGTGGGGCTAAGACGTGGGAAGGGGAA
Organism: Phymorhynchus buccinoides; assembly: GCA_017654935.2. NCBI lineage: Eukaryota > Metazoa > Mollusca > Gastropoda > Neogastropoda > Raphitomidae > Phymorhynchus > Phymorhynchus buccinoides. Next base: position 50,078,415 of record CM065690.1, read on the forward strand.
AGTAGGAAAGACGTGGGAGGGGGAAGTAGTGGGGCTAAGACGTGGGAAGGGGAAAGTAGTGGGGCTAAGACGTGGGAAGGGGAAAGTAGTGGGGCTAAGATGTGGGAAGGGGAAAGTAGTGGGGCTAAGACGTGGGAAGGGGAAAGTAGTGGGGCTAAGACGTGGGAAGGGGAAAGTAGTGGGGCTAAGACGTGGGAAGGGGAAAGTAGTGGGGCTAAGACGTGGGAAGGGGAGGCTAAGTAGTGTGGGGCTAAGATGTGGGAAGGGGAAAGTAGTGGGGCTAAGACGTGGGAAGAAAGTGGGGATAAGATGTGGGAAGGGGGAAGTAGTGAGGCTAAGATGTGGGAAGGGGAAAGTAGTGGGGCTAAGATGTGGGAAGGGGAAAGTAGTGAGGCTAAGACGTGGGAAGGGGAAAGTAGTGGGGCTAAGATGTGGGAAGGGGAAAGTAGTGAGGCTAAGATGTGGGAAGGGGAAAGTAGTGAGGGCTAAGATGTGGGAAGGGGAAAGTAGTGAGGCTAAGATGTGGGAAGGGGAAAGTAGTGGGGCTAAGATGTGGGAAGGGGAAAGTAGTGAGGCTAAGAAGTGGGAAGGGGAAAGTAGTGAGGCTAAGATGTGGGAAGGGGAAAGTAGTGAGGCTAAGATGTGGGAAGGGGAAAGTAGTGAGGCTAAGATGTGGGAAGGGGAAAGTAGTGGGGCTAAGATGTGGGAAGGGGAAAGTAGTGAGGCTAAGATGTGGGAAGTGGGAAGTAGTGGAAGATGTGGGAAGTGTAGTGCTAAGACGTGGGAAGGGGAAAGTAGTGAGGCTAAGATGTGGGAAGGGGAAAGTAGTGGGGCTAAGATGTGGGAAGGGGGAAGTAGTGGGGCTAAGATGTGGGAAGGGGAAAGTAGTGGGGCTAAGATGTGGAAAGGGGGAAGTAGTGAGGCTAAGATGTGGGAAGGGGGAAGTAGTGAGGCTAAGATGTGGGAAGTGGGAAGTAGTGAGGGCTAAGATGTGGGAAGGGGAAAGTAGTGAGGCTAAGATGTGGGAAGGGGAAAGTAGTGGGGCTAAGATGTGGGAAGGGGGAAGTAGTGGGGCTAAGATGTGGGAAGGGGAAATTAGTGAGGCTAAGTAGTGGGAAGGGGAAAGTAGTGGGGCTAAGATGTGGGAAGGGGAAAGTAGTGGGGCTAAGATGTGGGAAGGGGAAAGTAGTGGGGCTAAGATGTGGGAAGGGGGAAGTAGTGGGGCTAAGATGTGGGAAGGGGAAAGTAGTGGGGCTAAGATGTGGGAAGGGGAAAGTAGTGGGGCTAAGATGTGGGAAGAAAGTAGTGGAAGACGTGGGAAGTAGTGGGGCTAAGATGTGGGAAGGGGGAAGTAGTGGGGCTAAGACGTGGGAAGAGGGAAGTAGTGGGGCTAAGATGTGGGAAGGGGGAAGTAGTGGGGCTAAGACGTGGGAAGGGGAAAGTAGTGGGGCTAAGACGTGAGAAGAGGGAAGTAGTGGGGCTAAGATGTGGGAAGGGGAAAGTAGTGGGGCTAAGACGTGGGAAGAGGGAAGTAGTGGGGCTAAGATGTGGGAAGGGGAAAGTAGTGGGGCTAAGACGTGGGAAGAGGGAAGTAGTGGGGCTAAGACGTGGGAAGGGGAAAGTAGTGGGGCTAAGATGTGGGAAGGGGAAAGTAGTGGGGCTAAGACGTGGGAAGGGGAAAGTAGTGAGGCTAAGATGTGGGAAGGGGAAAGTAGTGGGGCTAAGAAGTGGGAAGGGGAAAGTAGTGAGGCTAAGAAGTGGGAAGGGGAAAGTAGTGGGGCTAAGACGTGGGAAGGGGAAAGTAGTGAGGCTAAGACGTGGGAAGGGGAAAGTAGTGGGGCTAAGACGTGGGAAGGGGAAAGTAGTGAGGCTAAGACGTGGGAAGGGGAAAGTAGTGGGGCTAAGATGTGGGAAGGGGAAAGTAGTGAGGCTAAGATGTGGGAAGGGGAAAGTAGTGGGGCTAAGACGTGGGAAGGGGAAAGTAGTGAGGCTAAGATGTGGGAAGGGGAAAGTAGTGGGGCTAAGATGTGGGAAGGGGAAAGTAGTGGGGCTAAGATGTGGGAAGGGGAAAGTAGTGGGGCTAAGATGTGGGAAGGGGAAAGTAGTGAGGCTAAGATGTGGGAAGGGGAAAGTAGTGAGGCTAAGATGTGGGAAGGGGAAAGTAGTGGGGCTAAGATGTGGGAAGGGGAAAGTAGTGGGGCTAAGATGTGGGAAGGGGAAAGTAGTGGGGCTAAGACGTGGGAAGGGGAAAGTAGTGGGGCTAAGATGTGGGAAGGGGAAAGTAGTGGGGCTAAGATGTGGGAAGGGGAAAGTAGTGGGGCTAAGAAGTGGGAAGGGGAAAGTAGTGGGGCTAAGAAGTGGGAAGGGGGAAGTAGTGGGGCTAAGACGTGGGAAGGGGAAAGTAGTGAGGCTAAGACGTGGGAAGGGGAAAGTAGTGAGGCTAAGACGTGGGAAGGGGAAGTAGTGGGGCTAAGACGTGGGAAGTGGGAAGTAGTGGGGCTAAGAAGTGGGAAGGGGAAAGTAGTGGGGCTAAGACGTGGGAAGGGGAAAGTAGTGAGGCTAAGACGTGGGAAGGGGAAAGTAGTGGGGCTAAGACGTGGGAAGGGGTAAGTAATGAGGCTAAGATGTGGGAAGGGGAAAGTAGTGGGGCTAAGATGTGGGAAGGGGAAAGTAGTGAGGCTAAGACGTGGGAAGGGGAAAGTAGTGAGGCTACGATGTGGGAAGGGGAAAGTAGTGAGGGTAAGATGTGGGAAGGGGAAAGTAGTGAGGCTAAGATGTGGGAAGGGGAAAGTAGTGGGGCTAAGATGTGGGAAGGGGAAAGTAGTGAGGCTAAGATGTGGGAAGGGGAAAGTAGTGAGGCTAAGACGTGGGAAGGGGAAAGTAGTGAGGCTAAGATGTGGGAAGGGGGAAGTAGTGGGGCTAAGATGTGGGAAGGGGGAAGTAGTGGGGCTAAGATGTGGGAAGGGGAAAGTAGTGAGGCTAAGATGTGGGAAGGGGAAAGTAGTGAGGCTAAGATGTGGGAAGGGGAAAGTAGTGAGGCTAAGATGTGGGAAGGGGAAAGTAGTGAGGCTAAGAAGTGGGAAGGGGAAAGTAGTGAGGCTAAGATGTGGGAAGGGGAAAGTAGTGAGGCTAAGATGTGGGAAGGGGAAAGTAGTGGGGCTAAGATGTGGGAAGGGGAAAGTAGTGAGGCTAAGATGTGGGAAGGGGAAAGTAGTGAGGCTAAGAAGTGGGAAGGGGAAAGTAGTGGGGCCGGGAGAGGTACGGGGCGGAACGGTGGGTGGGGAAGGGAAACGTGGGAATAATTATATCTGCCGTTCAACGACACACCTGTTTCATATACAATGACCCAGGTCTAATCATAATGTAGTAAAACTCAGAACAAGCAACACTAGCAGCTATAAAAGCAGTCATAAACTAAGTAAACACACAAAACGTGTTGCAATCATATTCATTAACACCTCTGTCGTGCAGGACGCAACACTTTGTGAAACAATTCAATAACATTTGTGAATAACGGTTCTGCAAGCAGACAAATAAAAGCCCTCCCCTGAAACAAGCGAAACTGTAGTCAAAGAGACCCGCTGTTGTGAAATAACTGAACATAAAGCAGAGGTGTGAGATTTGTTATTAACTGCTCTGCACATCCATTCATCATCGTAGTAAGTTCTTTATTAATGTGTATTTTTTTCCTGTGAAATTATTTTGCTGGTTTAATAAATATTGTTGTTATGTGTGGTTTTGTTGTTGTTGTTTTGTTCGTGTTTTTTTAGTGTTTTTTTTTAAAGAGTAGACTCGAGTTACCAGTGTGCAATTATTTTATATGAAATTTTGATAAATTGCATGCAGATTCACCTTGGGAAAGACAGTGCCTTTAAATGCGTTTGCACATAAGTTCACAGCTTTTGCATACCAGTGTGATTCAATTCATACTATTGTGTGCAACTAGCAAGAGAGAGAGAGAGAGAGAGAGAGAGAGAGAGAGAGAGAGAGAGAGAGAGAGAGAGAGAGAGAGAGAGAGAGCAGAAGCGTGCGTGTGTGCGTTGCACGTGTGCATGCCTCCATGTGTTTGCCTACGCGCGCTCACACGTACACATACGCACGTGTCTCAGTGTACGTGCGCGCGCGTTTGTTTGTTTAGTCGTTAATTTTGTTTTGTGGGTGGAGCTTTTGTGCACGCAATTTTGTGCATGTGGACATGCTTGTGCGCGTGGACATTGGCAGACTTTGCGCCAGCACGAAGTGTATGAAATTTGCTGGATTAATGTTTGTTGTTTATTTATTTGATTGTGACTAATCTAGCACAGGTCGTGCGAACACAAACTTCGATCACTTGCGCATGCAGACAAAAAGCCTGAATATACAAAGAGTGATCAACTCCCACCCTTTCAGCTACACTACAGGTGGGGATCATTGTGAACTACCTGCCTACTATATATATATATATATATTTAATACTTATATACACCTATCCATATATATATATATCTTATATATATATATCTTTAACACTTCCCACCTTCCTTTCTTTTCACCTTCCAGGTGGGAAGTGAGAAAGTTGGCTTCATTCTTTGCAAGGTTGGTATAGTAGTCTGCGAAGAAATCACTCTTTGTGATATTTAGGCTAATGATGAAGATCAGACACTTCACCGGCAACAGATGGTTCACTATTGATCATTACGTAGCTTTAAAACCACACAGCACAGTCAAACCTACAGCACATCTTGAAAATGTACAACAGATCAAGTAATTTAATCTCAGGTAATTTATTTTCTAAACCGAGAATATTATATATAAAAAGAATTAATACTGGATCTGAATTGATTAATATAATCTCATTCCAAATAAGGAAGGCAATTTGCTCTTCAAATATTTCCACGTGGACCTTGGAAATGCTATGATGAAAATACATGTTGTTATTTTTTGCCCTTTCCCCATGGCAACGGTGATACGCTAGTAGTAATATAACTTGCATATCACTGTGCTACCATGGGGAAAGAGCGAAAGATACCAACATGTATTGTGACCATTAGTGTGGGAAGGGGAAAGTAGTGGGGCTAAGACGTGGGAAGGGGAAAGTAGTGAGGCTAAGATGTGGGAAGGGGAAAGTAGTGGGGCTAAGATGTGGGAAGGGGAAAGTAGTGGGGCTAAGATGTGGGAAGGGGAAAGTAGTGGGGCTAAGACGTGGGAAGAGGGAAGTAGTGGGGCTAAGATGTGGGAAGAGGAAAGTAGTGGGGCTAAGATGTGGGAAGGGGAAAGTAGTGGGGCTAAGACGTGGGAAGGGGGAAGTAGTGGGGCTAAGATGTGGGAAGGGGAAAGTAGTGGGGCTAAGATGTGGGAAGGGGGAAGTAGTGGGGCTAAGATGTGGGAAGAGGGAAGTAGTGGGGCTAAGATGTGGGAAGGGGGAAGTAGTGTGGCTAAGATGTGGGAAGGGGAAAGTAGTGGGGCTAAGATGTGGGAAGGGGAAAGTAGTGGGGCTAAGATGTGGGAAGGGGAAAGTAGTGTGGCTAAGATGTGGGAAGGGGAAAGTAGTGAGGCTAAGATGTGGGAAGGGGAAAGTAGTGAGGCTAAGATGTGGGAAGGGGAAAGTAGTGGGGCTAAGACGTGGGAAGAGGGAAGTAGTGGGGCTAAGACGTGGGAAGGGGAAAGTAGTGGGGCTAAGATGTGGGAAGAGGGAAGTAGTGGGGCTAAGATGTGGGAAGGGGAAAGTAGTGGGGCTAAGATGTGGGAAGGGGGAAGTAGTGGGGCTAAGACGTGGGAAGGGGGAAGTAGTGGGGCTAAGATGTGGGAAGGGGAAAGTAGTGGGGCTAAGATGTGGGAAGCGGAAAGTAGTGGGGCTAAGATGTGGGAAGGGGGAAGTAGTGGGGCTAAGACGTGGGAAGGGGGAAGTAGTGAGGCTAAGATGTGGGAAGAGGGAAGTAGTGGGGCTAAGACGTTGGAAGGGGGAAGTAGTGGGGCTAAGATGTGGGAAGGGGAAAGTAGTGAGGCTAAGATGTGGGAAGAGGGAAGTAGTGGGGCTAAGACGTTGGAAGGGGAAAGTAGTGGGGCTAAGACGTGGGAAGGGGAAAGTAGTGGGGCTAAGATGTGGGAAGGGGAAAGTAGTGGGGCTAAGATGTGGGAAGGGGAAAGTAGTGGGGCTAAGACGTGGGAAGAGGGAAGTAGTGGGGCTAAGATGTGGGAAGGGGAAAGTAGTGGGGCTAAGATGTGGGAAGGGGAAGTAGTGGGGCTAAGATGTGGGAAGGGGAAAGTAGTGGGGCTAAGACGTGGGAAGAGGGAAGTAGTGGGGCTAAGACGTGGGAAGGGGAAAGTAGTGGGGCTAAGATGTGGGAAGGGGAAAGTAGTGGGGCTAAGACGTGGGAAGGGGGAAGTAGTGAGGCTAAGATGTGGGAAGAGGGAAGTAGTGGGGCTAAGATGTGGGAAGAGGGAAGTAGTGGGGCTAAGATGTGGGAAGGGGAAAGTAGTGAGGCTAAGATGTGGGAAGGGGAAAGTAGTGGGGCTAAGATGTGGGAAGGGGAAAGTAGTGGGGCTAAGATGTGGGAAGGGGAAAGTAGTGGGGCTAAGACGTGGGAAGGGGAAAGTAGTGGGGCTAAGATGTGGGAAGGGGAAAGTAGTGGGGCTAAGATGTGGGAAGGGGAAAGTAGTGGGGCTAAGATGTGGGAAGGGGAAAGTAGTGGGGCTAAGATGTGGGAAGGGGAAAGTAGTGGGGCTAAGATGTGGGAAGGGGAAGTAGTGGGGCTAAGATGTGGGAAGGGGAAAGTAGTGGGGCTAAGATGTGGGAAGGGGAAAGTAGTGGGGCTAAGACGTGGGAAGGGGGAAGTAGTGGGGCTAAGATGTGGGAAGGGGAAGTAGTGGGGCTAAGATTTGGGAAGGGGAAAGTAGTGAGGCTAAGACGTGGGAAGGGGAAAGTAGTGGGGCTAAAATGTGGGAAGGGGAAAGTAGTGGGGCGGGAGAGGTACGGGGCGGAACGGTGGGTGGGGAAGGGAAACGTGGGAATAATTATATCTGCCGTTCAACGACACACCTGTTTCATACACAATGACCCAGGTCTAATCATAATGTAGTAAAACTCGGAACAAGCAACACTAGCAGCTATAAAATCAGTCATAAACTAAGTAAACACACAAAACGTGTTGCAATCATATTCATTAACACCTCTGTCGTGTGGGACGTAACACTTTGTCAAACAATTCAATAACATTTGTGAATAACGGTTCTGAAAGCAGACAAATAAAAGCCCTCCCCTGAAACAAGCGAAACTGTAGTCAAAGAGACCAGCTGTTGTGAAATAACTGGACATAAAGCAGACGGGTGAAATTTGTTATTAACTGCTCTGCACATCCATTCATCATCATCGTAGTAAGTTCTTCATCAATGTGTATCTTTTTTCCTGTGAAATTATTTTGCTTGTTTAATAAGTATTGTTGTTATGTGGTTTTTGTGTGGGTTTTTTTTTGGTGCTTGTTCGTGTGTGTGTTTTTGTGTTTTTGTTTTTTTTTTTGTTTTTAGAGTAGACTCGAGTTACCAGTGTGCAATTATTTTATATGAAATGTTTGATAAATCGCATGCAGATTCACCTTGGGAAAGATAGTGCCTTTAAATGTGTTTGCACGCGCGTAGATGCGTGCATGCAATTAAGTTCACAGCTTTTGCATACCAGTGTGATTCAATTCATACTATTGTGTGCAACTAGCAAGAGAGAGAGAGAGAGAGAGAGAGAGAGAGAGAGAGAAGAGAGAGAGAGAGAGAGAGAGAGAGAGAGAGAGAGAGAGAGAGAGAGAGAGAGAGAGAGAGAGAGAGAGCGAGCGAGCATATGCGTGCGTGTGTGCGTTGCACGTGTGCATGCCTCCATGTGTTTGCCTACGCGCGCTTACACGTACACATACGCACGTGTCTCAGTGTGTGTGCGCGCGCGTTTGTTTGTTTATTCGTTAATTTTGTTTTGTGGGTGGAGCTTTTGTGCACGCAATTTTGTGCATGTGGACATGCTTGTGCGCGTGGACATTGGCAGACTTTGCGCCAGCACGAAGTGTATGAAATTTGCTGGATTAATGTTTGTTGTTTATTTATTTGATTGTGACTAATCTAGCACAGGTCGTGCGAACACGAACTTCGATCACTTGCGCATGCAGACAAAAAGCCTGAATATACAAAGAGTGATCAACTCCCACCCTTTCAGCTACACTACAGGTGGGGATCATTGTGATCATTGTATATATATATACTGCCTATATATACATATATATATATATATATATATATATATATATATATATATATATATATATATATTATATATATATATATATATATACCATCTTTAACACTTCCCACCTTCCTTCTTTTCACCTTCCAGGTGGGAAGTGAGAAGTCTTGGCTTCATTCTTTGCAAGGTTGGTATAGTAGTCTGCGAAGAAATCACTCTTTGTGATATTTAGGCTAATGATGAAGATCAGACACTTCACCGGCAACAGATGGTTCACTATTGATCATTACGTAGCTTTAAAACCACACAGCACAGTCAAACCTACAGCACATCTTGAAAATGTACAACAGATCAAGTAATTTAATCTCAGGTAATTTATTTTCTAAACCGAGAATATTATATATAAAAAGAATTAATACTGGATCTGAATTGATTAATATAATCTCATTCCAAATAAGGAAGGCAATTTGCTCTTCAAATATTTCCACGTGGACCTTGGAAATGCTATGATGAAAATACATGTTGTTATTTTTTGCCCTTTCCCCATGGCAACGGTGATACGCTAGTAGTAATATAACTTGCATATCACTGTGCTACCATGGGGAAAGAGCGAAAGATACCAACATGTATTGTGACCATTAGTGGATCTCGATGTTGCTCTACTGTGCATCGTGATGTTTTTCCAAGATCGGGCTCAGCCAGACTAAACCCAGAATTAGTGTGGCTAGTTGGACTGAACAAGTGATGTGAAGACAGGTCCATGTGTTTAAGCGGTTCTTCTGAAAGTATTCACAGATTTACAGATTTACCGATGCTATAGGCTGTAAAAACCTTTTGCCCTCGATAGTGTAATTTCTTTGTACAGAGCTTGATTGACTTTATTGCCCATGGATTTAGTGTTGACGTTTAGTGTATAACTAACACTCAATTTTACAATTTAATGCATGTTCAAATTGGTAGAAAACATTAGTGTTGCTAATTCCTTATCAATGTGATTTTTAAAGGCATTTACAGGTTCTTTATTAGGTTATTTTATTCCCTGACCGACACTGCAGGTATCTGTAGTTGAATATTGATATTTTGGTATTAGGTATATTCTAGTCACGGAGACTTATTTTTGTGAAATTCGGGCTACTCTCCCCCGGAGAGCGCGTCGCCGCAAAGTGCAGCGCCTACACTTTGTTTTGGGGGGTGGGTGGGCACAGGGTGAGGAGGGGGTGTTAGCATATTTGGAAAACCTAGCTATCAATTTTGGCCATACTAGGCAGCGGGATTTATCCATGCTCTTAATGACGTTTAACTGCTGTGAGATTTTCACCGTGCACATAAAAGCGTCAACTTCATCGGGTTCAGAATAGCTTTAAGTCTCCATACGAAGGACTCGTCGTTCAGTTGTTCGATTTTTCTGTCCCAAACTAGAAGACCCAAGGGCAGACAGGACAGGGGAATTAGAAACCGGGTAACGAACGCTGACAAGTTGTAAGCATTACATTTTGGCAGGAGAAACGGTATGAACGAACCCCACGCTGAAAACGGTCTACAATAACTACTCTGATCGGATCTCCAAGAAAGCGCAATAAAGCACAATCGTGTCACTTTAATCTCAAGAACATAGCAAAATCTTTAATTGTATCTGCAAGCTTCCTCTTCTTTATATTCGTACATCATCATGATCACCAATGTGTTTTCCGTGTCCCA
>CM065690.1:50088812-50130750 GCA_017654935.2 Phymorhynchus buccinoides
CTACATTGGAACCTTTTTGTATAAGAACCTGAAAAGCATCACCCAAATGGGTCTTTTAATTAATTGGGAGGAGTTGTTAGATGGGATAATTTTAATAACTACAAAGAAGCAATGTGCCATGGAACATCATATTGTTATATATGTGGTTGTGTGACTTGGTGGTGATGCTCCTCGTCAGTGCATAATCTGGATATAATGTCCTATTTTAATTCAAATTCATAGAAAAAAAAATCTTTGATGTTATCAACATTTCAAAATGCAGTCAAAAATATTTTGCAGTCCTTTACATCATTATATTGCCTGGTATTATTGATTAAAATCTGAAGTTATGAACTTGTTATATGTCTTTCGTTATACAATTATTTAATTTTGTTATTTCATCTATTGAGCCTACATTTTTTAGTTATTACTTAGAATTTGAAGCTTCATATTATATTGTTTTCTTTTATAGGCATCCCGCCATGCCTCTGTCCTAGGACTCTGTGTATTTTGTATTGTATAAATTATGTAACACCCTTTTTGCAATATTTTTAAGAATCATCTGTAAGATCATTAGACTTTCGCTGATCATAATCAGCTATACAGTGGATACAACTCTTTCTGATTTTGAAACGACACCTGATGTTCAAGCGTCCTTCAAGGGTATGTCGTAATGTCAAAACATGTAATTGATGAATGAAGACAAATCTCCAGTTAAATTGAACAGAAAAATCAAGGCATCATAACAATGACAGCAATAACTGTAATATACTCTCTGTTGACAGGTCCCTACTCGTCATCTTTTGATAAGATAGGTGACTCAGATTATTATTTTGTTCCTTCTGTCAAAAACCTGGGCGTCACTATCGATTCCAACCTGACAATGAAAACACATGTGAACAATGTCGGGGCATAAAATAGCCTAATTCTTCAACTCGATAGAATAAGTTTCAAATCACAAACCTCCTTACCTACTCAGCAAGCACAAACTCTGATCCTGTTCTGTTCGTAGGCTAGACTATTGTATCGCTTCGGTTATTTGGTGTTGGCCTGCAGTAGGCTCAATCGCATAAAGTTTAGCAAAGAATGTTCAGCTGCAAGATTGATTTTCAAAGCAAAAAAGACATGAATAGCGCACGCTCCAGCTACTTCACTGGCTTACCAAGTTCCGCTCAATATAAATTGCAGTAAAAAGTGTCATTCCTCACTTTCAACTGTATTAAAGGAACTGCCCCTAATCAGTATCCCAGCTGACATTGTACAAAGCTATACTGCGAATCTCGCGTCAACTCTAGATCTTGCCTCCCGACTCATGCCTGCTCTCCACTCCTCGTATTAACACTAAATCTTTCATTGAATCTTTCCTTTTTCTCCTCTAATCGATACTCTAGTCTCCCCGTTCTGGAATAGTTTGGTATGCCATCTAGTGTTCGAGGGCTTGTCACTCTTCCTCTGTCCAGGTGGTCTTTTCAACACTTTTCTGAAACTACTCTGAAGAGAAGATAATGCATTTATTTCATATCGAGAAGAATGAATGAATGAAAAATGGTTGTTTTAATACGTCCTTCTTCAGTCATAGACACTATGGGACATTTGTAGATACAAAGATGGTTGGAAGCAATACTGGAGGACAATGCCGCAGAGGGCAATGCAACACCAGTAAAGGTCCAAAAATGTTGTTAACAATTACAGATATGTGGTAGGCAGTAACCATACAACCATTGCCTCGGCTAAACCTTCATCGGCTATTTATCTGCCACACAAATATTTATTTCATATCGACGAGTGGAGGGGGACGAAAATGGAGTTTTTAAACCGTGCCTCTTGGTCTGAATCAGACCCACATGGGACATTTGTAAATAGCAAATATGGTGGGGCACAATACTGGATGGCAATGTCCCCCCGGTGGTCGTTTGCAAAAGGAATGGCATACGAAACGCAGTAAAGTCCCAAGTTTTGTATTAATACAGATAGCTGTAGTCGGTGACGCACGCCTCTGGTTAAACCTCATGCGGCTATGGCACCGCCAACAAGTTAGTAAATGATTTATTCTCATATCAACAGTCTCAAATCAATGTTGTCTTAATGGAGACTTAATTATTAAATGATTATTTTTAATGTTTATATTGATTAATAGCTTGTCTTCATGTTATTATTTTTTTTCTCTGCTCTGTCATTGTATATGTTTCTCATGGATGTTAGTGTTTATGGCCTTTGTTCAGGTCACTTAGAGGACCCTGCCAAGTTAGTTAAGCGCTCTAAAAAACCAGTTCATGTATTATTATTATTATTGGAAAGGAGTTTATATGGGGGAGGGTTCTGTAAGGCGAGTCCGCACTGTATATGTACTGAGAGTGTGTGTACTGTGTGTGTGTGTGCGTGTGTTGGGCAGGGTCAACACACAGATAATCTTGAGGAGTTTTTGAAGAACGGGAAGTACATTGTCTGTGAAAGTCAGCTGAGGACACTCCTCAGTGGCGTGTGCAGGAAGTGTTGGCAGAGCCATGCCAAGTGCTGAAAAGGGAGAGTGTGGCACAAGTGTTGAGTCAACAGGCCATTGCCAGTGGCGGGTTTATTCTTCTCCTGGGGGCTTCTCAGCCCTAGAGTCCCAGGCATGCTACGCCCTGGTAAACCTTGTGCTGGCAGCAGCTAGCTTCCTTCTTCGCTGCCTGTTCAACGAGCACCACACGCCTGCTGGACGTCTTCAATTTGCCAACATTGCTGTTTCGGCAGGCAAACTTACGACCGATTCAGGGGGCTTACCTGGGTGTGCCAGCTCTGCAGTAGGCGCTAATCTGTGGCCCCAGTGCCAGGATAAGCTCTTTGTGGCGAAGAGCAAGGGCAGGCGTGTGAAGCTGGCTGGAGACGGTGCGGCTGCGACTCTCCTAGGGGGGCATTGCGCAAAGTACTTGCAGCTACACGCTGATGGATGCGGAGACATCTGAAATTTCTCCACGTACAGGCTTGACAGGTAAATCTTATCTTTCTTTTGTTTAATTGGCTCAATGCATCCTCCTTTCGCAATCATCTCATAGTGGCATCAAACTGCAGTATGGCACCTAAGCTATATTTAGTATAAAGTAGAGAAAAATCATGAAGTAATTTATACCGGCAATGTATCGCTTCAGGCTAAAGGAAAATCTTTCAAAACAATTCTAGAACAAAGCAGAAGAATGGACGCAAGTAGGCAGAAAGATAGATGATGACAAAAAAAAAAAAAAGTAGCAAAGGAAAAAAGGCAGAGTCAAACACAGAATTTCTTCTGGAAAATTGGAGGAGCTAACCTGGTATTTGTATGAAAGTACCCCGCCTGGAAATCCCTAAGGATGGTAGAGGTAAGTTTGTTTACTATTATACATCATATTGTTATTCCTGGCCTTGCACACATGACCCACTATAGTTTTTTCCAAAATGTTATGCTTTATTCCAAATGTCATGGAAACATTGACCAAAAGCATTGACGTTGACTTACAGTTATGCAACACTTCACGTACTTTTCCAATTTGAAGCATTTTGTGAATACATACATTAACAATTAAATAACATAACTTAGGTGCCTCACAATAAACTAAAAATTAAAAATATTACTGTAAGTTAGGCCTCTCTCTGCTCTCTCGTCTAGCTCCTGCATGATAACATGAAATTAGATAATTTCCAACAAATAAACTTGAAAAAAAAAAACTACACACAAAAACAAAAACAAAAAAACACAATCTATCCGGGGCACTCAACCACTCCTAGTACCTACGGCAGTGCAAACTATTACATATCCTTCTTTGTTTCACGGGTACCTATCACATAGATCTAATAACTTTGTTTTTAGGGGGGAATAATCTGAGTCATAGACATATTATTGTTTTTAATCATATTGAAAAAGGGCAGATGTAACGGTGCAAGTCTTCTCTATGTAAATTATGTTACGCAAACAAAAGCTTTTAAATTTTTTTTTTATTTAACTCATTTCCAACGCTCATAGTGGCAGCCGACAAATTTTCGCGCAGCGACCGTCCCTTTAATTTCCTTATCAATCTAAAACTATTATCGACTAAACTATGTTTTATTCAAAGCTATTTGCGTCAGAATGATCGTGCTATTCGTTGCAAGAAGGCGATTTTAAATGTTTGCAAGGCACGTGCATTGTCGTATTTTGGTCTGTTTTGTAAATAAAACTAGCACCTCTCTTTCATAACCATGTCAGTGCTTGGAGTGGCAGCCCGTAAGAAGGCAAATGGGTCAGAGGGCACATTGGGTTAATGGGTATGGCACGTAAGCAGCATGCGGTGATGCGCGTCTCTGTGGAGAGGAGCCATGAATTTTACTGAGATAAGTCTCTGGTGACTGTGAAATACAAATCCAAACATCTTCATGCTGAGAATCCCATTTGCCCGATGTAAAAGCCAGATTCACAATTTCGTCATGCCATGGAGATAGTAAGGCCTGAAGACCGGTCTCCAGAAGGTGTCTGAAGAGTGTGTGTCAGCCACCTTCATCACTGACTGACGCTACATACCAGTGGTCAAGAAGTTCATGGCAGACAACCACTCCCGAGACCATGATCAGCCCATCATCCATCACTTTGACATATGGCACCTGTCCAAAGGTAAGTGGCATCTAGTTACTGGCAGGCATCATAAATACGTATTTATTAAAATGTCTTTAAACCTCCAGCAGTGTTATAACGTTGAATCTGTACCTTACACCTGCTTGATTTCTATTGTTACTGTATGTAGACACTAAAAATAGACACTCAAAACTTATATCATCTAAATTATTATAGATTGTATATACCTGAATGAGATCTCCTTTTCATGTATGTAATTTTAATAATTTTAACCTCTCTTGATAGTTAACAGTTCTTCAACATTTAACAGTTTTTGTTGCACTGTGCACTCTTTCAATAGCCACTGGTAAGGGTACTATATTGCTGTATTCCAGATGTGGACGCACCATAGCCTTGTACACAAAAAAAAATGTTTTTCCTTGTTTAAATAAGTATTGTTTTTAAAAAAGGCAATTGTCAGCATTAGAAAGGGTCCAAAGACATTTAGCAACAAAATTAATTAAAGGCGTTAGTCACCTACATTGCAAACACAGAGTAAGGAAGTTGAAATTACCATCTCTGAAATAAAAAAAGAATTCGTGAGGATCTGATAAACACATACAGAATGTTTTACAGTGATAACATATATTAATAAATCTTTTGGTCCAGCTAACAAATGACGTCAACCTGGACCTCAAGATGTCCCGTAACAGTGATTTAAAAATACTAACCCAGTATAGCCCAAACTAATAATATAAAAAAAAATTCTAACGAGAGTAACAAAGTTTTGGAATACTCTTCCTGCACATATTAAAACGAGCACAGAATCTAACACAATTCCAAAAACCTCCTTGGTAAATACAAGCCATCTCAAAACTACAATATGAGCATGACTGAAAGGCAGATTTTCCAAAAATAAAACAAAAACATCTCAGCTGTGTAAAAGTTGAAACAAAAATGACATAACAGTGAAGAGGCCACGAGGCCTAATGTCCTAATTGACCTGAACAAAAATTATTTTCATTAACCGTAACATTTGGCTTGCTTTGTTTATAGCCTTTTGAATGTCATTCCCCTTGTCTTTCCTATGACTCGTCTATTTCCTCCTTTCATTTCCTTCTGTCTGTTTAAACTATTTCCCAATGGAGATACTGTGGAGGGCGTGTGGGTATAGTGGGAATTTTTGGGTGAAAGGAAGGGTCAGTATGAATAGTTTCCCCACCTTCTGGCAGTTCTGTCATAGCAACTTCCTCTTGGACTCTGACTTTTTCATTTTATCAGCTACTATTTTTTCTGACTAATTGGCCCAATTTTCCTGACTTATTTTTAAAAAAATCTTCTGATTAATTTTCTCCTTTGAGCTCTTACAAAATCAGAATAGGTTGGCTGCATGCAGCAGGAAAACAAGTGGAAAATGGAAACTAAACACATGTACATGCCTCACCCATTATGGCCTGGGAGTGTTAAAGAATAATGTCTTAAGTATTTCCGATTACTTTAATAAGCAATTTTTGAATATTAACTTGTCTTTCTTTTGTTCTTAAATGTGTAATCTTAGGCATTATTTGCCAGTAGCGCTATTGTGCATATGAGCTATAGAAATACATCTATGTGTGTTGCAGACTACATAAACGATCTGTTTAAGGCCGTGAAACATCTTCGGCAGAGTTACCCCAGCTACAAGAGGGCAAGGGACGCCCATCAGGACTACCGGCTGTCGCTACCACAGCCCTTGAGTAGGACAGCACCACCTGTTGACAAGGCAGCTCTTGTTGCACAACACCAGGCACGAATCAACAGGATAGCTGCTGAACAGTGAGCCTTCACAGTTGATTTAGGCATCGTAATGTGTGATAACAGTTGCCTTGTCAACCATTTCTTCTCAACTTGTCTGGGAATTACTGATATAATCGGACACAAGGAGCACAGCACAGTGGCATCTAGGCATCAACAAACACTTTCTGACTGAAACTATCAAGTTCACTCTTTCAGTCTATTTCGTCCTGCATTCTGAATCTGTGGAATATATAGTCATCAAAACCTGGACATTTTGAAAAGATATGTTTAAAAATGTAAAAATATTGATCGTTGTTCATTTGTATCTAAAAACATGACATTGGACTTTACTCAGAGAATATTACACAGGTGCAAAACTCATGATTGTGTTTAGCATTGAGCTCTACACAGTTACAAATGCTGTATTAAACTTTGTTCTTTTTAAACCTTTTGCTGTGTTATTAAATGTTGTTTTTTTAACTGAAAATGCAGTTTCAATATTTATAAAACCGATATTAATAAGACTGACAAGATGTAATAAAGATATTTCAAATTGATAGGATTATGTACAGAACGTCTACTGTATTTCACACAAAGACCAGTTTAATATGCCTGTTCAAGAATATATAATTGATACATGTATAATGAAAACAAAGTGGTTTTCTTAAAGACTATAATACTGTGTTTGTTGAGTTTTTTTGTGCTAACGTCTCATCAGCACTGAAAGTTTACATTAATGAGGAAACATAGACCTGAAAATGTTTATACTGATGGATGATTCAGGGGCCATGCTAAAACTTTATTAATATTTTTTTTCATTTTAAAATTTATTCATGCCTGTATGAACCAAATTGATAACTAAGTTTGTCAAATCTGCCCCTCCGCACACACACAAAATGGGTGGCACTGCGCTGGCAGCATAATTGCTCTAGAAATGAGCAGCATGAGATACACAGAGATCAGAGTATGTGACATTAACCCTTTCACTGCCAATGTCGCATTTTTGCACCACAATGGTTTAACACCCATGTGTCACTAAAAGGCATCAAATCAGGGCTTGTTATCTGACAAGACCCTATTTTCTTAATTTTGGGAGGTAAGGATAGGTCTCCAATGTTATACATTTCACAGATAAATTCCCAATACATGTACTGCAGATAATTTTTATTTCTTCCCTGTTCAGTTTAATGGTATTGTTTTGATTAAAACATGACTGGTGGCGAAAGGGTTTAAAATACCACATGCTGAAAAAAGGGGTGGGGTTGGGGTGGGTATGTGGGAACTTTGTAGGAAGCCGAGTTTTGTGTGCTCTTGGACTAAAGTAAAAGTTCCTGAAGACTGGGTCTTCCTGTCTTCCTGGGGATGGGTGATGATGAGTAGACTGGGGATGAGTGATGATGAGTAGACTGGGTCCTCCTGTCTTCTGGGGGATGAGTGATGATGAGTAGACTGGGTCCTCCTGTCTTCTGGGGATGAGTGATGATGAGTAGACTGGGTCCTCCTGTCTTCTGGGGGATGAGTGATGATGAGTAGACTGGGTCTTCCTGTCTTCCTGGGGATGAGTGATGATGAGTAGACTGGGTCCTCCTGTCTTCTGGGGGATGAGTGATGATGAGTAGACTGGGTCCTCCTGTCTTCTGGGGGATGAGTGATGATGAGTAGACTGGTTCTTCATCTTCCTGGGGATGAGTAGACATAATAGAGGTTTATAAAATTGTGCATGGTTTGCATGATTCCCCAACTACTGCACCTCTTTTCCACTTATCTAGTCATAATACTACTCAGGGACACAATTTTAAACTAACCCAAACACTAATCAACACCAGACAGTTTCATTCATTCTTTACTAATAGAATAACAAATTTAAAGAGAACTGAATGCTGGGACATGATGTCTGAAAAAGGAAAAGTGTAGAGAACAAATATAACAGGTCCCAGGACTGATCCCTGTGGCACACCACAGGAAACAGAGGCTGGGGCAGAGTTGGTGTCCTGAATGGAAACAATCTGGGTATGGTTAGAAAGATAAGAGGTGAACCACTGGAGAACTGTACCACTGATGCCGAAGACAGATTCCAAACGAGAAAGAATAGTGTTGTGGTCAATGGTATCAAACGCTGCTGAAAGGTCCAAAAGAATCAGAACTGAGTTTTCCTTCATCAAGAGAAAGAAGAAAATCATTAACAACCTTTACTAAAGCAGTTTCAGTACTGTGACTTGGTCTGTAAGCTGACTGAAAAGGATTGAATAAATCATTAGAATTGAGATGGTCAGAAAGCTGTGAGAGAACAATCTGTTCTATGATCTTTGACAAACAAGATAAATTTGAGACAGGTCTGAAATAAATTATTGTGGTCTAGTGAGGGCTTTTTGAGTAGAGGTTTGACAATGGCAGTTTTGTAGACATCAGGAAAGAGACGACAGTGAATCATTGATTATTTTGGTTAGTACAGGTAACACAACATCCAAACATTCATACAGCAGAGAAGTGGGAATGGGGTCAAGGTCACATGTTTTGGGTGCAGACTTTTTCAAGATCATCAACACATCTTCTTTGGTGACAGGAGAGAAGTGAGAGAGTGAACTGCCAGTGAAAGGTTTGCCTAGTGGTTGAGAATCTGTCAGCTGTTAATCAAGTTCATTTCTGATTGTTTCAACTTTCTTGCAAAATAAATCAGAAAAGATGTTAGGCAGAGTGGAAGGAGGATAGATAGTGGGCAGTTGGGCAGATTTTGTGCGAGCAGACAGGCTGTTAGTAATATGATAGAGTTCTTTGCTGGATTTGGCCTCAGAGATCTTGCTAGTGTAAAAAAGAGTCTTAGCTTTGCCAACAAGAAAAGAAACAAAGTTCTTAGCTTTAGTGTGGATTTGTTTGAGAACAGTCAGTCCACCCTTTCCCTGCTCCTCCGCTCGTCTCCACTGGTCCTCTGTACGTCTCCGCTCCCTCTTTGCTTCCACAAGCTCGTCACCCAGAAGCCCGAACCAGGGACTGGTGGCCTTTAAAAATCGGATTGACAAAATATACTTTTTCTACAAATTTGGATGTATATAAAAAACAAAGCTAAGTGTTAGTATACACTCAAGCCAAAAATAAATCCACAGGCAAATAAAATGTTTAAAAAACAATTGATATTTGATACAAAAATCACCACTAATGAGGGCAAAAGGCTTATAGCCTATAGCCTTATGTGATGTGATGTGATGAGTGATGACGCATAGACTGGGTCTTCCTGGGGTTGAGTGATGACGAGTAGACTGGGGATGATTGATGATGAATAGACTGGGTCTTCCTGGGGATGAGTGATGATGAATAGACTGGGTCTTCCTGGGAATGAGTAGACTGGGGATGAGTGATGATGATTAGACTGGGTCTTCATCTTCCTGGGGGTGAGTGATGATGAGTAGACTGGGTCTTCCTGTGGATGAGTGATGATGAGTAGACTGGGTCTTCCTGTCTTCCTGGGGATGAGTGATGATGAATAGACTGGGTCTTCCTGGGAATGAGTAGACTAGGTCTTCCTGGGGATGAGTGATGATGATTAGACTGGGTCTTCATCTTCCTGGGGGTGAGTGATGATGAGTAGACTGGGTCTTCCTGTGGATGAGTGATGACGAGTAGACTGGGTCTTCCTGTCTTCCTGGGGATGAGTGATGATGAGTAGACTGGGGATGAGTGATGAGTAGACTGACTGGGGATGAGTGATGACGAGTAGACTGGGGATGAGTGATGATGAGTAGACTGGGTCTTCCTGTCTTCCTGGGGATGAGTGATGACGAGGTAGACATGGAGTGGATCTGGACACAGTACACAGTTGATCTGGCTCTGGTGATGATTTGCATTGGTTGGTTCAGGTCGATCCGTTGTTGAGGGATGAAGATCCTCTGTTGTTAGCAAGGATTGTCACCGGTGAGCACTGAAAGTATTTCTAAGTTGTTTTTCTTCTTCTTCCATTACGAATGTCCACCTGCCGTTTATCGGCAATTATTGACATACAGAAGAAGAAGAATAAAAATTGAAGCCTACCACTAGGAATCCCTGGTTTTCAATATTTGTTTGGTGCCTATTTTGTGTGGTATGTATTAGCAATAAACATGCTTCTTGAAACCCCCCCGTGTGGATACCGGGGGTCTTTTGTATAAATATTTCTCCCACCTTTTGGACGTTCTGTGCTTTTAACTTCTTCTAATCTGTCACTCTATTTGAATCTGCCTTTTCCCTTTGCTTACTGTCATCTACTGTCTTTCTGCCTTACCGGTCCATTCTCCTTTCTTTTTTTCACAAAACGCTTTAAAAAACATTTCCTCCAGCCAAAGTCACACTTGCTGGGCCTATTTATTAGGCGCATAACAGCAGCATAATGCATCTGCACTCATAATTGACAGGAAACTGTCTAAGCGATTGACAAAGAAGAAAAGAAAACAACTTTTTTTTGAAAAGCCAATTTGTTAGTATTATTTGGTCATTTTTATTTGATTACACACCATTTGAATTTGATAAAATTGTTGCTTTGCAATTTATCATACATTTTTCAAAATGTGACAATGAATAATAATATATGGAATAAACACCATGTTTGTAATTTTAAAGTATTCAAACAATTATGCTTTTTTTGGCTATTGCCACATCAAACAGTAAATTGAAATGTAGGATATATACTGTTTACACCCCAAATAGGGGATATTGCGTTTTGTAAGATCACCATGGCTTCAATAATAAAATTATAAGTTTTTTCAATTTGAGAGCAAACGTATGTTATTTCTTGAGCTTAAAATTGACTAAATTAATTTCAAAATGTCACGTAATTGACAGAGGAGACAGACATCAATGGGTGCAACATTCAAAAAAATAGTTGTAAAACTGTTGAAAATGTGTTGGGCCACGGTTTCTTGCAATGCATAGACATCTGATTGAAAATGGTCTTGGGATCTTGTAAACCAAATGTCCCATATGTGCCTTCCCAGGTCGAGAGGACGTAAAATCCAAATTACTGTACTCTTGTAAACCATGGGTTTCATAGATATGAAGGGGATCTTTCACAAAATGTGCTCTGTGGAGACGCGTATTGTCATTTAGGAGGTTGAAATTTGCCCAAAGCTGGCATTTTAGAATTTCAGCTTGCATCATTGTAACGATCATACGATGATATAGGGACACCAGGAAAAACCATTAATCCTCCAGAAAACATTCAGGAGGCTGTTCTAGATCATGACGAAGCATTGCCTTGAATGTCTTTTAGCAAACTGGCCCATCAATCTGTTAACTGTGTAAAGGTGTTTCGTTATTTCGACTAACACACCCACTGATGTTTATTCAAATTATTGCCTCTGGTAATAACGTGACACTTTAAAATTGATTTCTTTCTTTGATTTTACAGCCAAAAAAAGGAATTTTTATTATTTTCACATGAAATTAAGTTCATGGTCTGTTTATTAAACCCATGGTGACATTGCAAAGTCAATATGCCCTAATTTTGGTGATAAGTGTGTATGTTTAATTTTTCGCATTATCGTTATTCATTGTTAAAAAAGATACATAACATTAATAAGTGACCATATTTGTGATAGGGTTAAAGATTTTGGCCAAACTGTAGATTTGATCAACTACCATCCCCCCCCCCATTTACCACCCCAACCCACACAAAGTTGACGGGTCTCAATCTTGAAGTTTGGTTCTTTTATTTTCATGACAATTACCCTAAGCTGATTAAAACCTATCCTTTTCCTGGGAACAGCAGAATGTTGCTTCACAGTGGAAAGTTTCCATGTAAACATTTCATGTGGGAAATTTAAATTGAAACTTTTTCACAATTTTATTTTGATCACTCAAACTTGTATGCATCGCATGAAAACCCAAGTTATGTAATAGTATTACCAGAAAGCCTAAATGTTATACAAAGTGATTACTTCCCAGCCTACCAACCTTGCAAAGAATGAACTTATGAAGCCAACTTTCTCACTTCCCACGTGGAAGGTGAAAAGGTGGGAGGTGTTAAATTTGAATACGAATGTTTAAAGAGGGTAAACGGATAAGCGCATGCTTCTTTACACCATGCCCTAGAGGGAAAAAAGCAAAAGTAAGTATAAATTTAAAAAAATAAAATAAAATATAAAAATCATTACGAATAGAAAATAACACCAGGCATGTTCACAGTAAATTGAATAACATGAAACAAAATTCAAGTTCAAATGAACAGCTCATTCACGTACTCGCGCACGCACACACACACACACACACACACACACAAATACAGTATACCCCACAACCATGCAAAACATGCATTCATACTCTCTTGTGGTGTGTGCGAACACACAGGTGCAAATATGCTCATGCAATACAGAACACTAATAAGCCTACGTTATAGAGAACAGTATATTTATTTTAAAAAACAGCTAATATTTCAAGGAATTTATTAACTTCTCTCTTCTAGCGCCATGTATATTTTTAATATTTTGGTTGTCCCTTGCATCTCAACTGACAAGAAGGGGTAACTATTTTTTTCGAGTGTGCATGCGTTGATTCAGTGGAAGAAACGGTGACATAAGCTCTAAAAATAGACAAACACATGGCAGGGTACTTGGCAGTGAATGTCTTTGCATTTGGTGGGAGTGCAGAGTGATGTACTGGGCGAATGTATTCGCCCCTGGTGCTATCTACGAGGTGTTTTTGATATGTTATTTTAAAGGATGAGACACTTATTAGGTTTTTACTGCTATTTTCCAATTCATTCCATAGTTTGCTACCGGAGTATGGAAGGGATGTCATAAACAGGTTTGTTCTAGGGCGAGGAATATAAATTATACTTTTGTTACGAATGTTAGTAATAGGAAATCGTTTGCATAGATAGGCCGGTGTCAGTTTATACATAATTTTGTACATGAAAATAACTTTGTTGAGGTAAAACTTAGTCTGAGGGATGAATGCCTTAGAAGTTCCTTATAATGACTATTTTGAAGTGAAGAAGGTTTAAGAAGAAAGTATGGCAACTGAGACAGTGAATGAGTTCACAATGATCACCACCTGTAATGTAGGTGAAATGGTGGGAGTAAACAAATCAGCTTTAGTCAGCTGCAGACTACAAACTCTTCGTATATTCGTGCTTTTACTTACCAATTATCAAACCGCATACTTGAAGCCAGCATGTCTCTCTGAGGGATACTTGGCCCTGATTGCAGTAACAAGACATGCTGGCAGAGGGATCCTGTTGCCCTTGCCCAGTGTCGACCGCCAGATCCAACGCACAAAGTTGCAGTAGGCAACATGCCTGTAGGTTCTGAAATTGAATACCATGTAACCAGTACATTATGATTTAAAAAAACATTATGCTGTCCGGATACTGGGAAATGAAGATCAGTGGTTTAAATTATTAATTACTAACCATTATTACAGCAAAACTCAGTTATTAAAGGGGAGTTGATATTGAAGGGAGGTAGTTGTTTGTTTGCTTATATCCGAAACTCAGATATATGTTTCTGATATAAGAAGACATTTTGAAGTTTTCTTTCTTATAACCGAGTTGAATGGAAAAAAGTGGTAAAAATAAAAGAGAAAAAAGGAAATTAAAGACAAACAGAAACATAAAACGAAGAGAAAATGCTTGTACATGTACCTATTTTGGTGCATTTAAAAAAGGAAAAGGAAAGGAAGAAAAGATAAAAAAAAAAAAAGAACAGAACAGAAAATTACAAACAAAAATGAAAGCAGAAGTGTTCGTGAGTTGCATGATGAGCAAGCAAGATAGCACAGAGCAGATGAATGATTGGGTGTGGTGTGAGAGTAACATATTTGTTTAAATGTAAATTTCTGTTTCATGTTTTTAATTAATATTTTAATTTCAATGTGTTTATGGCCAGGTCGGCACATTATTTTATAACATCCACAAACTTCTTGTAAAATTGTTCCCATTTTGGAACAGGTGGGGAAGGAGTGTGGATGGGAAAACAAATGAAGTAAAATTATTCTTACTTGTGTGGTCTCCTATGCTCATAATCGTCTTTCCATTTACTCCTGGCCAGTCTCTTCAAGAGGACAATCGTTGATTCAATGCTGTGTCTGAAGAACAAAGAAGAAAATACCAGTATTTTCATTAAAGAATAGTATTCTGTATGACAATAACTTCAGGTGAGAAAATGCAAAATATGTTTAGTGTCTGAAGTAACATGATTTCAATAACTTATGGCATAAAAATTACTGGTAGGGTTTTACACTTTCCAAGTAAGGGACTTGGAGCAATGAAGAAGAAGTGTAAATTTGTGAGAACATCAGCAGCAAGTAACACACTTTCATAAAAATTAAATTACCTTCACCAAAGTAACACTCACACACAATGTATAAGATAATTTTGCAAAGGCATGTCAATAAATTATAAACAGTTATCCAAACATATCTTTTTTGTAAAGGCATTTTCAATTTATAATTTGTGCTGGCTTCCAATTATAATTTTGTATTTCAAGTAAATTGAGTTCCTTAATTTTTTAAAAAATTAAAAATACCTTGATAGGCAGTTGCTGAAAACTCCTTCATGGCTGGTGATGCAAAGTTGGCCATCCTCCATTTTGCTGACAACTTTTGCATAATCATGACAGCAAGTCCTTTCGGCTGGTTTCTGGTCCGGCCACACAGTGCAATTTCCACATTTGCACCATGATCTGGAGAGGCAAACAGAAAGAGTTTTGAACAATTGGATAATGTACATCTAGAACTACTGCTTACTGTCAACAATTTAAAATAATTCATTGTTGCACATTTTAAACTAATAATTATAATTAGAATACATAATATTTATGTTGTGCATTTCAGGAAAAAACAGAATGGATTCCAGTTAAATGATTGACAAATGATTTTTTTTCATGCGGAAATTACACAAAATTACATCTAAATAATGTTTTGTTATATTTTAAAATGTACATGTTCAGTGGTGCTGACAATATTTGAGATGGCTCCTTTTTATTCCTTAACTCATACATTTTACGATTAATAAGTGTTTAGCCTTCAGGTTTTGCCATTTTATTAAAAACTTTTTGAGGTACTTGGCTAACAATGATTTTGATCACTCAATGATCTGGTTCTGGTTATGGTTCAGTATGTTGCAGAAACTACATCCGACGATAAATTGCAACAGAACTAGGAGGGCTCATGTACATACACTGTAAATGAAAATATAGAAGGAGGAATACCTACTGCTTACCCAGGGTGAATACCATTAAGCCTCCCAGTTCAGCCCAGCAGCTCATGTCTCAAAGCAAGCAAAAATGAAGAAAAAACACACACAAAAACATAAACAAAAACAACCAACTAGTGGTTAGTGGTTGCATGCTCCATGGTGATCTGATGCAAATGCACTAATGTGGCCTTTCTCAGTTGGTTGCAAACCATGGCAGGAGCTGTGCCGGTCGGAGTTCGCCCCCGGGTACCGCTACAGTAGCCGGATTGGTTTTGCACAGATACTACCAAAAACCGCTATGGTCCACTTTTTTTTTTTTTTTTTTTTTTTTTTTTAATCATACAGATCCACACTAGGTTTTATTTCATGTTCACTTTCCCCTTCCATTAGGCTACTTATATCTGCTCAACTTTCTATTTTCTTGTTTTCTTACTACCCCCCCAAAGTGCAGGAGAATCTTCAGCCTGATGAAGTTGACTGCCTGAGGTGAAGAACAGGAAGAAGTCCGGATGAAGAAGGAGAGAATTATATCAGTGATACACAAACATTTCTGTCATTTTTAGGAAATTGGCCCATTAAAATTGCAAATGTCCTGTGACAATTGTCCTCTTGTATTAATATGGAAGTGGACTTGTGTCCTATTGTTTTTGTAAGTAAATTTACAGCAAGGCCATTAATAACAATGGATGTTCTGTGATTAGCACAGGGGAGGTGAGGAAGTCTTTCTATGAGTTGTCAGTTCTGTGAGAGGTATCCATTTTGGTATAATTATATTAGGTAGGGATTCTAATATGTTTTAAAGATTACAGTTTGCAACACATCATATATATATATAGTGTAAAGGAAACTTAATCTGATGAAATAAATGTGGGATTGTTAGTGATAATAAATTTGGGTGGGAAATAGTAAAGGTTTTGAAAAAAAAGCTCATTATGATGTCATACTGCAGTTAAAGTGGTTCTTATTGTATGTGTTGTATGCACAGTATTGTCAAAGTGTTCTACATGTATGTTCATTCTTAGTTGAAGTACGGAGTACACATTGGCAATACTTTCATAATTATAATGCTTTATGTAATTTGAATTATATACTTTTAAAAGTACAAATAATGCTACTAACTGCCCATAATGCTAAATAAACTGTGTTATTTCACTTTCGTTACTTTGTGCAATTTGTTGGAAACAAGCTTGATGAAGGATGGGTACAGAATTAATGAAAGTGTGTTGGACTTTAAGAGATGAGTGTGGAAATAACACACACACACACACACGACCGCGCGGCTACGCCCATGTCACAAGCCTGAGGGATTACGAGCCAGTGACTCAACCAACTGAGCTACAGAGCTTCAAAAAACCCAACCACAACAGTTCAAGGTTGTGTGTAGGTATTGTGAAATTTAAACCTTGATTACCACAAACTAATAACATTTTAGCTGAAGCCGCATTTGTGGTGTTTGGCCATAAGGTAGGGCCGTATTTTACAACCCCGGACATAAAGACAGGCTTTAATTACTACTAAACTTAACTAGCATTATTCCCTTACTATTAACAAACATAGCCCTCTTACTATGACTCCTATAGAGTTCAGTACCCCACCCCACCCACCCCCTTAAAAAGGAAATTGGTAAACAGCACGACTAGACATCCCAAAGACTGAAAGAGAGATCCACACAAGACGGCGACATAGGCCTACATTTTATTGACTTTTCCACATCATTTGCTTCTCAAATCATATTCATAGTCTAGATTAAGATCCCTTATAATGCATAGTAGGTCTACAATTTTCGACACGGCGAAGGCGGATGAAAAAGAAGCAAAAGACTTGATCTCTATAATACTCTTTCACTTATGCTAGGGCCCATATTTCACATAATTTGCCTCGTTTCGTCTTGTTATGGGTCGATTGTAGGCCTACATCTACTGATCTAGGCCTGCGTTTTCAATTGCACAGTATCAACATTAACGATTCCCAGAAGGCCTATTTAATAAGTGAGTGCTAAAACCTCTTCGCAAACTGGAACTCCATATCCATACCCTATTAGATATTAACTTCGTTCTGCTAAATCATTCCAGTCTTTCAAAACCTATATTAAAACTCACCTCTTCCAGCAGTAGGCTACCTCCGATTTCTTCCTTGACCTGTTTCTGAGAGTGCGTGCGCGCGCGTGCATGTTTTTGTGTGGGGGTGTGCGCGTGTTGTCGCTGTGTGCGTGTTTGTCACTGTGATGGCGAATATTTTAGTAGTTTATTTAAATATTTAAGATCAATATTTATTAATTCAAATAATTTGTGAAAAACAATCAAATCAAAAGAGAAATGGCGCTTTATAAATGTTAGTTATTATATTATTATTATTATTATTTTAACACTGGTACGATCACAAAAGCAGATTTAACATTTAGGCCTAGTCTATTAGTCACTGTGCGTCGATCTTTCCTAAAACACCACAACACTTCACAGTCAGTTATTTTGTAGAGAAGTTTTAGTACAGGTCTAGTTCAGCCAATACAGATCATAGATCTAACTTACTTTTCTCCACTGTCTCCTGGCGCATTGGCCTTTGCTAGCACTTCGCTCTCTCCCTCAGAGTCTGATGATTCGGAGCTCCAAACAATCTCTGCAGCTATTGCCCCTGCATCTGCCAACAATGGCTCGTCTTGATAAGGCTCCATCTTCTTCTTCTTCTTGAATTTGAAATTACAGGTGCTCTGTCTTCATACACTAGATCTACCCTTAGCTGCGTCACAACTTTTCTAATATCGTACAAAATTACGTTAGTGGCGAGATCCAATGGCGGGGAATCCAGACTTGCAAATCTGCCCGAGGAGAGTGATTTTTGGAAAATAACAGTGTGTGTGCTCATTTTATCTGGAAGAATGTGACTTGAAAGGTAAGTTAGGTCGATAAAGTTTGCATACTGTGGCTATGTACATAAGGAAACAATGCTGAAACGTGTTCCAGAACGTTTTTAGGTCCGAATGGAGATGCGTATGGTCCTTTAAGGATGGCAGCGGCGTTCCTGGACCAGTCAAGCTTGGAGTCGAGAGACGTGCCCAGGTTCCTGGCACTCTCAACCTGGTCGCCATTGATCTGCAGAGGAAGAGGAGCAGGAGGGTTCTTCCGGAAGTCAATAATGACGCTTGTTTCGATAATAAAATCCTATTTATATGGTCATAAAAGTAGAAAAATTTACGTGGCTTTCATAGATTACCAAAAAGCATTTGACACAGTAGATAGGGCTTTGGAAAGTACTCCAAAAAGTTCAAGCTTCCTCAAAAATGATTAGAATGTTAAAGGGCATGTATAGCTCTGTTCAAATTTGCGTTCGCTGGGGCCCACAATTGTCAGATTTGTTTGATTGTCCCTCAGGGGTCAAACAAGCTAGGCTGTTTAATGTCACCTTTATTGGTTTTTTTTTAATTAATTACCGAAGTAGCTGAAAATGTATCTGAAAGAACGGTAAACACGGATTTCAGTTTTTACCTGGGTTACAGGAAATATTCCTTATGATTTGCAGATGATATTGTTGTTCTCTTCTACAGCCAGTGGACTTCAAAATCAGCTAAACAATTTACAGAAAGCATCTGACATTCTAAATCTGACAATAAATCTAAATAAGACTAAAATAATTGTTTTTAGAGAGAGAGAGAGAGAGAGAGAGAGAGAGAGAGAGAGAGAGAGAGAGAGAGTCTTAACCCTTTCACCGCCAATGTCGCATTTCTGCACCACAATGATTTAACACCAATGTCACTAAAAGGCATAAAACCAGTGTCTGTTAATCCAAGGACCCAATTTTGTTAATTTTGTGAGGTAAGGATAGACCTTACTTTATACATGTAACAGAGGAATTTCCAATATTGCAGATGATTTTTTTTCTCTACCCAGGTAAGATGAATGGAAAATGTTTTGCTGAAAAATGGCTGGCGGTGAAAGGGGTTGAGAATGACACACACACACACACACACGGGCGCGCGCGCACACATAATTTCATCTGATATACACAATTGATAAAACAAAAGCTTTTACGCTAAATACGTACGCCTACGTGCCGAATATCTAACAATAACGGCGTTATGTTGGAAATCGATTAATTTAAAACTAATCTTACGGAATAAACGTACCCTTTAAAGATTAAAACTAGTAACCATTCAAATCAGTGATTAAAAAAAACATGAAGGAAATTTCCTACACACACACACACACACACACGCACACACGTACTGCACATAGGCCTATACGCTCGTGCATGCGCACACACACACACACACATAGGGTACACACACACACAGTGACACGCACGCACGCACACACACATACGCGCACGCCGCACACGCACGCACACGCACGCGCACGCACACACGCACGCACGCACGCACACGCACACGCACACACACACACACACACACACAAGCCGGTCTCGCGTTTGCTGAGGACTGTTGGAGGGAATTCATCCGAGCAACTGGTCTGGTTCAGGACTCTGATGGCTTCCGCGTGCTTCCACCTGCTTCTAAATTATCCCTCGGAAATACATATGTCACCGAGCGGCAGACATGTTTCCGTTTTTCTTCACCCTCCTATATCTCGTGAAATACTGCATAGAATACTGCATGTGGGGGTGTAAATATAAGAGCAGAAGACCGGCATTGCCGTACACATTATGTCCCCACATGGCCGAAAGGCCAAAGAGGGCGTAAAACATTATTTCTTCCGTACACATTATGCCACGTGGGATTTCAATGTCGCCGAGCGGCAAGCATGTCTCCGAGTTAAGGGTGTACACCCCATTCATTAAGGGTGTACACCACGGAGACTACATTACAACTGTAATGTAGTGTCCGTAGTGTACACCCCACTAATGAAGGGTGTATCTCCCAGTAAAGGAGGGGCGGATCTAATACTAAAAGTAAAAAACATCGTAGCACAAAACTGTGCCACGTGGGGCTTAAATGTCGCCGAGCGGCAGACATGTCTCAGTGTTAAGGGTGTAGCCTACACCCCACCAATTAAGGGTGTGCATCCCGGAAAAGGATTCATACCCAGTCAAGGGTGTGTAGGTGTATCACGCAAAGGACACAAGGAGGACGGGGGCCTAAGATGTGAGGGGGAAGGGAGGTACAGGGTGGGACAGGTACAGGGCGGCGGTAGCCGGCAAAGGACATACCTGCCACTCGGCGATGCCCTTGTTCCGCATGTTTTCGCCTGCTTCTGTCTGCTTCCACCTACTTCCGTCTGCGTACGTGTGCTTCCGCCTGCTTCCGTGTGCTTTCTTCTGCTTCCGCATGCTTCTGCCTACTACCGCCTGCTTCCGTGTGCCTGCTTCCGTGTGCTTCCGTCTGTTTCTACCTGCTTCTGCATGCTCCCCTCTGCTTTCGCCTGCTTCCACATGCTTTCGCCTACTTCTGTGTGCTTCCGCCTGCTTCGTGTGCTTCTGTCTGCTTCCACGTCCATACGGGTGCTTCTGCATGCTTCCGTCTGTCTCCGTGTGCTTCTCCCTGCTTCCGCACGCTTCCGTCTGATTCTGTCTGCGTGCCTCTGCTTCTGTCTGCTTCCGTCTGCTTCATTGTGCCTCCGAGTGCTTCCATCTGCTTCTGTTTGCCGGCTTACATGTGCTTCCCTCTGCTTCCGTGTGCTTTCTGTCTGCTTCCTTCTGCTTCCGTCTGCCTCTGCCTGCCGCTTCTGTGTGCTTCCACCTGTCACAGTTTTCGCATGCTTCCATCAGTGTGCTTCCGACTGCTTGCGCATGCTTCTGCTTCCGTTTGATACTGCGTGCTTACATATGCTTCCATGTGCTTCTGTCTGATTCCGCGTCAGTACTTCCGTCTGCTTCAACCTGCTTCTGTATACTTCCATCTGCTTACGTGTGCTTCCCTCTGCTTCTGCGTACTTCTGCTTGCTTCCGGGTGCTTCTGCCTGCTTCCAACTGCTTCATTGTGCTTCAGTGTGCTTTTGTCTAATTCTTATGCTTCCGCGTGCTTACTTGTGCTTCTGCTCTGCTTTTGCATGCTTCCCTCTGCTTCCATGTCTAATTCCCTATGCTTCCCTCTGCTTCCGCATGTTTACGTCTGCTTACATGTGCTACTGCGTGCTTCCCCCTGCTTCCGTTTGATTCCTGCTTCCATGTGCTTTCTTCCCACATCCGCTTGCTTCCATGTGCTTCCGCCTGCTTCCATCTCCTTCTGCTTGCCTCTGTATGCTTCCGACTGCTTCTGCGTGTTTCCGCCTGTGTCCCTGTTCTACCATCTGCTTCATATGCTTTCATGTGCTTCCGCCTTCTTCCATGTGGTTCTGTGTGCTTCCGCCTGCTTCCCTCCGCTTACCGTTTGTCAGTCTCTGCCTGCTTCCATGTGATTCCTGCTTCCGTGTGATTCCACCTGCTTCTGTGTGCTTCTGCCTGCTTCCGTGTGCTTCCATGTGCTTCTGTGTGCTTCCTCCGTCTGCTTCCATGTGCTACCACATGCTTATGTCTGCTTGCGCATGCTTCCAACTGATTCAGTGTGCTTCCACATGCTTTCTTCCTACATCCGCTTGCTTCCATGTGCTTCCGTCTCCTTCTGCATGCTTCTGTATACTATGCTTCCGTGTTGTTCCGTGTGCTTCTGCATGTTCCCGCCTGCGTCCCCGTTCTACCATCTGCTTCTGCATGTTTCCGTCTGCTTCCATCTGCTTCTGTGTGCTTCCATCTGCTTACCTCTGCTTCCGCCTTCTTCCCGTGTGCTTCTGCATGCTTCGCTCTGCTTCCATGTGCTTCTCCATGCTTCCGACTTCCTCTCAGTCAAAGTTCAGGGAGATGGCTAGCCGGGCCAATACAGTAGGCCTATGTCGTTTATACTAATAAACTCGGACAAAATCTACCATAACCTACCTTGCAGAGAAGAAGAAGAAGAATTCACACACACACGCGCGCGCACGCACACACACACGCACGCGGCGCGCGCGCACGCACACACACTAGAATTGTACACACTGACACACACGCCTAAACGCGCACCAGATTATAACAACAGGCATACCTGCAGATTAAGAAGAAGTAGTATATAGTAGAAGAGTGCATTATTTGTGTCAGTTGTGTTGTGTTTGTGTTCTCTTCCTTTCTTTGTTTTTTTCCTCTCTGCTAAAATTGAGCATTTCTGACAAAAAGCGCACCCATGAATGCGCGATCATATCATGGCACTATAGGCTTTTCAGCCTTTTGCCCTCTAGATTGGTTCTTTTTGTTGTTACTGTTGTATTGGCATTACCGATCGTCTACTTAGGCAGTCGTGCTTTATTTGTCTAATTTGTTTAAATTTACTGAATACACAATGTTCTGAAAATATAGATCTAATGCGTTCTTGAATGCATTTAGTGACGATGCATTTACTGCTTCGTTTGGAAGGTTATTCCATGCATTAGTAATACGGTTAGTGAAAAAGGTTTGTGCAAGTTTAGTGTTAGTAGGGTTTTTTAAAGTATGACCGCTGGTTCTTTCATCCTTGGTCAGGTCAGGTCAGGGTAATGAGTGCATCTAGGCCTCGCGGCCTCTGAAGTGCCCTTTCAATATAGTTTTTGTAGTATTGAGCACAGCTGTGACGGTTTTTGATGACACAATCAGTCATGTTGGTATCTCAATTCTGTCAATTTAGGGTCTTTGTCCAGGAGGTTTTTAAACTCGGACAAATTAGACCGATTGGACGCTAATCTCATCACACTCCCAAAAAATGTTCTTTCATCATCACACAGAGTTAGCAATTGTTTTGTGGTAGTCATAAAGCCCGGCCCATGGAGAATTTTAAGATGGTGAGTTTAACTTCCACTTAATCGTTGATTCTCATGGACAATGTGATGTGAATGAACATTTGTTTAACGTCCTCCGGTCTATGCATGGATGACGAAATTTAAAGTTTAACGTCCTCCCGATCATAAAGATCATATGGGACATGATCAGAGGTAAATATTTCATAGGACTACTTATTCATTATGACGTAGCCCTGTCAGCCTAATCAAGATGAGATCACTCTGATCTCCATGTTACAACTATTTACTCAAGGCAGAGCACTCCAAGCGCAAAGGACCAGATATATTTAGAAAAGGAAACAAAAAGAAAGTCAACTACCGTTGCATCGTTTTCTATCACTTATTTTATTTACTGCGACAGTTCAGACTATTTTGCCTGTGTTTCTGTTTGTTTGGAGTTCATTCAGCTGGTCTAATTATGAACAATCTTGCAAAAATGGTTGCCGATAAAATGGTCATAAGAAACGTACGAAGATTTTGTCGTCTGCTCCAGCAGACAAGCCGACAGGCACCATCTAAAGTGGTACTTCCAGCAGCTGCAAAGCGAGCATTCAGCTCAGTGGTGTACTCGGATGTTGAGCGTAAATATGTGCCCAGGCGCACGTTAATGTATGTTCCAGGACATGACCTGAAAAAGCTGAGAAAAGTGCCAGACCTTGGTGTGGACTGTGCTGTCTTGGAGTGTGAAGATGGGGTTGCTCTCGACAAAAAGGTGCACAATAATTCTATTCATTTAGCCGAAAAAATAGCCTGTTTGTCAATTTAATGTCAGTGTCTTATTGATATGATATGATATGAAATAAGGCTCTGTAGGCTTTTTATAGCCATTTGCCCTCTACATATTGACTTCATTTCGTTTTTGATAATCAGTGTAAAAACCGATGGCTACTTAGCAGTTGTGTTATACTACTGATCTATTTTTGTAAAATTCATTGCATACATAAAATTTCATGTCGGTTTAATAGAGATATTAATACAATTAGATTGAATTATCTATTATCTATTATTTGTTCCTTTCTTTCTACTGTGTCTCGGCGCTGCGTGTTGACCTTTTTTTTCTCTTTTTTTTTTTCATTATATCAGCAAATATCTTCAACCTGATGAAGTTGGCTGATTGACTTGAAGAAGAAGAAGAAAAGGAGAGTAAGCCCCAGGAATCTGTGCAGGCCAAGACCATCAACACCTTTAGCACCCCCCCCCCCCCCACACACACACACACAACCCCCCCTGCTCCCACTTTCTTCTCCCAATCCCCTCCACCTCTCCCCCCTCCCCCTGTATTAAGGCGCTCTTTCACAGATCCCCAATTTCTACAGTGACAGAAGGAAGGATCAAACCTCTTTAAGTTAAGATTAATTAGAATATAAATAATAAGATTAATTAACATTAAAAAAATGATGGTGGTTGTTCAAAGAAAGAAAAAGAAGAATCTGAGTGTGTGTGTCTGTTACTGTTGTGAAATAGATGTTCATTGCCAGCCGTGATATTTAACCAGCCACTTCACAAAAGCTGGTTAATATTCAGGGCAGTCTATCTGTTCCTGGCTGGCTGTCAAGCCATCTTACCACGGTAACATTTGAACGGAGGCACATAGGATGCTGACATTTTGCATACAGGTGGGTAGTTAGGATATCAAGGCCATGTGCGAACATGAAGGTAATTTCATCTTGAGATAGCCAATATTTTTAGTTAACCCTTTCATCGCCAGTGTCGCCTCTTGGCACCACAATGATTTAACACCCATGTCACTGAAAGGCATCAAATGAGGGTCTGGTATCCAGTGACCTTATGTTCTTAATTTTAGGAGGTAAGGACAGGCCCTATTTTATGCAACGTCACAGAGGAATCCCCAATATTGCAGACAAAATCTTTTCTCTACCCGGGTAAGGTTAATGGTAATTTTTTGCTGAGGAATGGCTAGCATTGAAAGGGTTAAGAAGACCTTTTAGCATAAAGATTATTAAACTGGGACCAGAGTTACCCAGTGCTTTTGAGTTATCCGTTTTTGAGTTAGCAGGAATCCACTGTATTTATTAGGTATTAGGTACTTTATAGTCACAGAGGCGTCTGTGAAATTCGGGTTGCTCCCACCTGGAGAGCGCATTGCAGCCAGAGGCGCATCACCCCAATTTTTTGTTGTTGAAATTTTGCATGCAATTTTTGTGTGACTAATGAATAAGGAAGGGGGGGGGGGGGGGGGGGGGGGGGATTTGACCAAATGACAACATTTTCGTTGCCACTGGGTTTAGCGTGTGCTAAGTGCATGGGCACACTGGACCTCAGGTTTCCACTTTCAGACCGTAAGGCCTAGCGCAAAGTGAGAGGAAAAATCCCATGTACCCAGGTTCGAACTCGGGTTTACTTGACACGAAGCGAACGAACGCGTTACGACTGTGCCACTCTACACTTACACAGGTCTAACATGTAACCCTTTCACCACCAGCCATCTGTGAGCCATTAAATTTACTTGGCTTCAGAAAAGATTTCATCTGCAATATTGTGGGATTTCTCTGTGACACATTTAGAATGAGGTCCATCCTTGCTGCCCAAATTAAGGACACAGTATCATTGAAAAACAGACCCTGATTTGAAGAGTTTTAGTGACATGGCTGTTAAATCATTGTGGTGTAAAAATGTGACATTGGCAGTGAAAGGGTTAATGATGTTGGGTTGTTAACTGGCAGCCGGAGGCCCGGAAAAACACCGCCCTGATGCTGGGCAGGGTGGATGTGGCGGTGAAAGGGTTAATGATGTTGGCTGTTAACTGGCAGCCGGAGGCCCGGCAAAACATCGCCCTGATGCTGGACGAGCTGGGCGAGGTGGACGTGGCAGTGAAAGGGTTAATGATGCATGTTGGTGGTTAACTGGCAGCCGGAGGCCCGGCAAAACATCGCCTTGATGCTGGACGAGCTGGGCGAGGTGGACGTGGCAGTGAAAGGGTTAATGATGCATGTTGGTGGTTAACTGGCAGCCGGAGGCCCGGCAAAACATCGCCCTGATGCTGGACGAGCTGGGCAGGGTGGACGTGGCAGTGAAAGGGTTAATGATGCATGTTGGTGGTTAACTGGCAGCCGGAGGCCCGGCAAAACATCGCCTTGATGCTGGACGAGCTGGGCGAGGTGGACGTGGCAGTGAAAGGGTTAATGATGCATGTTGGTGGTTAACTGGCAGCCGGAGGCCCGGCAAAACATCGCCTTGATGCTGGACGAGCTGGGCGAGGTGGACGTGGCAGTGAAAGGGTTAATGATGCATGTTGGTTGTTAACTGGCAGCCGGAGGCCCGGCAAAACATCGCCCTGATGCTGGACGAGCTGGGCAGGGTGGACGTGGCAGTGAAAGGGTTAATGATGCATGTTGGTGGTTAACTGGCAGCCGGAGGCCCGGCAAAACATCGCCCTGATGCTGGACGAGCTGGGCGGGGTGGACGTGGCAGTGAAAGGGTTAATGATGCATGTTGGTGGTTAACTGGCAGCCGGAGGCCCGGCAAAACATCGCCCTGATGCTGGACGAGCTGGGCGAGGTGGACGGGGTGGACGTGGCGGTGAGGGTCAACTCCATCAGCAGCGGGCTGTGTGATCAAGACCTGCAGGTGGTCATGACCGCCCGCTGCCTCCCGCAGACCATCCTGCTGCCCAAGGTGGACACCGTGGACGACCTGGTGCTGGTAGGTGGTGGTTGTTGTTGTTGTACCCTGGCTAAAAGACTCCAGGGACATGGATGCTCCTGCTTTCAGGATGTCCTGAAATCCTGCTTTCAGGATTGTCCTGAAATGCAGGATTTTTGTTTATTGCCTGGAGCTGGCATCGCCGGATTATGAAAATTTCAGAAGCAACGAATTTCCTATTTATAAACTTTTTATCGGTTTCTCACATGTGTAGAATATATAAAAGAAATGAATACAGATAAATATTTACATGCCTTTACCAGGAACTTTATATTTTTAGGATTGTTTAAGTCTAGTTGTTAACTGGGCGGCCCCTGGATCCCTGCCTTGCAGGATTTTTGAAATTTCCCAGGAGCACCCATGCAGGGATCATCCCAACAGCTGAAGCACTTGAACACTACATGCACATGCACCAGCTAGGGATGAGAACTTTACGTGTGTAGTGACCGTTTTTGATTATCCCGCCACTTGCGCAGCCACACTCCGACTTTGGAGGATTTTGGAGACTGACGATGTTATGCTAGGAGCTTGCCTTGGCTAAAGACAATGCCCACATAACTATGTATAGCATATGTCAATTGTCAATTGGTCTGACACAGTCTTAAGCCAAGGTGGTGCTGGTACTGGTAGGTGGGGCTGGAGTTATTTGGGGTATTGTGATTGTTTACGTCTTTTTTTTCTCTTCCCCTTAATCATGTTTGTGTGTGTGTGTGTGTGCGTGCGCGCGTGTTTGTACAAGTGTATGTTTGAGTAAGTTTGTGTGCGTTTCAGTAAGAAAGTGTTTTCTGTGTGCTTGATGAAATGTGTGTGGGTCTGTGTGTGCATGTCTGTGTGCAAGAACGCGTTCAATCGCGTGCGTGCACATACGTGCGTGTGTGTCTGTTTGTGCGTGTGTGTCTGTTGTGCGTGTGTGTGCGTGTGTGAGTGTTTCAATGCTGATTGTAAAGCGCTTTGTGCTCGATAAAAAGCGCTATGTAAGTGTCCGTTTATTATTATTATTATGTATGTGTGTGTGTGTGTGAGAGAGTGTCTGTTTGTGTGTGTGTGTGTGTGTGTGTGAGAGAATGTGTGTTTGTATGTGTGTGTGGTGTGTGTGTGTTCTATTATCTGAAGCTGGAGTCGTGTTCACTAAAATGGTGAGATTTTGTTCTTGTGAAGTAAAATCTAATGTGTACTGTATTTTACGGACTATAAGGCGATACTTGTCTTCCAGACTCAGACCGATGCACCTTATATATAAATTAGCACTAGTTTAATAATATTAGTAAGAAAGTGTAGTAACAAAATCGAAATTTTTGTAAAATTGTGGGTGTGCCTTATAGTCTGAAAAATATGGTATATGGTCAACATGTGGGGCATTGTGATCATGTGTGTCTTTTTCTTTTCCTTTTCAAAATTGTTTTGTGTGTGTGAGAGAGAGAGTATGTGTGTGAGTGAGCGAGAGAGTGTGTGTGCCGTGTGTGTGTGTTTGTGTGAGAGAGATTGATGTGTGATGTGTGTGTGTGTGTGTGTGTGTGTGGTTGTGGTGGTGGTCTATAACCTGAAGCTGGAGTGTCGTGTTGTGTAACAACATGTGAGACTTTGTTCTAGTGAAGTAAAATACATAACATGTATTTTATCCAACAAAATTAAGTATTTGGGCATAGCAACTGGACACTGTCGACAATTGGTGCAAATTCAGTTTATCAGCGTTAAAAGGGTTTGCTGGCTTGTGCATTATGAGGAAAAGGGGGTAAATGTTTTTGTGTGACCTAATTTTTTTGGAGCGTTTTCGTCATCACTATTTGTGTTGATCATGTGATATGCTTGTGTGTGTGTTGTGTGTGACCACTTATGTGTGTATAGGTATGAGTGTTTGTGTGTATCTAGTTGTGTAGGTAAGTATTAGGTATTAGGTACTTTATAGTCACAGAGGCATCTCTGTGAAAATTCGGGTTGTTCCCACCTGGAGAGTGCGTCGCAGCCAGAGGCGCGCCACCCTTTTTCTTTTTTTTTTTGGCATGCGATTTTGTTGTGTGATTGATGAGGAAGGAAAGGGGGAGGGGGTAAATTTTGACCAAATGACAACTTTTTCGTTGCCACTGGGTTTAACGTGTGCTAAGTGCATGGGCACACAGGACCTCGGTTTATCGTCTCATCCGAAAGACTCCACATTCAGACTGTAAGGCCTAGTGCAAAGTGAGAGGAAAAAGGTGTATGTGTGTGTGGTTCATGAGTAACTGGTTTTTTTATAGAGGGGAAGCAATGTTACATGTAACGCCCTGTAGTTTTGCTGTTTCATTTTCGCAGTTCACGGATCGGTTTCTCACGGCGTTGGGCAGTCGCAAGGCAGGGTACTGCCCGCACCTCATCACCTACGTGGAGAGTGCGGAGGGCCTGATGAACATGAAGGACGTGCTGAGACGAGCCGACACCTTCTCCAAAGAGGGCATCTACCACCTGGATGGAGTGGTGTTCGGCTCCGACGACTTCTGTGCCGACATTGGTCAGTATCATCAGTTATCAGAATTCTCACTGGACACTGGAAAACTTTATTTGATAAGCAAATATGAAATAGCACTGAGGCTAAGAGAGAGGATATAGTGAAATGAATAAGGGGAAGGAACTTCTCGTATATTAACTCCCTTATTTTTTTTACCAAAGTTATTTGATGGCACCGATTCGCCTGCAAAGTGAAAACTTAGTTGCCACAACAATACAGACCCAAATTCATCCTCACAAAAAAAGATGACCCAGACCTGCTTATTATGACAACCACCCATACAGTTGTTTGTGAGCAACTCTTCTACCTCTGTTGATATGCTGTACTGTGTGGGTGGTTGTCATAATAAGCAGATCTGGGTCATCCTTTTTTTGAGGATGAACTTGGGTCTGTATTGTTGTGTGGCAACTACTTTCACTTTGCAGGCGAATCGAGGTGCCATAAATAACTTTGATCACAAAAAAAGGGAGTTAATTTGCGAGAAGTTCCTTTCCCTTTATTTGATAAGGATAAAGATTTTAGGCAATGCTTATATTTTCTTACAATCTGTCAGAAAAAATTGTGAGTATCAGAGGCTAAACATTTGCTGGCATGATTTGTTTTTGCAGTGGCAGAGGTTCACTGTAAAATAGCAATTTAAAATTTTAATGGGTACTTTCTTAGCCCCTTGACTGCCACCAACGTACATGCATTACGTACTGACCTGATGACATCAACTGATGATGTCATCAGATGAAGAGGAATAACCCTGATAAATATGCTGGCTTTTGCTCTTGCACAATCAAGAGGTCTATATCCCCAGACCATTTTTTTCAGATTGTCTCTATCAGTTGTCTGTTTTTCATGGCATGGTTTGCCCAATTATTTTTTCTTTAATTTTCTCTGGCAGTGTCAAATAAATGGTTGGGGGTCAATACTGTTGTTGCCCCTCTAATGGTTCGCGCTTTCTACTCTGGTCATGTTGGGAACTACTGTTGTTGCCCCTCACTACTATTTAGGGCCTTGATGCCTGATGTGTAGCCTTTCTTTTCTGGTCATGATTTAGTGGCTTGTGTGGAAATGGTTTGTTTGTGCCAATTTCTGTTTATTCTTTACTATTTTTGTGGAGTCTTACACTGATGTTTGGTTCTAATGATTTTTGTAGGTTGATGTGTTACATTTTGTTGTTGTTGTTGTTCTTATTTGTTCTGTTTCACTGTCTCTTCATAAAACACTCAAACATGGGTGCTATCTCTTTCATTTTTACAACTGATTTCAGTATTTTTAATTTTACCAGAAACTGAACTTCATTTTTTTGTAATTCCTCCACACACACAAAATAATTTGACCACAAGCGATTTGGGGCGTTTTGAACTTAGTCTAGTTGTTCTATCTTGGAAGTTTACAAAGGCAATGTAATAATTTTACAAGGCTTATCAGACTCAAACTGTCTCTGTCTATCATTTTAACTGTCTTGTCTGTCTCGTTATATCTATGTTTTTGTACTATCGCTTTTTAGTCTTTTCTCATCCTAACTGACCTAAGTGGAAGTTTTTGTCTACTTAAACAGACATGTAAACAATAATATTTTGTTATTGAAACAAACAATTTGTCTCATACTTAAACACAACCCCCTGCTTTCAATACCAGCAAATTATGTTCAGATTCTTGCCTTGGCATAAGGCTGTGTCAGACCAATTTTGACATAAGCTAGAACACCAAGGCTACATTAAAATGTTATGTTCTGTTCTGCATAGTTATGCAGGGATGTGTCTTTGAGCCATGGCAAGCTCTTAGCATAACATCATCAGTCCAAAATCCTCCAAAGTGGGCTGCACCATGTTTTTATTTATTTTTTTTTATTTGGCTTTTTTTTTTTTTTTTTTTTTTGCCCATGTGGCGGGGTAATCAAAAACGGTCACACAAGTAGTGTTCTCATCCCTAGCTGGTGCATTTTTGTACCATAGTGTTCAAGTGCTTCCTGCTGTTGGGATGATCCCTGGAGTCTTTAAAGCCAGGGTACGACAACAACAACAACAATATGTTCAGATTCCTGTCCAATGGTGAAAATGATCAGAACCATTTACCACTTGCAGACATTATTTTTCTCTCTCTTTCTCTCCCATCAGGAGCAACGAGGACAGTGGATGCGTCAGAGCTGATCTACGCCCGGCAAAAGATAGTGATGGTCGCCCGAGCCTACAGAATTCAAGCCATCGACATGGTTTACATTGACTATAAAGGTATTCCTCAGTGAGCAGACATGTCTTTTAACTTTACCTTCGAAGAAAACAAGAAACGTTATTTCACTTATCTGAAAAAAAGGTCTTCATTGTTTATTATTACAGTGGAACCTACCTATTAAAACCTTCCCTGTCGTATTAAGACTCCCTCCCACTTAAGACCTACTTCTCTGAGACATTGCCCCTTCTTTGTAAGTATTAAAATTACCTCTCTGTTACAACTCCTTCCCACTTAAGACCTACTTCTCCTGAGACATTGCCCTTCTTTGTAAATATTTAAAATCACCTAACTCTGTTACAACTCCCTCTCCACTTAAGACCTACTTCTCTGAGACATATTCCCTTCTTTGTAAGTAATAAAATACCTCCCTTGTTTACAACTCCCTCCCACTTAAGAACCTTATTTTTGATGATTTTTCAAGGTCTTGATAGGGAGGTTCCACTGTATTGTGATTTCTCTCCATAGTGAATGTGAGCAGGATTTGACTTTGCATAGTCTTCATGTTGTTGGTAACAAATGTTCTTAACTTTAACTCATTCAAGTCATATATGTCCAGAATTAATAGATAGCTGTCATTCAAGTTGACGCATTTGCTTCAAGGGAAGTAAATCTGTGTGCATACCATACCTTGGTCACTTCTAAACTCGCTTTCACTCCCTTAGACCACAAGTTTTGCCTCTGACTTTGCTTTTGTAGTGGTTTGTTGTGGGGAAACCAATCGGTGTGTAGAGAGTAAAGTTTTATATAAAAAGTCTGATCTACCACTTCCCTATGTCTAAACCTGGAGTAAAAACTTGGACTCTTCTTTCATTTCAACTTTTGTTTATGTATGTTTTGTTTGTGTGTATGGCTGGAGTGATTTGTGAGTTTTTTTTAATAATTCAAAATCGTTGCGATGCGAATGAGTTATATGTTGTACAGAAAAAAATTGTGTTCCTCCCAATTTTTAAAAATGATAATGTAATATA
This sequence comes from Phymorhynchus buccinoides, assembly GCA_017654935.2. NCBI lineage: Eukaryota > Metazoa > Mollusca > Gastropoda > Neogastropoda > Raphitomidae > Phymorhynchus > Phymorhynchus buccinoides. The sequence continues at coordinate 50,121,376 of CM065690.1, forward strand.
CACAATGTGTTAGTCATTTTGTCTTGTACAGTTTTCACAGGCTCTGAGCGTCCTCTTTTTTCTTTTGAAGTGGTCTTTGAAAAGGGCTAACATAGGTAAGAGGTTCACAGAAAATGCGGCCAGCAACAGATTTTGTAGGCAATTGTTTTAGGTATATGCATAGCATAGCATAAATGGCACTATAGGCTAGTTAGCCTTTTGCCCTCTAAATATGTTTTTGATTTTGGTTAAGTTAGGCTTCATTCACTGATGACTACTAACGCATCAGTGTTTCATTCATTTAAATTGTGTATACTAACTGAATACATTTTGTTTTGGAAAAACTTGTCTATATATGATATTTTTGAACGAATTTAATGACTTAGCATTAACAGAATTCTCATGGCTCCAGTTAAATGCCTTTCAAGAGTTGCCAGATAAGGGTGAGTTTATTTTTCACATGCTTACTCTTTTATTTGAGTAATTTTGTTTTTAAACTGAAACTTCACACAGACTACGAGGGCCTGAAGATCCAGTCTGAGCAAGGGGCCCGCAAGGGTTACACAGGAAAACAGGTAATCCACCCGAGCCAGGTGCCCATCGTGCGCGAGGCCTTCACGCCCAGCCCTGAGAGGGTGGAGTGGGCCACAGAGCTCATTGCGGCCTTCGAGCGTCACCAGAAGAGTGGACAGGTGAGATGCCTCCAGGCATAATTCCATGGGTGCAACTCCCCAAACTGAAAAAAACCCTGAAAGGCAGGGGTCAAGGAACCCATGGCCCCAGCAGGGTACAAGGGCAGAGCCCCATCGGACGATTCAGGGGGGCAACTTAAGAGAGAGATATAACGAGACAGAAAGTTAAAATGATAGACAGAGACAGTTTGAGTCTGATAAGCCTTGTAAAATTATTACATTGCCTTTGTAAACTTCCAAGTTAGAACAACTAGACTAAGTTCAAAACGCCCCAAATCGCTTGTGGTCATTTTTTGTGTGTGGATGAATTAAAAAAACAACTGAAGTTCAGTTTCTGGTAAAAAATAAATAATACTGAAATCAGTGTAAAAATGAAAGAGTAGCACCCATGTAATTCTGTCAAGACTGGCTTATCCGCAAATAAGTAAAAGTAAGAAATAAGCATGCAGATGGGATAAGTGCATGTGGAAACGGAAACCAGTGTGCGCTTATTTTTCGTACTTTCGTTTACTTATTTGTGGATAGGTGCATGAGGTTTCTGCGTGTAACAAGCACAGCCCCTAAACATAAACCTGCTCTTTGCCAAGATGCATGGGTCAAAGTAAAACATTCCCTCAATCCTGAAATGACACGTTTCAATGTTCTCTGAATCTTCCCAATCCTGAAGTGGTGACCACATTAAAAATAATGTCCAATGTGTGTGTGTACAGGATGGGTGTGGGTGGTGTTAGAATTACATGTCTATCATCTTGTTTCAATCCGACATCAATTTTGGCAGAAATGTTTCATTTTATAAAACTGTGGTTCCGGATGACAGGATGGCCAATCCTGAAGACTCCTTCTATCAGCTTTTTTTATTCCTGATTTTTAAAAAATTCCCTCCCCCAAAGACGGAGTGTGGCTGCCCACGTGGCGGGGGCGCGGTGGTAGTCAAAAACAGTCACAAAAACACACACGTAATGTTCTCATCATAGTAGCTGATGCACTTGTGCCACAGTGTTCAAGTGCTTCCGTTGTTGGGATGATCCTACTGGAGTCCTTTAGCCAGGGTAAGCCAACAAACAAACAAAACATTCCCTGAACTACGTTTACCCATGAAGATGTAACAAAGCTAACTTTTAACAAGATGAAACATGGAATCACCCTGTGACGAGATGACACTTAAAGTAATCAAGTTCCTTTTTAGCAGAGATGTCCCTGGTGATTTTTGTAACAGAATAATGCAGTGTTAAAACATGAATTGTGATGCTGATAATATGCTATGAGCATTATTCAATTATCCATACTAAACAAAGGTTTATATTTCCTTTCTCTGCTTGTGTTTTATGATAATTATGATGTTTGAAGAAAAAAATATAGTTTTGTTTTTGTCACAACATTTAAAAATATGTTAACTGTGAATTTGTTTTCTGTTGTCTGTCAGGGTGCGTTCACATTCCGCGGCCATATGATCGACAGACCCCTGCTGCTCCAGGCCAGAAACGTGATTCAGACGATGCAGAATGTGAAAAAACTGTGATGGGCCATCAGTGGAAACGACATGATGCCTGGGACCCACATGACAAAGGTTAAACTATTTTGGATCTGCTTCACTTTGAGTCGGGGTACAAAATTGAACCATCCCCCCCACCCTTCCCGGATCCTTTTTAGTACTGATTTACCTATTCATCTCCTGTGGACAGTTCATTTTTTATTAGGGTGTTCCTATGACTTAAGTTCTCACTTCGTGATTGGTTTTTGACCAATACCCTGTAACACGCTACAGCAGTGGATGTCCTCTGGAACATTAGCATACTATGTATGGATCATATTTGTCTCACTGAGTTTTTTGCCAGTCTATATATAGACTGCAATCCCGGTTAACCCTCATCCATTCGCATTTTATTTGTTTGACAGGAAAAATATCTTCTAGTAGTTGAGAAACTTATCCCACAATACTCAGAAAAATCTGGGTCTTTTTGAAGCTAACAGAAGCCGCCATTACAGTTACTATTGCAAAGTGACAACGAAATTGTTGACAGAAAAAAATCTAACTAAAAACCAACACACACAAAAAAAAAACGCTTCTAGTGCTTCAGGATTCTTATCACATATTTTTGGGAAAATCTGGGCTGAGAAGCATACAGAAAGCACCATAACAGTTATCATTGCAAAGTAAGTGACAAACGAAATATAGTTAACAGAAAAAATCTCTTCTAGTGTTCTGAAAACCTATATCCACATATATAGTCAAGAAAACCTGTCTGTTGAAGAATACAGAAGCACACATAAAGTTATCATTCTGCACAGTGCAACAACGATCAGTTACAGAAAAATACTTCTTCTAGTGTTTCAAAACTATATCACACATATTCAAAGAAAAAGGAAAAATTCTGTCTTTTGAAGCATACAGAGCACAACATACAGTTATCATTGGACAAGAAGTGAGAAACTGCGTCATAGTAGTGTGTATTAAAGGACCCAGAAGTTTATGTGCAATGATAAAAATATGGGGATAGGGGGGTACCAGAGGGGGGTGCTCAGGAGTGGGGGTAAGCTACGGCCGGTTTGGGCCGACTTGATTACATGAAGGCAACTTCCATCTGGCTGGTATTGGCTGGAATAAATGCAAGAGGATTAACCCTTTCGCTCCGCCCAGCCAATTTATTTTCAGCCCAAAAAATACCATTAAACCCCTGAGAATGCCACCAAAGTATTACGAACACTAACCTGATGACATCATTCAACTGACCTGATGTAAATCACTGAATGAAGAGGTATAACCTCTGACATGCTGGCTTTTTGCTATAAACACAGTCAAAGAGAGATTAATATCCCCAAATTCATTTGTTTAAGAATTTGCTCTCCCTATCAGTTGTCTTTTTCATGGTCATGATTTTCTTTAATTTTCTCTGGCAGTCAAGGGGTTAAACTTAACTGGGTAGAGAAACAAAGTCATCCGCAATATTGAGAATTCCTCTGTGACATGTATAACATTAGGCCTATCCTTACCTCCCAAACTTAAGAAAATAGTCTCTTCGTATAACAGGCCCTGGTTTGATGCCTGTTAGTGACATGGGTGTTAAACCATTGTGGTGCATAAATGCGACATTGGCGGTGAAAGGGTTAAAATAAGAGGCTGCTGTGTTTGCATGTTGATCAGTCAGATTGTCAGGATAACACTTTGTAGAACTGTCAAAGATATGTCAATGAATGTGTGGATGGTGACGGTGGTTGGCAGTTTTTGTGTGGATAAGAAATGAAACTGGCTGTTTGCACCATATCTTTGCAACAACGAGGAGCTGTAACTCATTTGCACCAAGATTACATTGGGATGATCTAATTGTGTGCATGTACTTTACACAGTAACACGTTTTGACAATTGTTTCTGATTTTTCTCATTGTTTTTTTATCCCCACCCCACCCCCCCACCATCGGTGTATGTGTGTGTGTGTGTCTTTTGTACAAATAGTTCCCTCAACTTCTAAAAGTTCTGTGCTTGTGACTTCCTCTAATCTGTCACTCCCTTTGACTCTGCCTTTTCCCATTGCTTACTGTCATCTACAATCTTTCTGCCTTATTGGTCTATTCTCCTGCCTTTTTTTCTCAAGAAAGTCTTACAAAGATTTTCTCCAGCCGAAGACGGACATGCTGGGCCTTTTCTTAGTTAGGCGCAAAACGGCAGCATGATGCATCTGCGCTCATAATCGACAGGAAACTGTCTAAGCGTTCGAGAAAGAAAGAAAATAAAAAGTTTCTGATTTCTCTTGCCTCAATCGTCAAAACTAAATGTAAATTAGTTAAAGGCAATACAGGAAATCCACAGAATGTAGGCAGAATTTTTGGGGGAAATTGTATTAAAGCTTTGATTCTTATCAACATTGAAATAATGTGACAGGACACTATGCATTTCTTTTTAACCTGGAAAGATTGTAAATGATCAATGGCTTGAAAACAACGTGAGCTGAGACAAGGTTACTGCCATGGAGATTGCTTTGTCAGTTATGTGGATTTTTTTTGGTTACGTGTGTGAGTGAATTAGGTGCGCTTTGTGATTATGCAATTCAGATGGTTTTTATGGACTTGTGTGTGTGAAATTTATGATCAGGTGCGGAATAAATGCCTATGAATGGAACACATCATTATTTGCTTGTGTTTATTTCTCAATTATTTGCTTACGTATTTGATTAATCAATACGCTTGGTTTATTCCTCTTGTCTTCCTCCACTATTAATAATAATAATAATAAATGAAGCTTATATAGCACTGTTCGATGACATGCCATCCTCACAGCGCTTTACAAATATTATTATTATTTTATTTTTTTTAAACTATTACACCGACTCATACATACCCCCCACCCCCACACAGGGAGGAACCCCTCTCACACAAAGCAGTACAAACATTTCATACAAGTGATAAAAACAAACAAAAACAATAACATGTCACAATGCTTTAATAACACGTTTGAAAACAATTTGTTAAATAATTATTGTTCTCTAAATATAGTCTGTTAAAAATTCAACAATAGACTAAGAACATATACAAGCAATAAACAGAACATACATCTAAAATATTTTGATGACCACTTTTGAAAACAAACAATTTACATTACAAAGTGATTCTCCAGATATTCTCTGATTAAAAATTCAACAATGGAACAGTAATAAGTAAACAGCATGCAGCATACAAGCATTGAACAGAACATGCATCGATACACACCCAGAATTGGTCAACTGTTCTGTGAACAAAATCAAGAAATCAACCGCAAAGAACATGCCTAAATGAAAAACAAACTGCAGAAAGAGAAATTCAAACAGCGGAAACAAAGTGTAACGATGAACATGCGGCATCTGAAGGATGAGCTTTCTCCGAGTCTGATGGGTTTACTCGGCTTGGAGTTTGTAATGATGAACACACACGCGGCATCCGAAGGATGAGCTTTCTCCGAGTCTGATGGGTTTACTCGGCTTGGAGTTTGTAATGATGAACACACACGCGGCATCCGAAGGATGAGCTTTCTCCGAGTCTGATGGGTTTACTCGGCTTGGAGTTTGTAATGATGAACACGGAGCATCTGAAGGATGAGCTTTCTCCGAGTCTGATGGGTTTACTCGGCTTGGAGTTTGCCTTTGATGTTCTGCAAGTTTTCTGAAACATGACAACAACAAAATAAAAGGATAATAAGCAAAATTTCTAAGACTTTCCTTTTTTTAACCCTTTCACCACCAGCCATCTTTGAGCCAAAAATGTCCATTAAAATATTTTGATGACCACTTTTGAAAACAAAAAAATTACATTACAAAGTGATTCTCTAGATATTCAACGATGGAACAGTAATAAGTAAACCTTACTTGCCTACAGAATAGATTTTGTCTGCAATATTTTTGGATTTCTTTGTGACGCATTTAGAATGGGGTCAATCCTTACTGCCCAAATTTAGGAACACAATATCATTGAATAACAGACCCTGATTTCAAAAATCATTGTGGTGCAAAAATGCGACATTGGCGGTGAAAGGGTTAAACCCAACAAAACCAAAAACAGAAGAACATTCTAGGGAGAGGACGAGAGCAACCAGTCTTCTACAATGATCCTCGCCTCGTTTACAACCACTTGTGTGTGTGCTGCCATCATGGATAAGCTATGTATGTGGTTAGCTTTCAGTTTCTTCCTCTCCTTGCTGTTCTCAGCAACACATTCCAATTTCAGAAAAAGCCTACAGGAGAACATAATTTCTTCTTCTGCGTTCCCAGGCCATGTGGCCATAATGGGTGAGGTACGCTATATGTGTCTGTTTTCACTGGTCTCCCCGCTGCATTCAGCCAACACATTCCGATTTCAAGGGAGAAAATCATTTGAAAGATTTTTGGGGGGGGAAAGGCGGGAGAATGGGTCAATTAGTCAGAAAGCTAGTACGTGACAGCAAAAGGAAAAGGCAGAGTTAAAAGAGTGACAGATAAGTGAAAGCTACAAGCACAGAACTTCCAGAAGGTGGGGGAACTATTCGTACGAAGGACCCCCTGGGTATCCCCACAGGGCGGGGGGGATAATTTAAAAAAGATTTTAGGAAAAAGGTAGAAAAATGGGCCAATTAAGCAGAAAGGTAATAGACAACAAACAGTAAATAAAGGAAAAGGCGATAGATGAAGTCGCTAGCACAGAACTTCCAGAAGGCATGGGCACTATTTGTACTGAAAGTCCCCTGGGTGTCTCCATGGAGGCCTGACCTCTGATGGTGCTGCACATGATGTCCAGGTCCTTGGGAGTGTTGTGGTCCTTCCTGTTGCCTGGCCGCACCGTCAGCTCATAGTCTGGGCCGTACTGGGTGAAATACTGCACAGCATAACACACAGGGTTCTTCACACTCACAAGCCCCCGTGGGGATACCCCAGTCTTTTGTATAAATAGTTCTCCTACCTTCTGGAAGTTCTGTGTTTGTAACTTCCTCTAATCTTTCACTCTCTTTGGCTCTGCCTTTTCCCTTTGCTTACTGTCATCTACTATCCTTTCTGCCTTTACCGGTCCATTCTCCTGCCTGTTTTCACAAAACACTTTCAAAAAGATTTTCCTCCAGCCGAAGTGGGACTTGCTGGGCCTAACTATTGCTTAGTTAGGCGCATAATGGCAGCATGACACATCTGCGCTCATAATTGACAGGAAACTGAGCGATCGAAGAAGATTCACACTCAGACAAAAGTAGTTTGGGACAGTATTCTTAAGAAGCGATTTAGATGCCCCTGGCTAGTGTAGTGCAAATACAACTTCCCACGCTCTAGAACACCCCTTTAACCTCAGGACTCCTGGGACAGTGCCTAGAATGAGCTTTGAGTTTGTGTCGGATATAGTAGGTGTGCATGACCGCTGGACCAGCAATGCACAACACATGACGCCAAGTTACTAGCCATTTTCCTGCTCACTAAGACATTTATTATCCTGGCTGCTTAAAGAAAGACAATGCAAATGTATACTAAATGCAAGGACATAACGACATTTTGCCTTCAACTTTGATTTGCTAGTAATTTTTCACTATGTTAATGTAATGAAAATCTGATAAATTATTCATAGCAGAATTACATATATGTGAGTGCGGCATGTTTTAAGCTTGATTCCGGCAATTTGATTCACATTCAAGGAGTTCACATTTATAAATACATTCTACTTACACATATTGGCATATCTCTTCTAGCACCATGGGCAGATACATTCGCCCCAAGACATCACTCTGCACTCCCCACCAAGTACAGAGACATTCACTGCCAAACACCCTGCCATGTGTTTGTCTGTTTTTAGAGCTTCTGTCTATGTTTCTGTCGTTAAAGGAATGTGTGCGGACTCGAAAAAACAGTTACTTCTCTCTTGTCGGTTGAGAAACAACGGACAACCAAGAATGTAAAACAATGCACAGTGCTAGAAGAGATATACTGGTATATGTGACTGTTAGTTTCAGTTTGTTTCAAGATACATACAAAGTCTTTTTATAAAACAGGGTACATAACACAAACGAGTCTTTCAAGAGAAAAGAGATTCTCTGCGTGGTTAAGTCTACACATGCTACACTCCAAACCCACCAGCCCATTCATTTCCTACCCTTTCAATACACACAGAACTAATGACCAAGCAGCAGATGGCACTTTACCCTGTGGTCAGGCACGTCCTGGGGCAGCCTTTTGCCTACGGTCAGAGCGGTCAGTGAGGCCCAGCAGCGGGCAGTGTTGGCATGGTGGTAGCCCCCTGCATCAGGAAAAGAAAAACAATTCAAAACAGCAACATAATACAGTATTCTGTCTTGGAAAATGCAAACATCCCTTAATAACAGGAGGCGCTGTGGCCAGTTGGTTAGAGTCGCCGCTCGTAATCCAACAGGTTTGCGGGTGCGGTGGGTTCGAACCCGGCTGGTCACAGTGTTGTATCCTTGGGAAAGATACTTTACACCTATTTCCTGGTCCTTCGGATGAGACCTAAAAACGAGGTCCCGTGTGCGAACGCACGCACAAGATCTTGCGCACACGTTAAAGCCCATTCCACTATTCGGTACAAGTAGGCCGTGTGTGCCGGTGGAATGGATGACACGAACTCACAAAGCATGCATCCTGTGCACCAATCGCAGTCTAAACGAAGACTTTGGGCATGGGGCAGGATAAACATCCCCAATCGGAAGAAGAGAAGAACCCGTGATAAAAATCCCCAATGTGTCTTGCTGATCTAAAATATTGTTGCCTGTCTGTCGTTTCCAACAATGACTGCAAGATAGCAAAGGGGGCTGCTGCTATTCCGACGGACTGGGCTAAAATTTGTTTATATAATGACAAGAGTATTTATACAAGATCAATGCAGCATAACAAGACTATACACAAGATCTCATTAGAATGAAAAACTACATTTGTTGTTGAAGAAATAGAAATCCACACAAAAACAATAACAAAAGCTGATGTTTCGATCTTAACTCTTAGTCTCTGGCAAACGAAAAAGAAGAACAAGAAAAGTAAACAATGATGAAACATAACATTGACATCATAAAAATAAGATCAAAGTTTTTATCTTAAGATCTCATTGCTGAAGTTTTTCAGAACGAACTGGCTAACTTGCACATATGCAGTCCGTGTTCCAAGGTCCACCATTCTCCACTATACACCTCGATTTTACTTCTCCCTTATAGTGGCACAGAGGTAACGGCATTCGCCTCGGCACAGAAACCCGAGTTCGAACCTGGGTACATTGGATT
>CM065690.1:50131250-50293750 GCA_017654935.2 Phymorhynchus buccinoides
ATAACTCACAATAATTGGCGTGTCCAAATAATCTCTATACATTTTGAAATGTCTTTTTATCTCATAATATTGGCTATCTCGAAATAATATTTCAGTCACTTACATTTTTATTTCAACGATTTTGACTGTATTTCAATCTGGATCATGCTATTTTCTTAGCAATCTTTGTTTTTTTTTTTTTTTTGGTACATTTTCTTTTGAAAGAAAATATGTATAATGTACATGCATATGTTTGTATGCAATTATACACTTTTATCAATTTAATTTTAAGAATGCCAAGAAATGTTTAACATATCCTATTGTTGGATTCTTGCTGTAGTTTAACAAATTGAAAACAAAGATATGAACAGCAGTTAGGATAATGATGTTTGTATGTGCAGAAAGCTACACCCAAAGTGACATCCAGAAAGATGCAGACAAAACCAGTCAAGCACTGCTTTGCTCAGACCCAAACTTCCCCCATTGAGCTTAGGTCCACTCGTATTGTCTGCCGATCCACCCAAACAGATGCAGAGATCAAGGCTCAGGACTGCCAGCACACTTCAAAAGAGTGCCAGACTGATCCAATTGGGTGAGTTATTGTTATTCAGCTTAGTCATTAACAGTGCAAACCAGCATATAAATTGTGCTGTTCTTCATTTTATAAGCATAGGAAATGTATAATAATTAATAGAATGATTTACCTCCTCCCATTTTCAAACTGTCTTAAACATAACAAAAAATAAAGGTCCTTGTATATTAAAATAAAGATTTTTGTGTGTCATTCTTAGTTTCATTTGTTCTTAAATTATGCATTCCTTTGTATATCTGTGTGTGTCAAGTAAAGTCAAGTCAAAATTTTATTTCCAGATGGGAACATTGTATAAGCAAAAACATGCTTTGTGTGTGTGTGTGTGTGTGTGTGTGCGCGCGCGTATGTGTGTGTGTGTGTGTGTGGTGTGTGTGTGTTGCAGGCCTGTGGCAGATGAGCCACACACTGAAGATGAAGAGGTAACTCAGGAAGAAGAAGGTCCTGACTGTTACAACAACTGCAGGCAGCCGAGGTAACACTAACAGTAGTGTGTCATACGCATATATATTTATTAGTTTTTGTGAACACCTTAATTCAGGGTTACAGTTAGCAATTTCAAATTAAATTGATTTTGTGCTTATATCCAATGATGAATTGGAATTATGTTTGTTTGTTTTGCTTTACTGGAGTATTATTCAATAAATTGTTAAATTGTTTATTCATTCACTCAAGTCTTTATTCCAATTATGAAATTGTTTTTATTAAAAAAAAAGTATTATCTCTGGGGGGTTTAAGCACAGTAACAGAATGCCTAGTTATGAGCAGTAGATTTTGTTGACTGGTTCATGAGATGCAGCTCTGACATGAAATATATAGCCCAATGAAGGAAATTTCAGTTTTTAAATTCAAACTTCAAGGTGAAAATCAGCACATCAATAATGTATGCTTGGGTGTGTTTTAATTTCAGTTTTTGCACCACCACAAAGTATTTGAAGTGATTCTGTTTGCAAAATATCCTTGAAATGGAATGAATAAATTAAAAAAGCCACAAACTGGGACAAACTTACTTCTTTCCAATGATAGATAATGCAAAGGAAAATAGCAAAAGTGCACCACACAATGCAATAATGGACCATATTGTATACTACAGTGGAACCTTTTGTATAAGACCTGAAAACATCATCCCAAATGAGGTCTTTTTTAATTGGGAGGGAGTTGTTTAAGGGAGGTAATTTTAATACTTACAAAGAAGGGCAAATGTGCATGGAACACTCAATATTGTTATAATGTGTTGTGTACTTGTGGTATGCTCATCGCAGTGCATAATCTGTGATATAATGTCCTATTTTAATTCAAATTCATAGAAAAAAAATCTGTTGATGTTATCAACATTCAAAATGACAGTCAAATATTTTGCAGTCCTTTCATCATTAATATTGCTGGTATTATTGTTAAATCTGAAGTTATGAACTTGTTATATGTCTTTCGTTAATACAATTATTTAATTTTGTTATTTCATCTATTACCTACATTTTTAGTTATTACTTAGAATTTAACTTCATTTATATTGTTTTCTTTTATGGCATCCCCCATGGCTCTGTCCTAGGACCTGTGTATTTTGTATTGTATAATTATGTAACCCCTTTTTCAATATTTTTAAGAATCAGTCTGTAAATCATTATACTTTCGCTGATCATAATCAGCTATACATGGATACAACTCTTTCTGATTTTGAACCCACTGTTCAAGGTCTTCAAGGGTATGTCAGTAATGTCAAAACATGTAATTGATGAATGAAGACAAACTCCAGTTAAATGACAGAAAATCAAGCATCATAATGACTTGTAATAGACTCTCTGTTGACAGGTCCCTATCATCTTTGATAAGGATAGGTGACTCAGATATTGATTTTGTTCCTTCTGTCAAAAACCTGGGCGTCACTATCGATTCCAACCTTACAATGAAAAACACATGTGAACAATGTCTGCAAAATAGCCTATCTTCAGACTCGTAAGATAAGTTCAAATCACAACCTCCTTACCACTCAGCAACACAAACTCTGATCTGTTCTGTCTAGGCTAGACTATTGTATCCTTCTGTTATTGGTTTGCCTGCAGTACTCAATCCATAAAGTTAAGAAAGAATGCAGCTGCAAGATTGATTTTCAAAGCAAAAAAAGACAAAGCATATCACCCCGCTACTTCACTGGCTTCCAAGTTCTGCTCGAATTCAGTACAAGGTCGCATGCCTCATCTTCAACTCTATTAATGGAACTGCCCTTCAGTATCTCACTGACATTGTACAAATCTATACTGCAATCCGTCAACTCAGATCTTCCTCCGACTCATGCCTGCTCTCCACTCCTCGTATTAAAACTAAATCTTTCATTGAATCTTCTTTTTCTCTCATACTCTACTGCCCCAGTCTGGAATAGTTTGCTGCCATATAGTGTTCGACACTCTTCCTCTGTCCAGTCTTTTCAACACTTTTCTGAAACTACTCTGAAGAGAGATTAATGCATTTATTTCATATCGGAGAAGAGAATGAATGAAAAATGGTGTTTTACGTCCTCTCGGTCATAGACACATATGGGACATTTTGTAGATACAAAAGATGGTTGGAACAATACTGGAGGCAATGCCCAGAGGCAATGCAACACCAGTAAAGTCCAAAAATGTTTGTAACAATACAGATATGTGTAGCAGTAACCATGCCTCGGTTAAACCTCATCGGCTATGGTACTCGCCACAAAAATATTTATTATCATATCTGACGACGAAAATGGAGTTTTACGTCCTCTTGGTCTGAATCAGACACATATGGGACATTTGTAAATACAAATATGGTGGGCACAATACTGGAGGCAATGCCCGGAGGCAGTACGAAACCAGTAAAGTCCCAATTTTGTATTAATACAGATAGCTGTAGCGGTGACCACGCCTCGGTTAAACCTCATCGGCTATGGCACCGCCACAAGTTAGTATAATGATTTATTTCATATCAACAGTCGCAATCATTTGTCTTAATTGAGACTTAATTATTAAAATGATTATTTTTAATGTTTATATTGATTAATACTTGTCTTCATGTTGATTATTTTTTTCCTCTCTGTAATGGTATGTTTATCTGTATGTTAGTGTTTAGGCCTTTGTTCAGCGCTTAGAGCACCCTGCAAAGGAGTTAAGCGCTCTATAAAGAACCAGTTCATGTATTATTATTATTATGTGGAAGGGAGTTTATAATGGGGGAGGGGTTCTTGTAAGGGAGGTCCCACTGTATATGTAATGAGAGTGTGTGTGAGTTTTTTTGTGTGTGTGTGTGTGCGTGTGTTGCAGGCAACACACAGATAATCTTGAGGAGTTTGAAGAACGGAAGTACATTGTCTGTGAAAGTCAGCTGGAGACACTCCTCAGCGTGTGCAGGAAGTGTGCAGAGCCATGCCAAGTGCTGAAGAAGGGAGAGTGTGGCACAAGTGTTGAGTACAACAGCCATTGCCAGTGCGGGTTTATCTTCTCCTGGGCTTCTCAGCCCTACTCCCAGCAGCTACCCCTGGTAAACCTTGTGCTGGCAGCAGCTTCCTTCTTCGCTGCCTGTTCACCCACACGCCTGCTGGACGTCTTCAAATTTGCCAACATTGCCTGTTTCGGCAGGCAAACTTACGACCGAATTCAGGGGGCTTACCTGGTGCCTGCAGTACGCTATCTGTGGCACCAGTGCCAGGATAAGCTCTTTGTGGCAAGACAAGGCAGGCGTGTGAAGCTGGCTGGAGACGGGCGCTGCGACTCTCCTGGGCATTGCGCAAAGTATTGCAGCTACACGCTGATGGATGCGGAGACATCTGAAATTCTCCACGTACAGCTTGTACAGGTAAATCTTATCTTTCTTTGTTAATTGCTCATGCATCCTCCTTTCGCATCATCTCATATGCATCAAACTGCCAGTATGCACCTAACTATATTAGTATAAAGTAGAGAAAAATCATGAAGTAATTATACCCAATGTATCCTTCAGCTAAGGAAAATCTTTCAAAACAATTCTAGAACAAAGGCAGAAGAATGGACCAGTAAGGCAGAAGATAGTAGATGACAGTAAGCAAAGGAAAAAAGCAGAGTCAAACACAGAAGTTCTGGAAAATGGAGGAGCTACCTGGTATTTGTATGAAAGACGCCTGGAATCCCTAAAGGATGGTACAGGTAAGTTTGTTACTATTACTCATATTGTTAGTTCTGCCTTACACACATGACCCACTATAGTTTTTCCAAAATGTTATGCTTTATTCCAAATGTCATGGAAACATTGACCAAAAGCATTGACGTTGACTTACAGTTATGCAACACTTCACGTACTTTTCCAAGTGAACATTTTGTGAATACATACATTAACAATTAAATAACATAATTAGCTGCACAATAAAAATAAAAATTAAAAAAATATTACTGTAAGTTAGCCTCTCTCTCTCTCTCTCCTGTCATGATAACATGAAATTAAGATAATTTCAACAAATAAACTTGAAAAAACACACACAAAAACACAACAAAAAAAACAATCTTATCGCACTCAACCACTCCTAGTCCTACGCAGGCAAACTATTACATATCCTTCTTTGCACGGGTACCTATCACATAGTCTAAACTTTGTTTTTAGGGGGGACATAATCTGATCAGAGACATTATTATTGTTTTTAATCATATTGAAAAAGCAGATGTAAACGGTGCAAGTCTTCTCTATGTAAATTATGTTACCAAACAAAGCTTTTAAATTTTTTATTTTATTTAACTCATTCCAACGCTCTAGTGCAGCCGACAAATTTTCGCGCAGCGACCTCCCTTTAATTTCCTTATCAATCTAGAAACTATTAACGACTAAAATATGTTTATTCTGAAGCTATTTGCGTCAGAATGATCGCTAAACTCGTTGCACGATTTTAAATCATTTGCAAGCACTTCATTGTCGTATTTTTGTCTGTTTTGTAATAAAACTAGCACCTCTCTCTCATAACCTGCAGGCTTGGAGTGCAGCCCGCAGGGCAAATGGGCAGAGCACATTGGGTTAATGGGTATGCACTGCGCATGCGGTGATGCGCTCTCTGTGGGAGAGGAGCCTGAATTTTACTGAGATAAGTCTCTGTGACTTGGAAATACCAAATACCAAACATCTTCATGCTGGAATCCATTTGCAGAGTAACCAAGTTCAAAATTCGCATGCCATGGAGCTAGAAGGCCTGAAGACAGGTCTCCAGAAGGTGTCTGAAGAAGTGTGTGTCAGCCACCTCATCACTGACCGACATACCAGTGTCAAGAAGTTCATGGCAGACAACCACTCCCGAGACCATGATCAGCCCATCATCCATCACTTTGACATATGGCACCTGTCCAAAGGTAAGTGGCATCTAGTTACTGGCAGGCATCATAAATACGTATTTATTAAAATGTCTTTAAACCTCCAGCAGTGTTATAACGTTGAATCTGTACCTTACACCTGCTTGATTTCTATTGTTACTGTATGTAGACACTAAAAATAGACAATCAAAACGTATATAATCTAAATTATAGATTGTATATACCTGAATGAGATCTCCTTTTCATGTATGTAATTTTAATAATTTTAACCTCTCTTGATAGTTAACAGTTCTTCAACATTTAACAGTTTTTGTTGCACTGTGCACTCTTTCAATAGCCACTGGTAAGGGTACTATATTGCTGTATTCCAGATGTGGACGCACCATAGCCTTGTACCAAAAAAAAAATGTTTCCTTGTTTAAATAAGTATTGTTTTTAAAAAAGGCAATTGTCAGCATTAGAAAGGGTCCAAAGACATTTAGCAACAAAATTAATTAAAGGCGTTAGTCACCTACATTGCAAACACAGAGTAAGGAAGTTGAAATTACCATCTCTGAAATAAAAAAGAATTCGTGAGGATCTGATAAACACATACAGAATGTTTTACAGTGATAACAATATTAATAAATCTTTGGTCCAGCTAACAAATGACTCAACTGACTCAAGAACCCATAACAGTGACTTAAAAATACTAACCCAGTATAGCCGAACTAATATTATAAAAAAAATTATTTTCTAACAGAGTAACAAAGTTTTGGAATACTCTTCCTGCACATATTAAACAATCACAGAATCTAACACAATTCAAAAACCTCCTTGATAAATACACCAACATCTCAAAACTACAATATGAGCATGACTAAAAGGCAGATTTGCCCCAAAAAAAATACAAAAACCTCTCAGCTGTGTGCAAAAGTTCAAGCAAAAATGACAGGACATTGAAGAGGCCACGAGGCCTAATGTCCTAATTGACCTGAACAAAAATTATTTTCATTAACCGTAACATTTGGCTTGCTTTGTTTATAGCCTTTTGAATGTCATTCCCCTTGTCTTTCCTATGACTCGTCTATTTCCTCCTTTCATTTCCTTCTGTCTGTTTAAACTATTTCCCAATGGAGATACTGTGGAGGGCGTGTGGGTATAGTGGGAATTTTTGGGTGAAAGGAAGGGTCAGTATGAATAGTTTCCCCACCTTCTGGCAGTTCTGTGATAGCAACTTCCTCTTGGACTCTGCCTTTTTCATTTTATCAGCTACTATTTTTTCTGACTAATTGGCCCAATTTTCCTGACTTATTTTTAAAAAAATCTTCTGATTAATTTTCTCCTTTGAGCTCTTACAAAATCAGAATAGGTTGGCTGCATGCAGCAGGAAAACAAGTGGAAAATGGAAACTAAACACATGTACATGCCTCACCCATTATGGCCTGGGAGTGTTAAAGAATAATGTCTTAAGTATTTCCGATTACTTTAATAAGCAATTTTTGAATATTAACTTGTCTTTCTTTTGTTCTTAAATGTGTAATCTTAGGCATTATTTGCCAGTAGCGCTATTGTGCATATGAGCTATAGAAATACATCTATGTGTGTTGCAGACTACATAAACGATCTGTTTAAGGCCGTGAAACATCTTCGGCAGAGTTACCCCAGCTACAAGAGGGCAAGGGACGCCCATCAGGACTACCGGCTGTCGCTACCACAGCCCTTGAGTAGGACAGCACCACCTGTTGACAAGGCAGCTCTTGTTGCACAACACCAGGCACGAATCAACAGGATAGCTGCTGAACAGTGAGCCTTCACAGTTGATTTAGGCATCGTAATGTGTGATAACAGTTGCCTTGTCAACCATTTCTTCTCAACTTGTCTGGGAATTACTGATATAATCGGACACAAGGAGCACAGCACAGTGGCATCTAGGCATCAACAAACACTTTCTGACTGAAACTATCAAGTTCACTCTTTCAGTCTATTTCGTCCTGCATTCTGAATCTGTGGAATATATAGTCATCAAAACCTGGACATTTTGAAAAGATGTTTAAAAATGTAAAAATATTGATCGTTGTTCATCTGTATCTAAAAACATGACATTGGACTTTACTCAGAGAATATTACACAGGTGCAAAACTCATGATTGTGTTTAGCATTGAGCTCTACACAGTTACAAATGCTGTATTAAACTTTGTTCTTTTTAAACCTTTTGCTGTGTTATTAAATGTTGTTTTTTAACTGAAAATGCAGTTTCAATATTTATAAAACCGATATTAATAAGACTGACAAGATGTAATAAAGATATTTCAAATTGATAGGATTATGTACAGAACGTCTACTGTATTTCACACAAAGACCAGTTTAATATGCCTGTTCAAGAATAGATAATTGATACATGTATAATGAAAACAAAGTGGTTTTCTTAAAGACTATAATACTGTGTTTGTTGAGTTTTTTTGTGCTAACGTCTCATCAGCACTGAAAGTTTACATTAATGAGGAAACATAGACCTGAAAATGTTTATACTGATGGATGATTCAGGGGCCATGCTAAAACTTTATTAATATTTTTTTTCATTTTAAAATTTATTCATGCCTGTATGAACCAAATTGATAACTAAGTTTGTCAAATCTGCCCCTCCGCACACACACAAAATGGGTGGCACTGCGCTGGCAGCATAATTGCTCTAGAAATGAGCAGCATGAGATACACAGAGATCAGAGTATGTGACATTAACCCTTTCACTGCCAATGTCGCATTTATGCACCACAATGGTTTAACACCATATGTCACTAAAAAGCATCAAATCAGGGCTGTTATCTGAAGACCCTATTTTCTTAATTTTGGGAGGTAAGGATAGGTCTAATGTTATACATTTCACAGATAAATTCCCAATACATGTACTGCAGATAATTTTTATTTCTTCCCTGTTCAGTTTAATGGTATTGTTTTGATTAAAACATGACTGGTGGCGAAAGGGTTTAAAATACCACATGCTGAAAAAAGGGGTGGGGTTGGGGTGGGTATGTGGGAACTTTGTAGGAAGCCGAGTTTTGTGTGCTCTTGGACTAAAGTAAAAGTTCCTGAAGACTGGGTCTTCCTGTCTTCCTGGGGATGGGTGATGATGAGTAGACTGGGGATGAGTGATGATGAGTAGACTGGGTCCTCCTGTCTTCTGGGGGATGAGTGATGATGAGTAGACTGGGTCCTCCTGTCTTCTGGGGGATGAGTGATGATGAGTAGACTGGGTCCTCCTGTCTTCTGGGGGATGAGTGATGATGAGTAGACTGGGTCCTCCTGTCTTCTGGGGGATGAGTGATGATGAGTAGACTGGGTCCTCCTGTCTTCTGGGGGATGAGTGATGATGAGTAGACTGGGTCCTCCTGTCTTCTGGGGGATGAGTGATGATGAGTAGACTGGTTCTTCATCTTCCTGGGGATGAGTAGACATAATAGAGGTTTATAAAATTTTGCATGGTTTGCATGATTCCCCAACTACTGCACCTCTTTTCCACTTATCTAGTCATAATACTACTCAGGGACACAATTTTAATCTAACCCAAACACTAATCAACACCAGACAGTTTCATTCATTCTTTACTAATAGAATAACAAATTTAAAGAGAACTGAATGCTGGGACATGATGTCTGAAAAAGGAAAAGTGTAGAGAACAAATAGAACAGGTCCCAGGACTGATCCCTGTGGCACACCACAGGAAACAGAGGCTGGGGCAGAGTTGTTGTCCTGAATGGAAACAATCTGGGTATGGTTAGAAAGATAAGAGGTGAACCACTGGAGAACTGTACCACTGATGCCGAAGACAGATTCCAAACGAGAAAGAAGAGTGTTGTGGTCAATGGTATCAAACGCTGCTGAAAGGTCCAAAAGAATCAGAACTGAGTTTTCCTTCATCAAGAGAAAGAAGAAAATCATTAACAACCTTTACTAAAGCAGTTTCAGTACTGTGACCTGGTCTGTAAGCTGACTGAAAAGGATTGAATAAATCATTAGAATTGAGATGGTCGGAAAGCTGTGATAGAACAATCTGTTCTATGATCTTTGACAAACAAGATAAATTTGAGACAGGTCTGAAATAAATTATTGTGGTCTAGTGAGGGCTTTTTTAGTACAGGTTTGACAATAGCAGTTTTGTAGACATCAGGAAAGAGACGACAGTGAATCATTGATTATTTTGGTTAGTACAGGTAATACAACATCCAAACATTCATACAGCAGAGAAGTGGGAATGGGGTCAAGGTCACATGTTTTGGGTGCAGACTTTTTCAAGATCATCAACACATCTTCTTTGGTGACAGGAGAGAAGTGAGAGAGTGAACTGCCAGTGAAAGGTTTGCCTAGTGGTTGAGAATCTGTCAGCTGTTAATCAAGTTCATTTCTGATTGTTTCAACTTTCTTGTAAAATAAATCAGAAAAGATGTTAGGCAGAGTGGAAGGAGGATAGATAGTGGGCAGTTGGGCAGATTTTGTGCGAGCAGACAGGCTGTTAGTAATATGATAGAGTTCTGTGCTGGATTTGGCCTCAGAGATCTTGCTAGTGTAAAAAAGAGTCTTAGCTTTGCCAACAAGAAAAGAAACAAAGTTCTTAGCTTTAGTGTGGATTTGTTTGAGAACAGTCAGTCCACCCTTTCCCTGCTCCTCCGCTCGTCTCCACTGGTCCTCTGTACGTCTCCGCTCCCTCTTTGCTTCCACAAGCTCGTCACCCAGAAGCCCGAACCAGGGACTGGTGGCCTTTAAAAATCGGATTGACAAAATATACTTTTTCTACAAATTTGGATGTATATAAAAAACAAAGCTAAGTGTTAGTATACACTCAAGCCAAAATAAATCCACGGGCAAATAAAATGTTTAAAAAACAATTGATATTTGATACAAAAATCACCACTAATGAGGGCAAAAGGCTTATAGCCTATAGCCTTATGTGATGTGATGTGATGAGTGATGACGCATAGACTGGGTCTTCCTGGGGTTGAGTGATGACGAGTAGACTGGGGATGATTGATGATGAATAGACTGGGTCTTCCTGGGGATGAGTGATGATGAATAGACTGGGTCTTCCTGGGGATGAGTGATGATGAGTCTTCCTGGGGATGAGTGATGATGATTAGACTGGGTCTTCATCTTCCTGGGGGTGAGTGATGATGAGTAGACTGGGTCTTCCTGTGGATGAGTGATGATGAGTAGACTGGGTCTTCCTGTCTTCCTGGGGATGAGTGATGATGAATAGACTGGGTCTTCCTGGGAATGAGTAGACTAGGTCTTCCTGGGGATGAGTGATGATGATTAGACTGGGTCTTCATCTTCCTGGGGGTGAGTGATGATGAGTAGACTGGGTCTTCCTGTGGATGAGTGATGACGAGTAGACTGGGTCTTCCTGTCTTCCTGGGGATGAGTGATGATGAGTAGACTGGGGATGAGTGATGAGTAGACTGGGGATGAGTGATGACGAGTAGACTGGGGATGAGTGATGATGAGTAGACTGGTTCTTCCTGTCTTCCTGGGGATGAGTGATGACGAGGTAGACATGGAGTGGATCTGGACACAGTACACAGTTGATCTGGCTCTGGTGATGATTTGCATTGGTTGGTTCAGGTCGATCCGTTGTTGAGGGATGAAGATCCTCTGTTGTTAGCAAGGATTGTCACCGGTGAGCACTGAAAGTATTTCTAAGTTGTTTTTCTTCTTCTTCCATTACGAATGTCCACCTGCCGTTTATCGGCAATTATTGACATACAGAAGAAGAAGAATAAAAATTGAAGCCTACCACTAGGAATCCCTGGTTTTCAATATTTGTTTGGTGCCTATTTTGTGTGGTATGTATTAGCAATAAACATGCTTCTTGAAACCCCCCCGTGTGGATACCGGGGGTCTTTTGTATAAATATTTCTCCCACCTTCTGGAAGTTCTGTGCTTTTAACTTCTTCTAATCTGTCACTCTATTTGAATCTGCCTTTTCCCTTTGCTTACTGTCATCTACTGTCTTTCTGCCTTACCGGTCCATTCTCCTTTCCTTTTTTCACAAAACGCTTTAAAAAACATTTCCTCCAGCCAAAGTCACACTTGCTGGGCCTATTTATTAGGCGCATAACAGCAGCATAATGCATCTGCACTCATAATTGACAGGAAACTGTCTAAGCGATTGACAAAGAAGAAAAGAAAACAACTTTTTTTTGAAAAGCCAATTTGTTAGTATTATTTGGTCATTTTTATTTGATTACACACCATTTGAATTTGATAAAATTGTTGCTTTGCAATTTATCATACATTTTTCAAAATGTGACAATGAATAATAATATATGGAATAAACACCATGTTTGTAATTTTAAAGTATTCAAACAATTATGCTTTTTTTGGCTATTGCCACATCAAACAGTAAATTGAAATGTAGGATATATACTGTTTACACCCCAAATAGGGGATATTGCGTTTTGTAAGATCACCATGGCTTCAATAATAAAATTATAATTTTTTTCAATTTGAGAGCAAACGTATGTTATTTCTTGAGCTTAAAATTGACTAAATTAATTTCAAAATGTCACGTAATTGACAGAGGAGACAGACATCAATGGGTGCAACATTCAAAAAAATAGTTGTAAAACTGTTGAAAATGTGTTGGGCCACGGTTTCCTGCAATGCATAGACATCTGATTGAAAATGGTCTTGGGATCTTGTAAACCAAATGTCCCATATGTGCCTTCCCAGGTCGAGAGGACGTAAAATCCAAATTACTGTACTCTTGTAAACCATGGGTTTCATAGATATGAAGGGGATCTTTCACAAAATGTGCTCTGTGGAGACGCGTATTGTCATTTAGGAGGTTGAAATTTGCCCAAAGCTGGCATTTTAGAATTTCAGCTTGCATCATTGTAACGATCATACGATGATATAGGGACACCAGGAAAAAACATTAATCCTCCAGAAAACATTCAGGAGGCTGTTCTAGATCATGACGAAGCATTGCCTTGAATGTCTTTTAGCAAACTGGCCCATCAATCTGTTAACTGTGTAAAGGTGTTTCGTTATTTCGACTAACACACCCACTGATGTTTATTCAAATTATTGCCTCTGGTAATAACGTGACACTTTAAAATTGATTTCTTTCTTTGATTTTACAGCCAAAAAAAGGAATTTTTATTATTTTCACATGAAATTAAGTTCATGGTCTGTTTATTAAACACATGGTGACATTGCAAAGTCAATATGCCCTAATTTTGGTGATAAGTGTGTATGTTTAATTTTTCGCATTATCGTTATTCATTGTTAAAAAAGATACATAACATTAATAAGTGACCATATTTGTGATAGGGTTAAAGATTTTGGCCAAACTGTAGATTTGATCAACTACCATCCCCCCCCCCATTTACCACCCCAACCCACACAAAGTTGACGGGTCTCAATCTTGAAGTTTGGTTCTTTTATTTTCATGACAATTACCCTAAGCTGATTAAAACCTATCCTTTTCCTGGGAACAGCAGAATGTTGCTTCACAGTGGAAAGTTTCCATGTAAACATTTCATGTGGGAAATTTAAATTGAAACTTTTTCACAATTTTATTTTGATCACTCAAACTTGTATGCATCGCATGAAAACCCAAGTTATGTAATAGTATTACCAGAAAGCCTAAATGTTATACAAAGTGATTACTTCCCAGCCTACCAACCTTGCAAAGAATGAACTTATGAAGCCAACTTTCTCACTTCCCACGTGGAAGGTGAAAAGGTGGGAGGTGTTAAATTTGAATACGAATGTTTAAAGAGGGTAAACGGATAAGCGCATGCTTCTTTACACCATGCCCTAGAGGGAAAAAAGCAAAAGTAAGTATAAATTTAAAAAAATAAAATAAAATATAAAAATCATTACGAATAGAAAATAACACCAGGCATGTTCACAGTAAATTGAATAACATGAAACAAAATTCAAGTTCAAATGAACAGCTCATTCACGTACTCGCGCACGCACACACACACACACACACACACACACAAATACAGTATACCCCACAACCATGCAAAACATGCATTCATACTCTCTTGTGGTGTGTGCGAACACACAGGTGCAAATACGCTCATGATCAATACAATACACTAATAAGCCTACGTTATAGAGAACAGTATATTTATTTTAAAAAACAGCTAATATTTCAAGGAATTTATTAACTTCTCTCTTCTAGCGCCATGTATATTTTTAATATTTTGGTTGTCCCTTGCATCTCAACTGACAAGAAGGGGTAACTATTTTTTTCGAGTGTGCATGCGTTGATTCAGTGGAAGAAACGGTGACATAAGCTCTAAAAATAGACAAACACATGGCAGGGTACTTGGCAGTGAATGTCTTTGCATTTGGTGGGAGTGCAGAGTGATGTACTGGGCGAATGTATTCGCCCCTGGTGCTATCTACGAGGTGTTTTTGATATGTTATTTTAAAGGATGAGACACTTATTAGGTTTTTACTGCTATTTTCCAATTCATTCCATAGTTTGCTACCGGAGTATGTAAGGGAGGTCATAAACAGGTTTGTTCTAGGGCGAGGAATATAAATTATATTTTTGTTACGAATGTTAGTAATAGGAAATCGTTTGCATAGATATGCCGGTGTCAGTTTATACATAATTTTGTACATGAAAATAACTTTGTTGAGGTAAAACTTAGTCTGAGGGATGAATGCCTTAGAAGTTCCTTATAATGACTATTTTGAAGTGAAGAAGGTTTAAGAAGAAAGTATGGCAACTGAGACAGTGAGTGAGTTCACAATGATCACCACCTGTAATGTAGGTGAAATGGTGGGAGTAAACAAATCAGCTTTAGTCAGCTGCAGACTACAAACTCTTCGTATATTCGTGCTTTTACTTACCAATTATCAAACCGCATACTTGAAGCCAGCATGTCTCTCTGAGGGATACTTGGCCCTGATTGCAGTAACAAGACATGCTGGCAGAGGGATCCTGTTGCCCTTGCCCAGTGTCGACCGCCAGATCCAACGCACAAAGTTGCAGTAGGCAACATGCCTGTAGGTTCTGAAATTGAATACCATGTAACCAGTACATTATGATTTAAAAAAACATTATGCTGTCCGGATACTGGGAAATGAAGATCAGTGGTTTAAATTATTAATTACTAACCATTATTACAGCAAAACTCAGTTATTAAAGGGGAGTTGATATTGAAGGGAGGTAGTTGTTTGTTTGCTTATATCCGAAACTCAGATATATGTTTCTGATATAAGAAGACATTTTGAAGTTTTCTTTCTTATAACCGAGTTGAATGGAAAAAAGTGGTAAAAATAAAAGAGAAAAAAGGAAATTAAAGACAAACAGAAACATAAAACGAAGAGAAAATGCTTGTACATGTACCTATTTTGGTGCATTTAAAAAAGGAAAAGGAAAGGAAGAAAAGATAAAAAAAAAAGAACAGAACAGAAAATTACAAACAAAAATGAAAGCAGAAGTGGTCGTGAGTTGCATGATGAGCAAGCAAGATAGCGGAGAGCAGATGAATGATTGGGTGTGGTGTGAGAGTAACATATTTGTTTAAATGTAAATTTCTCTTTCATGTTTTTAATTAATATTTTAATTTCAATGTGTTTATGGCCAGGTCGGCACATTATTTTATAACATCCACAAACTTCTTGTAAAATTGTTCCCATTTTGGAACAGGTGGGGAAGGAGTGTGGATGGGAAAACAAATGAAGTAAAATTATTCTTACTTGTGTGGTCTCCTATGCTCATAATCGTCTTTCCATTTACTCCTGGCCAGTCTCTTCAAGAGGACAATCGTTGATTCAATGCTGTGTCTGAAGAACAAAGAAGAAAATACCAGTATTTTCATTAAAGAATAGTATTCTGTATGACAATAACTTCAGGTGAGAAAATGCAAAATATGTTTAGTGTCTGAAGTAACATGATTTCAATAACTTATGGCATAAAAATTACTGGTAGGGTTTTACACTTTCCAAGTAAGGGACTTGGAGCAATGAAGAAGAAGTGTAAATTTGTGAGAACATCAGCAGCAAGTAACACACTTTCATAAAAATTAAATTACCTTCACCAAAGTAACACTCACACACAATGTATAAGATAATTTTGCAAAGGCATGTCAATAAATTATAAACAGTTATCCAAACATATCTTTTTTGTAAAGGCATTTTCAATTTATAATTTGTGCTGGCTTCCAATTATAATTTTGTATTTCAAGTAAATTGAGTTCCTTAATTTTTTAAAAAATTAAAAATACCTTGATAGGCAGTTGCTGAAAACTCCTTCATGGCTGGTGATGCAAAGTTGGCCATCCTCCATTTTGCTGACAACTTTTGCATAATCATGACAGCAAGTCCTTTCGGCTGGTTTCTGGTCCGGCCACACAGTGCAATTTCCACATTTGCACCATGATCTGGAGAGGCAAACAGAAAGAGTTTTGAACAATTGGATAATGTACATCTAGAACTACTGCTTACTGTCAACAATTTAAAATAATTCATTGTTGCACATTTTAAACTAATAATTATAATTAGAATACATAATATTTATGTTGTGCATTTCAGGAAAAAACAGAATGGATTCCAGTTAAATGATTGACAAATGATTTTTTTTCATGCGGAAATTACACAAAATTACATCTAAATAATGTTTTGTTATATTTTAAAATGTACATGTTCAGTGGTGCTGACAATATTTGAGATGGCTCCTTTTTATTCCTTAACTCATACATTTTACGATTAATAAGTGTTTAGCCTTCAGGTTTTGCCATTTTATTAAAAACTTTTTGAGGTACTTGGCTAACAATGATTTTGATCACTCAATGATCTGGTTCTGGTTATGGTTCAGTATGTTGCAGAAACTACATCCGACGATAAATTGCAACAGAACTAGGAGGGCTCATGTACATACACTGTAAATGAAAATATAGAAGGAGGAATACCTACTGCTTACCCAGGGTGAATACCATTAAGCCTCCCAGTTCAGCCCAGCAGCTCATGTCTCAAAGCAAGCAAAAATGAAGAAAAAACACACACAAAAACATAAACAAAAACAACCAACTAGTGGTTAGTGGTTGCATGCTCCATGGTGATCTGATGCAAATGCACTAATGTGGCCTTTCTCAGTTGGTTGCAAACCATGGCAGGAGCTGTGCCGGTCGGAGTTCGCCCCCGGGTACCGCTACAGTAGCCGGATTGGTTTTGCACAGATACTACCAAAAACCGCTATGGTCGCACTTTTTTTTTTTTCTTTTTTTTTTTTTTTTAATCATACAGATCCACACTAGGTTTTATTTCATGTTCACTTTCCCCTTCCATTAGGCTACTTATATCTGCTCAACTTTCTATTTTCTTGTTTTCTTACTACCCCCCCAAAGTGCAGGAGAATCTTCAGCCTGATGAAGTTGACTGCCTGAGGTGAAGAACAGGAAGAAGTCCGGATGAAGAAGGAGAGAATTATATCAGTGATACACAAACATTTCTGTCATTTTTAGGAAATTGGCCCATTAAAATTGCAAATGTCCTGTGACAATTGTCCTCTTGTATTAATATGGAAGTGGACTTGTGTCCTATTGTTTTTGTAAGTAAATTTACAGCAAGGCCATTAATAACAATGGATGTTCTGTGATTAGCACAGGGGAGGTGAGGAAGTCTTTCTATGAGTTGTCAGTTCTGTGAGAGGTATCCATTTTGGTATAATTATATTAGGTAGGGATTCTAATATGTTTTAAAGATTACAGTTTGCAACACATCATATATATATATATAGTGTAAAGGAAACTTAATCTGATGAAATAAATGTGGGATTGTTAGTGATAATAAATTTGGGTGGGAAATAGTAAAGGTTTTGAAAAAAAAGCTCATTATGATGTCATACTGCAGTTAAAGTGGTTCTTATTGTATGTGTTGTATGCACAGTATTGTCAAAGTGTTCTACATGTATGTTCATTCTTAGTTGAAGTACGGAGTACACATTGGCAATACTTTCATAATTATAATGCTTTATGTAATTTGAATTATATACTTTTAAAAGTACAAATAATGCTACTAACTGCCCATAATGCTAAATAAACTGTGTTATTTCACTTTCGTTACTTTGTGCAATTTGTTGGAAACAAGCTTGATGAAGGATGGGTACAGAATTAATGAAAGTGTGTTGGACTTTAAGAGATGAGTGTGGAAATAACACACACACACACACACGACCGCGCGGCTACGCCCATGTCACAAGCCTGAGGGATTACGAGCCAGTGACTCAACCAACTGAGCTACAGAGCTTCAAAAAACCCAACCACAACAGTTCAAGGTTGTGTGTAGGTATTGTGAAATTTAAACCTTGATTACCACAAACTAATAACATTTTAGCTGAAGCCGCATTTGTGGTGTTTGGCCATAAGGTAGGGCCGTATTTTACAACCCCGGACATAAAGACAGGCTTTAATTACTACTAAACTTAACTAGCATTATTCCCTTACTATTAACAAACATAGCCCTCTTACTATGACTCCTATAGAGTTCAGTACCCCACCCCACCCACCCCCTTAAAAAGGAAATTGGTAAACAGCACGACTAGACATCCCAAAGACTGAAAGAGAGATCCACACAAGACGGCGACATAGGCCTACATTTTATTGACTTTTCCACATCATTTGCTTCTCAAATCATATTCATAGTCTAGATTAAGATCCCTTATAATGCATAGTAGGTCTACAATTTTCGACACGGCGAAGGCGGATGAAAAAGAAGCAAAAGACTTGATCTCTATAATACTCTTTCACTTATGCTAGGGCCCATATTTCACATAATTTGCCTCGTTTCGTCTTGTTATGGGTCGATTGTAGGCCTACATCTACTGATCTAGGCCTGCGTTTTCAATTGCACAGTATCAACATTAACGATTCCCAGAAGGCCTATTTAATAAGTGAGTGCTAAAACCTCTTCGCAAACTGGAACTCCATATCCATACCCTATTAGATATTAACTTCGTTCTGCTAAATCATTCCAGTCTTTCAAAACCTATATTAAAACTCACCTCTTCCAGCAGTAGGCTACCTCCGATTTCTTCCTTGACCTGTTTCTGAGAGTGCGTGCGCGCGCGTGCATGTTTTTGTGTGGGGGTGTGCGCGTGTTGTCGCTGTGTGCGTGTTTGTCACTGTGATGGCGAATATTTTAGTAGTTTATTTAAATATTTAAGATCAATATTTATTAATTCAAATAATTTGTGAAAAACAATCAAATCAAAAGAGAAATGGCGCTTTATAAATGTTAGTTATTATATTATTATTATTATTATTTTAACACTGGTACGATCACAAAAGCAGATTTAACATTTAGGCCTAGTCTATTAGTCACTGTGCGTCGATCTTTCCTAAAACACCACAACACTTCACAGTCAGTTATTTTGTAGAGAAGTTTTAGTACAGGTCTAGTTCAGCCAATACAGATCATAGATCTAACTTACTTTTCTCCACTGTCTCCTGGCGCATTGGCCTTTGCTAGCACTTCGCTCTCTCCCTCAGAGTCTGATGATTCGGAGCTCCAAACAATCTCTGCAGCTATTGCCCCTGCATCTGCCAACAATGGCTCGTCTTGATAAGGCTCCATCTTCTTCTTCTTCTTGAATTTGAAATTACAGGTGCTCTGTCTTCATACACTAGATCTACCCTTAGCTGCGTCACAACTTTTCTAATATCGTACAAAATTACGTTAGTGGCGAGATCCAATGGCGGGGAATCCAGACTTGCAAATCTGCCCGAGGAGAGTGATTTTTGGAAAATAACAGTGTGTGTGCTCATTTTATCTGGAAGAATGTGACTTGAAAGGTAAGTTAGGTCGATAAAGTTTGCATACTGTGGCTATGTACATAAGGAAACAATGCTGAAACGTGTTCCAGAACGTTTTTAGGTCCGAATGGAGATGCGTATGGTCCTTTAAGGATGGCAGCGGCGTTCCTGGACCAGTCAAGCTTGGAGTCGAGAGACGTGCCCAGGTTCCTGGCACTCTCAACCTGGTCGCCATTGATCTGCAGAGGAAGAGGAGCAGGAGGGTTCTTCCGGAAGTCAATAATGACGCTTGTTTCGATAATAAAATCCTATTTATATGGTCATAAAAGTAGAAAAATTTACGTGGCTTTCATAGATTACCAAAAAGCATTTGACACAGTAGATAGGGCTTTGGAAAGTACTCCAAAAAGTTCAAGCTTCCTCAAAAATGATTAGAATGTTAAAGGGCATGTATAGCTCTGTTCAAATTTGCGTTCGCTGGGGCCCACAATTGTCAGATTTGTTTGATTGTCCCTCAGGGGTCAAACAAGCTAGGCTGTTTAATGTCACCTTTATTGGTTTTTTTTTAATTAATTACCGAAGTAGCTGAAAATGTATCTGAAAGAACGGTAAACACGGATTTCAGTTTTTACCTGGGTTACAGGAAATATTCCTTATGATTTGCAGATGATATTGTTGTTCTCTTCTACAGCCAGTGGACTTCAAAATCAGCTAAACAATTTACAGAAAGCATCTGACATTCTAAATCTGACAATAAATCTAAATAAGACTAAAATAATTGTTTTTAGAAGAGAGAGAGAGAGAGAGAGAGAGAGAGAGAGAGAGAGAGAGAGAGAGAGTCTTAACCCTTTCACCGCCAATGTCGCATTTCTGCACCACAATGATTTAACACCAATGTCACTAAAAGGCATAAAACCAGTGTCTGTTAATCCAAGGACCCAATTTTCTTAATTTTGTGAGGTAAGGATAGACCTTACTTTATACATGTAACAGAGGAATTTCCAATATTGCAGATGATTTTTTTTCTCTACCCAGGTAAGATGAATGGAAAATGTTTGCTGAAAAATGGCTGGCGGTGAAAGGGGTTGAGAATGACACACACACACACACACGGGCGCGCGCGCACACATAATTTCATCTGATATACACAATTGATAAAACAAAAGCTTTTACGCTAAATACGTACGCCTACGTGCTGAATATCTAACAATAACGGCGCTATGTTGGAAATCGATTAATTTAAAACAGTAACTTCTTA
Source organism: Phymorhynchus buccinoides (assembly GCA_017654935.2). NCBI lineage: Eukaryota > Metazoa > Mollusca > Gastropoda > Neogastropoda > Raphitomidae > Phymorhynchus > Phymorhynchus buccinoides. Next base: position 50,152,116 of record CM065690.1, read on the forward strand.
CGGAATAAACGTACCCTTTAAAGATTAAAACTAGTAACCATTCAAATCAGTGATTAAAAAAAACATGAAGGAAATTTCCTACACACACACACACACACACACGCACACACGTACTGCACATAGGCCTATACGCTCGTGCATGCGCACACACACACACACATAGCACATACTGCACACACACACACACAGTGACACGCACGCACGCACACACACATACGCGCACGCCGCACACTTGCGCACGCACACGCACGCGCACGCACACACGCACGCACGCACGCACACGCACACGCACACACACACACACACACACAAGCCGGTCTCGCGTTTGCTGAGGACTGTTGGAGGGAATTCATCCGAGCAACTGGTCTGGTTCAGGACTCTGATGGCTTCCGCGTGCTTCCACCTGCTTCTAAATTATCCCTCGGAAATACATATGTCACCGAGCGGCAGACATGTTTCCGTTTTTCTTCACCCTCCTATATCTCGTGAAATACTGCATAGAATACTGCATGTGGGGGTGTAAATATAAGAGCAGAAGACCGGCATTGCCGTACACATTATGTCCCCACATGGCCGAAAGGCCAAAGAGGGCGTAAAACATTATTTCTTCCGTACACATTATGCCACGTGGGATTTCAATGTCGCCGAGCGGCAAGCATGTCTCCGAGTTAAGGGTGTACACCCCATTCATTAAGGGTGTACACCACGGAGACTACATTACAACTGTAATGTAGTGTCCGTAGTGTACACCCCACTAATGAAGGGTGTACATCCCGGTAAAGGAGGGGGTCTAATACTAAAAGTAAAAAACATCGTAGCACAAAACTGTGCCACGTGGGGCTTAAATGTCGCCGAGCGGCAGACATGTCTCAGTGTTAAGGGTGTAGCCTACACCCCACCAATTAAGGGTGTGCATCCCGGAAAACGATTTGCACCCAGTCAAGGGTGTGTAGGTGCATCACCCAAAGGACACAAGGAGGACGGGGGCCTAATGATGTGAGGGGGAAGGGAGGTACAGGGTGGGACAGGTACAGGGCGGCGGTAGCCGGCAAAGGACTATCTGCCACTCGGCGATGCCCTTGTTCCGCATGTTTTCGCCTGCTTCTGTCTGCTTCCACCTACTTCCGTCTGCGTACGTGTGCTTCCGCCTGTTTCCGTGTGCTTTCTTCTGCTTCCGCATGCTTCTGCCTACTACCGCCTGCTTCCGTGTGCCTGCTTCCGTGTGCTTCCGTCTGTTTCTACCTGCTTCTGCATGCTCCCCTCTGCTTTCGCCTGCTTCCACATGCTTTCGCCTACTTCTGTGTGCTTCCGCCTGCTTCGTGTGCTTCTGTCTGCTTCCACGTCCATACGGGTGCTTCTGCATGCTTCCGTCTGTCTCCGTGTGCTTCTCCCTGCTTCCGCACGCTTCCGTCTGATTCTGTCTGCGTGCCTCTGCTTCTGTCTGCTTCCGTCTGCTTCATTGTGCCTCCGAGTGCTTCCATCTGCTTCTGTTTGCCGGCTTACATGTGCTTCCCTCTGCTTCCGTGTGCTTTCTGTCTGCTTCCACATGCTTCCTTCTGCTTCTGCCTGCCGCTTCTGTGTGCTTCCACCTGTCACAGTTTTCGCATGCTTCCATCAGTGTGCTTCCGACTGCTTGCGCATGCTTCTGCTTCCGTTTGATACTGCGTGCTTACATATGCTTCCATGTGCTTCTGTCTGATTCCGCGTCAGTACTTCCGTCTGCTTCAACCTGCTTCTGTATACTTCCATCTGCTTACGTGTGCTTCCCTCTGCTTCTGCGTACTTCTGCTTGCTTCCGGGTGCTTCTGCCTGCTTCCAACTGCTTCATTGTGCTTCAGTGTGCTTTTGTCTAATTCTTATGCTTCCGCGTGCTTACTTGTGCTTCTGCTCTGCTTTTGCATGCTTCCCTCTGCTTCCATGTCTAATTCCCTATGCTTCCCTCTGCTTCCGCATGTTTACGTCTGCTTACATGTGCTACTGCGTGCTTCCCCCTGCTTCCGTTTGATTCCTGCTTCCATGTGCTTTCTTCCCACATCCGCTTGCTTCCATGTGCTTCCGCCTGCTTCCATCTCCTTCTGCTTGCCTCTGTATGCTTCCGACTGCTTCTGCGTGTTTCCGCCTGTGTCCCTGTTCTACCATCTGCTTCATATGCTTTCATGTGCTTCCGCCTTCTTCCATGTGGTTCTGTGTGCTTCCGCCTGCTTCCCTCCGCTTACCGTTTGTCAGTCTCTGCCTGCTTCCATGTGATTCCTGCTTCCGTGTGATTCCACCTGCTTCTGTGTGCTTCTGCCTGCTTCCGTGTGCTTCCATGTGCTTCTGTGTGCTTCCTCCGTCTGCTTCCATGTGCTACCACATGCTTATGTCTGCTTGCGCATGCTTCCAACTGATTCAGTGTGCTTCCACATGCTTTCTTCCTACATCCGCTTGCTTCCATGTGCTTCCGTCTCCTTCTGCATGCTTCTGTATACTATGCTTCCGTGTTGTTCCGTGTGCTTCTGCATGTTCCCGCCTGCGTCCCCGTTCTACCATCTGCTTCTGCATGTTTCCGTCTGCTTCCATCTGCTTCTGTGTGCTTCCATCTGCTTACCTCTGCTTCCGCCTTCTTCCCGTGTGCTTCTGCATGCTTCGCTCTGCTTCCATGTGCTTCTCCATGCTTCCGACTTCCTCTCAGTCAAAGTTCAGGGAGATGGCTAGCCGGGCCAATACAGTAGGCCTATGTCGTTTATACTAATAAACTCGGACAAAATCTACCATAACCTACCTTGCAGAGAAGAAGAAGAAGAATTCACACACACACGCGCGCGCACGCAACACACACACGCACGCGCGCGCGCGCGCACGCACACACACTAGAATTGTACACACTGACACACACGCCTAAACGCGCACCAGATTATAACAACAGGCATACCTGCAGATTAAGAAGAAGTAGTATATAGTAGAAGAGTGCATTATTTGTGTCAGTTTTGTTGTGTTTGTGTTCTCTTCCTTTCTTTGTTTTTCCCCTCTCTGCTAAAATTGAGCCGATTTCCGACAAAAAGCGCACCCGTGAATGCGCGATCATATCATATGGCACTATAGGCTTTTCAGACTTTTGCCCTCTAGATTGGTTCTTTTTGTTGTTACTGTTGTATTGGCATTACCGATCGTCTACTTAGGCAGTCGTGCTTTATTTGTCTAATTTGTTTAAATTTACTGAATACACAATATTCTGAAAATATTGATCTAATGAGTTCTTGAATGCATTTAGTGACGATGCATTTACTGCTTCGTTTGGAAGGTTATTCCATGCATTAGTAATACGGTTAGTGAAAAAGGTTTGTGCAAGTTTAGTGTTAGTAGGGTTTTTTAAAGTATGACCGCTGGTTCTTTCATCCTTGGTCAGGTCAGGTCAGGGTAATGAGTGCAACTAGGCCTCGCGGCCTCTGAAGTGCCCTTTCAATATAGTTTTTGTAGTATTGAGCACAGCTGTGACGGTTTTTGATGACACAATCAGTCATGTTGGTATCTCAATTCTGTCAATTTAGGGTCTTTGTCCAGGAGGTTTTTAAACTCGGACAAATTAGACCGATTGGACGCTAATCTCATCACACTCCCAAAAAATGTTCTTTCATCATCACACAGAGTTAGCAATTGTTTTGTGGTAGTCATAAAGCCCGGCCCATGGAGAATTTTAAGATGGTGAGTTTAACTTCCACTTAATCGTTGATTCTCATGGACAATGTGATGTGAATGAACATTTGTTTAACGTCCTCCGGTCTATGCATGGATGACGAAATTTAAAGTTTAACGTCCTCCCGATCATAAAGATCATATGGGACATGATCAGAGGTAAATATTTCATAGGACTACTTATTCATTATGACGTATCTTTGGCGTGGCCCTGTCAGCCTAATCAAGATGAGATCACTCTGATCTCCATGTTACAACTATTTACTCAAGGCAGAGCACTCCAAGCGCAAAGGACCAGATATATTTAGAAAAGGAAACAAAAAGAAAGTCAACTACCGTTGCATCGTTTTCTATCACTTATTTTATTTACTGCGACAGTTCAGACTATTTTGCCTGTGTTTCTGTTTGTTTGGAGTTCATTCAGCTGGTCTAATTATGAACAATCTTGCAAAAATGGTTGCCGATAAAATGGTCATAAGAAACGTACGAAGATTTTGTCGTCTGCTCCAGCAGACAAGCCGACAGGCACCATCTAAAGTGGTACTTCCAGCAGCTGCAAAGCGAGCATTCAGCTCAGTGGTGTACTCGGATGTTGAGCGTAAATATGTGCCCAGGCGCACGTTAATGTATGTTCCAGGACATGACCTGAAAAAGCTGAGAAAAGTGCCAGACCTTGGTGTGGACTGTGCTGTCTTGGAGTGTGAAGATGGGGTTGCTCTCGACAAAAAGGTGCACAATAATTCTATTCATTTAGCCGAAAAAATAGCCTGTTTGTCAATTTAATGTCAGTGTCTTATTGATATGATATGATATGAAATAAGGCTCTGTAGGCTTTTTATAGCCATTTGCCCTCTACATATTGACTTCATTCGTTTTGATAATCAGTGTAAAAACCGATGGCTACTTAGCAGTTGTGTTATACTACTGATCTATTTTTGTAAAATTCATTGCATACATAAAATTTCATGTCGGTTTAATAGAGATATTAATACAATTAGATTGAATTATCTATTATCTATTATTTGTTCCTTTCTTTCTACTGTGTCTTGGTGCTGCGTGTTGACCTTTTTTTTCTCTTTTTTTTTTCATTATATCAGCAAATATCTTCAACCTGATGAAGTTGGCTGATTGACTTGAAGAAGAAGAAGAAAAGGAGAGTAAGCCCCAGGAATCTGTGCAGGCCAAGACCATCAACACCTTTAGCACCCCCCCCCCCCCACACACACACACACACCCCTCCCTGCTCCCACTTTCTTCTCCCAATCCCCTCCACCTCTCCCCCCTCCCCCTGTATTAAGGTGCACTTTCACAGATCCCCAATTTCTACAGTGACAGAAGGAAGGATCAAACCTCTTTAAGTTAAGATTAATTAGAATATAAATAATAAGATTAATTAACATTAAAAAAATGATGGTGGTTGTTCAAAGAAAGAAAAAGAAGAATCTGAGTGTGTGTGTCTGTTACTGTTGTGAAATAGATGTTCATTGCCAGCCGTGATATTTAACCAGCCACTTCACAAAAGCTGGTTAATATTCAGGGCAGTCTATCTGTTCCTGGCTGGCTGTCAAGCCATCTTACCACAGTAACATTTGAACGGAGGCACATAGGATGCTGACATTTTGCATACAGGTGGGTAGTTAGGATATCAAGGCCATGTGCGAACATGAAGGTAATTTCATCTTGAGATAGCCAATAATTGTAGTTAACCCTTTCATCGCCAGTGTCGCCTCTTGGCACCACAATGATTTAACACCCATGTCACTGAAAGGCATCAAATGAGGGTCTGGTATCCAGTGACCTTATGTTCTTAATTTTAGGAGGTAAGGACAGGCCCTATGTTATGCACGTCACAGAGGAATCCCCAATATTGCAGACAAAATCTTTTCTCTACCCGGGTAAGGTTAATGGTAATTTTTTGCTGAGGAATGGCTAGCATTGAAAGGGTTAAGAAGACCTTTTAGCATAAAGATTATTAAACTGGGACCAGAGTTTACCCAGTGTTTTTGAGTTATCCGTTTTTGAGTTAGCAGGAATCCACTGTATTTATTAGGTATTAGGTACTTTATAGTCACAGAGGCGTCTGTGAAATTCGGGTTGCTCCCACCTGGAGAGCGCGTCGCAGCCAGAGGCGCATCACCCCAATTTTTTGTTGTTGAAATTTTGCATGCAATTTTTGTGTGACTAATGAATAAGGAATAAGGGGGGGGGGGGGGGGGGGGGGGGATTTGACCAAATAACAACATTTTCGTTGCCACTGGGTTTAGCGTGTGCTAAGTGCATGGGCACACTGGACCTCGGTTTCCACTTTCAGACCGTAAGGCCTAGCGCAAAGTGAGAGGAAAAATCCCCTGTACCCAGGTTCGAACTCGGGTTTACTTGACACGAAGCGAACGCGTTACGACTGTGCCACTCTACACTTACACAGGTCTAACATGTAACCCTTTCACCACCAGCCATCTGTGAGCCATTAAATTTACTTGGCTTCAGAAAAGATTTCATCTGCAATATTGTGGGATTTCTCTGTGACACATTTAGAATGAGGTCAATCCTTACTGCCCAAATTAAGGACACAGTATCATTGAAAAACAGACCCTGATTTGAAGAGTTTTAGTGACATGGCTGTTAAATCATTGTGGTGTAAAAATGTGACATTGGCGGTGAAAGGGTTAATGATGTTGGTTGTTAACTGGCAGCCGGAGGCCCGGAAAAACACCGCCCTGATGCTGGGCAGGGTGGATGTGGCGGTGAAAGGGTTAATGATGTTGGCTGTTAACTGGCAGCCGGAGGCCCGGCAAAACATCGCCCTGATGCTGGACGAGCTGGGCGAGGTGGACGTGGCAGTGAAAGGGTTAATGATGCATGTTGGTGGTTAACTGGCAGCCGGAGGCCCGGCAAAACATCGCCTTGATGCTGGACGAGCTGGGCGAGGTGGACGTGGCAGTGAAAGGGTTAATGATGCATGTTGGTGGTTAACTGGCAGCCGGAGGCCCGGCAAAACATCGCCCTGATGCTGGACGAGCTGGGCGGGGTGGACGTGGCAGTGAAAGGGTTAATGATGCATGTTGGTGGTTAACTGGCAGCCGGAGGCCCGGCAAAACATCGCCTTGATGCTGGACGAGCTGGGCGAGGTGGACGTGGCAGTGAAAGGGTTAATGATGCATGTTGGTGGTTAACTGGCAGCCGGAGGCCCGGCAAAACATCGCCTTGATGCTGGACGAGCTGGGCGAGGTGGACGTGGCAGTGAAAGGGTTAATGATGCATGTTGGTGGTTAACTGGCAGCCGGAGGCCCGGCAAAACATCGCCCTGATGCTGGACGAGCTGGGCAGGGTGGACGTGGCAGTGAAAGGGTTAATGATGCATGTTGGTGGTTAACTGGCAGCCGGAGGCCCGGCAAAACATCGCCCTGATGCTGGACGAGCTGGGCGGGGTGGACGTGGCAGTGAAAGGGTTAATGATGCATGTTGGTGGTTAACTGGCAGCCGGAGGCCCGGCAAAACATCGCCCTGATGCTGGACGAGCTGGGCGAGGTGGACGGGGTGGACGTGGCGGTGAGGGTCAACTCCATCAGCAGCGGGCTGTGTGATCAAGACCTGCAGGTGGTCATGACCGCCCGCTGCCTCCCGCAGACCATCCTGCTGCCCAAGGTGGACACCGTGGACGACCTGGTGCTGGTAGGTGGTGGTTGTTGTTGTTGTACCCTGGCTAAAAGACTCCAGGGACATGGATGCTCCTGCTTTCAGGATGTCCTGAAATCCTGCTTTCAGGATGTCCTGAAATGCAGGATTTTTGTTTATTGCCTGGAGCTGGCATCGCCGGATTATGAGAATTTCAGAAGCAACGAATTTCCTATTTATAAACTTTTTATCGGTTTCTCACATGTGTAGAATATATAAAAGAAATGAATACAGATAAATATTTACATGCCTTTACCAGGAACTTTATATTTTTAGGATTGTTTAAGTCTAGTTGTTAACTGGGCGGCCCCTGGATCCCTGCCTTGCAGGATTTTTGAAATTTCCCAGGAGCACCCATGCAGGGATCATCCCAACAGCTGAAGCACTTGAACACTATGGTGCACATGCACCAGCTAGGGATGAGAACTTTACGTGTGTAGTGACCGTTTTTGATTATCCCGCCACTTGCGCAGCCACACTCCGACTTTGGAGGATTTTGGAGACTGACGATGTTATGCTAGGAGCTTGCCTTGGCTAAAGGCAATGCCCGCATAACTATGTATAGCATGTCAATTGTCAATTGGTCTGACACAGTCTTAAGCCAAGGTGGTGCTGGTATTGGTAGGTGGGGCTGAAGTTATTTGGGGTATTGTGATTGTTTGCGTCTTTTTTTTCTCTTCCCCTTAATGTGCGTGTGTTTGTGTGTGTGCGTGCGCGCGTGTTTGTACAAGTGTATGTTTGAGTAAGTTTGTGTGCGTTTCAGTAAGAAAGTGTTTTCTGTGTGCTTGATGAAATGTGTGTGGGTCTGTGTGTGCATGTCTGTGTGCAAGAACGCGTTCAATCGCGTGCGTGCACATACGTGCGTGTGTGTCTGTTGTGCGTGTGTGTCTGTTGTGCGTGTGTGTGCGTGTGTGAGTGTTTCAATGCTGATTGTAAAGCACTTTGTGCTCGATAAAAAGCGCTATGTAAGTGTCCATTTATTATTATTATTATGTATGTGTGTGTGTGTGAGAGAGTGTCTGTTTGTGTGTGTGTGTGTGTGTGTGTGAGAGAATGTGTGTTTGTATGTGTGTGTGTGTGTGTGTGTTCTATTATCTGAAGCTGGAGTCGTGTTCACTAAAATGGTGAGATTTTGTTCTTGTGAAGTAAAATCTAATGTGTACTGTATTTTACGGACTATAAGGCGATACTTGTCTTCCAGACTCAGACCGATGCACCTTATATATAAATTAGCACTAGTTAATAATATTAGTAAGAAAGTGTAGTAACAAAATCGAAATTTTTGTAAAATTGTGGGTGTGCCTTATAGTCTGAAAAATATGGTATATGGTCAACATGTGGGGCATTGTGATCATGTGTGTCTTTTTCTTTTCCTTTTCAAAATTGTTTGTGTGTGTGAGAGAGAGAGTATGTGTGTGAGTGAGCGAGAGAGTGTGTGTGCGTGTGTGTGTGTTTGTGTGAGAGAGATTGAGTGTGTGTGTGTGTGTGTGTGTGTGTGTGTGGTTGTGGTGGTGGTCTATAACCTGAAGCTGGAGTGTCGTGTTGTGTAACAACATGTGAGACTTTGTTCTAGTGAAGTAAAATACATAACATGTATTTTATCCAACAAAATTAAGTATTTGGGCATAGCAACTGGACACTGTCGACAATTGGTGCAAATTCAGTTTATCAGCGTTAAGAGGGTTTGCTGGCTTGTGCATTATGAGGAAAAGGGAGTAAATGTTTTTGTGTGACCTAATTTTAGCGTTTTCGTCATCACTATTTGTGTTGATCATGTGATATGCTTGTGTGTGTGTTGTGTGTGACCACTTATGTGTGTATAGGTATGAGTGTTTGTGTGTATCTAGTTGTGTAGGTAAGTATTAGGTATTAGGTACTTTATAGTCACAGAGGCATCTCTGTGAAATTCGGGTTGTTCCCACCTGGAGAGTGCGTCGCAGCCAGAGGCGCGCCACCCTTTTTCTTTTTTTTGGCATGCGATTTTGTTGTGTGATTGATGAGGAAGGAAAGGTGGGATGGGTAAATTTTGACCAAATGACAACTTTTTCATTGCCACTGGGTTTAATGTGTGCTAAGTGCATGGGCACACAGGACCTCGGTTTATCGTCTCATCCGAAAGACTCCACATTCAGACTGTAAGGCCTAGTGCAAAATGAGAGGAAAAAGGTGTATGTGTGTGTGGTTCATGAGTAACTGGTTTTTTTATAGAGGGGAAGCAATGTTACATGTAACGCCCTGTAGTTTTGCTGTTTCATTTTCGCAGTTCACGGATCGGTTTCTCACGGCGTTGGGCAGTCGCAAGGCAGGGTACTGCCCGCACCTCATCACCTACGTGGAGAGTGCGGAGGGCCTGATGAACATGAAGGACGTGCTGAGACGAGCCGACACCTTCTCCAAAGAGGGCATCTACCACCTGGATGGAGTGGTGTTCGGCTCCGACGACTTCTGTGCCGACATTGGTCAGTATCATCAGTTATCAGAATTCTCACTGGACACTGGAAAACTTTATTTGATAAGCAAATATGAAATAGTGAGGCTAAGAGAGAGGATATAGTGAAATGAATAAAGGGAAGGAACTTCTCGTATATTAACTCCCTTTTTTTTTACCAAAGTTATTTATGGCACCGATTCGCCTGCAAAGTGAAAGTAGTTGCCACAATACAGACCCAAATTCATCCTCAAAAAAAGATGACCCAGACCTGCTTATTATGACAACCACCCACACAGTTGTTTGTGAGCAACTCTCTACCTCTGTTGTTGTGTACTGTGTGGGTGGTTGTCATAATAAGCAGATCTGGGTCATCATTTTTTTAGGATGAACTTGGGTCTGTATTGTTGTGGCAACTACTTTCACTTTGCAGGCGAATCGGTGCCATAAATAACTTTGATAAAAAAAGGGAGTTAATTTGCGAGAAGTTCCTTTCCCTTTATTTGATAAGGATAAAGATTTTAGGCAATGCTTATATTTTCTTACAATCTGTCAGAAAATTTGTGAGTATCAGAGGCTAAACATTTGCTGGCATGATTTGTTTTTGCAGTGGCAGAGGTTCACTGTAAAATAGCAATTTAAAATTTTAAGGTACTTTCTTAGCCCCTTGACTGCCACCAACGTATTACCTACATACCTGATGACATCACTGATGATGTCATCAGATGAAGAGGAATAACCCTCTGGCTGGCTTTTGCTCTTGCACAATCAAGAGGTCGATATCCCCAGACCATTTTTTCCAGATTGTCTCTATCAGTTGTCTTTTTCATGGCATGGTTTGCCCAATTATTTTTTCTTTAATTTTCTCTGGCAGTGAAGGGGTCAATAAATGGTTGTTTTTCTGGTCATGTTGGGAACTACTGTTGTTGCCCCTCTACTATTTGGGCCTTGATGCCTGATGTGTAGCCTTTCTTTTCTGGTCATGATTTAGTGGTTGTGTGGAAATGGTTTGTTTGTGCAATTTCTGTTTATTCTTTACTATTTTTGTGGAGTCTTACACTGATGTTTGGTTCTAATGATTTTTGTAGGTTGATGTGTACATTTTGTTGTTGTTGTTGTTCTTATTTGTTCTGTTTCACTGTCTCTTCATAAACACTCAAACATGGGTGCTACTCTTTCATTTTTACACTGATTTCAGTATTTTTAATTTTACCAGAAACTGAACTTCATTTTTTTGTAATTCCTCCACACACACAAAATAATTTGACCACAAGCGATTTGGGGCGTTTTGAACTTAGTCTAGTTGTTCTATCTTGGAAGTTTACAAAGGCAATGTAATAATTTTACAAGGCTTATCAGACTCAAACTGTCTCTGTCTATCGTTTTAACTGTCTTGTCTGTCTCGTTATATCTCTGTTTTTGTACTATCCTTTTTAGTCTTTTCTCATCCTAACTGACCTAAGTGGAAGTTTTTGTCTACTTAAACAGACATGTAAACAATAATATTTTGTTATTGAAACAAACAATTTGTCTCATACTTAAACACAACCCCCTGCTTTCAATACCAGCAAATTATGTTCAGATTCTTGCCTTGGCATAAGGCTGTGTCAGACCAATTGACATAAGCTAGAACACCAAGGCTACATTAAAATGTTATGTTCTGTTCTGCATAGTTATGCAGGGATTGTCTTTAGCCATGGCAAGCTCTTAGCATAACATCATCAGTCCAAAATCCTCCAAAGTGGCTGCCCATGTGGCGGGGTAATCAAAAACGGTCACACAAGTAGTGTTCTCATCCCTAGCTGGTGCATTTGTACCATAGTGTTCTAGTGCTTTGGCTGTTGGGATGATCCCTGGAGTCTTTAAGCCAGGGTACGACAACAACAACAACAATATGTTCAGATTCCTGTCCAATGGTGAAAATGATCAGAACCATTTACCACTTGCAGACATTATTTTTCTTCTCTTTCTCTCCCATCAGGAGCAACGAGGACAGTGGATGCATCAGAGCTGATCTACGCCCGGCAAAAGATAGTGATGGTCGCCCGAGCCTACAGAATTCAAGCCATCGACATGGTTTACATTGACTATAAAGGTATTCCTCAGTGAGCAGACATGTCTTTTAACTTTACCTTCGAAGGAAACAAGAAACGTTATTTCACTTATCTGAAAAAAAGGTCTTCATTGTTTATTATTACAGTGGAACCTACCTATTAAAACCTTCCCTGTCGTATTAAGACTCCCTCCCACTTAAGATCTACTTCTCTGAGACATTGCCCTTCTTTGTAAGTATTAAAATTACCTCTCTGTTACAACTCCCTCCCACTTAAGACCTACTTCTCTGAGACATTGCCCTTCTTTGTAAGTATTAAAATCACCTCTCTGTTACAACTCCCTCCCACTTAAGACCTACTTCTCTGAGACATTGCCCTTCTTTGTAAGTATTAAAATTACCTCTCTGTTACAACTCCCTCCCACTTAAGAACCTTATTTTTGATGATTTTTCAAGGTCTTGATAGGGAGGTTCCACTGTATTATGATTTCTCTCCATAGTGAATGTGAGCAGGATTTGACTTTGCATAGTCTTCATGTTGTTGGTAACAAATGTTCTTAACTTTAACTCATTCAAGTCATATATGTCCAGAATTAATAGATAGCTGTCAATTTGACGCATTTGCTTCAAGGGAAGTAAATCTGTGTGCATACCATACCTTGGTCACTTCTAAACTCGCTTCACTCCCTTAGACCACAATTTTGCCTCTGACTTTGCTTTTGTAGTGGTTTGTTGTGGGGAACCAATCGGTGTAGAGAGTAAAGTCAAAATATTAAAAAGTCTGATCTACCACTTCCCTATGTCTAAACCTGGAGTAAAAACTTGGACTCTTCTTTCATTTCTCCTTTTGTTTATGTATGTTTTGTTTGTGTGTATGGCTGGAGTGATTTGTGAGTTTTTTTAATAATTCAAAATCGTTGCGATGCGAATGAGTTATATGTTGTACAGAAAAAAATTGTGTTCCTCCCAATTTTTTAAAATGATAATGTAATATACACAATGTGTTAGTCATTTTGTCTTGTACAGTTTTCACAGGCTCTGAGCGTCCTCTTTTTTCTTTTGAAGTGGTCTTTGAAAAGGGCTAACATAGGTAAGAGGTTCACAGAAAATGCGGCCAGCAACAGATTTTGTAGGCAATTGTTTTAGGTATATGCATAGCATAGCATAAATGGCACTATAGGCTATTTTGTTTTAGCCTTTTGCCCTCTAAATATGTTTTTGATTTTTGTCAGGTTAGGCTTCATTCACTGATGACTACTAAGGCATCAGTGTTTTATTCATTTAAATTTGTATACTAACTGAATACATTTTGTTTTGGAAAAACTTGTCTATGATATTTTTGAACGAATTTAATGACTTAGCATTAACAGAATTGTCATGGCTCCAGTTAGATGCCTTTCAAGAGTTGCCAGATAAGGGTGAGTTTATTTTTCACATGCTTACTCTTTTATTTGAGTAATTTTGTTTTTAAACTGAAAATTCACACAGACTACGAGGGCCTGAAGATCCAGTCTGAGCAAGGGGCCCGCAAGGGTTACACAGGAAAACAGGTAATCCACCCGAGCCAGGTGCCCATCGTGCGCGAGGCCTTCACGCCGAGCCCTGAGAGGGTGGAGTGGGCCACAGAGCTCATTGCGGCCTTCGAGCATCACCAGAAGAGTGGACAGGTGAGATGCCTCCAGGCATAATTCCATGGATGCAACTCCCCAAACTGAAAAACCCCTGAAAGGCAGGGGTCCAGGGACCCATGCCCCCGGCAGGGTACAGGGGCAGAGCCCCGTTGGACGATTCAGGGGGGCAGCTTAAGAGAGAGATATAACGAGACAGAAAGTTAAAATGATAGACAGAGACAGTTTGAGTCTGATAAGCCTTGTAAAATTATTACCTTGCCTTTGTAAACTTCCAAGTTAGAACAACTAGACTAAGTTCAAAACGCCCCAAATCGCTTGTGGTCATTTTTTGTGTGTGGATGAATTAAAAAAACAATTGAAGTTCAGTTCCTGGTAAAATAATACTACTGAAATCAGTGTAAAAATGAAAGAGTAGCACCCATGTAATTCTGTCAAGACTGGCTTATCCGCAAATAAGTAAAAGTAAGAAATAAGCATGCAGATGGGATAAGTGCATGTGGAAACGTGTGCGCTTATTTTTCGTACTTTCGTTTACTTATTTGTGGATAGGTGCATGAGGTTTCTGCGTGTAACAAGCACAGCCCCTAAACATAAACCTGCTCTTTGCCAAGATGCATGGGTGAAAGTAAAACATTCCCTCAATCCTGAAATGACACGTTTCAATGTTCTCTGAATCTTCCCAATCCTGAAAAGGTGACCACATTGAAAATAATGTCCAATGTGTGTGTGTACAGGATGGGTGGGGGTGGTGTTAGAATTACATGTCTATCATCTTGTTTCAATCCGACATCAATTTTGGCAGAAATGTTTCATTTTATGAACGTGGTTCTGGATGACAGGATGACCAATCCTGAAGACTCCTTCTATCAGCTTTTTTTATTCCTGATTTTTAAAACATTCCCTCCCCCAAAGACGGAGTGTGGCTGCCCACGTGGCGGGGTAGTCAAAAACAGTCACACACGTAATGTTCTCATCTGTAGCTGATGCACTTGTGCCACAGTGTTCAAGTGCTTCCGCTGTTGGGATGATCCCTGGAGTCCTTTAGCCAGGGTAAGCCAACAAACAAACAAAACATTACTGAACTACGTTTACCCATGAAGATGTAACAAAGCTAACTTTTAACAAGATGAAACATAATCACCATGTGACGAGATGACACTTAAAGTAATCAAGTTCCTTTTTAGCAAAGAGATGTCCCTGGTGATTTTTGCCAGAATAATGCAGTGTTAAAACATGAATTGTGATGCTGATAATATGCTATGAGCATTATTCAATTATCCATACTAAACAAAGGTTTATATTCCTTTCTCTGCTTGTGTTTTATGATAATTATGATGTTTGAAGAAAAAAATATAGTTTTGTTTTTGTCACAACATTTAAAAATATGTTAACTGTGAATTTGTTTTCTGTTGTCTGTCAGGGTGCGTTCACATTCCGCGGCCATATGATCGACAGACCCCTGCTGCTCCAGGCCAGAAACGTGATTCAGACGATGCAGAATGTGAAAAAACTGTGATGGGCCATCAGTGGAAACGACATGATGCCTGGGACCCACATGACAAAGGTTAAACTATTTTGGATCTGCTTCACTTTGAGTAGGTACAAAATTGAACCATCCCCCCCACCCTTCCCGGTAGTACTGGTTTATATGGTGGCAGTTGTGTTATAGCTCTTTGTGATTGGTTGAACTACTGTATAAGCAGCATGGATTCTTTTGAATTAGATGGAATCATTGTTCCACTGTTTTTGCAGTATATATAGACTGCATCCCGTTAACCCTCTTCCATTCGCATTTGTTGCAGAAAAATCTCTTCTAGTGTTGAGAAACTTATCACATATATTCAAGAAAATCTGTCTTTTGAAGCATACAGAGCACCATACAGTTATCATTGCAAGTGACAACGAATTGTTACAGAAAAATCTCTTCTAGTGTTCAGAAACTTATCACATATATTCAAGAAAATCAGTCTTTTGAAGCATACAGAGCACCATACAGTTATCATTGCAAGTGACAACGAATAGTTACAGAAAAATCTCTTCTAGTGTTCAGAAACTTATCACATATATTCAAGAAAATCTGTCTTTTGAAGCATACAGAGCACCATACAGTTATCATTGCAAGTGACAACGAATAGTTACAGAAAAATCTCTTCTAGTGTTCAGAAACTTATCACATATATTCAAGAAAATCTGTCTTTTGAAGCATACAGAGCACCATACAGTTATCATTGCAAGTGAGAAACTGCTTCATAGTGTGTGTATTACAAGCCCAGAAGTTTGTGCATGATAAAAATGGGGTACCAGAGGGGGACTCAGGAGTGGGGGCAGGCTACAGCCGGTTTGGGCCGACTTGATTACATGAAGGCAACTTCCATCTGGCTGGTATTGGCTGGAATAAATGCAAGAGGATTAACCCTTTCGTCGCCAGCCATTTTTCAGCCAAAAAATACCATTAACCCCTTGACTGCCACCAACGTATTACGTACTGACCTGATGACATCACTGATGATGTCATCAGATGAAGAGGAATAACCCTGACATGCTGGCTTTTGCTCTAACATAATCAAGAGAGTACTATCTCCAGATCATTTGTTTCAGATTAGCGCTCTATTAGTTGTCTTTTTCATGTCATGATTTTTTTAATAATTTTCTCTGGCAGTCAAGGGGTTAAACTTAACTGGGTAGAGAAACAAAGTCATCCGCAATATTGAGAATTCCTCTGTGACATGCATAACATTAGGTCTATCCTTACCTCCCAAACTTAAGAAAATAGTCTCTTCAGATAACAGGCCCTGGTTTGATGCCTGTTAGTGACATGGGTGTTAAACCATTGTGGTGCATAAATGCGACATTGGCGGTGAAAGGGTTAAAATAAGAGGCTGCTGTGTTTACATGTTGATCAGTCAGATTGTCAGGATAACACTTTGTAGAACTGTCAAAGATATGTCAATGAGTGTGTGGATGGTGACGGTGGTTGGCAGTTTTTGTGTGGATAAGAAATGAAACTGGCTGTTTGCACCATATCTTTGCAACAACGAGGAGCTGTAACTCATTTGCACCAAGATTACATTGGGATGATCTAATTGTGTGCATGTACTTTACACAGTAACACGTTTTGACAATTGTTTCTGATTTTTCTCATTGTTTTTTTATCCCACCCCACCCCCCCACCATCGGTGTATGTGTGTGTCTTTTGTACAAATAGTTCCCTCAACTTCTAGAAGTTCTGTGCTTGTGACTTCCTCTAATCTGTCACTCTCTTTGACTCTGCCTTTTCCCATTGCTTACTGTCATCTACAATCTTTCTGCCTTATTGGTCCATTCTCCTGCCTTTTGTTCTCAAGAAAGTCTTACAAAGATTTTCTCCAGCCGGAGACAGACATGCTGGGCCTATTTCTTAGTTAGGTGCAAAACGGCAGCATGACACATCTGCACTCATAATCGACAGGAAACTGTCTAAGCGTTCGAGAAAGAAAGAAAATTAAAAGTTTCTGATTTCTCTTGCCTCATTCGTCAAAACTAAATGTAAATTAGTTAAAGGCAATACAGGAAATCCACAGAATGTAGGCAGAATTTTTTGGGGAAATTGTATTAAAGCTCTGGTTCTTATCAACATTGAAATAATATGACAAGACACTGTATACATTTCTTTTTAACCTGGAAAGATTGTGAATGATCAATGGCTTAACAACAACGTGAGCTGAGACAAGGTTACTGCCATGGAGATTGCTTTGTCAGTTATGTGGATTTTTTTTGGTTACGTGTGTGAGTGAATTAGGTGCGCTTTGTGATTATGCAATTCAGATGGTTTTTATGGACTTGTGTGTGTGAAATTTATGATCAGGTGCGGAATAAATGCCTATGAATCATTATTTGCTTGTGTTTATTTCTCAATTATTTGCTTACGTATTTGATTAATCAATACGCTTGGTTTATTCCTCTTGTCTTCCTCCACTATTAATAATAATAATAATAAATGAAGCTTATATAGCGCTGTTCGATGACATGCCATCCTCACAGCGCTTTACCAATTTTTTTTAATTTTTTTTTTTTAAACTATTACACCGACTCATACATACCCCCTCACCCCCACACAGGGAGGAACCCCTCTCACATAAAGCAGTACAAACATTTCATACAAGTGATAAAAACAAACAAAAACAATAACATGTCAATGCTTTAATAACACGTTTGAAAACAATTTGTAAAATAATTATTGTTCTCTAAATATAGTCTGTTAAAAATTCAACAATAGACTAACAACATATACAAGCAATAAACAGAACATACATTTAAAATATTTTGATGACCACTTTTGAAAACAAACAATTTACATTACAAAGTGATTCTCCAGATATTCTCTGATTAAAAATTCAACAATGGAACAGTAATAAGTAAACAGCATGCAGCATACAAGCATTGAACAGAACATGCATCGATACACACCCAGAATTGGTCAACTGTTCTGTGAACAAAATCAAGAAATCAACCGCAAAGAACATGCCTAAATGAAAAACAAACTGCAGAAAGAGAAATTCAAACAGCGGAAACAAAGTGTAACGATGAACATGCGGCATCTGAAGGATGAGCTTTTCTCTGAGTCATGGGTTTACTCGGCTTGAAGTTTGTAATGATGAACACACACGCAGCATCTGAAGGATGAGCTTTCTCTGAGTCTGATGGGTTTACTCGGCTTGGAGTTTGTAATGATGAACACACACGCAGCATCTGAAGGATGAGCTTTCTCTGAGTCTGATGGGTTTACTCGGCTTGGAGTTTGTAATGATGAACACGGAGCATCTGAAGGATGAGCTTTCTCCGAGTCTGATGGGTTTACTCGGCTTGGAGTTTGTAATGATGAACACACACGCAGCATCTGAAGGATGAGCTTTCTCCGAGTCTGATGGGTTTACTCGGCTTGGAGTTTGTAATGATGAACACACGCGCAGCATCTGAAGGATGAGCTTTCTCCGAGTCTGATGGGTTTACTCGGCTTGGAGTTTGTAATGATGAACACACGCGCAGCATCTGAAGGATGAGCTTTCTCCGAGTCTGATGGGTTTACTCGGCTTGGAGTTTGTAATGATGAACACACGCGCAGCATCTGAAGGATGAGCTTTCTCCGAGTCTGATGGGTTTACTCGGCTTGGAGTTTGTAATGATGAACACACGCGCAGCATCTGAAGGATGAGCTTTCTCCGAGTCTGATGGGTTTACTCGGCTTGGAGTTTGTAATGATGAACACACGCGCAGCATCTGAAGGATGAGCTTTCTCCGAGTCTGATGGGTTTACTCGGCTTGGAGTTTGTAATGATGAACACACGCGCAGCATCTGAAGGATGAGCTTTCTCCGAGTCTGATGGGTTTACTCGGCTTGGAGTTTGCCTTTGATGTTCTGCAAGTTTTCTGAAACGTGACAACAACAAAATAAAAGGATAATAAGCAAAATTTCTAAGACTTTCCTTTTTTTAACCCTTTTACCACCAGCCATCTTTGAGCCAAAAATGTCCATTAAAATATTTTGATGACCACTTTTGAAAACAAAAAAATTACATTACAAAGTGATTCTCTAGATATTCAATGATGGAACAGTAATAAGTAAACCTTGCATGCCTACAGAATAGATTTTGTCTGCAATATTTTTGGATTTCTTTGTGACGCATTTAGAATGGGGTCAATCCTTACTGCCCAAAGTTAGGAACACATTATCATTGAATAACAGACCCTGATTTCAAAAATCATTGTGGTGCAAAAATGCGACATTGGCGGTGAAAGGGTTAAACCCAACAAAACCAAAAACAGAAGAACATTCTAGGGAGAGGACGAGAGCAACCAGTCTTCTACAATGATCCTCGCCTCGTTTACAACCACTTGTGTGTGTGCTGCCATCATGGGTAAGCTATGTATGTGGTTAGCTTTCAGTTTCTTCCTCTCCTTGCTGTTCTCAGCAACACATTCCAATTTCAGAAAAAGCCTACAGGAGAACATAATTTCTTCTTCTGCATTCCCAGGCCATGTGGCCATAATGGGTGAGGTACGTATGTATCTGTTTTCACTGGTCTCCCCGCTGCATTCAGCCAACACATTCCGATTTCAAGGGAGAAAATCATTTGAAAGATTTTTGGGGGGAAAGGCGGGAGAATGGGTCAATTAGTCAGAAAGCTAGTACGTGACAGAAAGGAAAAGGCAGAGTTAAAGAGTGACAGATAAGTGAAAGCTACAAGCACAGAACTTCCAGAAGGTGGGGGAACTATTCGTACGAAGGACCCCCTGGGTATCCCCACAGGGGGGGGGGGGGGGATAATTTAAAAAAGATTTTAGGAAAAAGGTAGAAAAATGGGCCAATTAAGCAGAAAGGTAATAGACAACAAACAGTAAATAAAGGAAAAGGCGATAGATGAAGTCGCTAGCACAGAACTTCCAGAAGGCATGGGCACTATTTGTACTGAAAGTCCCCTGGGTGTCTCCATGGAGGCCTGACCTCTGATGGTGCTGCACATGATGTCCAGGTCCTTGGGAGTGTTGTGGTCCTTCCTGTTGCCTGGCCGCACCGTCAGCTCATAGTCTGGGCCGTACTGGGTGAAATACTGCACAGCATAACACACAGGGTTCTTCACACTCACAAGCCCCCGTGGGGATACCCCAGTCTTTTGTATAAATAGTTCTCCTACCTTCTGGAAGTTCTGTGTTTGTAACTTCCTCTAATCTGTCACTCTCTTTGGCTCTGCCTTTTCCCTTTGCTTACTGTCATCTACTATCTTTCTGCCTTACCGGTCCATTCTCCTGCCTGTTTTCACAAAACACTTTCAAAAAGATTTCCTCCAGCCGAAGTCGGACTTGCTGGGCCTAACTATTGCTTAGTTAGGCGCATAATGGCAGCATGACGCATCTGCGCTCATAATTGACAGGAAACTGAGCGATCGAAGAAGATTCACACTCACAGACAAAAGTAGTTTGGGACAGTATTCTTAAGAAGCGATTTAGATGCCCCTGGCTAGTGTAGTGCAAATGCAACTTCCCACGCTCTAGAACACCCCTTTAACCTCAGGACTCCTGGGACAGTGCCTAGAATGAGCTTTGAGTTTGTGTCGGATATAGTAGGTGTGCATGACCGCTGGACCAGCAATGCACAACACATGACGCCAAGTTACTAGCCATTTTCCTGCTCAATAAGACATTTATTATCCTTGCTGCTTAAAGAAAGACAATGCAAATGTATACTAAATGCAAGGACATAACGACATTTTGCCTTCAACTTTGATTTGCTAGTAATGTTTCACACTAAAATGTTGATGTAATGAAAATGTTTTAAGCTTGATTCCGGCAATTTGATTCACATTCAAGGAGTTCACATTTATAAATACATTCTACTTACACATATTGGCATATCTCTTCTAGCACCATGGGCAGATACATTCGCCCCAAGACATCACTCTGCACTCCCCACCAAGTACAGAGACATTCACTGCCAAACACCCTGCCATGTGTTTGTCTGTTTTTAGAGCTTCTGTCTATGTTTCTGCCGTTAAAGGAATGTGTGCGGACTCGAAAAAACAGTTACTTCTCTCTTGTCGGTTGAGAAACAACGGACAACCAAGAATGTAAAACAATGCACAGTGCTAGAAGAGATATACTGGTATATGTGACTGTTAGTTTCAGTTTGTTTCAAGATACATACAAAGTCTTTTTATAAAACAGGGTACATAACACAAATGAGTCTTTCAAGAGAAAAGAGATTCTCCGCGTGGTTAAGTCTACGCATGCTACACTCCAAACCCACCAGCCCATTCATTTCCTACCCTTTCAATACACACAGAACTAATACCCAAGCAACAGATGGCAGTTTACCCTGTGGTCAGGCACGTCCTGGGGCAGCCTTTTGCCCACGGTCAGAGCAGTCAGTGAGGCCCAGCAGCGGGCAGTGTTGGCATGGTGGTAGCCCCCTGCATCAGGAAAAGAAAAACAATTCAAAACAGCAACATAATACAGTATTCCGTCTTGGAAAATGCAAACATTCCTTAATAACAGGAGGCGCCGTGGCCGGTTGGTTAGAGTCGCTGCTTGTAATCCAACAGGTTTGCGGGTGCGGTGGGTTCGAACCCGGCTGGTCACGGTGTTGTATCCTTGGGAAAGATACTTTACTCCTATTTCCTGGTCCTTCGGATGAGACCTAAAAACGAGGTCCCGTGTGCGAACGCATGCACAAGATCTTGCGCACACGTTAAAGCCCATTCCACTATTCGGTACAAGTAGGCCGTGTGTGCCGGTGGAATGGATGACACGAACTCACAAAGCATGCATCCTGTGCGCCAATAGCAGTCTAAACGAAGACTTTGGGCATGGGGCAGGATAAACATCCCCAATCGGAAGAAGAGAAGAACCCGTGATAAAAATCCCCAATGTGTCTTGCTGATCTAAAATATTGTTGCCTGTCTGTCGTTTCCAACAATGACTGCAAGATAGCAAAGGGGGCTGCTGCTATTCCGACGGACTGGGCTAAAATTTGTTTATATAATGACAAGAGTATTTATACAAGATCAATGCAGCATAACAAGACTATACACAAGATCTCATTAGAATGAAAAACTACATTTGTTGTTGAAGAAATAGAAATCCACACAAAAACAATAACAAAAGCTGATGTTTCGATCTTAACTCTTAGTCTCTGGCAAACGAAAAAGAAGAACAAGAAAAGTAAACAATGATGAAACATAACATTGACATCATAAAAATAAGATCAAAGTTTTTATCTTAAGATCTCATTGCTGAAGAATTTTCAGAAACCACTGGCTAACTTGCACAATATGCAGCCAGTGTTCCAAGGTCACCATTCGCCCTATACACTCGGATTTACTTCCTGTAGAGTGGCACAGAGGTAACGCATTCGCCTCGTGCACAGTAAACCCGAGTTCGAACCTGGGTACATGGGATTTTTCCTCTCACTCTGCACTAGGCCTTATGGCCTGAATGTGGAGTCTTTTGGATGAGATGATAAACCGAGGTCCTTTGTGCCCATGCACTTAGCACATGTTAAACCCAGTGGCAACAAAAAAGTTGTCATTTGGTCAAAATTTACACACACCCCCCCCCCCCCCCCTCCTCATAAGTCACACAAAAGTCGCATGCAAATAAAAAATGAAAAATAATGGGTGCGACGTGCTCTCCAGGTAAGAGCAACCCGAATTTCACAGAGACGCCTCTGTGACTAAAAAGTACGAAATACAAAATAAAGTTTTACCTCTCAAATGATAGATTTTTTTCTCTGATATTCTTCTTGAATTTTACTGAAAAAGCGACTTGATAATGATAACAAGTATCTTTTGTTGAGCACACTTAACACACAAACGGCTTGCGTGAAACGTCAATTAATCATGCAGTGGTCTTCCGATCTCAGCTGGTTCCTTTTTCATTGTATGTGCTTTGATCGGTTTCAAACTGATTCTTACAAGTGGATTTACCAAATTTTGTGGACTATAAGGTGATACTTTATTCCCCAGACTAATACCTCTGCGCCTTAAAATATAACAAACAATATAGTAAGAAACTAGAATAATGAAATCAGAATTTTGTGTAAAATTTGGAGGGTTTTCTTATAATAAAGAATGCCTAATAGTCTGAAAAATACTGTATCTTTTGACTGTAAGGCGCACCTTATTATAAGGCGCACCCCAAAATTGTACACAAAATGCAGTTTGTCCTCATACTTTCTTACATGTCATAAGTCACATGATAAGGCACAGGGCTCTCAGTCTGAGAACAAAGTATTGCCTTATAGTCCGAAAAGTATGGTAGCCAACTTGTAAGGTCAGAATGAGCTGAACTAAACCAAGGATGCAACCTAGCCTTGGATACCGGGCCCTGTACCCTGTCAGGGCCCTGGGCGGCCCCTGGACCCCTGCCTTGCCTGTTTTTCGATTTTGTCCAGTTGCATCCATGCTAAACCCACCTCCTCCCAGCAGCATCAAGGGCAGCCTCCAGGTCATCAGAAAGTGGACGCAGTGCTGGAAGGCTGCGGGGGTCAGGTTGAAGGACTCCATGGGGTCCCCCACCACACCATCCGCGCCGCACTGACACACCACCGCCTCCGGGGCGTAGGCCTCTCCCACCAGGGTCATCACACTGTGGGGCACCAGTGAAGGGAAATGAGAAGAGATGTCTTACTAACAATTTGACTCTGTGTTCAGTAGGGGTTTAGTAGGCCTCCCCCACCAGGGTCATCACACTGTGGGGCACCAGTGAAGAGAAATGAGAAGAACTGTCATGACAACAATTTGACTCTGTGTTCAGTAGGGGTTTAGCAGGCCTCCCCCACCAGGGTCATCACACTGTGGGGCACCAGTGAAGAGAAATGAGAAGAGATGTCTTACTAACAATTTGACTCTGTGTTCAGTAGGGGTTTAGTAGGCCTCCCCCACCAGGGTCATCACACTGTGGGGCACCAGTGAAGAGAAATGAGAAGAACTGTCATGACAACAATTTGACTCTGTGTTCAGTAGGGGTTTAGCAGGCCTCCCCCACCAGGGTCATCACACTGTGGGGCACCAGTGAAGAGAAATGAGAAGAACTGTCATGACAACAATTTGACTCTGTGTTCAGTAGGGGCTTAGCAGGCCTCCCCCACCAGGGTCATCACACTGTGGGGCACCAGTGAAGGGAAATGAGAAGAGATGCCCTTCATTTTAGTGGTAAATGAAGGGCAAGAGCTGTGCCGGTCGGGGTTCGCCCCCGGGGACCGCTACGGTAGCCGGATTGGTCTTGCCCAGACACTACGAAATAAAGGTTATGGTCCACTTTTTTTTCTTCTTTTTTTTTTTAATAATAGACAGATCCACACTAGGTTTTATTCTATGTTTACTTCTTTCCATTAGGCTACTTCTATCTCCTCAGCTTTCTAATTTCTTGTCTTCTTACTACCCCCCAAAGTGCAGCAGAATCTTCAGCCTGATGAAGTTGGCTGCCTGAGGCGAAGAAGAAGAAGAAGATGTCATGCTAACAATTTTGCTCTGTGTTCAGTAGGGGCTTAGTAGGTGGTGTCCTGCATATCGTCTGTGAAATTAGAAATTTTTTTTAGACTTGAAAAGAACGAAGATAAGAGGTTTTTGTCCTTAACTAGATCTGAATTTGGGACTTACACACGAGTTTTTCTTCTATTTTCACAACCTCATTTACCCCAGATAGAAAGTCGTTAGAGATACAAGCTTTTGGTGGAAGGTGGTGGGAAAAATTAGAGAGCTGACTATGTATCTAACTCAACCCCCCAAAAAGAATCGAGATACAAGGTTTTTCAATTTCACCGACGATATGTTAGCTCAGAACAGGCTCCATTGATCGAAGTGACTCAGCAGTAGTGCATTGTCTCCTTGGTTGGTTGCCTCCTGACGGCCTAACACAGAGAATAATCCCTCTGAAATACAGACTGCATTCACCTGAAAGTACACCATTGCTTGTACACCCCCCACTTATATATTTATTTATTATTCATTGGCATGCTGGTTTTATGTGCAACTAAAATGTTACAGAGGAGGAGGGGGGGGGGGGGAAGAGAACATTTGTCCCAATTGAAATTATTGCCACTGGGTTCTTTAATGTAGGCAAAATACATAACTACAGTCTACATAACCTCAGTTTTCGTCGTCTCCTCAGAAACACTTGGCATTCAGGCTATAAGGTCTAGATGTAGGAGAGCAGAAAAACGGTGGAACCAAGCATCAAAACTGTTCTGATAGTCTATACGCCTGCCTTTCTTTAATGGTGTAGAGTGGCACAGAGGTAACTCATTCACCTCATATACAATAAACCCGAGTTTGAACCTGGGTACAGGGGATTTTTCCTCTCACTTTGCACTAGGACTTAACAGTCTGAACGTGGAGTCCTTCGGATGAGATAATAAACTAAGGTCCCGTGTGCCCATGCACTTAGCACACGATAAACCCAGTGGCAACAAAAAGTTGTCATTTGGTAAAGATTTACCCACCCCCACCCCCTTTCCTTCCTCAAGTCACATAAAAATCGCATGCAAATAAAAAAATTGTAATGGGTTGCGTGCCTCTGGCTGCGACGCGCTCTCCAGGTGGTAGCAATCCCAATTTCTTAGACGCCTCTGCAACCATTGCCGACAACGTGATTTGGGCAACATTGTGACGCTATTTTCTTTGTTCCATTTGTTGAGTGCGCACGCACGTGTGTGTGGAACAATTTGATAATGACGTATACAGTGGAACCTCCCTTATAAGACCTTCAAAAATCATCGAAAATGAGGTCTTATAAGGGAGGGGTCTTATAAGGGAAGTAATTTTAATACTTACAAAGAAGGGCAATCTCAGAGAAGTAGGTCTTATGTGGGAGGGAGTCATAATGGGAGGTCTTATAAGGGAGGTTCCACTGTATATGATGACAAAAGTTTGTCTGTGACGTCGCTCTGTGAATCCTTGAAAAAGTTTTAGAAAATAATGACGGAAATTCGGCAAGCAGCTGAGTGTTGTTGGTCTTTTGTTTTTGCTTTAAGTTCTGACGGTTCTCAGTAACTGCTGTGGGAACAGTCCACAGCTGTAACAATAGAGACCAGCAAATGAACAGGTTCCATGTGGCAAAATTGCCACCAGCTGCCAGTGCCCGCTTAAAGACACACTGATGCACCACGATTAAGTCCCTTGGGGTTTTTTCTAGGTAGCTGTGACCCACATACAAATGTCCTCAACTTCAAACTGAAGCTGCTCTTTAAAATGATGTTTCGTTTTCAATTTGGGGACAGTTGAAAAAGTTAAAGGAGGTAGAAACATCATGAACCCATACCGTTTGAAGACGGAGACAAACTCTGCATCACCCAGGCCATCTTTCATGGGGACGTTGACGGTGTAGTATTCCCCTCTCCGTGATCCCACGTCCTTCATGCTCCCTGAGCCTGGAAAATTGGGTTCACTCGCATTTTTATCACCCACTATCGGGTTTACATTCCCTTCTTCTTCTTCCCTTTAGTGCCCACAATCAACAGGCTGATTTTTTGGCACTTTGGGTTGAGGTCCGAAGTGGTCGGTCACAATCCTACTCTGCGTTTTTGAGGGAGGGGGGAGGGGGGGGGGGGGGGGGGGGGGGGGGGAGGGGGGGGGGGAGGGGGAGGGGGGGGGGGGGGAGGGGGGGGGATTTAATGAGAGCCGACAGTTACCTGGAACGCGTCCAGAGATGGGGCGTTCACCGCCCTCTCTGACAGTCTGTTCCAGTCCCCGATGGTCCTGGGGAAAAACGAGCTCCGTCGGTATTCTGTCCTGCACTGGGTGGTACACAGCTGTTGTTCATGCCCTCTTCTCTGACGGCTAGGCGCTGGTTGGAGCCTGCTGTTATCCACCTTCACAATGCCTTCCTTGATCTTGTACAGCATTGCCAGCCGTGCATTCCTCCTTCTCTGCTCCAAGGTGGGCCAACCCAAGCGTTCCAGCATATCCCCTACACTCGAGGTGTTGTGGTAGCGGTTCAGCACGAAGCGAGCTGCCCGTCTCTGAACTGCTTCGATCTTGTCCACCAACTTCTTTGTGTAAGGGTCCCAGACAGAACTAGCGTATTCCAGCAGCGGTCTGACCAGTGTCAAGTATGCGCGCTCTCTCAGTTCTGTGGAGCTGATTTTCAGGTTACGCCGCAGAAACCCGAGCATTCTGTTTGCTTTGGACGTTATCTCATCTACATGCTTATCCCAGGTTATGTCCTTTTGGATGTTTATGCCCAGGTACTTCATGTTTGTGACTCTGTCCAGGATGTGGCCATGTAGGTGGTAACTATGGTCCAGAGGTGTTCGTTTCCTGGATACTGGTAGGACAATACATTTCCATGGGTGGAACTTCATGTCAAGATTATGTCCAACCTGAGGCATACCTTAAAATCCGTCTGTCACTGTAAGAATCAATGCTTGAATGAGTGATTTAGAGCCATGTTTATCACCACTTCCATCCAATCCCATACTCAGAGTGAGTTTTATTTGGAACTATGTGTGATTTAGAGCCATGTTTATCACCACTTCGATCCAATAAATTCTGCAGCATTATACTTATACTGCAAAATAAATTCAGCAGCATTATACTTATACTGCCAAATAAATTCAGCAGCATACTTATACAGACAAACCCCTATTTTACGACCCTCTGTTAAGCGACCACCTCTCATTTGAGACCGGATTTGTTGGCACGGATGCATTTTACAATGTAAACGACCTCTCTTAAACGACTTCCTCTAAAACGCGACTTACGACCGCCATTTTGTTGGTTTTTACGACCGTTGTTGTCGTCTGCATAGACTTCGAGCAAAGGGAAACAACCACGGTCAAGGGCCTGAAAGCGGAGTCGCTTCCCTTGTTGTAGAAAAGATGGCGGAAAGCGTAGGAAAAGCACGAAAACCACTGACTTTGAAAAAGAAAACCACTGACTTTGGACGAGAGTGGAGGTGATTAAAAGAAGTCGGCAAAGTGAAACTGTAATACATCGATTGCACAATCCTATGGAGTTGGAAAGACCCAAATCCAGTTTTAATATGTCATTGTATGTGTGCATGAAGAAGAGAGTATGAACTGTGCTGAACTTTTTCTTTCTACGGCTGCCAGTGAAAACCTCCGTCATACGACCCCTCCAATTTACGACCGATTTTTCCGGACATTTTGGAAGTCTTAAAATAGAGGTTTGTCTGTACTGCAAAATAAATTATTCAGCAGCATTATACTTATACTGTACTGCAAAATAAATTCAGCAGCATACATATACTGCAAAATAAATTCAGCAGCATTATACTTATACTGCAAAATAAATTCAGCAACAATATACTAAACTAAATTCAGCATAAATTCTGCAGCATTATACTAAACTAAATTCAGCATAAATTCAGCAGCATTATACTTATACTGAAAAATAAATTCAGCAACATTATACTAAACTAAATTCAGCATAAATTCTGCAGCATTATAAATTCAAAATAAACACTCTGGATATTTAAAAAAGGATTCTTTTCTTCTTCTTCTTCTGCGTTCCCAGGCCATATGGCCATAATGGGTAAGGTACGTATGTGTCCGGTGTTCATTTTTCACTGGTCTCCCCGCTGCATGCAGCCGGCACATTCTGATTTCGGAGGAGCTCAAAGAAAAAGGATACAATGATATAACAGATCATGACATGAAACTGGCTAGAAATGAGGCCATACACTTGACATACAAACGCTCAACCAACACAGTTGTTATATCTCTAAAGCTGGCAAAACAAAAACAAACAAAGAACAAATCTGCTGCATTATTACATAATTAATACACTAAATTTGTCTGCACCAACGATCCGCTTACCTGGGAAAAATCCAGTGTCGTACTTGTGAAAGGAGACAGTCATAACTCTAGGTGTGAAACTGAAAGCATTTTCAACACCTGCAAAACAATTTATAACAATTACAACAAAATATATTTTATTTAATATAACAAAGCAGGTCAAATTCAAGTAAACCTCTGCATATTAAGAATTAATGCAATGGTGAAACAACAAAAATGTTTGCAAACATAGTTAAATAGGCTGATATCAGTGTATAAATACATGCAGATGTTTTTCATTAATTTCAAATTCCTTTGAAATTTGTTTAATGATTGATCAACAAATAATGAAATATAGTGATCTATAGTAATTATTCTTAAAGTGTGATAAAATCACTCATTAAGGCTGAATTCGGTGTGTCAAAGAAAACCAAATAAACCAAGCACAAACTGACTTTATGCACTCACAGTACACGAATTCTCCTCATTCTAGCTCCTTTCAGTTTTCCACAGAGAGCTATTTGTTTCAAGTTATTTATTTTAACAGAGGCAAATATTCTTATCATTGATTGTGGTTAGGGATAGGAAAAGACCTTACAAGTGGCATACCACCATAAAACAATGTAAGCCTAATAGATAAAACACCTTAAATTGGTTTATGCTGGTGACGAATGTTAACAAAAGGCATGAACTGAAAAGAGCTGAGAAAAGCTACTGTGCATTCTATTTTGCCCATGCACGCACCTACGCACACATACAAACACAACCTCACCAACCCACGCCCACATTTTACAGCACAGTCAAACTACACAAACGCTGCGTACCATCTCCATGATGCAGATCCAGGTCGACGTAGAGAACCCTGGAGAAGGTGCTGCGCAGGGTCAGGATGCCCAGCACAATGTCGTTGATGTAGCAGAACCCAGAGGCTTCACTCCTGGTCCACAATGAGTCAATACATTACAATGTAGCAGAACACTGAGGCTTCACTCCTGGTCCATAATGAGTCAATACATTACAATGTAGCAGAACCCCGAGGCTTCACTCCTGGTCCATAATGAGTCAATACAATACAATGTAGCAGAACCCCGAGGCTTCACTCCTGGTCCATGAGTCAATACATTACAATGTAGCAGAACCCAGAGGCTTCACTCCTGGTCCATGAGTCAATACATTACAATGTAGCAGAACCCAGAGGCTTCACTCCTGGTCCATGAGTCAATACATTACAATGTAGCAGAACCCTGAGGCTTCACTCCTGGTCCACAATGAGTCAATACATTACAATGTAGCAGAACCCTGAGGCTTCACTCCTGGTCCATGAGTCAATACATTACAATGTAGCAGAACCCTGAGGCTTCACTCCTGGTCCACAATGAGTCAATACATTACAATGTAGCAGAACCCTGAGGCTTCACTCCTGGTCCATGAGTCAATACATTACAATGTAGCAGAACCCTGAGACTTCACTCCTGGTCCACAATGAGTCAATACATTACAATGTAGCAGAACCCTGAGGCTTCACTCCTGGTCCACAATGAGTCAATACATTACAATATAGCAGAACCCTGAGGCTTCACTCCTGGTCCACAATGAGTCAATACATTACAATGCAGCAGAACCCTGAGGCTTCACTCCTGGTCCATAATGAGTCAATACATTACAATATAGCAGAACCCTGAGGCTTCACTCCTGGTCCATGAGTCAATACATTACAATGTAGCAGAACCCTGAGGCTTCACTCCTGGTCCACAATGAGTCAATACATTACAATGTAGCAGAACCCAGAGGCTTCACTCCTGGTCCATAATGAGTCAATACAATACAATGTAGCAGAACCCCGAGGCTTCACTCCTGGTCCATGAGTCAATACATTACAATGTAGCAGAACCCAGAGGCTTCACTCCTGGTCCATGAGTCAATACATTACAATGTAGCAGAACCCAGAGGCTTCACTCCTGGTCCATGAGTCAATACATTACAATGTAGCAGAACCCTGAGGCTTCACTCCTGGTCCACAATGAGTCAATACATTACAATGCAGCAGAACCCAGAGGCTTCACTCCTGGTCCACAATGAGTCAATACATTACAATGTAGCAGAACCCCGAGGCTTCACTCCTGGTCCACAATGAGTCAATACATTACAATGTAGCAGAACCCTGAGGCTTCACTCCTGGTCCACAATGAGTCAATACATTACAATGTAGCAGAACCCTGAGGCTTCACTCCTGGTCCATGAGTCAATACATTACAATGTAGCAGAACCCTGAGGCTTCACTCCTGGTCCACAATGAGTCAATACATTACAATGTAGCAGAACCCTGAGGCTTCGCTCCTGGTCCATAATGAGTCAATACATTACAATGTAGCAGAACCCTGAGGCTTCACTCCTGGTCCATGAGTCAATACATTACAATGTAGCAGAACCCTGAGGCTTCACTCCTGGTCCACAATGAGTCAATACATTACAATGTAGCAGAACCCAGAGGCTTCACTCCTGGTCCATAATGAGTCAATACATTACAATGTAGCAGAACCCCGAGGCTTCACTCCTGGTCCATGAGTCAATACATTACAATGTAGCAGAACCCCGAGGCTTCGCTCCTGGTCCACAATGAGTCAATACATTACAATGTAGCAGAACCCTGAGGCTTCACTCCTGGTCCATAATGAGTCAATACATTACAATGTAGCAGAACCCCGAGGCTTCACTCCTGGTCCACAATGAGTCAATACATTACAATGTAGCAGAACCCTGAGGCTTCACTCCTGGTCCATGAGTCAATACATTACAATGTAGCAGAACCCCGAGGCTTCACTCCTGGTCCATGAGTCAATACATTACAATGTAGCAGAACCCAGAGGCTTCACTCCTGGTCCATAATGAGTCAATACATTACAATGTAGCAGAACCCTGAGGCTTCACTCCTGGTCCACAATGAGTCAATACATTACAATGTAGCAGAACCCTGAGGCTTCACTCCTGGTCCACGAGTCAATACATTACAATATAGCAGAACCCCAAGGCTTCACTCCTGGTCCACGAGTCAATACATTACAATGTAGCAGAACCCTGAGGCTTCACTCCTGGTCCACGAGTCAATACATTACAATATAGCAGAACCCCGAGGCTTCACTCCTGGTCCACGAGTCAATACATTACAATGTAGCAGAACCCCGAGGCTTCACTCCTGGTCCACGAGTCAATACATTACAATGTAGCAGAACCCTGAGGCTTCACTCCTGGTCCACAATGAGTCAATACATTACAATGTAGCAGAACCCTGAGGCTTCACTCCTGGTCCATGAGTCAATACATTACAATGTAGCAGAACCCTGAGGCTTCACTCCTGGTCCACAATGAGTCAATACATTACAATATAGCAGAACCCTGAGGCTTCACTCCTGGTCCACGAGTCAATACATTACAATGTAGCAGAACCCTGAGGCTTCACTCCTGGTCCATGAGTCAATACATTACAATGTAGCAGAACCCCGAGGCTTCACTCCTGGTCCATAATGAGTCAATACATTACAATGTAGCAGAACCCTGAGACTTCACTCCTGGTCCACAATGAGTCAATACATTACAATATAGCAGAACCCTGAGGCTTCACTCCTGGTCCACAATGAGTCAATACATTACAATGTAGCAGAACCCTGAGGCTTCACTCCTGGTCCATGAGTCAATACATTACAATGTAGCAGAACCCTGAGGCTTCACTCCTGGTCCATAATGAGTCAATACATTACAAAATAGCAGAACCCTGAGGCTTCACTCCTGGTCCACAATGAGTCAATACATTACAATGTAGCAGAACCCTGAGGCTTCACTCCTGGTCCATGAGTCAATACATTACAATGTAGCAGAACCCTGAGGCTTCACTCCTGGTCCACAATGAGTCAATACATTACAATGTAGCAGAACCCTGAGGCTTCGCTCCTGGTCCACAATGAGTCAATACATTACAATGTAGCAGAACCCCGAGGCTTCACTCCTGGTCCACGAGTCAATACATTACAATGTAGCAGAACCCTGAGGCTTCACTCCTGGTCCACAATGAGTCAATACATTACAATGTAGCAGAACCCTGAGGCTTCACTCCTGGTCCACAATGAGTCAATACATTACAATGTAGCAGAACCCTGAGGCTTCACTCCTGGTCCATGAGTCAATACATTACAATGTAGCAGAACCCAGAGGCTTCACTCCTGGTCCACAATGAGTCAATACATTACAATGTAGCAGAACCCCGAGGCTTCACTCCTGGTCCATGAGTCAATACATTACAATGTAGCAGAACCCAGAGGCTTCACTCCTGGTCCACAATGAGTCAATACATTACAATGTAGCAGAACACTGAGGCTTCACTCCTGGTCCATAATGAGTCAATACATTACAATGTAGCAGAACCCTGAGGCTTCACTCCTGGTCCATAATGAGTCAATACATTACAATGTAGCAGAACCCTGAGGCTTCACTCCTGGTCCATGAGTCAATACATTACAATGTAGCAGAACCCTGAGGCTTCACTCCTGGTCCATAATGAGTCAATACATTACAAAATAGCAGAACCCTGAGGCTTCGCTCATGGTCCATGAGTCAATACATTACAATGTAGCAGAACACTGAGGCTTCACTCCTGGTCCATGAGTCAATACATTACAATGTAGCAGAACCCTGAGGCTTCACTCCTGGTCCATAATGAGTCAATACATTACAATGTAGCAGAACCCTGAGGCTTCACTCCTGGTCCATGAGTCAATACATTATAATGTAGCAGTGACATTGTCACATATTATCCTTTCCAAAAATAGTTAACTCATTCAAGTCGTTCCGGTCATATATGTCCGGAATTAATAGATAGCTGTCAATTTGATGCATTTGCTTCAAAGGGAAATAAATCTGTGTGCACACCATACCTTGGTCACTTCTAAACTTGCTTCGCTCCCTTCGACCACAGTTTTGCCTCTGACTCTGCTTTTGTAATGGTTTGTTGTAGGGAAACCAATCGGTGTAGAGAGTTTTTCTATATAAGGTCTATATATAAAACAAAAGTCTGATCTATCACTTCCCTGTGTCTAAACCTGAAGTAAAAACCTGTAATCTTCTTTCATTTCTCCTTTTGTTTTTTATGTATGTTTTGTTTGCTGGGCTGGAGTGATTTGTGAGTTTTTTTAATAATTCAAAATCGTTGCGACGTGAATGAGTTAAAGAGACAAAACCAGAGACACACACAGAGACTAAAGAGATAAAGTTGCAAGACAAGTGTATGTATGGCAAATTCCTACACAAACTCCAGACATAAATAACACGCTAGATACACATGCGCACGCGCACACACATGTACACACACACACACAAACACACATGCAAGTGTCCACGTACACACACACACACAAACACACTGATTTCTAAACATGATGCCACCCTTCATACCCTGATAGCAGTCTCAAATGT
This sequence comes from Phymorhynchus buccinoides, assembly GCA_017654935.2. Classification (NCBI taxonomy): domain Eukaryota; kingdom Metazoa; phylum Mollusca; class Gastropoda; order Neogastropoda; family Raphitomidae; genus Phymorhynchus; species Phymorhynchus buccinoides. The sequence goes on from CM065690.1 coordinate 50,186,306, forward strand.
TCTATTATAGAAAGCTTTTAGCTGTACACACGTCGCACGCGCACACGCACATACACACACGCACGCGCACACGCACACACACACACACACACTCACACACGCACACATACACACTCACACCGACACACACACACACGCATGCACGCACACACACACACCATACACACACACACACACACTGACCTCTGAGCGTGGTGCCACCCCCCACACCAGTTGATAGCAATGCGACACTTTCCTTCACACAAGGCTCTAGCTGCAGTGATTGTCGCTCCAGCTACTAGAGCCGCACACTCGTACACACCCTCTTTGACTGGGCAGTCATAGGCTGAAGGGAAACACATGCCATGAGAACACCCTACCTAAATTACATACTGACATAGCATGATTTTGAATAAATATAGAACATCACATTTCTGCTACCTTCATCTTACGGTTCATCTTCATTTTAATGTTTTCTAATGGTAGGTAGCTTTTAATACAAAGGAATAATTCAAAATTAAAGTTCCTTCTGTGGGTTTTTTTGTGGGTTTTTAAATCAGTTCAACAGGAATAATTTAAGAAAAAAAGTTCCTTCTTATCAGTTCCTGCAGAATCCTGTATTTTATTTTTAAATGTGGAAAGTCTCTGTGTGTGTGTGTGTGTGTGTGTGTGTGTGTGTGTGTGTGTGTGTGTGTGTGTGTGTGTGTGTCACTGTATGTGTGTGTGTGTCACTGTGTGTGTGTGTGTGTGTGTGTGTGTGTGTGTGTGTGTGTGTGTGTGTGTGTGTGTGTGTGTGTGTGTGTGTATGTGTGTGTGTCACTGTGTGTGTGTGTGTCACTGTGTGTGTGTGTCACTGTGTGTGTGTGTGTGTGTACTGTGTGTGTGTGTGTGTGTGTGTGTGTGTGTGTGTGTGTGTGTGTGTGTGTGTGTGTGTGTGTGTGTGTGTGTGTGTGTGTGTGTGTGTGTCACTGTGTGTGTGTGTGTCACTGTGTGTGTTTGTGTGTGTGTGCGTGTGTGTGCGCACATGTGCATGTGTGTGCATGTGCTTGCGTGTGTGTGTGTGCGTATGTTCATGCAAATTGCATGTATGTGAAAGTGTTGTCTCTCTCACCAATTCCATACTGCTCAGGTTCCTCAGCTTCAATCTTCTCCGAATCCTCTTCCCGACTGACACGCTGTAAGAACTCGATGTAATCCCTCGAGTGGAATTTCATCACTTCCTCTTCATCCACGGCTTCAGGGGCGACTACTCTGCAATGTGAATAAAGCCTAAAGGACTAGGTAGAAATATACATGAATTCAGTTTCTGAATGAAATTCAAACATTTACTTGATTTAGTCACATCCAATCTTCTTGCTTATATTATTTCAGTATGATATTATAAAATAAAGTAATAATATTGCTACCGATCATAATGAATATAATCCAGGACTATCCCATTGTGAAATATGATGCTGTCCATAGCAAAAATGTCCACATACAAATTACACATTAATAGTTTTAGCCAGTCATAACAGTTACAAAATTAATACTCATAATATGATTAAGATAATATTACTTAGTTTATTATCAGTTACTAACCAGTATATAACAACAACAAAATTTAATTACCAAAAATATTAATACCAGGTACACAGAAAATAAAATACATACCAGTCATAACATGTAGAGATCTATACAAACTAAAGAAAAAAAAGGAATTTATGGTCAGTGACCTTACAAAGATTAAGGAATCTTTTTTCTTTTTTTTAAAAGAGAGAACAAGAGGGCATAAAAACGCCAATGGAGCAGTTTAGAAAGCCTTGACAGAATGTAGGCATCAGATCTGCTAATCTTGAGTAAAGAAGCAACTCTATTTCAATATACACACGCCAATTTCAATATACGCCAATCAATATGCTAGCAGGGGTCGCGCTAGTGTTTTTGAAAACGCGTTTTGCTTACGCGATGTCGGAAAAAGGGAAGCAAAAAATCGCGTCAAAGAACAAAATGATAAATCTAAGCTAAAAACAATGAAAACAAGACCAGCAACAAAAACATGCATTATTATTCACTAACCAGTCATTTTCGGCGATCACGGCAATCCTCAAAGTCGACACGAGCCCTGTTGATCACCCCAATGCGCTTACAGTGATTTTCCCGCCACACTGCACTGCGCCTACGTCACAGATGAAATCTGGATAACTAATGAAAGAGAAAGGATGGGATACTTACCAGTTACCTCCTCTGAAAGCAGTGGCGCTTTTCTATAGTCTGTTCCAATGTTTGGTGTAGCAGAACCACTATACGTGTAGGGACCGTAGGACTTCTAAAGTCTGATTCACCATCTAGACTCAGATGCGATCTTGAGCGGATGTCATTTTGCATACGGATTATGCGTAAACGCCGTAAAAATGCGTCAGCGATTTTTAAAATGCGTCAAATACGCAAGAAACATGCGTTAGCGCGACCCCTGATGTTAGGCAAATGATCCTTTACCACAATTATCAGTTTAGAAGATGTGAACTTTATACATACTGAACCAAATTGAGAAGACCAAGGGATCTGATCAGGGAGTGGACCATTCCTGCCTAAAACAGAAAACAAGCAGTTTTAATTGAATTTTAAAAAATTCATAGTTGATATCCTTGATTTTAAGTTTCATACCACATTAAAATGGCAAAAGGGTTTGAACATTAATTTGATTAAATAAACTTCAAACATTGCATTGCAATTGTGTGTGTGTATGTGTGTGTGTGTGTGTGTGTGTGTGTGTGTGTGTGTGTGTGTGTGTGTGTGTACATACATGTGTGTTTGCCTGTATGAGTGGTTTATAGTCATTATTTATATATTTGTGTATGTTTCATTACATTGTGTTTGTCAGAATGTGTGTGTGTGTGTGTGTGTGTGTGTGTGTGTGTGTGTGTGTGTGTGTGTGTGTATGTGTGTGTTTGCTTGCCTGCATGAGTGGTTTATAGTAATTATTTATATATTTTTGTATATGTTTCATTACATTAGCACTGTGTTTGTCAGAATGTGTGTGTGTGTGTGTGTGTGTGTGTGTGTGTGTGTGTGCATGTGCGTGTGTGTGTGTGTGTGTGCATGTGTGTGTGTGTGTGCATGTATTATGCATATATATGTATACATGATGTGAGTCTGTGTGCCTGTGTCACTGTGGGTGTATTTTCCAATCCATGTATGCACATTAAGTGTCTGTGATTGTAAATATGTTTTACAAACTGTGCGTGTCTAACTTAAGAAACCCAACATACCCTGCCAGGTATCCGTGGTAGCTCATTGCAAAGCGTGATCAACTGGTCGCTGTGGACATACACAACAGGTTTGCTCTCCTCATGTTTGACACGGTCCTCCTTTTTCCTGTCGTCCACATTCTGGTCAAGGGTCTGGACTCCATCGCCATCACAATCAACTGCACTTGTCTCTGAACGTGAATCTGTGTGTTCAGCCGAGATATCCTTATTAGGACCAAACCTTAGCTGACTCTGTTGAACTACACAATCTCCACAAGGGTTGATGCTAATGTTTGTTTCAATTTTTGGTACATGCATTTCTCGTTGAGGAACTGTTTGAATGCTGTGTTGGGTGCTTTTGCTTGTAGTGATGACTTGAGCTGACACGTCTGCTTTGATACTTGAAATGGATTCAGAATGGACATCAGCAGAAGTGATGAACTTTTGGAGTTTTGGTCGCACATAAGGCTCATCATCCATGTCATCAAAGACATCATAGCATCTTTTGGTATTTGCACCACTGGAGTCCTTCACATTTGGATTGTTGCTGTGATTTGCAAGTTCAAGTTGAGAAACAAAAGTTTCAGTGTCTTTATCTGAAACTTTATCATCATTTTCCTGTGTTTTATTTTCTGGAATGTTCCTCATTTTAGTATTTCACTTTTGGGGCATTCTAGATTGAACACGTTTACTCTCCAAAACGCCAACATCTAGATCTATATCTATAGATTACCTGGTATGCAATGCACGTCACTTTATCAATCAAACTTCAAGCAGAAGACAAAATTTTGTTTTCGGAAGTTCGAGTTTCGCGCGAAGAGTTATCTACCTTTTGGCTGCATACATCAGATGCAAATCCCGGTAATAATACCTCTTATGTCATCCAACAACCTCCATCATCTTCTTCTTCTTCTCTTTGGGGCCCACGATCATTTAATTGATCATTCTGGCACCATCAGGGGGGGGGGGGAGACTGGGGAAAAAGGGGGGGGGGGTCGGTTCCATCTGATAAAGGGCCTAAGCTGCTGCATGGACATAGGGGTGTTTGAGTCTTAGTGACCCAGCCAGCTCGCGCCCGCTGCTCGGGTCTGAGCGTGATGCTGCGTCCTGGAAACAGGGTGTGGAGGGGTTGAGGGAGTGGAGGAGCGGTTATCTTGTGTATATTACTAGAAAGGTCCTCTGATCGTTGGATGATGAGCGTATGACTGTACCCAAGATATGACATGACATGCATGTGGAGTGTTGTGGCTCTCGATCGTTGAGAGAGAGAGAGAGAGAGAGAGAGAGAGAGAGAGAGAGAGAGAGAGAGAGAGAGAGAGAGAGAGAGAGAGAGAGAGAGAGAGAGAGAGAGAGAGAGAGAGAGAGAGAGAGAGAGAGAGAGAGAGAGAGAGAGAGAGAGAGAGAGAGAGAGAGAGAGAGAGAGAGAGAGAGAGAGAGAGAGAGAGAGAGAGAGAGAGATTGGAGCATTACGGCATCAGAGGATCTATCAAGAAATGGATCTCTAACTTCCTGATGGCCAGAACTCAGACTGTGGTTGTGGAGGGCAGCCGGTCCGATCCCGTCGCCGTGAAATCGGGAGTCCCCCAGGGTAGCGTCCTCGGCCCCTGTCTCTTCCTGGTCTACATAAATGACCTCCCAGACAGAGTGGCTTCTCCTACCCGCCTCTTTGCTGATGACACCATCTTGTATCGAGAGCAGGCAGACCAACAAGACCAGCAGCTACAGGAAGACCTGAAGGCACTGGAACAATGGGAACATGAGTGGGACATGAAATTCCACCCTGACAAATGCAGTGTCATGCATGTCACACGGAGGACTACCACCACCTCCCCCAAGTACTCCCTCCACGATCAAGAACTGCAGAGAGTGGCCTCCACAAAGTACTTGGGAATAAAACTGCAGTATGACGGCAAGTGGGACACCCACATAAACAACATTGTGGCCAAAGCCAACAACACCCTTGGCTTCATCAGAAGAACCCTCAAGACGAACCAGAAGGACATGAAAGAACTGGCCTACAAAGCACTTGTCCGTCCTCATCTTGAGTATGCCTCAAGCGTGTGGGATCCCACCACGCAGAGAAACATCAACGACATTGAGGCAGTCCAACGTAGAGCAGCACGCTTCGTCATGAATGACTACCATCAAAAGTCCAGCGTGACTGCCATGCTCAACAAACTGGAGTGGCCCACGCTGCAAAAACGAAGAGCCGCCACAAGACTCACAACCTTCTTCAAGATCCTCAAAGGGCAGCTCCAGGTCAAGTGCGAACATCTGCAGCCCTTAGCTGCAAGAGCGAGAAGAGGGCACAGCGAGCAGTTCAGCAGGATCCCCTACCGCACCCAGCAGCGCAGCTCCTCCTTCTTCCCCCGCGCAATCAGAGAGTGGAACGCCCTGCTTCCAGAAACTGTCCAGGCCCCCTCTGCCAAAGCCTTCTTCAGGAGGCTGTTGGCAGAGCACTAAAAGCTCCAGACCCAAGAGTAGGCAGTTGTTGGGCCGGCATCACGGCTGGGTTCCGCTGAACGGTCCCAGTCTGGCTGGTTGTCTGGCTGTCTACCCACCAAAGCTCTCTCTCTCTCTGTTTTTGTTTTTTCCTCTTTTCTCTCTCTTCGCCCTTTTTATTTGAAATAATGATCAGAACTGACTTTGTCAACTATATTGGAAGAAGAAGAAGAGAGAGAGAGAGAGAGAGAGAGAGAGAGAGAGAGAGAGAGAGAGAGAGAGAGAGAGAGAGAGAGAGAGAGAGAGAGAGAGAGAGAGAGAGAGAGAGAGAGAGAGAGAGAGAGAGAGAGAGAGAGAGAGAGAGAGAGAGAGAGAGAGAGAGAGAGAGAGAGCAATCCAGGTCATTAGTTTTTAATAATTTGTGTCTGCTTTTCTTCATTCTTGAAATGTAGATTTTTATATTGCAATGGCCCCTGGGGCCTTTCAAGGGACAGGCTTCACTTTGAAAAAAAAGAAGAAATAAATTATCATTATTATTATTATTATTATTACTATTGGTTGTTGGCGTTATGTAGTACTTCTTATCTTGTATACTTTTCTGTCTCTTTCAAACCAACACACACATGCATGCACACACACACCTGTTTTGCAAATTCTATTAACATTCATGAATTCAAACAAACAATTATACTGTTCCACTTCCTTTATTGATTCTCCCATACACTTGACACATTTCGTTGTGATTATAAACAGCAAGTGTTGTTCATAAGAATGCAGTCAACTTCAGATAATAACAAATATTCAACATGTGCCTCAACCCAACACAATCAACAATTGTTCTTTATAAGTATATCTAGTTTCTTTTACTTCATATAAATGGAAATCATTAACACAATCCAAGCATTAAGAACAACTGCATCAAACATACCCCACCATAAATAATTTAGATGAATAATAATATAAAACATGCTCATACAGCTATCGTATCACTAAGACCAGTGTATTGAGCACCATAGAATGAATTAATTATAAAAGTTAATTCTACAGTAAAAGCGTCATCACTTCAATTATTAAATACTTGTAGCGGTGCCATAGCCGATGAGGTTTAACCGAGGCGTGGTTACCGCTACACCTATCTGCATTAATAAAAAAATCGGGACTTTACTGGTTTCGTACTGCCTCCGGGCATTGCCTCCAGTATTGTTCCCACCATACTTGTATTTACAAATGTCCCATATGTGTCTGATTCAGATCAAGAGGACGTAAAACACCATTTTCGTCGTCGACAGTAAAAGCGATTATAATATAGTGTTAATGAATTTCTTTATAAGCTTGTTTACATGTGGAGAACATGAAATGGAGACAGATGCAGATTTAATTTTGTTTGGAAAAGATTGAAATGTTTACTTGTAGGAGTTAGTTTGTTGTTTGTTTGTTTTCCTTCAAGTTTCAGATGCACCTGAAACTGAAGACTTAGCTTAACCCTTTCACTGCCTATGTTGCATTTATACACCACAATGGTTTAACACCCATGTCACTAAAAGGCATCAAATCAGGATCTGTTGTCCGAAGACCCTATTGTCTTAAGCTTAGGAGGTAAGTATAGGCCTAATGTTACACATGTCATGGATGAATTCCCAATATTGCAGATAAATCTCTTTTTTTTTCTACCCAGTTAAGTTTAATGTTTTTTGTCTGAAACTGGCTAGCGGCGAAAGGGTTAAACCAGATTCAGGCATATGATGGGTCAAAAACCACATAGACCACAATGTAGCTGAATACATGACAATTCTTTAAAAAAAACCACCACCACAACTACATAAATGCTTAAAACGTTGGCACAAATAAAACTAATCTTGATTGATTAATCATTTAGTTTCACAATATATTTATTCATAAAAACTGTCTACAGGACTGACATGATTTCTTATGATGCATTTTAAAATTCTGAATGAATATAACGTTTATTCATAAAATTAATTGGGGTGGTTATATTTAAAATTTGTGCCGCAAGATAATTATTGAGGATCATTATTATAATGCATGGTTTAGTGATGTCCCGAGGCCCCGGTCATGGGCCATTAACCTATTAAAATTGAAAATATTGTGTTCTTTCCTGTCAGGACAAATGACTCATTATTTTTTTAACACTGACACACTCATGTCTTATTGATTTCTGCAAGAGCCAGGACACTGTCCTATTGATTTCTATTTGTCCTATCACTTTTCGATCCTCTGTACATCACTGATGGCTTGCGTCAAATGTTTCTCTATCCCCCTTTCCACACACATTGCATACACAAACATAAACATTCACTTACTCAACATGATTATGTCTAGGATAGGAAACGTGTGCCAAATGCATTTCTCTAATTGTATTTTTTCGTTTTTGCCTTTCTTACCATACATAAAGCTGTATTTTAGGAACATTTTTAGCTAATTACCTTTTTGGAATACTAACCTAACCATAACCCTAACCCACTTACCCCCCACTATGTACTGCAGTACACCGCGATTTGTCACAGTTGTGGTTCGTTGCGTTTTTCCGTCTTATATGGTGGGGGGTAGGGTTAGGATAGGGTTAGTATTCCAAAAAGGTTATTAGCTAAAAATTTTCCTAAAATACAGCTTTTGTATGGTAAAAAGGCAATAACGGAAAAAATATAATTAACCGAGATATAGCACATCTTGACCTTTACCGAAACTTTTTAAAAAGGATACAATATAGAATTGCATGTAAAAATGAAAAAAACAGAAATAGCTCGACTATGAGCATTTGAATATAATTGTTTCTCATCAGTTCAAATTTGCCACAATATCAATTCAAGTTATACAAAAGATATAATTTAACTGCTGGACATCCTGCTGTTATTTTTTCTCTCCTTTATTATAAAGAAAAAAAGCCCTTTTGCTCAGCAAAGCAGTGAATAAGTGGTGGAATGCCTGCTCTAAAGAATGGCCTGCGTTTTGAAAGAATGAAAATCAAAAACTATTGAAACTTGTACCTTAATAGGAATTGTTCGCAAATAATTAAGGGGAGTAATTTCATGGTGTGTGGGAGTGATCTCGCCTAATTCAATTGGTCAAACAGGGGAAGTTACTCTACCATCAGGTAAATCCCCAGCCCTCGCTTCGTGTGTTTGAGGAGACACACTGCATTGATGTAATTTATATTTTTACGTCACCATTTGCAAGTTCTATCACTTTGTAGCAACTGGCCACCGCTTATTTTTCTTTAAAAAATGTTTGCAAGTCGCCGACTCGCATCCTGCGGCTTCAAGCTTTGACACCATTGTTGCTATGGTATTTGACAGAGTAATGGAGGTAAACATCTCTAATTTTCACAAAGTGCTCTCCCCTAATATTTTTCGAAAATCGTCTATTAACACAAGTGAGAACTGTACCTGCTTCAGCAAATGTTGGTGGATATGATGCACAAACTTCGAATCGAAATTCTATTCCGTTTTCTAATCACCGTGGCTAAAAACCAGAAACTGCAATATGATTAATAGAATATTGCCTGCGTGGAAATCCAAATGAATCAGGTTTTTTTTCCATTTTCAATGATTACCCTATATCCACAGAGCAGATGAAAATAAGGTATGGAATAAAAGATGGCAAACAGAGAAAACGTAACAGGTGTAATATCAATCCAACAGCAGCAGTTAAACCAGCAGAATCACTGTGAAGAGTAGGAATCGGTCTAAAACAACAACAAGGCAAGCAAAGTGAAGCAGTGAGAGAAAATAAAATAATGACGACTCAACAAAAATGATCACACATTCCAAGCTATGAACATAGTGATAATACTTAATTATGATTTGTATACATATCTGACTAAATAGAAAAGATTGAGCACTATTCCAATTGAGTCACACATCTGGGTGTATTTTCCCCTGCGTGTTTCTTCCGTACAAACTAAACAAAATGTTACATAAATAAACGGCTACATGAATGGTATAAATTTTGCATACATGCCACTTTTTATACTCTCAGTGTGGGCATAGATCAAGACTTGTTTTGTTTTTGTGTTGTTAATTTCTAGTGTCTTATGCCAACATCTTACTTTCAAGAAAATGTTAAACTAACAAAAACAGTTCAGGCAGGAACTTGAATATAAAAACAAAACAAAACCGGAAGTGTTCCTACCATGTTGTTGTTAGCTTTTCAGTGTGTGATTAAGAAAAAGCTCTTACAATGATTTTACATGACTAGAAATCACACATGGCTTAGAAACTTATCCATTTTGCAGTCCTTTAAAATACAACAGGATGGAAAAGAGATCTGGAATGAACAAAATGGAAAAATTAGGAAGCACACAGCTGAATCAATAGGTTTAGTCTTCAGATGAGGCTTTAATGAATTGAGACTGTTCTTTCACAGACTGCCCCTCGTTTCATGTACTGTCATTTTCGGACTATAAGGCGATATTTTTTCTCTCCAATTTCGACCTATGCGCCTTATAAACGAGGGCGCCCTATTAGTGAACAAAATCGTGAGAAGAGAGGCAATGATTGCCGTGCTCAGTACAGTCTACTGTGAGTCTAGATATCGAAAGTGGTCAAGAGTCACCGATACGACGAATACTATGTTAAAATGCTTCAAAATCCCTATTATTGTCCAAGATGCCGTCAAACAGATGTCATAGTCCTTCATTGGATGTAAAAAGCATCATAGTTGAGCTTAAAATGCCATAATTCTATCAGTTTTCACGAAGAAAAGTCCCAAACACAACAGGAAGTCGCACAAACGGAAGTTCGATTATTTGAAAGGGGAGCCAACTCTCGTTTATGACAGCAGTAATGGAGGTCGGTAAGCGCTTACCGGACGCGTACGGGCTTCGAAGTTTGACTTTTCTTAAACGAGGGTGTCTTTTTTTAAATTTCTTTTCAGATTAAAAAAAATAAATTGCCCTATTCGCCTTATACACACGAGTGCCTAACGGTACGAAAAATACGGCACATAAATATAATGACACAAATTTCACTCCAAAACACAACCCCAATAGAGCTTCCTTAAAATAGAAACATTCATCAGGCCAACAATTGGTAATCCTTCCTGGACAAGAAAAGCAATTTTAAAAAAAGACAAAACGTAAGGTTGTGTTGTTTTTCTTCATATGCCCTCCCATTAATAGAAATGTAAAAATAGATCTGTTATATGTTGTTATTAACCAAAAGAGAGAGAAAGTATTGTTTCTAAGTACAATGTCTATGAGACTGCAACACAGCTATTTGCGTGAACATCTGTGACCTCGTTTCTTGTCTTCTTGTTTTTTCAATGTTTTAACCAACTGAAATGACAGTCAGGTAGCACATTTGTCACATCTGAAGACACCCTTTTCAGGTTAGAAATTTCACACTTGATACCAATAAATCTACTATTAACCCTTTCATCGCCAATGTCACATTTTTTTTTTTATGCACCATAATGGTTTAACACCTATGTCACTAAAAGGCATCAAATCAGGGCCTGTTATCCAAAGACCCAATTTTCGTAATTTTGGGAGGTAAGGATAGGCTTAATATTATACATGTCACAGAGGAATTCGCAATATTGCAGAATGTTGTTCTCTCTCTCTACCCAGTTAAGTTTAATGGGATATTTTTGCTTAATATCATACATGTCACAGAGGAATTCGCAATATTGCAGAATGTTGTTCTCTCTCTCTACCCAGTTAAGTTTAATGGTATATTTTTGCTTAATATCATACATGTCACACAGGGATTCGCAATATTGCAGAATGTTGTTCTCTCTCTCTACCCAGTTAAGCTTAATGGTATATTTTTGCTGAGAAATGGCTGGCGGTGAAAGGGTTAAAAAGAAAATGATACATATTTCAATGAAATGAAAACAATCATTACACCAGGCATTTGGGAGGTTCATAGACTCATCAAAATCAACTGATTAAAGTAAGTTAAACATTATAAATTATGTGGGTTTCGGTTGTGCTAAATTTAAAGACAATATAAAAAAGCAGTAAGCATTATCATGCCATTCATTTTCAGAACATTTTCACACACATGATTCAACCCCTAAAAGCTTTGTTAGGGAAACAATGGAATAAAGGCACTGCATGTCCCCCAAAATATACAAACATGTGCTGGAAAAATAATCTTTATGCAACATATACATATATACAAAGAAGGGAAAAAATGGTGCGCTGTAAGTAAAGTTCAATTATATTGACATAAAACATGTGCAAAAGATAATAAAAGTGGAAGAAACATGTTATATAAAGAATGTTTTTCATTCTTCAAATCTATTTTTAACATATTCTAACCACTCCTACATACCAGCATTGCTTACATGCAATGGAACCTGAATTGTTTGATGATAATCCTAGATCAGCAACTAATAACATTTCAATGATTAAGATCTGAAATCGATGGCAAGTGAACAATTTAAAAAAAAAAGAATGTACCGAATAATTCAGACATTTCAAAACAACAAAAACACTCGGAGTAAGGCACAAGCAGATGAAATGATTGCGAAGTATGCTGGTAAATATACGCTTCACGTAATACTGCAAGATGCAATATATGAATGAAAGATTACACCTTCTGCCTTGTAAGGCAAGATATGTTGTAATGCTCCTCACAACAAAAGGATCATAGCTAGTTGAATCATAAAAATAATGACAAAAATATAAATATTACAATTGAACTAAAAAACATCAAAACGCTCTGACACCACGCCAACATTGTGAACTACAGTCACTGGATCCTTCAGGATTCATGATCAAAGGTTAGTGGCACGATGGCGTAAACAGCGAGGTCACAATGCTGGCAAAAATACAAATATTCAAATGTATGCCCTAAAGAAAGAAAACAAGGGGCCCAAAAGATTGTAACTACACTATTGTTTTCTTCTTCTAATGGCAATTTCAATTTTCAATCATTCATACATACAGAGAAATGTACACAGAAAATTGTGAACAATTTTCTTGCAAAAACACCATTAGTAAAAAGCACTAATTTTCTTGCAAACATATGATTAGAAAAAAATAATATTCTGCTATTTATCAATTAGAAAATAACATAAATTCAAAGCAATGGAATTTCACAATGCACTTTTTTGCCTTTTCTTATCAAATCATAAATAAAACATCTTCGAAATGAATCGAGATAAGGAACTTCAGAAAGGAATGGAAAGAATAAGTGCAAATAAAAGCAGCATAACAAAGGCTTCAAATAACAGAATGTATAAAAAAATAACGTCGATTAAGATAGGCCTTAAAACTGAAAGAAAACCCCACATGCTTACTGACAGACATTAACCCTTTCACCGCCAATGTCGCATTTTTGCACCACAATGGCTTAGCACCCATGTCACTAAAAGGCATCAAACCAGGGCCTGTTATCTGAAGACCCCATTTTCTTAATTTTGGGAGGTAAGAATAGGCCTAATGTTACACATGTCACTGAGGAATGTCCAACATTGCACATAATTGTTTTTTTTTTACTAGTTAAGATTAATGGGCTTTTTTGTCTTGAAACTGGCTGGCGGTGAAAGGGTTAACTAAAAATAAAAGCAGCATAACAAGGGCTTCACATACGATATAAGAACAGAAACTATAAAAATAAGGTCGATTAAGATGGGCTTTAAAACTGAAAAAACCCAACCACATGCTTACTGACAGACATTAACTAAAAATAAAAACAGCATAAAAAGGGCTTCACATAAGATCAGAAACTATAAAAAATAAGTTAAGATTGGCTTCAAAACTGAAAGAAAAACAAGCCCACTGTCAGAACTAAACTATAAAGTATGCGACCCGCAAACAGGTCAAAAGAATGTCCCGCATCTTTTGCAATAACCATTTTAATTTTCACTTTATTAATATTCTCTCAATGACATGTGTGCACCTGCTCTCTCTCTCTCTCTCTCTCTCTCTCTCTCTCTCACACACACACGCACGCACACACATGTACACGCACAAATAAGACTTACACTATTCGCCTTTACAAATGCATAAGAATAAGTCATTCCACATAGAATCCCAGGACAAGGAATTAAAGGAAAAAAACAACACTGAATTAGATTAAAAACATTATTGACAATATGCATGCAAACGTGCCTCAAATAAATTAATCATAAAAAATAACTTCAATTTAATTCTGCATTTTACCATTAGGCGTAAAGAAACATCCTATTAAAAAACCAAAAAAACAACTTTGAATATTTGTTTGTCACAAGTAGTCTACAAACGAAATGCCCATGACCACAATAAGTTAAAACAAGTGTATAAGTTATCTAAAATTCAGACTTACATGCTTATGAAACATGTTCCAAAATCAGATCTCTTAAAATGCAAATAAAAGCAACATAAAAACCAAAATTAAAATAGTTTACAATACAGAAACACCAACTGAATCAATAACAAATGTACAACAGAAACCAGAACTGAAACCAAAATTAAAATAGTTTACAATACAGAAACACCAACTGAACCAATAACAAATGTACAACAGAAACCAGAACTAAACAGAAAATAAAAACGATTGACTGAAGTTGTCCAGATTTCTGAAAACTACAACAAAATGTCAGCATTTGCTTTTTTCTCTTTTTGTTGCATAATGAGGGACGTGATTTGAGATTGCTATTTTAATGTATGCTGATAACACACACACACACAAAGCTTTTTCTTTTACTTCTCTGGTTAAAAAAAGTTCACAGGCATAGCAGCTGGAATGCTTGGGAGGTACAGTGGAACCTCCCTTATAAGATCTCCTATTGTAAGACTCCCTCCCATATAAGACCTACTTCTCTGAGACATTGCCCTTCTTTGTAAGTATAAAAACGACTCCCTTATAAGACCCCTCCCTTATAAGACCTCATTTTGGATGATTTTTGAAGGTCTTATAAGGGAGGTTCCATTGTACTGGGGATGTGCATGTGGAAACCTCACAGTCTGCTGCAATAGAATTATTGTGAACAGCTGGTAATGTCCCGCATTGTTTTGGATCAGAACGCTTTGCTGCTGCACTCACCATCACTATCTTCTTCGTCTTTTCATGCGTTCCTAGGCCATATGGCCATAATGGGTGAGGTACATGTGTCCGGTTTTCGGTTTTCGCTGGTCTCCTCGCTGCATTCTGCCAACACATTCCAATTTCGGGGGAGCTCGAAGAAGAAAATATTTGGAAGATTTTTTTTTTAAAGCCAGGAGAATAGGCAAATAAGACAGAAAAATAGTAGATGATAGTAAGGAAAGGAAAAGTCAGAGTCAAAGATAGTGACAGATTTGAAGAAGTTGCTAGCACAGAACTTCAAAAAGAAGGGGAAGCTATTTGTACTGAAAGATCACCATTATCTATAATAATAATGACAATAATAATGGGAATTTATATAGCGCTCTTTCTCTCATGAGCTCAGTGGGCTTTACATTGATAACAAGAACATTAAAGGGAAACAAATAATGAATCACTAGAAAGTAAAATAAACACGATGATTGCCCGCAACGTTCTCTTTCTTCCTCACACACACACACACGAGCGCGCGCACGTGCACGCACACACATGAACGCATACACTCACAATTATACAAGAGTAAAATAGTTACAATATGAAAATTCTAAGAAGAAACAAAGACCACATTCACCTTCTCTATCAAGCTCATATCTGGTAGGAATTTCTTGAGATTGTGATATTTTTACAGTTCCATGAGAACATAATAATTCTACAACTCTTCAAAAAATAAAAAAATGTGGAAGTAAAAAGATCTACAACGTTTAACTTAAAAAACACTGATCTGTTTGTCTGAAGTCCATCTCGGTATCCTTGATGGACTTTTGCACCAATTATTACTTCATTGTAGAAAGAACACATACGTTAGTGGCTCTTTACATGTTTGTATCAATTAAAAACTCGGGACTTTTCTGGTATTGCAGTACCTCCAGGATTGTCCCACCACTTCTATATGAGTATATCTAGTAATTTTTCCCCCCGTGGGGATACCGGGGGGTCTTTTGTATAAATAGTTCCCCCACCTTCTGGAAGTTGTGCTTGTAGCTTTCTCTAATCTGTCACTCTCTTTGATTCTGCCTTTTCCTTTCTTACTGTCATCTACTATCTTTCTGCCTTACCATTCTATTCTCCTGCCTTTTTTCAAGAAACACTTTCAAAAAGATTTCCTCCAGCCGAAGTCGGACTTGCTGGGCCTATTTCTTAGTTAGGCGCATAACGGCAGCATGACGCATCAGCGCTCATAATTGACAGGAAACTGTCTGAGCGATTGAAGAAGAAGAAGAAGATGTCTATTAACTTCCCACATGTGCCTGTTCCAGATCGGAGGACGTTAATCTGATTTTCACATACATCAGTGGGGAAAAAGCTTAGAGATGGCAGAAACTTAAAAAGGGACATAAAAATGTGAAGCATATGCCACAGCACCTTTAGAAAGCAAACAAAACAATAACTTGAAATTAAGAAGAAGAAAACAACACCCCCATCTACAACAATAACTTGAAATAAAAAATGAAAAATCAACAACAAATAGGTCTCCTTGGAATAGAAACAAACGAACCTAACAAAGTATACAAGTGATAGAAGAAGTCAACAAAAAACAAAAATACACCACAGATTCTTAAAAGTCATGGTTGTCTCTTTTCACAAAACATAATAACTAGAGTAACATTAATTAAAACATTAGTAAACATTAATATTCCACAAAATATCCGACTTCAATCCCTCTGTACAGCGAACACACACTACAAAAAAACAACCTATCAAACTTATTGTTCTTTATAAACAACAGCAACACAATTGAGCAAATCTACTAAGAAAACTGGGGGGGGGGTGTTAACTGGCCATCATTACGGAATGCTAAACTAAAAGGTCATCAAAATGAAGGTTGATGTTCGTTTGCCCTGAATGATATGTACAGATATGTTAAAAATAAAGTAGCAACCCACTACACACTAATACCTATGCCACGGGTGAGATGCATGTTGGTAATGTATTTGTAGCAGTTATTCTGGGAAAAATGATGTCAGCATATAATACATATACGCACTGCTGACAGTAATGCAGTCCAACTACCTTCTACAGAGATCTTCATCATGGCACAGTCACAAAACAAAACATCACAATAATTTAGAGGGAATAATGTAAAGCAATTTACAATTGCATCACTGGAGCCGGGTGTACAAAATTCATGACACAACAGCATAAAAACAAGAATATTTAAAAATGCAACCAACCTGTACATTTTAAAGTCGGTTTTCTTTAAAACAAATCCATGGAAATGTACAGACAGATACAAAAATGTGCACATTGATTTAAAAAGAAAATCTAAAAAAATATGGACTTGTCTGAATTGGTTGATTTAAAAAGAAAAGTTTAAAAAATAGACTTGTCAGAATCATTTTTAAACAACTGTTAAACACACACGCTTATTTCATTCATACTCCAACTATTTCTACAACTAAACTATTTCTACATACATTAAAGCTGGAATTCCATATGCGCCATTTTCGCTGGCTTAAATTCCCCGCAACTTTCAACAGCGACCAAAAAAGTTGCTTGCACTTCCTAAAATCACCGGCGATGTTCAATGGCGCTATTCAAACGTTGCGGAAAAAAACCTGATCGCGCCAACGGAATTGCGAGCAACGTTTTTCACCAGTACCACAAGTTTCTCCATGCTTTTAGAAGCCATGCTGGCTAAAACAAATGGTGTATGTTTAAGTTCCATCTACCTTCAGATGATTTCCGACGGCGATAAAACTATTTTTCGCTTCACGAGGCAATAAAATAAAATTGCAAGCAATTTTTCGACTAACTGCTTGCTGTTATCGTACCTATGGGTGTAGAGAATGACTTTATTGTTGGTGGCGATAACATTTAATTGTGGGCGATTATCACCGGCAATAATCGCCTTTAAAATCGCGCATATGGAATTCCAGTTGACAAAAGTTAGGAACCAGTTCCCAAACAGGAATCATCAACAACGTAATTGTGAAATTTCACCAAATTAATTATATTCTGTACACAGCCTGTAACATTGTGCATAAGCAGTTAATACAATGAGATAATCTTCATCAACATTGTCCCCCAATAAACGTAATATTCAATGCCTGTAAAATGTTTACAATTTGGCAAAATGTCCCAATGTTTCTTTTACAGTAAACAGTAGCTTGGACATTTAACCCCTTCACTGCCGAGCCCGTTTCCGGTTCCAGGGCAACTATTTGCCAAGCCGTTTTAGGTTGTTACGTCTATCGCAAAAAATTCTGAATAAAAGTGCATATAACCTATACTTTTCTGAACGGGAATTGAATATACTATCATTTGAGAACACTCTCACATATATTCAAACATACTGCGAAAAGTATATGGATAGAAAAAGGGAAACTCTTAGAATAACCCTATGACGGATATTTCCGTGACGGGGCAGTTTATAGGTTACCGGAAGTTGACGGAAATATCCGTGACAGGGCAGTGAAGAGGTTAACAGAAATGCATGTGCAGATATATCTGTGAATTAGGGTTTTTATTCTGGTTCTCACAAAAAAAATGACATATTTTTACATCAGACTTACTAAATGTCATTACCTCACACAGACAAAAATAAATCACCAGGCTAACTGTCAAGTAGCAAGCAGTAATCGCTTTAATTTAAACTGATGATTACAAGTAATAAGTTATAGCTGACCAGTACCCATTTACATGATAATAAAAGCAAAGCACCACAAACCAGGTTACAAGCTAAAAGAAATGACACAATGTAAATGCGTTTGTGATTTTCAGCAGAATGTATGGGTATGGCGAGAAGTGATACTATGTAATGGCGAGACCATTTCATAACAGCAGTAGAATTAGCCTCGTAACAATAAATACACAAGACACCAAACGATCAAATACACAAAGCATCAGTAATACTAGACTGTAATGTAATATAACAAATCTGTAAACTCTTGCACGCACATCAAATGACCATTATTTGAAATACTGCTTCACCACACAAAACATACTGTGTTTTTACAGATGCAATAGATAACACTGCATTCTGATTTCAATTGATACACCAGGTTCAGATGTTTGTTTATCTAGAAAAATATTTTAATACTGTGCAAAATATAATTGAACACTATGATATTTATGAACAGTCTTCTTCTCTCTCTCTCTTTTAGCTACTACTCTCTCTATCCGTCTTATGAACGCGCGTGCATACTCTCTTTTCTTTTACCTAGATGCGTGTTTTTAGGCTCTTGTTGAAATGACGTAGTAGAATGACGTTATGTGATAATGACGTTTGTGCATAGTTACCTAAACGAGTTTACACACCAAAGTATCGTAACAACAAAGAGCTAGGATATTTTGTTATTGATGAATTAGACTTTTGAATTGTTATATAAATGTAATGCATGATTGAATGCTTTGTCAAATATCATTTATTAACGTTATTATTCTCCATAAGGGAGATAAGTTGTCGGTTAAAATGGATAAGCATCGTGCTCTTTGGAAATGTGCATGAACACATTGTAAAAGGGTCATATTCCTCCGCATAATTAGTTCTTTTTTTGGAGTATAAATAGGGGAGATTTTCCCCAGATCAGGCAGAGTTCCAGACTCTCAGTCTGATAATAAGTTGCTCCATACTCTCATTCTTAAAGCCTAAAAAGGTATAGACTATGTGAGTTTTAGTATTGAAATTCCTATTCTAAATTGATTGCAATGAAATCGTTAAGCTATTGTTGAGAACACCTGAGAGTTTGCCTGGAAGCCTCTTAAAATTCTCGTTGGACCTCGCGTTCCTTGAATTGGATGGCGACTTAAGCTTTCTTTCGGAAAGCATTGGACTCAACGATACTACGTTCTGAGCAGTAATGCAGTAGATTAGGACATCCCTTCTTGAGGACACCTGGGGGGTGGCTCGGAAGCTTGCTAATTCTCGTTGGACCTCGTGTTCCTTGAGTTAGTTGGTGACTCACGCTTCCCCTCGGACAGCTTTGGCCTCTAGAAGACATTATGGGTATCTCTTCTTGAGGACACCTGAGGAGGGGCTCGGAAGCCTACTAATTCTCGTTGGACCTCGCGTTCCTTGAATTAGTTGGTGACTCACGCTTCCCCTCGGACAGCTTTGGCCTCTAGAAGCTGTTATGGATATCCCCTCTTGAGGACACCTGAGGGGTGGCTCGGAAGCCTACTAACTCTCGTTGGACCTCGCGTTCCTTGAGTTGGCTGGTGACTCACGCTCCCTCTCGGATAGCATTGGCCCCACGAGGCAGCTTATCATATACACATTGCATTTGGCTTATAGGGTGGAGCCTAGATATAAGAATAACAGATAAGGTCATATCATTCAGCATGATCACATCACATTGGAGTAGAGACTGTTTAACCTAAGCATATGAAATGTGTTTGTAGTTTTGAAAAATGAACCTTTTGTGAAGATAAAGAAATTCAATAAATAATAAGAAAATTACTACAATCTGCTGTGCAGCCCGAAAGTATATGGATGTGTTTGCACGCGTATACATGCGAGAGGTGCGTAAACATGTGTACGATTGCGTAAGATGGGTGTGGGTGTGTATGTTTGCGTGAACATCTAAGTGATAGCGTGCAAATACGGGTGATTGAGAGAATCTGAGGTAGAGAGGGGTTAGGTCCCAGACACATACGAACGTAATCGAACACAACGCGAGGCGACCAATAAATTTCCATAATAAAGTATGTGACTGGTCAAAGACCGTTTGGGGCCACACATCCCCATTCGCCCTTCAAGATTCGCAGTGCCTCAACGTGTATATGGTGAAAGGACAAAAGGACTTAGACTAAATGTGCAGGAAATAAGATCACTCTGATCCATAACCAGAAGAATATAAATTCTGTTCTGGAAGTTCTGTTCTTTTGTTTGGTGAGCAACAAAATCTGCGACAATACCAACAATAATTTATGAACAGTCTTTTACTAAAAGTTTTTAGACTGCCTTCTCAATACGGAAACTTGCTGTAAAAGGAATAAACTTTCTTGGCTATTTGAGCATTTTTCTTATTAGTTAAAGCAATTATTGAAATATACAACTCAAGCAAGTCATTGACAATGCTTCAACTTGGCAGATATTTGTGACAGATTCTCTACAGAACAGAAAAAAAAGAAATGACAGGACATTTGTGCAATATTCAACACAGCTGAAAACACAACATTGGAAAATGTTAGGATAGCAAAACTCTCAGGATACAAAAATACTCATTGTGAAGATGTGCAGTGGATCAAAGCCAAGAAAGAAGAAAAAGGTGTGTAGAATGACATCAGCAAGAATAATACTCTGACAAGGAGATCACAACCATTTCCTTCTGTGAAACAATTTTTAGCAAAGATATGCATAGATATTTGCACAGAAGACAAAACACTTGCATCCACATCTAACATGACCCGCATGCTTTTCTTTCGTAGGGAATAATTTCATCTGGAACATGCACAGCTGCTTTTTCACACCATTCTGATGGATGTCGATTTCTAAGACCAAAGTTTTGTATGGGGACAAAAATAGCTCCTGTGAAAGGTAGGAAATCATTTTGACATGCAGCGTTCTGTTCACTCATCGGCACCATGCCTTTCTTAGCTTCACCACTCCGGTAATACTGTGGAATCCAGGAAGACAATGATCATTATAAATCAAGCAGCATTTGCAGAAATCTGTTTCGTTTCATTAACTATGCAGGATGTAACTTTTCTGTGCATCTGAACAGCAACACCAACACATCAATGAATGTTTTGTAATCGTAAATGAACATACATAAAAGTACGACACCCCCCTCCCCCACCGTGGGATCTTTTTGTACAAATAGTTCCCCACCTTCTGGAAGTTCTGTGCTTGTAACTTCCTCTAATCTGCCACTCTCTTGGACTCTGCCTTTTCCCCTTTGCTTACTGTCATCTACTATCTTTCTGCCTTACTGGTCCACTCCCCTGCCTTTGTTCTAGAAACTCTTACAAAGATTTTCTCCAGCCGAAGACGGACATTCTGGGCCTAACTATTTTTCATTTAGGCGCACAATGGCAGTATGACGCATCTGCACTTATAGGACAAGAAACTGTCTGATCGATCGACAACAATGACGATAATGAATTAAGACCAGTGGCAATGCCAGAATTGCATGTCATGATTTTTCCATAGCAGTTAGTTATTTCAAAGCCTGTGAGGCTCGTGAGGGTTATGAGTTACTTGCTTCTTGTGGTGCAGCCTTGGGGAAAATTGGGCTTGTGGAGTTCATCAATAAATGATTGCTTAATCAACGGTGATGTTGATGGTGCGCTCTTGTCAAAAATCAGCCACACAGCCTTGTGCTCCAGGTTCTATTCTCTTTGTGCTCTTAAAAAAACAGGCTCTAAAAATCAGAAAGCTTTTATCATTATAAAATCTATCACGCATTTGAATCACAAAATTAGTCTCACATCAGAAATTTTAGACCAGAATAAAACCAGAGCAAATTCTAATGAGAGACGTAACCAAAACACCCGTTAAATATGTTACTAACAAAATATATGCACATTTCATTTGTGTCAACTTAACATATGGCCCAAAATCTGATTATAACGCACTAAATTTAACTAAAACTAAACCCAACTTCTGAGTACAATATAAAACCTCCATGATAAAACATAACTTTTATTTGAACAAACGACTCACCTAAAACAGGAGAGTAATGAAAGGAAAATGTATTTAAAATAAATTAATCTAACATAAAATCTGTAGCTGTCTTACTGAAAACAATCAAACTACTCCAACATAAAAGCAAAAATCTGTTTATTTACATATCTAAAAACAGATAAAGCTGGGTTTTTTTTGTCAGGCACACACTGGCATTGAGCAAATCAAAGTCAAATCTCACTCAAAGTCAAATCTCACAGCAGGAAAATTCATGTCCGTACACCAAAATAAAATTATATGTCATTTCAGGATTTGGGAGGAGCTCGCAACCCAATAATACACATAATTTCGGATGAGGAAAATGTGTGTATACCCCAAAAAACCCAAACGTCATTTCAAGATTGACTAAACTGCATGCAGTGATCCACACTTTTGCCTGAACTTTCTAGTTAAAACCCAATCTACAAAAACATGATTTAATATAAGAAAGCTTCTTTTTTTTTCCAGGTAGCCAGCTGCCTAAAACTGCATACAACTGCCTGAATTCAGGCTTCAGGCACCCCCACATGCACCCCTGGATTGAGAACACGTCCGTACTCCCTTTCAAATCAATCGTTACTTCAGGATTCAGTGTCTGTTCAGGATTTAGCGTCTGTATCGACGAGCATATCAGCGTCACAGCAGCATCACCGGTCAAACACGACACGCACACATCGCCTACTCTCCACCTCATCATGTCCATAGGTAGGACGGCAAGAGAGCCTCCTTCTGACCAATCTTCGGGGTCAAGGACTCCTCCTTCAGGAACAGCAGGGGCATGAGCACCAGGTGACCCTTGACCTTGGCCAGCTGGGTCAAGGCCTCGTCGGGGTTGGAGGTGGCGAGGTTGGGTTCGGCGTTGTACTCCCTCAGCTGCTGGAAGTTGAGGACCAGGTCTGTGGGCAGGCACCGGAACACCTGGAGGAAGAACAAACATTTTGTACCGTATTTTACGGACTGTAAGGCGATACTTTTTTTCTCTCCCAGACTGAGAGAGACCCCTGCACCTTATAATGTGCAGGCATCGGAGTAGTCTGAAGTCCAATCCTCTGAAAACTGTGGTACAAGGGCCACCAAAGCCCCAGACTGTAGAGGGACAACACGGACATCAGTTCCCAACATCACCAAAAAGGCTTAGTGCAGTGAGAAATCGCTTCAACTCTTCTAGCACCAATGACATCACTCTATACTCCCACCAAATGCAAAGACATTCACTGCCAAGCACCCTGCCATGTTCGTCTATTTTAAAAGCTTATGTCACTGTTTCTTCCGTGAAAGCAATGCATGCGCACTCGAAACAAACACCTCTTGTCGGTAGAGATGCAGCAGACAACCAAGAATGTAAAACACCCACATGGCACTAGAAGTTAAAATGCTATTTAACAATGAAGATAACTCACAGTTAAGTCAAAACCTCTGACAGTAGAAAACAATCCTCTGTCAGACATTCTTAATCCTCTGAAATTTGCAGATCCTCTGACGATTCTGATGCCTGAATATGACTAACAAAAAATATCTACAAAAAGTAGGTCAGATTGAGGGATGGTGAATGCGGGAGCGGGCCGAGGGGGAGGAGGGGAGTGTGAGAAAATGCCTTTTGCGTGGAAAACGCTATTTGTAATGGTTTGGATTCTAGGGGAGTGTGAAGGGGGGGGGGGGGGGGGGGGGGGGGAGACGTAAATGTAGTTATTGTTATTTCGTTTCGGGTTGTTCCTTATGATAAGTGCGTTGTTTTGCTGTTGCTTCTGCTCAGATTTTTAACTTTTTTGTGAAGCGCTTAGAGCCCCATAAGGAGAATAAGTTGTCATTATTATTATTATTATTTAACAATACAGCAAGAAAGCATAGCAACAAAATCAGAATTTTGTGTCAAATGTTTGGGGTGCGCTTTATAACGAGGCACACCTTAGAGTCATAACAAAAATGGCAGTCACAGACGGGTCAAACACAGGCTGCTCTCACCTGGAGAGCATGTCGCTGCAGAGAAGTACCAGCCTTTTTCATGGCAAGATGGCAAGCCTTATAACATATTCCCAGTCATTAATTTTTTTTAGAAAAGGAGACAAAATAGATAAGATGGATAGATTGAGAGAGAGACAGAGAGAGAGAGAGAGAGAGAGAGAGAGAGAGAGAGAGAGAGAGAGAGAGAGAGAGAGAGAGAGAGAGAGAGAGAGAGAGAGAGAGAGAAACAAGATGACAAGCCATAAACATAGACAAGAGAGAAAGAGAAAAGAAGACAAACCTTATAAACATATTCCTAGCAGGGTGTTTTTTTAAGAAGCGAGGGAGACGGCTACACAGAGAGAGATGGGGGCCACAGAGACAGAGAGTGGGGGCTGATTAACTGATATTTTCATTGTAAAGAGGCGTTGGTCCATTAAGGCAGGTGCACTCAATATTTTTTTTGTTAGCCTTACTTTATAATGGACATTTAAGAGAGGAGGAGGGTGGGGGGTGGGGGCAAGAGAGAGACAGACAGAGATTGAGAGAGACAGAGAGAAAGAGAGAGACAGAGAGGAGAGACAGAGAGAGTGAAAGAGAGAGAGACAGATAGACAGAGGAGACAGTGAAAGAAAGACAAAAGGAGAGAGCTACAAAAGAACTCCTACCTTATCAAAGCAGGAAGTGTTGACGGCAGCCTGGCGGAACCAGACATTCTTGTAGAAGGCGTCGGTGGATATGTCCCGGAGGTCCACATCCCCTTCCTTGCCCTCAGGCAGCCCAAGGTGCTCCCGGAACAGGGTGTGCCTCATGGACGAGGCGAAGGGGCCTGGCTCCAGGATGTTCCCGTTCAGGTGGAGCTTCTCCCTTTGCTTGTCGCGGAAAATCACCGCCAGCTCCGAGTCACGCTTGCCCAGCATGCTCCTGTTGTCAGTAGATTTTAGTATAAATTTTTAAAATTTTTATGGAATATTTTTTTTTAGATACTTTTACTGCAAAGATCTAACGGCAATGCATACGGCAGATATTTGCGAGTTCCGTATTATTTTCTGTCTGTGTGCCAACATCTCTAAATTTGCCTTCTCTCTGTCTGCCTTCTCTCTCTCTGCTATATACCTTTTCTCTTTTCTGATGTGTACTTGAAGCCTATCTCTTCCGTCACTTCTCTTCTTGATAAGTGAATGTCACCTAACCTTTAAGTGTGTGAGTGCATGTGTGTGTGTATTAGGTACTTTATAGTCACAGAGGCGTCTCTGTGAAATTCGGGTTGCTCCACCTGGAGAGCGTGTCGCAGCCAGAGACCCAATATATATTTATTTTTTTGGCATGCAATTTTTGTGTGACTGATGAGGAAGGAAATGGGGGGTGGGTAATTTTTGACCAAATGACAACTTTTTCGTTGCCACTGGGTTTAACGTGTGCTAAGTGCATGGGTACATGGGACCTCGGTTTATTGTCTCATCCGAAAGACTCCACATTCAGACCGTAAGGCCTAGTGCAAAGTGAGAGGAAAAATCCCCTGTACCCAGGTTCGAACTCAGGTTTACTTGACACGAGGTGAACGCGCTACTACTGTGCCACTCTACACCACTTATGTGTGCGAGTTATGTGTGTGTGTGTGTGTCTGTGTGTGAGTCAATAACGACTATCTATGTTTCTGCCAGCTTGCATCACATGGCACAGGCTGGCTTTGCTCACAGTCACTCTCTCACGGCCACCCCTTTTGCTAGAACGCCAGCAGCCCGGACAAAATCATACATACACACACACAAAGGGTGACTTTTATTAAGTAGTAGTTTTTATCTTAAAATTTAACATTTAAAACTACCTTGATCTTGATTATTTGACTGGCAGAGTCCAATTCAGAACGCAAAGCACCAGTGGGTGAAGAACTTGGGGAGAGCAACTCTTTAGAAAAGTAAAAAAGCCTATCCCTAGACTGACCCAGCCAGCCAAGTTCCGCTAACCTGTCATTGATGTTGGCAGATCCCAGGATGACGGTGTTATCGTCCACGATCATCAGTTTACTGTGGATGTAGATCAGCTCCGTCACCTGAACATTAAATCCTTAGGCTTAAAAACACACACACACACACACACATATAACTCTTATGGTGTGTGGCATCAGAAATCATATCCTACCTCAACATGGAAAACATAAATAAAAAATGATATTTAATTACATTCCAAACAATAATTGATTGCTGTTTCCATGAGATTCTGGTGAAAACTCAAAGAATGACTTTGACAGGTCAAATGGACCGCGTGACCGGAAGTAGGGGGATAACTGGCCTACTTCCGGAAAGGAGAGTAACGGCCCTTTGCTTCTTTCGTTTTTCTATATGCTATGGTATGGGTTCCCGATTGGGAGTGAATATGCTATTGTTTTGAGTGTTAGTCAGTATGGTTGGAATAGGTAAGTTTTACGATTACTTTGTGACATTCATCTTATGGTTGGAATCCTTTCTTTCTCTATGGCACAAGCTTGTTTATTTTGGTCATGTGACATTTGCAGGATGAGGACTTTATGATGGATAATGTTTTTACACATTTGGTCGTTTTTTTAGTTGGTCATGTGACATTTGCAGGATGAGGACTTTATGATGGATAATGTTTTTACACATTTGGTCGTTTTTTTAGTTGGTCATGTGAAATTTGCAGGATGAGGACTTTATGATGGATAATGTTTTTACACATTTGGTCGTTTTTCAGTTGCCATTTTTAGGGGGCGGACATTAGATATTATTATAATTCTGGCCAATAACACACAAATCAGGCTTCAAAATGTTCATGCACAACACACACACACACATACGCGCAGAGATACTTACCATCTTTCCGTTCAGCTTTTCCCACTTTCTCAGACCACCAAACACAATGTACTTCTGAGGGTCAGGCACTACAACAAATTAGAAACAGATTGAAGAGGTTTTCTTTTTAAAGACACACTGACGCACCACGATTAAGTCCCTTGGTTTTTTCTAGGTAGCTGTGACCCTCATACAAATGTCCCCAACTTCAAATTGAGGCTGCTCTTTAAAACTATGTTTCGTTTTCAATTTGGGAACATTTGTATGGGAGTCAAACCTGGTCAAAACAAGATTTCTTACCAGCTATAAGAAGGAAAACATAAGAAACCCGTGATTTTGACACGTGACCTGGTGGGTCTTTAAGTATCAAGGAGAAAAGGTTTAATTTAAATAGCTGCATTTTCTGCGACTGATGACATAAAATCATGTACTGTTATGTAGTTACTTTCAATTGTGGCATGTACAGTCCAGTCCTATTGCAGGTTTTGTTTGTTTGTTTCTTTGTTTTTAGTTTCCACTGTATTCATTCCCACAATAAGGCCGGGTTCACATTAGACGCGTAAGTTCCGTATGGAAAACCCTAAATAAGTGGAAGAAAGAAGGATAAAAGTTTACGCATATAGGGGAAATTCGGACACGTGCGCAAATCTTTTCCCTTCTTTGCTTCACTTATTTATGGATTGCGCACAGGTTTCCGCATAGAATATCCACTTATGGCCTTAGGGTATAAGGGTTCAAGCAGAAAAAAGTGTTCACATAAAACATTTACATTTTAGTTTTGTGTCTGATGGCATAAAGAATATGCATTGTTCTGTATATGTACTTTTGGCATAGACAGTCCCATTGCAGTGGGTTTTTTTTAGCTTCTGCTGTATTTATTCACACAGTATATTCATAATTAATAAACACAAACATAAAAAAAAACAAACAACCAGAAGCAATTTTCACTTAATACAAATTCAACAAAAAACAATCCAAACAAAATATATTCATAAGCATTGCAAGAAAACAACAATTGTAGGGCAGAATAATAATTCCTAGCACCTACACCCAATAAACTATCATAAGTATCAAACGCACTTTAAATATATATCTGCACTGTTAAAAATTCAGGACTATCCTGGTGTTGCACTGCCTCCTGGCATTGCCTCCAGGATCGTTCCCACCATCTTTATATCTACTACCGTGTTTTTCGGATCATTAGGCGCTGCTGTGTATAAGGCAAATAGGGCAATCATAAAGAAAAATTTGAAAAAAATAAAGAAAAAGGCGCCCTCGTTTATAAGGCGATACACACCTCGCAAAAGAAAGTCGAAGTTTGAAGCCCGTACATGTCCTGCAAACGCTTACCGACCGCCATTACTGCTGTCATAAACGAGAGTTGGCTCCCTTCTCAAATAATCGAACTTCCGTTTTTGCGACTTCTGGTTGTTGTGTTTGGACTTTTCTTCGCGAAAACTGGTAGAATTATGGCATTTTAAGCTCTACAACAATGCTTTTTACATCCAATGAAGGGTTATGGCATCTGTTTGACGGTATCTCAGACCATAATAGGGATTTTGAAGCATTTTAACTTGAGTATTCGTCGTATCGGCGACTCGTTACCACTTTCGATGTTGTGACTCACAGTAGACTGTACTGAGTAATGCAATTGTTGCCTCTCTTCTCACAATTTTGTTCACTAATAGGGCGCCCTCGTTTATTAGGCGCATAGGTGGAAATTGGAGAAAAATATCGCCTTATAGTCCGAAAATTACGGTAATGTCCCATATGTGTCTGTTCCAGACCGGAGGACGTTAAACAGAATTTCTTCTTCTATCATTCTATCAAACGCACAGTGCTTGTTCTTTCCACAGGCTAGCAAGGCACTTTCCAGGTCAACAGTCAGGGCATAAAGAGTTAAAGACCCCCCTTACCCTCACTGCGGGCGAGCTTTTCGATGAGGGAGTTCCCCCCGCGGCAGATGGAGGCGTAGTTCCAGTGTGTGATGGCCTGGATGGCCACACCGGACGTGGTGCCGAACTCTCCCTCAAAGGCCGGCAGCAGCGGCATCATCACGTACACCTTGAAGTCTTCGTTGTTCCTGGGGAAACCACATCATAACTACATCATCACGTACACCTTGAAGTCCTCGTTGTTCCTGGGAAATCACATCATAACTACATCATCACGAACACCTTGAAGTCCTCGTTGTTCCTGGGAAATCACATCATAACTACATCATCACGAACACCTTGAAGTCCTCGTTGTTCCTGGGGAAATCACATCATAACTACATCATCACATACACCTTGAAGTCCTCGTTGTTCCTGGGGAAACCACATCATAACTACATCATCACGTACACCTTGAAGTCCTCGTTGTTCCTGGGGAAATCACATCATAACTACATCATCACATACACCTTGAAGTCCTCGTTGTTCCTGGGGAAATCACATCATAACTACATCATCACATACACCTTGAAGTCCTCGCTGTTCCTGGGGAAATCACATCATAACTACATCATCACGTACACCTTGAAGTCCTCGCTGTTCCTGGGGAAATCACATCATAACTACATCATCACATACACCTTGAAGTCCTCGCTGTTCCTGGGGAAATCACATCATAACTACATCTTCAGCATCCAGAACCTCACAGTCATTTGGTATTTGGTAGTTTATAGTCAGAGGTGTTTCAGTGAAATTCGGGTTGCTCCCACCTGGAGAGCGCGTCGCAGCCAGCACCGCCACCCATTTTTGGGGGTTATTTGCATGCAACTTTTGTGTGACTGATGAGGAAGGAAAGGGGGGTGGTGGTGGTGGTTAAATTTTGACCAAATAACTTGTTCATTGCAACTGGGTTTTACGTGTGCTAAGTGCATGGGCACACCGGACCTCGGTTTATCATCTCATCCGAAAGACTCCACGTTCAGACCGTAAGGCCTAGTGCAAAGTGAGAGGAAAAATCTCCTGTACCCAGGTACACAAGTATCTTACCTATATACATAAACATCATAAGTATCATTATGAGTTATAGAGAAGCATTGTGTCAAACACATTCTGATTCCTCATTGTTCTATGCCAAGTCAAAGCAACAGCCACACAGTCACTGTATCCACACACTGTGTTCAGCATGAACAACCAAGTTCGCTTTATTACTTAAGCTAGGATTTTAAAAGTTACCGTAATTTTCAGACTATAAGCCGATATTTTCCCTCCAATTTCGATCTATGTGCCTAATAAATGAGGGTGTCCTATTAGTGAACAAAATCGTGAGAAGAGAGGCAACGATTGCCGTACTCAGTACAGTCTACTGTGAGTCTAGACATCGAAAGTGGTCAAGAGTCGCCGATACGACGAATATTCACGTTAAAATTCTTCAAAATCCCTATTACCGTCCGAGATACCCTCAAACAGATTCATTGGATGTAAAAAGCATCGTTGTAGAGCTTAAAATGACATAATTCTACCAGCTGTCGCGAAGAAAAGTCCAAACACAACAACAGGAAGTCGCACAAATGGAAGTCGATTATTTGAAAGGGGTTTACCTTGACCCGTATGGGCTTCGAAGTTTGACTTTCTTTTGTGAGGTGTGTATCGCCTTATAAACGAGGGCGCCTTTTTCTTTGCTTTTTCTGGAAAATTGCCCTGTTTGCCTTATACACACAAGCACCTCATGGTCTGAAAAATACGGTACACAGGGGCACCACCTCAGGTTAACACAGGCGGGGTGACCTCAGGCGACATACGATCTGCACCACGACTTGCTAATGCTAACAAAGGGAAGCGAGCTAACAAAGAGCTGCTACATAAGTAAAACAAAGATGTACCGGTAGTGTGCCCAGCCAGCTTTCTCACCTGTGTGCTCTGATGATTCTCTTGTAGAGAGCAGTGCCGATGCAGTTGGACACTGAGCTGAGGTCGTCCACCTGGGTGATGAAGAACTGGTTCTGAAATGCAGCACACAGCACTACTTAAGATCATCGTTGTCATCATCACTATCATCATCATCTTCACCATCAACATCACTATCATCATCATCTTCACCATCATCGCAATCATCATCATCATCATCATCATCAACATTGTCATCATCACTATCATCATCATCTTCACCATCAACATCACTATCATCATCATCTTCACCATCACCATCATCGCAATCATCATCAACATCACCATCATCATCAACATTGTCATCATCACTATCACCATCTTCATCTTCATCACCATCACTATCATCATCTTCATGATCTTCCTCCTCCTCACTATCATCCTCATCTATAACCCAGGTTAGGGTCATTGATGCACAATGTACCACCGACAACTTCCCACTTTTATCTCTCCACCTGTTGTGGCTTTTGTGCAGCTGTTTGACAGATATAAGACCTTTCTAGTTTTGTGCCTACTTATCTCTTGTGTTTGTAGTAGTACTGTGACAAACAGGATGGCACTGACAGTAAGAGCAGTAATCGAATAACGATAAGTGGAGAAATCAGTCATGTCGCTTCCCTGCCTCTATCTATTTTCTCCCATGATTCCAACGACCCACTCCAAAATGCTTCCTTCCCCCTTTCACGTCCTATTCCCCAAACCATACTCACTGTATCCCTAGACTGGAGTCCCCCAGTTTCTACAACAACAGAACCATCAACAACATGCTGGCCACAGTACACGAATTCCCCTCATTCTGGCTCATTTTAGTGTTCCACAGAGAGCTATTTGTTTCAAGTTATTTCCTTTAACAAAGGCAAATATTCTTATCATTGATTATGGTTAGGGATAGGAACAGACCTTACAAGTGGTATACCACCATAAAACAATGTAAGCCTAATGGATAAAACACTTTAAATTGGTTTATGCTGGTGACGAGGGTTAACAAAAGGCATGAACTGAAAGGAGCTGAGAAAAGCTACTGTGCATGGCGGCTGTTTCAAGTAAGAAAGAGAGACCGGCCTAAACTACTTTCTCTTATACTTCTCTTCCTTTTTCAGTGCGACAAATGTATGAGGAATGGAGATACTGACGCTAACAAAACTGACCTCGATGTAAATGTAGTTCTTGGCGCTCTCGATGCAGAACTCGTAGGCTTCCTGGATGGACTTCTCCACTGTTTCAATGCCCGAAGACCACCCACACAGACTGCGCAGAATCTGGATACAGGGAAATGTGTTTAAATATACAAGGGTCTAATGGGGAGTGGCAGGAGGCACGTGCAACAAAATGTGCAATAATCTAACAACCAAGGTATGAAATGTTGCATTATTCGAAAAAAAATTCTTTATTTGGAAGTAAACTTTTCTCATAAAAAAAGCATGGTATGCCTTTATTAAACGTCAAGTTAACTCATTCAAGTTGTTCCGGCCATATATGTCCGGAATTAATAGGTAGCTGTCAATTTTATGCATCTGCTTCAAGGGAAGTAAATATGTGTGCACACCATACCTTGGTCACTTAAACTCGCTTCACTCCCTTAGACCACAATTTTGCCCCTGACTTTGCTTTTGTAGTGGTTCATTGTGGGGGAACCCATCGGTGTAGAGTATTTCTATATAAAGTCTATAAAAAATGTCTGATCTACCACTTCCCTATGTCTAAACCTGAAGTAAAACCCCGTAATCTTCTTTCATTTCTCCTTTTGTTTATGTATGTTTTGTTTGTGTGTATGGCTGGAGTGATTTGTGAGTTTTTTTAATAATTCAAAATCGTTGCGATGCGAATGAGTTAACAGTTTATTTACAATCAAGCGAATGAAAGAAGTTAGCAGTTTGCATATCTACCCTATTACTGTCCGAGATACCCTCACACAGATTCATTGGATGTTTTTTCGAATACAGCAAAAGCAAGCAAGAATTCAGTGGCACATGCAGAAACAAAGCCACAAACGTAAACATCTATCAATCATGTTCATTAAAAATTAGTATCATCAGACGCACACATACACCTAAAGAAACATACAAACTGGCAAACATGTTGAAAATGATTCAACTAACCCATTCAGTGCAGACTATTATCCATGTTTTTGTTGCCTGCTTGCCAGGCTTTTTTGGGGTGCAACAAAATCGCAAGTGAAAAAACAACAACTGTGAGTGAGCACCAACTTATTTTTTATTATGTCTGTGGCAAGTACTGAAGCATCACAGAGCACATACATTGAAGGCACTGAAAAGGCTAAAAAGCAGCAAGACAAGGGTCGGGTCAGGTAGGACGACCAGGCCTCACAAGCATATAACCATTAAATAAAACCAGGTGTACCTTAAAGACCCACCAGATCACATGTCAAAACCACGGGTTTCACATGTTTTCCCTCTTATAACTGGAAAGAAATCTTGTTTTGACCAAGTCTGACTCCCATATAAATGGCCCCAAATTCAAACGGACACATCAGTTTAAAGAGCAGCCTCAATTTGAATATGGGGAAATTTGTATGTGGGTCACAGCAACCCAGAAAAAACCCAAGGGACTTAATCATGGTGGGTCAGTGTATCTTTAAAAAGCAGCAAGACAAGGGTCAGGTCAGGTCAGGTAGGACGACTAGGCCTCGCAGCCTCCCAAGCATATAGCCATTAAATAAAACCAGGTGTGCCTTAACCCTTTCATGGCCACTGTCGCCTCTTGGCACCACACTGATTTGACACCCATGTCACTGAAAGGCATCAAATGAGGGTCTGGTATCCAGTGACCTTAACCCTTTCATCGCCACTGTCGCCTCTTGGAACCACAATGATTGAACACCCATGTCACTGAAAGGCATCAAATGAGGGTCTGGTATCCAGTGACCTTAACCCTTT
The DNA here is from genome assembly GCA_017654935.2 of Phymorhynchus buccinoides. Lineage (NCBI taxonomy): Eukaryota > Metazoa > Mollusca > Gastropoda > Neogastropoda > Raphitomidae > Phymorhynchus > Phymorhynchus buccinoides. The sequence goes on from CM065690.1 coordinate 50,220,121, forward strand.
CATCGCCATTGTCGCCTCTTGGCACCACAATGATTTAACACCCATGTCACTGAAAGGCATCAAATGAGGGTCTGGTATCCAGTGACCTTAACCCTTTCATCGCCACTGTCGCCTCTTGGCACCACAATGATTTAACACCCATCTCACTGAAAGGCATCAATGAGGGTCTGGTATCCAGTGACCTTAACCCTTTCATCGCCATGTCGCCTCTTGGTCTCACTGAAAGGCATCAAATGAGGGTCTGGTATCCAGTGACCTTAACCCTTTCATCGCCACTGTCACCTCTTGGCACCACAATGATTTAACACCCATCTCACTGAAAGGCATCAAATGAGGGTCTGGTATCCAGTGACCTTAACCCTTTCATCGCCATTGTCGCCTCTTGGCACCACAATGATTTAACACCCATCTCACTGAAAGGCATCAAATGAGGGTCTGGTATCCAGTGACCTTAACCCTTTCATCGCCACTGTCACCTCTTGGCACCACAATGATTTAACACCCATCTCACTGAAAGGCATCAAATGAGGGTCTGGTATCCAGTGACCTTAACCCTTTCATCGCCACTGTCACCTCTTGGCACCACAATGATTTAACACCCATCTCACTGAAAGGCATCAAATGAGGGTCTGGTATCCAGTGACCTTATGTTCTTCATTTTGGGAGGTAACGATAGGCCCTATTTTATGCATGTCACAGAGGAATACCCAATATTGCAGACAAAATCTTTTCTCCACCCAGGTAACCAATGGAAAGTTTTAGCTGAAAAATGGCTGGCGTTGAAAGGGTTAATAGTTGTTCCGTCTCACCTGCGTTTCCACCTCAAAGGTGAGGTCTTTGATGCTCTGGGGTATGTGCATCTTGGGGTAGGTCTTGGGCAGCAGCAGAGGGAAGAATGTCTTGCGTTTGTACTTGGCCAGCTGCGACGCAACACACACACTAAAAGTCAGTGGAAATTACATACCTATCACAAATCTTTATTTATGTGCATAATCAGCTGTTTGCCACCACACTAATGGAGATGACATGAATGTAGATCTAGATGTTTTTATTTTATTTTTTTATTTATTTAAATTTTTTATTTTTATTTTTTTTCATGTGTACATATTTACTCATAATAGTTTATGTTTCTTTATAGTTTGTTCGTGTGTATTTTTTCCTTTTATAATATTGTTATTTATTTTTTATTGAATCTCTCAGCGCACTGTCCTCTTTCTGCGCATGTGTAATTTCCCATATTGTGAATAAAAATTTATTTTAAAAAAAAAGTCAGTGGAAAAGTTCAAACAGGCATTTACCATACAATCAGTCTCCTTACGCATAATCACATGCACACATATTCATCCACCATACACATAGCCGCATACCCTCAAAAATTCCGAACATAAACATTTGTCAACAATTTTGTAAGAAACGAACAAACAAAAACCAACAACAAAACCTTGTGAATATAGTTAAACCAATTTTGTCAACATTTTCAACGCATGCATGCCAGCCATTTCCATCAGCAGGTCTGTGTGTTGATAATTACTTGGGGAAAAGTTCTTCAGGAAAAACAGTTTATACTTTATTTTTTAAAGTTACCACACATTAACACTAAGCATACAAACACGTACTAGCTATGTGCACAAAACAAGCAAACATCTACAAGCTCTACATCAGAAACTGTTAACAGTTAAAACTGGCTTTCCTCCGAAGTCGGAGTGTGGCTGCCCATGTGGCGGGGTAATAAAAAACGGTCACACACGTAATGTTCTCATCCCTAGCTGGTGCATTTGTACCATAGTGTTCAATTGCTTTGGCTGTTGGGAAGATCCCTGGAGTCTTTAACCCTTTCACCGCCAAAGTCGCATTTTAGCATCACGGTGATTTAACACCTATGTCACTAAAAGGCATCAAATTGGGGTCTATTATCCAAAGACCCCATTGTCTTAGTTTTGAGAAGTAAGAATAGACCTTATTTTATATACGTCACATAAGAATCTCCAATACTGCAGACAGATTTTGTTCTCTACCCAAGTAAATTTAATGGAACTTTTTGGCTGAAATATGGCTGGCGGTGAAAGGGTTAAGCCAGGGAACAACAACAGCAACAACAAAAACTGGCTTGAACTTGAAATTTTTGTAGCTGACCTTAGTGAAGTTCCATCGCCCAATGAAATGCCTGGACACATCTCTGGCAGCTTTCCCATACACCATTGATCCGATGTCGTGCCAAGGCATCCTGGGAGTTTGTGTTCGATCGATAAAATCTGTAACAGAAATAACAAACTTTCAGTCAGTTCAAAAATGACATGCACAATACAAAGGAGGAAGGATCAGGAAATATCTTGATAAAGAATCCAGGGATCATCCCAACTGCCGAAGCACTTGAACACTATGGTACAAATACATCAGCTAGGGATGAGAACATTACGTGTGGACCATTTTTTATTTTATTACCCTGCCATGTGGGCAGCCACACTCCGACTTCGGGGGAATGGCAGAGAGATAAAAAGACTGGGATTTAATACAAATTCAAAAGACAGTTTCTGATAAGCAAAGTACGAATGACTGTATGGAACCCCAACTAGGATCCAAGATGAAATTATACCAAGGAAGCTATGAATGGCAATTATTTCCATAAATATGTGCAACGAATATGGGCTATTATTTTATTTTCAGCACTGTGTGTACGGTTTTCACAACTATTGGTTTGTTTGTTTTATGGTCATGCATAAAACATACTGTTATTTATGGCATATGGGGGATTTGATGTTGTTGTTGTCGTACCCTGGCTTAAAGAATCCAGGGATCATCCCAGCAGCCGAAGCACTTGGAACACTATGCTACAAATACACCAGCTAGGGATGAGAACATTACGTGTGTGACCGTTTTTAATTACCCCACCACGTGGGCAGCCACATTCCGACTTTGTAGGAATTTGGACTGATGATGTTATGCTAGGAGCTTGCAATGGCTAAAGACAATCCCCGCATAAATATGCAACATAACAACATTTTGATGTAGCCTTGGCAAAAACAGCTATCTTTAATAATCATGAAAGTAAGGTATCGGTAAGTAAGGTAAGGAAATCTATCTGAACACAGGACAAACATTGAAACATTCTCCATATTTGCACCATATACAATGGCAATAAAAAAGGATAACCATTGTCGAGGTTTGAGCAGAATCAACTACAGACAACAAAGTAAACACGAGGAAAAAAGCAACAACAAAAACAGAAACAAACAAGACCTGACCTTCTTCTTATTCTTCTGCATGCCCAGGCCACAGGTCATAATGGGTAAGGTACGTATGTGTCCGGTTTTCAGTTTTCACTGGTCTCCCTGCTGCGTAGAGCCGACACATTCCGATTTCGGAGGAGCTCAAAGGAGAAAAATTATTTGGAGGACCTTTTGGTAAAAAGGCAGGAGAATAGTACCAGTAGATGACAGAAAGCAAAGAGAAAGGCAGAGTCAAAGAGAGTAGCAGATAATTGAAGTTTCAAGCACAGAACATTCAGAAGGTGGGGGAGCTATTTTTACGAGCTATTTTACGGTATCCCCACGGGGAGAGACTCGTGGAGGGGGCAGGGTCGTCCAGCTCCCCGTATGGAGGCATGAGGCATCCACCCACTGCCCCGAAACAGAAACAAACAGGAAAGAGAAACAGTCCTAAAGGCAGACAGCCACAGCAGATCTGACCTTCAAAAGGGTTTTCCAAGCCCACAAAGTCTTTCTTGATGAAGTTGACGTAGTCCTTGCCGATCCACAGCCTGGTGGCCCCGTGAAGCCCGTGCTCCAGAATGTTCTGCTCGCTGTGCGTGCGGTACACGCCCGCCTCACCCTCATCCTGTCTGCACACAACAGCAACCACCACCCCTTAGCACTGCGGGTTCACGGGTGAAAGCAAAACGTTCTCTCAATCCTGAAATGACACGCTTCGATGTTCTCTGAATCTTCCCATTCCTGAAGTGGTGACCGCATCAAAAAACAATTCACAACGCATGTGTGTCTGTCTATACAGGATGGTTGGAGGTGGTGTTTAAATTTCATATGAGCCATATCTGTCATCTCTCGGTTTAATCTGCCCTGCCTTTTGACAGAAATGCTTGATTTTATGACCGTGATTCCGGAAGACAAGATGGCCAATCCTGAAGACTCTATCAGCTTTTAAATCCTGATTTCAGGAGTATGCCTGACAGAACAACTTTCACCCACGTTGCTTCTGAAATAATTTTTTTTTTTCTTCCCAATAATTCATGCTTTATGTAGGTACTTTAAATGTGAGTGCGATAATGTTGCTTTTTTATGTAAAGTGATTTTTACATGCATTATGAACATCTTTTGTGTGAGTGGGGTAAACTTACTTTTTTTTAAACTTTTTTTTTTTATGTAAAGCGCGGCGAGTCCTGCTGCGTCAGGAGAATAGCGCTATAGAAGATTTATTTATTATTCTGTGACCTGACTGACTGGAGATGTGGCTGTGAGTTGGGACCTGAGATGAGTGGCGCGAGAGCAACGCCAATGTAAGGACCAGAGGATGGGCAGCAAGGAAAACCAAAAAAAGCACAACAGCAGCACGTTCTGTATGTTATTATAATGTATGCAGATGTATCCGTTAAGTATAAAATAAATAATAATAATAATTACCATTTTTATAGCGCTTATTCTTCTTACAAGGCTCTAAGCGCTTCACAAAGAAGTTAAAAATCTGAGAAAAAAACAACAAACAAATGCACTTATTATAAGGAACAACACAAAACGAAATCACAATAACTACAGTTACGTTTCCTCTTCTTCTTCATCGATCGCTCAGACAGCTTCCTGTCAATTATGAGTGCAGACACATCATGCTGCGGTCATGCGCTTAACTAAGAAATACTTAGGCCCAGCATGTCCGTCTTTGGTTGAAGAAAATCTTTGCAAGACTTTCTTAAAAAAAAGGCAGGAAAATGGACCGGAAAGGCAGAAAGATAGTAGATGACAGTAAGCAAAGGGATAAGGCTGTGTCAAAGAGAGTGATAGATTAGAGGAAGTTACAAGCACAGAACCTCCAGAAGGTGAGGGAACTATTTGTACGAAAGATCCCCCGGTATCCCCACGGGGGGATCTATGCATGTGAAGCACACTTACTTGTTGTTCAGCTCTATCTTGCCAATGTCAAAGCTTCCTCTGCGATCTCCTTTCAGCCTGTTTTCCATCCTATGATAAAATGTAGTCTGGAAATAAACACAACTGTAGGTTAAATTTAACCCCAGGCTATTTCTAAAAGTCAGAACAAACATGATTTTCGGACGACATTTTTCATCTGACAAAATTTAAATTTCTAACTTAATATTCATCTAATAAAGTGCTGATGCCTTGAAGCCAAGAAACAACAACAACAAAACCCCGACTCACTGAAAATCATAAACTATACAATTAAGAACATGTGGCTAAATACACATTTCAGCCTTTATAAAAATATACATGGACAAAAATAACAATTTGTTTGCTCTTTTCCATCAATAAATGATCCCACTTGTAAGCAAATTTTGGTAAAGGTAAAGATGTGCCACCCCCCATGCATTTCTCGGTTAATTGCATTTTTCCGTTTTTGCCTTTCTTACCATACATAAAGCTGTATTTTAGGAACATTTTTAGCTAATTACCTTTTTGGAATACTAACCCTAACCCTAACCCTAGCCCTAAACCTAACCCTACCCCCCACTATGTACTGCAGTACACCGCGATTTGTCACAGTTGTGGTTCGTTGCGTTTTTCCGTCTTATACGGTGGGGGGTAGGGTTAGTATTCCAAAAAGGTTATTAGCTAAAAATGTTCCTAAAATACAGCTTTATGTATGGTAAGAAAGGCAATAACGGAAAAATACAATTAACCGAGATAGGTAGGGGGGGTGGCACATCTTGACCTTTACCCAAATTTTTAAAAATTATATTTTACGGACTATAAGGCCAGGGCTCCCAGGGACCCCCATTTGGGGGTCTATGAAGCATTCAAATTCTAAAGGACCCTCTAAAAGAATGTGCAGGGGGTCCCATGGATGCACTAGAAAAATTATTTTTAGCATTCGCAATGCCACTGGGACCCTCTATCCCGCCTCTAGGACCCTCTATACTGTAAGTAAAGGAGTCCCTGGGACCCCTTGTTTTGTGGGACAATTGGGAGCCCTGATTTAGGCAATACTTTTCCCCCAGACTGAGACCCTTGCGCCTAATAATGTGACATAATAGTAAGGAAATAAAGTAACAAAATCTGAATTTTGTGTTAAATTTTGGGGGGGTGCCTTATAGTCCGTAAAATATGGACTCAGACCTGTTTACCCCCTACACAAGTCTTGAGAAGTAATATGGACTCAGACCTGTTTACCCCCTACACAAGTCTTGAGAAGTAATATGGACTCAGACCTGATTACCCCCTACACAAGTCTTGAGAAGTAATATGGACTCAGACCAGTTTACCCCCTACACAAGTCTTGAGAAGTAATATGGACTCAGACCTGTTTACCCCCTACACAAGTCTTGAGAAGTAATATGGACTCAGACCTGTTTACCCCCTACACAAGTCTTGAGAAGTAATATGGACTCAGACCTGTTTACCCCCTACACAAGTCTTGAGAAGTAATATGGACTCAGACCTGTTTACCCCCTACACAAGTCTTGAGAAGTAATATGGACTCAGACCTGTTTACCCCCTACACAAGTCTTGAGAAGTAATATGGACTCAGACCTGTTACCCCCTACACAAGTCTTGAGAAGTAATATGGACTCAGACCTGTTTTTACACAAGTCCCTGTTTACCCCCACACAAGTCTTGAGAAGTAATATGGACTCAGACCTGTTTACCCCCTACACAAGTCTTGAGAAGTAATATGGACTCAGACCTGTTTACCCCCTACACAAGTCTTGAGAAGTAATATGGACTCAGACCTGTTTACCCCCTACACAAGTCTTGAGAAGTAATATGGACTCAGACCTGTTTACCCCCTACACAAGTCTTGAGAAGTAATATGGACTCAGACCTGTTTACCCCCTACACAAGTCTTGAGAAGTAATATGGACTCAGACCTGTTTACCCCCTACACAAGTCTTGAGAAGTAATATGGACTCAGACCTGTTTACCCCCTACACAAGTCTTGAGAAGTAATATGGACTCAGACCTGTTTACCCCCTACACAAGTCTTGAGAAGTAATATGGACTCAGACCTGTTTACCCCCTAGTCTTGACAAGTCTTGAGAAGTAATATGGACTCAGATCCCCCCCCCCCCTTCTCTACCCCCTACACAAGTCTTGATGTCAAGTAATATGGACTCAGACCTCTTTCCCCCTCCCCACCCCTTAAACACAAGTCTTGAGAAGTACCACTTATATATGGATTGCGTACTCACTGTCCCCAACCTCTCTCACTTCAATCCCCCCCCCCCCCCCCCAGACCTGTTTACCCCCTACACAAGTCTTGAGTTTTTAGTCTGGATAGCTGAAATGAGTAGTTTGCGTGCCGAAATAAATGTGTAACGTTTTATTCATTAAACCATCAAACAATGTTCACTGAAAATGAGTAATTAAAGCATTATTTTCAATTTTGAAGAGTAGTAGAGGTCCAAATTGAGTAGAATACTACTCGAAAAGAGTAGAGTAAACATGTCTGTATGGTAGATATAGCGGAAAGTGTTGGCTGCGTCTTACTGCACGGCCCTTTTTCTTGTCGGTTGCGGACGCAGGCATCAGCAGCTCGGCCGGTATCCTCTCCGGGACCTGGGAGTGCCGCACTGTGGATTCAAACTTCTGCACATTGAACACCATCTGCCAGCGCCTGCACAAACACAACAGAATTATAACGATTGTATTGTAAGATTAAGATTAAAATCATAGCCCCGTCGACAACAAAGGCCATGTCAGTGCTGTCACCACGTTACATCTCACCACGGATTAAAAAGGGATTAAAAAAAACCGCAAGGTAAAAACAAAATCAAAGTTTTGGGGTTAAAATACTTTTGTTCAAAAAATATTAATAAATCAAAAACTTAGAAAGAAAAAAACATGACACGTCTAGAATTAAAAACATCACAGATTGCATTGTGACATTAAAGGAATCCAATAAAATGAATCCTGTTGATGATCGATTTTAAGGACTATAAGGCGATACTTTTTTTCCCCAGATTTAAACCTCTGAACCTTATGTTTTGCTTTGTTGTAGTTGTTGTTGTACCCTGGCTTAAAGACTCCAGGGATCATCCCAACAACCAAAGCACTTCAACACCATGGTACAAATGCACCAGCTAGGGATGAGAACATTGCATGTGCAACTGTTTTTGATTACCCCGCCACATGGGCAGCCACACTCCAACTTCGGAGGAAGACCTGAACCTTATAATGTGATGTATAATGAACACACAATAATTAAAAGAATGTTGACTCATAAAAAAAACCTGTTACTATAGTTACTTAACTGGACACATCTGCTTCAGGTAACATGGTATCAAACTAAAGTAGAATTATATACAGCGGATCACAAGATACTGCCTGGACACACAGAAAAAGAAACTAACAAACAGACACAAGGGTTTACATGATGTTACTGCTCTGCAAAGAGATGAGAGGCCAATAATGCACACAACAGCAATAGACACCATTTAACCCCTTGACTGCCATATAACGTATTACATACCTGCTTGATGATGTCACTAATGACATCATCAGATGATGGGGAGTAACTCTGGTATGCTGCTTTTTGCTTTAACACAATCAAGAGGGTTATGTCCCCAGACCATTTTGCCAGATTGGCTCTACCAGTTCTCTTTTTCATGTCATGATTTTTCAAGACCCACTGACCCACCATGATTAAGTCCCTTGGGGTTTTTTTCTGGGTAGCTGTGACCCACATACAAATGCCCCCAACTTAATATTGAGGCTGCTCTTTAAAATGTTTCGTTTTGAATTTGGGGGCATTTGCATGGGAGTCAAACCTGGTCAAAACAAGATTTCTTACCAGCTATAAGAGGAAAACCCCGTGAAACCCGTGATTTTAACACATGATCTGGTGGGTCTTTAAAATGATTTTTTCTCTCATATTCTCTGTCAGTCCAGGGGTTGATCTGTGCCTCACCTTCTGGCCATAGTCCCAGGCGTGGCGGGCTCCTGGTCGTCGCTGCCCTCACCCTGCCCCTGGTTGTTGTTTTCCTCATGCCGGGCCTTCCTCCTCATGAAGTTCAGCACGCTGGCCGCACCCTTAAAGTCCAGAGCCCCCTTCTCTCCCCCACCACTACCGGAGCTCTGGGGAGGAGGCTGACTGTGCAGCGTTGGAGCCTCTGCTTTGGTGATCAACCCGCTCTCTGACGTGGCAGACGCGTCGGATGCCATGCTGCCCGACCGCGGGTGACCGTTGTCCGAGTTGCGAACATCCACCACCCGGGCGACTTGCAACCGGTCCACCTGGTCCTGGGCAATGACAGAGTCCTGCTGGGACGGTTCCACATCGGTGGACGACTGAGACGGGATCTTCAGCTTCAGCAGCTTGGCTTTGCCCCCCTCGCCCCACAAATGTCGCTTGCCGCTTCTTGTGGAAGCGGTGGAGTCCACGGAGGCGGATTTAGCTTCCGAGAGATCGGTGTGATCGGAGTCTGCATGCTCGGTCATCGTGATGCCCTCCGTGGAGGACTCTTTCTGGTGTTCGGGAGTGCCGCCCGAGTTCAGCACGACGCGCGCGTACACGTGGTTGGACACCTCCCGCTGCACAACAATGTCCCCGTCACTTTCTTCAGGTCCGGTTTCTCCCTCCCCCGTGTCTGCCGACTCCCCGATCCCTTGGTGCGGGGGGTCGGAGTCAGGAATGACGGAGACACTGACGTCCTGGCTGGACACTCCCAGGTGCACTCTCCCTGCTGTGGCAGGGGCCGAGGCTGGACCCGCAGCAGCTGCGGCTGCGGCGCCAGTTTTGGAAACTGCAGGGGAGCCGGACGGGGCGTAGCGAAGAGATCCCGGACTGTGCGTGCTGCGCAGATCTTCGGTCAGCTGGGACAGACATGCGGAGAAAAACCCAGTTTGTTTCAGAGTCATCAAATTACAGTCTGGTTAACCACAACAAAAAATGTAACAAGCCTTCCTTTTCTTTTTGAATACTCAAAGCCGATTTATTGCCTTGTAGATTCAAACGAGACAAACAAATCTGATGAATATGTTGTCACCATAAGGGGATACATTTTACTCTAGAAATATCAAAGGAAGAGACAGTACTCATCAAAGCTGGGATTAATGGCTAGTGAGAATGTGTTGTTTTTTCCTAATGAACGCAGCTGATCAGCTGTTCTAGCCTAGAACTGTTCCCCTCTCCCTCTGTCTGGTTGATTTTTTTTCTTTGCCTTTTTCACCCCCCACCCCTGCCTGCCTCCCCCCCCCCCCCCTTCCCCATCCATCCCCATCATATTTGCGTTTGCATAATGGCCTATGGCTGATATACAATAAACACTCAGACTCTCTCTCCTTCCCTCTCTCTCTCTCTCTCTGTCACTCTCAACTGGTCCTCACCTCTGTGTAGTCGGTGACCTGGGACTCCTCCTGCCTTGTGCTGACAGAGCCTGCTGTCGGAGAGGAGGGGGGAGAGGAGTTCAGGAATATAGACCCCATGTCCGTTAGCCTGCGCACAACACCAGTACAGTGAGGAGAAGGAGAAGTATGATGCCAGAGAAGTCTTTCTCTCTGTTTCAAAAGGGGAACAGGAGCATTAGGAAGAGCTCAGGAATATAGACCCCATGTCCGTTAGCCTACGCACAACACCAGTGCAGTGAGAAGAAGAAGAAGGGAAAGTATGATGCCAGAGAGGTCTTTCTCTCTGCTTGAAAGGGTAATAGGAGCATTAGGAAGAGGGAGGAGAGGAGTTCAGGAATATAGACCCCATCTCTGTTAGCCTGCGCACACCAGTACAGTGAGGAGAAGAAGAAGAAAAAGTATGATGCCAGAGAGGTCTTTCTCTCTGCTTGAAAGGGGAATAGCATTAGGAAGAGGGGGGAGAGGAGTTCAGGAATATAGACCCCATGTCTGTTAGCCTGCACACACCAGTACAGTGAGGAGAAGGAAAAGTATGATGCCAGAGAGGTCTTTCTCTCTGCTTGAAAGGGGAATAGCATTAGGAAGAGGGGGGAGAGGAGTTCAGGAATATAGACCCCATGTCTGTTAGCCTGCGCACACCAGTACAGTGAGGAGAAGAAGGAAAAGTATGATGCCAGAGAGGTCTTTCTCTCTGCTTGAAAGGGGAATAGCATTAGGAAGAGGGGGGAGAAGAGCTCAGGAATATAATAATAATAATAATAACTCTTATATAGCGCCGTTCTCCTAGCGCAGCAGGACTCACAGTGCTTTACAAAAAACATACATACAATAATCATGAAGAAAAACAACATAATTATACAAAAGTGGAAACACAACCATACAAAAATCCATGAAAAACAAAACAAAAAAACTGTATTAGCCCATTATCGCACTGCACTCACACATAGTCCAACTCAGCAAAAACTCACAGAGGGTGAACTGAAGGGGAGAAGACACAGGAGATCAACAGAGGTATTTTTTGAAGAGAACAGTTTTCAGGCCAGTTTTGAAAGAAGACAAAGATGGAGAGCTGCGGAGAGAGGAAGGGAGGTTGTTCCAGATGTGTGGTGCTTGGAAACGGAAAGCTCTGTTTCCAACTGTTTTGTATTTGGTGACAGGTGTGCAAAGAAGTTTGAGGCTACTTGATCTGAGGTTGCGTTCTGGTGTGTAGGCAGAGAGAAGATAGGAAAGGTAGTCTGGAAGAGAGCCTTCGAAGTAGCGATAGGCAAGAGTGGCCACTTTGTACTCTACTCTAGCGTCAACAGGGAGCCAGTGCAGCTGTCTCAGCAGGGGTGTCGCTGAATCAGTCTTACGCTTTCTGAGCACAACCCTGGCAGCAGCATTCTGGACTCTCTGAAGACGCTTGACAGTAGAGAGAGGGAGACCCGCAAGGACTGCATTGCAGTAATCAAGCCTGGACAGTATGAGAGAAACAGCAAGTTGTGTAGCAGCTTCAAGTGATAAGTATGAACGAATGGAACAAAGTCGCCGAAGATGATAGAATGTTGAACGACAGACAGATGAAATGTGTTGATCGAATGAGAGAGATTCATCCAGACAGACACCTAGATACTTTACTGACTTTTGAAAAGGTACTGAATCATCTGACAAGGTCAAAGGATCACGCTTTATCACCGAGAGGCGGTTTCGGTTTCCAACAGCTAACAACTCAGTCTTGTCCTCATTCAACTTGAGTCTATTCTTATCCATCCATGATTTGACATCAGACACGCATTGCTCCGTTTGATGGGACACCACAGGAAAATCAGAAACAGGGGCGGGCTTATTGATCTCAGTGTCATCAGCGAACTTATGATAATCAAAATGATTACTTTCAATGACATCTGAAAGAGGTTGGGTGTACAGAGTGAAGAGAATGGGGCCTAACACCGACCCCTGAGGGACACCACAACATAGCTGAGAGGGCTTGGAGGACAGACCATTGACCACAACCGACTTAGAACGTCCAGACAGGTATGAGCTGAACCAGTTTAAAGCAGTAGAACTGATACCAAAGGAGGCGGACAAGCGTTCAAGGAGAATGGCATGATCGATTGTGTCGAAAGCAGACGACAGATCCAGGAAGGCAACAACAGACACAAGGCAACAACAGACACAACAGACCCCATCTCTGTTAGCCTGCGCACACCAGTACAGTGAAGAGAAGAAGAAGGAAAAGTATGATGCCAGAGAGGTCTTAAAGGGGAATAGCATTAGGAAGAGGGGGGAGAAGAGCTCAGGAATATAGACCCCATCTCTGTTAGCCTGCGCACACCAGTACAGTGAGGAGAAGAAGAAGGAAAAGTATGATGCCAGAGAGGTCTTAAAGGGGAATAGCATTAGGAAGAGGGGGGAGAAGAGCTCAGGAATATAGACCCCATGTCTGTTAGCCTGCGCACACCAGTACAGTGAGGAAGAAAGAAGGAAAAGTATGATGCCAGAGAGGTCTTTCTCTCTGCTTGAAAGGGGAATAGCATTAGGAAGAGGGGGGAGAAGAGCTCAGGAATATAGACCCCATCTCTGTTAGCCTGCGCACACCAGTACAGTGAGGAAGAAAGAAGGAAAAGTATGATGCCAGAGAGGTCTTTCTCTCTGCTTGAAAGGGGAATAGCATTAGGAAGAGGGGGGAGAAGAGCTCAGGAACATAGACCCCATGTCTGTTAGCCTGCACACACCAACAATATAATTACAAGGAGAGAGAAGAAGAGTTGAAGAGAGAAGCAGAAAAGTTTGAGAGAAGGAAAAGAAGCAGGAGGAGAAAAAAGAAGGCCTAGTCTAAGAATTTTGCTTGTTGTACTCAAATTCATTTGTACGTTGCTACTACGCAAAAGTTTAGAATAAATTCTTATTTAAACCAAAAGGCCATGGAGAAGAAAAAAGAGAAAGATACAAAAGATCACACACACACACACACACGCGCGCATGAAATTGCGGTTCACGCATACTATTACAATCCACAGTACGTTAATTCCCCTCATACTGACTCCTTTCAGTTTTCCACAGAGAGCTATTTGTTTCAAGTTATTTCTTTTATCATTGATTTTGGTTAGGGATAGGAAAAGACCTTACAAGTGGCATGCCACTATAAAACGATGTAAGTCTAATGGATAAAACACTTTAAATTGGTTTATGCTGGTGATGAGAGTTAACAAAAGGCATGAACTGAAAGGAGCTAAGAAAAGCTACTGTGAATCAGGTTGGCCCTACCAAACCCAGACCAGGTGCTGACCTGTGCTGAGCGTCGTCCCACCGGCCGTAGCAGAGGTCAATGCCGCCCACAAAGGCGATCTGCTGGTCCACAGCCACCAGCTTCTCATGGTGCGCCCACAGCAAAATGCCCTTGCCGGGGATGTGGTCTGGATGCCGCAGGACCTGACAACAAAACAACACAAACGTTAACTCATTGGCATCGCAATGATTTTGAATTATTTTTAAATAAACTCACAAATCACTCCAGCCATACACACAAACAAAACAGCTATGACGTCATCCATAGAATTCCTCAAGATCACTTTGCTTGTTTCAAGCCAGTATCTGTGGGTGACGTCAAACCAAGGACATACGATATCGAAGAAATGACGTTGTGGGCGAGACACAATGGCTGGCTGATCCCGGCTGGTAGACCTGCGATTGTTTTGAAAATAAATGTGCGAGTGCTCAATTTATTTTGAAGAATGTGACACAAAAGGTAGGTAATAGCGATAGAGTTGGCAGTCTGTGCTTATTGATGTTGTAAGACCATGCTGTGGCGTTTTTCAGAGCGTTTTTGCATCCGAATAGAGCGTGTGAGACCCCTTTAACTCATTCGCATCGCAAAGATTTTGAATTATTAAAAAACCCTCACAAATCACTCCAGCCATACACACAAACAAAACATACATAAACAAAAGGAGAAATGAAAAACGATTACAGGTTTTTATTTCAGGCTTAGACATCTGGAAGTGGTAGATCAGACTTTTTATATAATAGACTTTATATAGAAAAACTCTCTACAGCCATTGGTTTCCCCCCTACAAACGCAAAGTCAGAGGCAAAATTGTGGTCTAAGGTAGTGAAGCGAGTTTAGAAGTGACCAAGGTATGGTGTGTACACAGATTTACTTCCCTTGAAGCAAATGCCTCAAATTGACAGCTATCTATTAATTCCGGGCATATTGGCCTCTGCAACTAGGGTTATTAACGCCCTTGACAGCGAGAGTGAATCCCTTGTTGGTCAGTGCTGACAAGGGCATTCACTCTTGCGAAAGGCAGCCATTTAGTGGCCTCAAATAGGGTTATTGGTGAGAGTTATGCCCTTGTTTGGTCAGTGCTCAACCATCTCACCCCCCCCCCCCCCCCCCCCATACCCACCCACCAAGGGCACTCACTCTTGCAAAAGGTGTTCTTTGCAGTGGCCAATATGTCCGGAACGACTTGAATGAATGAAGTCCCTTACCTTGATGTTCTCGTGCTTGCCCATGAGGACCTGCTTGCTGTAGATGCTCTTGATGTTCAGGGCCGACTCTATCTCCTTGTACAGCAGGATGAACACCTTCACCCCTTGAGTCTGACACACACGCACACACAAGGCCTTCAACGACATACACAAGACATCTGGTAAATCTAAATTGAAAGGACTTCTTCTTCTTCTTCGATCGCTCAGTTTCCTGTCCTATGAGCGCAGATGTGTCACGCTGCCGTTATGCGCATAACTAACTAATGGTTAGGCCTAGCATGTCTGGCTTAGGCTAAAGAAAATCTTTGTAAGAGTTTTTAGAAAAAAAAGGCAGGAGAATGGACCAATAAGGCAGAAAGATAGTAGATCACAGTAAGCAAAGGGAAAAGGCAGAGTCAAAGAGTGGCAGACTAGAGGAAGCTACAAGCACAGAACTTGCAGAAGTTGGAGGAACTATTTGTACGAAAAACTCCCAGGTACCCTCACAGGGGGGATTGAAAGGACTGAAATGGTATTTTGAGAGAGCCAATATTTTTAGACCCCCCCCCCCCCCCCCCCCCCCCCCCCCCCCCCCCCCCCCCCCCCCCCCCCCCCCCCCCAACATATTCTGCTATAAAGATTAAGTTGGGACCAAAATATTTTCGTAGTACCCATTTTTGAGTTACTGGATTCCACTGGTAAAATGTTTTTCAGACACACACTTGTCACAGAAAGACATTGACAGACTGAGACAGAGAAAGAGAGAAAGAATGGGAGTAGGAGTGAGAGAGAGGGGAGGAGGGAGAGAGTGAAAAGGAGTTTGAAAAAAAAAGTGGAAAGGAGTCAGGGAGGAAGAATTGGGGGGGGGGGGGGGGGGGGGGGAGGGGAGAAAAAGAGGGAAAATGAGAGAAACTTCAGAAGGATTTCTATTGACATTGTTAAATAGTCTTTATGGACATGTAAACAATTTCTATGCACATGGGTGCTCCTGGGAAATTTGAAAAATCCTGCAAGGCAGGGGTCCAGGTGCCGCCCAGTTAACAACTAGACTTAAACAATCCTAAAAATATAAAGTTCCTGGTAAAGGCATGTAAATATTTATTTGTATTCATTTATTTTATATTCTACACATGCGAGAAAACGACAAAATGTTTATAAATAGAAAATTCGTTGCTTCTCAAATTCTCATAATCCAGCGACGCCGGCTCCAGGCAATACAAAAATCCTGCATTTTAGGACACCCTGAAAGCAGGAGCATCCATGTTATAATGCATAAGCATGCGCATACACACACACACATGGACTCTCTCTCTCTCTCTCATGCACACAACGACCGAACACACATGCGAACAAGCACAAACCATCAGCGTAATAATTACGCTCCCAATGTACAGCTTTACACAAAATCTCTGATCTCATGCGACCGACGGCACAGAGAAGTAGCGTGAGCAGTGATTAGGTATTAGGTACTTTATAGTCACAGCGGCGGCTCTGTCAAATTCGGGTTGCTCCCACCCGGAGAGCGCGTCGCAGCCAGAGGCGCGCCACCCAATTTTTTTTTTGCATGCGATTTTTGTGTGACTGATGGGAGGGAGGGGGAGGACCAAATGAAAACTTTTTCGCTGCCATTGGGTTTAACGTATACTAAGTGCATGGACACACGGGACCTCGGTTTATAGTCTCATCCGAAAGACTGCACGTTCAGAACGTAAGGCCTAGTGCAAAGTGAGAGGAAAAATCCCCTGTACCCAGATTTTAGCTCGGGTTTACTTGACACGAAGCGAACGCGCTACTACTGTGCCACTCTACACCATCTGGTTTTTCTGATGGTTTTTCAGTTGATATTTTAAGTAAAACCTCTGTGTCTTACGGCTTTTCTCTCCAGTATAATGTCCAGCCTCCAGTGGTCGCCGTCCACCATGGGCCTCTTCATGTAGATCTCAGGACTCAACCTGCGTGCGCAGCAAACACGAAGACATTATATCACTGCAGACAGTTCATTATGTACAAAAATAAGCTTTCTTTCTTCTTCTGCGTTCCCAAGCAAAAAGGCCATAATGGGTAAAGTACGTATGTGTCCGTTTTTAGTTTTCACTGGTCTCCCCGCTGCGTACAGCCGACACATTCCGATTTCGGAGGAGCTCAAAGGAGAAACCAATAAGACAGAAATAAGACAGAAAGATAGTAGATGATAGAAAGCAAAGGGAACAGGCAGAGTCAAAGAGAGTGGCACATTAGAGAAAGTTACAAGCACAGAACTTCCAGAAGGTAGGGAAACTATTTGTATGAAAGACCCCCTGGTATTCCCACGGGGAGAGACTCATGGAGGGGGTGGGATCGTCCAGCTCCCCGCATGGAGGCACAAGGCATCCACCCACTGCCCCAGCTTTTGATCAAAACACACATACGCATCCAAGCATGCGTGCACACATCCAACACACACACACACAAAATCAAAATTGTTAAAATTTCCTCTTTTTTGAAGAATAGGTTTCTTTTTTTTCTATCTTTTTGTCTTTTCTCATTTTTCTCTTACCTAGAATGTTTCTGAGAGAGAGCTTTAATGTCATTGCACTAATTTAACTGACTTAAAATAACTTGATCTATATAAAAAGAATGAAAGATTCACAATTCTTTTTTTCTTTGTGGAAAAAGAAACCAACCCAAAACATACACTTTAACTAATTTATATTACTCAAATTTAAAACAAAACATTTATTGGCGTTTTTTTACTTTTGTTTTGATTCAGTATTGAGCTTTTATATTTAATTCTTATGAAAAACAAAAATAAATGCAACTTTTGTATGAGTTAGAGAAAAAAATAACTCGCTCCTGTACATCATCCTTATCGTTCTCTTAAAGGGGCACCCTGACGGATGAGTCTTTGCAAGAAACACGTCGAGGTCACCAGAAAGACAGCCTTTTCAATGACCGGAACACTCACTTTGCTCTGGTTTCTAATAAATGAAACCGTCAAAACGGTGATTCCTCCTTGGTGGAGAGAGAAGCCATTTTGGACGGGGTGGGTGGAGGACACTCAGAGTGTTGAAGCTTTTTTTTCTTTGTAGTGCAGTTAAAAATTAAAAAAAGGAGCTATTTCCTTTGCTGTGAGCGAAACTACTTTTGGTAAACTGTATAAAAAGGCTTGGATTGTGGACATTTCGTGCAAAGGACTTGGTCTAACTCAGGCAGCCATTAGAAAAGAGAAGGCATGTAGCTTCTCTTTCTCTGCAAGAATTTGACTCCCAGCACCTCCACCAAGGAGGAATTGCCAATTTGATTTCTAGGAATCCAGAGCAAAGTGAGTGTTGCGATCTCTGTAAAGGGTGTTTTCCTGGTGACCTCGACATGTTTCTTGCAAAAACTCATCTGTCAGGGTACCCCTTTAACAACCCTTCACTTCCCAAATCAATAACATTATATATAGTATTCCTCCGAAGTTGGAGTATGGCTGCTCATGTGGCGGGGTAATCAAAAACGGTCGCACACGTAATGTTCTCATCCCTGGCTGGTGCATTTGTACCATAGTGTTCAAGTGCTTCGGCTGTTGGGATGATCCCTGGAGTCTTTAAGCCAGGGTAAGACAACAACATATAGAGTATGCATAGTACCTCCCAATACAAATAATCATTGTAAAGAAAAAACATTAGCGACAGAAAGACGGACAGGGAAAAGCCTGCAGTAGGTCAAGAAAAGAGGAAAGGGAAATAGGGTGGAAGCTGAGCGTAGATGCTCACTTACATTTCATACAATACTGGTACATCTGAGAAAGGAACCAGATGAGCTACAATGTTCAAATCAATGAAATTTGTTTCACTGACCCCCCTTGGGGAACCCGGGGTCTTTGAATATATAGGTCCCTCACTTTCTGGAAGTTCTGTGCTTGTAACTTCCTCTAATCTGTCACTCTCTGCTTATTGGGGTATTATCTCATTGGACCAGCCACTACTGGTATCAGGGGGAGTAACCCTAGTCTGATATCCGGTATTGGGTCAAGGTCATGAGCTACTTTCGTTTTTACTATGTGCTATGGTATAGTCCCAGGTTGATTTAGGCGAATGCAGTTGTTTTAGGTCTTGGTAAGTATTTATTTAAATAGATTGTAATATTAATAGAAATCTACCACTCTCTTTGACTCTGCCTTTTCCTCATTGAGATTTTGTGTGAATTAATGTGAGTATTTCACTATTTGTATTGATATATTTCGTTTGCATTTTCCTTTATTTCATTACACACCCATGTTATGATGGCTATGTAGCTATTGACATTAAATCAACAATTTGTCCATTTGTCTGCCTTTTCCCTTTGCTTACTGTCATCTACTATCTTTCTGCCTTACCGGTCCATTCTCCTGCCCTTTTTCGAGAAACACTTTCAAACAGATTTCCTCCATCTGTAGTCGGACTTGCTGGGCCTAACAATTTCTTAGTTAGGCGCATAACGGCAGCATGACACATCTGCGCTCATAATCAGGCATGAAAGTGGATGGAGATCAAAAAAGAGGAAAACATTTCGTCCGAGAAATCCTTCCACCCGGATTTTCACCTCATGTCGGTAGTTTTGTTGAGCGGGATGGGAGCTATGCGACGTTCCCCCCAAAAATTTTCAGACCACCTACCTCACGTTTCAAATTTTATTCAGCAAGGAGGGGGTCCGAACATTTCGTCGGCTCAACTAGCCTTCCACACACATTTTCAACTAACATCACTGCTTTTCGTGAGCGAGAGATACTCATCTCGCCTTCCTTCGCACAACTTGGAAGCGAGTGAGCTAAAGCGACTTCCGGTTAACCAGTTTGAGAATCGCCAAATACAGACTTGTACATATACGAATAAGGCAAGATCGGTCATTTATGCGGAATTTTTTTTTTTCAAGGAAGTTTTCAAAAATTTACGCGGATTTTCCGCGAAAAGCGGAACTCTTTCATGCCTGATAATTGACAGGAAACTGTCTGAGTGATCGAAGAAGAAGAAGAAGAAGAAGAAGAAGAAGAAGAAGAAGAAGAAGAAGAAGTTTCAGTGAAAACTATTTGATAATCAATAGACAACGAAAGGGTTGGGGAAAAGATAACAGTATAGAAACGAACGTCAGAAAGACTGTCAAGGCGGGGGAGGAGAAGAAAGGGCAAGGAATCAAAATTAGAGGAAAATGGAAAATAATACTTTTTTTTCAGCTTTTAATTTATGTAAATCTTCTTATTTTTCATAAATCATGTTTGGGATACATGTCAAATTATTCTATTCTTTTCTTCGTCTCTTTGCGCTTGATGGTAAACACAAAATGTGACAATAAAAGAACGGATTGTAAAAAGAACATAAAATCACAAGCCATAACATCCATACTAAATGCTGAACAAAATTCAACTTCAAAAGAGTGAGCAAAAAAACAACAACACACCAAAATGACGACAACCAAATAACAGCTTCAACATCAACAAAAAGAAAGCTTTCTTTTCACCTGTGCCCATGTGCAATTACTGAAAGAAAGGGAAAAGACAAATCAGCTAAACACACAGCACACAGAAGCCCTACTTGTGCACAAAGCATCGCTCGAGCTAGCATCACATTTGCATGGGTACAACTCCCATGAAATGAAAATAATAATTGAAAGGCCAGAGTCCAGGGGCACCCAGGCCCTGGTCGGGTACAGGGGCAGAGCCCTGTTGAGGAGATCAAGGTGGGGCAATGCGTCCGATAAGTCTTGGAAAATGAGTCAGGGACCCCCATTTGGGGGTCTATGAAGCACTAAAATAAAATAAAGGGGTCCCAGGGATCTAAAAGAATGTGCAATGCCACTGGGGGTCCCACCTCTAGGATGCACTATAAAAGGAGTTCTTTTTTGCAGGCATTCGCAATGTCACTGGGACCCTCTATTCCACCTCTAGGACCCTCTATACTATAAGTGAAGGAGTCCCTGGGACCCCTTGTTTTGCAGGATGATTGGGAGCACTGGGAGTAGTCTACATCATGTTTTAAAACAATGTGGCATTTGAAAACTATCTGCTGTTTTCTAGACTTCCCGAAAAAGAGAGAGCACTTTTTTTTTGAAAGGCGCTTCTTCCGCAGATCCCCACATTCTAAGTGACTGAATAGTCAAGTGTGACTGTGGTCACTCAACGGAAGGAAGACCCTTTTCAAAACATTCCTTATCGTTTGAAGTCCATCTGCCATTGCCTTTTTGGGGGGGACGAATTTTTAAAAAAGAGGCACTTCTTTTCCAGGTAAAATTAAAACAGACCTGTTTACCCCCTACACAAGTCTTAAATAGTCTGGATAGCTGAAATGAGTAGTTTGGGTGCCAAATGTGTAGTCCTATTCATTAATACCATCGAACACTGTTCACTCTAAATGACAGGCATGGGAATTGTCAGAGACAAAAAACTCTGAAAAGCCCCCCAATTGAAGTATTTAGTAACAAAAACGAAGTATTTAGTAACAATTTCAACAACAAAATCGTGGAAATCCGCGAATTCGCAGACAATTCCCATGCCTGAAATGAGTAGCCATCAAGAATTTAAGAGCATTACTATCAATTTCGAAGAATAGTTGAGGTCCAAATTGAGTAGAATACTACTCGAAAACAGTAGAGTAAACAGGTCTGTTAAGAAAAGGAAATCAGTGTGAGAGAGAAAAGTTGCAGCCAAGCATGTGTGTTACGGACAACACCGACCAACGCACACTTCACCAAACTTGACGTCTGTATCAGCGTACAACTACAACGTCAGCACTCTGATGCTAGCTTCTTTCCAAGCACTCCTGTGTGTTACGGACAACACCGACCAATGCACACTTCACCAAACTTGACGTCTGTATCAGCGTACAACTACAACGTCAGCACTCTCATGCTAGCTTCTTTCCAAGCACTCCTGTGTGTTACGGACAACACCGACCAACGCACACTTCACCACACTTGACGTCTGTATCAGCGTACAACTACAACGTCAGCACTCTCATGCTAGCTTCTTTCCAAGCACTCCTGTGTGTTACGGACAACACCGACCAACGCACACTTCACCAAACTTGACGTCTGTATCAGCGTACAACTACAACGTCAGCACTCTGATGCTAGCTTCTTTCCAAGCACTCCTGTGTGTTACGGACAACACCGACCAATGCACACTTCACCAAACTTGACGTCTGTATCAGCGTACAACTACAACGTCAGCACTCTCATGCTAGCTTCTTTCCAAGCACTCCTGTGTGTTACGGACAACACCGACCAACGCACACTTCCCAAACTTGACGTCTGTATCAGCGTACAACTACAACGTCACCACTCTCATGCTAGCTTCTTTCCAAGCACTCCTGTGTGTAGTACAGTGGAACATCCCTTATAAGACTCCCTCCCACATAAGACCTGCTTCTCTGAGACATTGCCCTTCTTTGTAAGTATTAAAATTACTTCCCTTATACAACTCCCTCCCATTTAAGACTTCATCTTGGATGATTTTTAAGGTCTTATAAGGGAGGTTCCATTGTATCTGACACGTGTGCCTGTTCCTGTGAGCATGATTGTAAGCGTAAGTCAATGTAAAAGTGTGCATGTTTAATGCATGTTGCAAATGTCGAAGCGTGTGAGCCCGACGTATACTGATTTTAGTATGAGTTTACATCAAATAAATGAAAATGACAGAGAAACAAACAAATCTTTCCAAATATTAGTGTTGAGAACAATCACACAAAACAATAAAGTGCAATGCTTTTTTCATACACAAATAATTTGAACAAGAAACATTTTTAATTTTATCATTTCCAATTTTCATGTTTTGTGTTGAGAAAAAAAAACTAGCTACAAATTTTCAAGCAACTAACACTCAAATGAAGAAAAGAAGAAAAACAGAAGAAGCAAATTTCATTATTGGCATCAGTTACATAACCACAGTCTAGTCAAGCAAGACATGAAAAGCATGCAGAGAATGTACCATATTCTTCGGATCATTGGGTGCTGCTGTGTACAAGGCGAATAGGGCCATTTTTCAAGAAAAATCTGAAAAAATTAATATAAAAGGCGCCCTCGTTTATAAGGCGATGCACACCTCGCAAAAGAAAGTCGAAGTTTGAAGCCCGTACATGTCCTGTAAACGCCTACCGACCGCCATTACTGAGTCATAAACGAGAGTTGGCTCCCTTGTCAAATAATCAAACTTCCGTTTTTGCGACTTCCGCATGTTGTGTTTGGACTTTTCTTTGCGAAAACTGGTAGAATTATGGCATTTTAAGCTCTACAACGATGCTTTTTACATCCAATGAAGGGTTATGGCATCTGTTGGACGGTATCTCGGATGATAATAGGGTTTTTTAAGCATATTAACGTGAAAATTCGTTGTATCAGTGACTCGTTACCACTTTCGATGTTGTGACTCACAGTAGACTGTACTGAGCATGGCAATCGTTGCCTCTCTTCTCACGATTTTGTTCACTAATAGGGTGCCCTCGTTTAGTAGGCGCATAGGTCGAAATTGGAGAAAAATATATCGCCTTATAGCCTGAAAATTACGGTACGTAAAGGGTGGCACACTGAAAACTAACCACCAGTCTGTGATGTAGATCTCCTCCTTGGCTTTCTCTAGAGCTTCGGCCACAGCCTCAAAGTAGGACTTGGAATCGATAAACCTGCCAACACACAACAAACAGCACTGCACATAGAGGGCTATACAATCTGAGAAGTAGGACTTGGAGTCGATAAACCTGCTAACACACAACAAACAGCATTGCACATAGAGGGCTATACAATCTGAGAAGTAGGACTTGGAATCGATAAACCTGCCAACACACAACAAACAGCATTGCACATAGAGGGCTATACAATCTGAGAAGTAGGACTTGGAATCGATAAACCTGCCAACACACAACAAACAGCATTGCACATAGAGGGCTATACAATCTGAGAAGTAGGACTTGGGAGTCGATAAACCTGCCAACACACAACAAACAGCATTGCACATAAAGGGCTATACAATCTGAGAAGTAGGACTTGGAATCGATAAAAACCTGCCAACACACAGCATTGCACATAGAGGGCTATACAATCTGAGAAGTAGGACTTGGAATCGATAAAAACCTGCCAACACACAGCATTGCACATAGAGGGCTATACAATCTGAGAAGTAGGACTTGGAATCGATAAACCTGCCAACACACAACAAACAGCACTGCACATAGAGGTCCATAAAATCTGAGATTATCAGGCATCAGAGTAGTCTGAAGTCCAATCCTGTGAAACCCGCAGTAAAAGGGACAATCAAGGCCGTACAAACCCTTTCACCTCCAGCCATATTTCAGCCAAACATTTCCATTAAATTTACCTGGGTAGAGAACAAAATCCATCTGCAGTATTGGGGATTCTTCTGTGACATATATATCAAATAAGGTCTATCCTTACTTCCCAAAACTAAGACAATAGGGTCTTTGGGTAACAGACCCCAATTTGATGCCTTTTAGTGACATAGGTGTTAAATCACTGTCGTGCTAAAATGCGACTTTGGCGGTGAAAGTTCTAAAGAGGGACAACACTGAAATGAGTTCCCAACATGACCAAAAGGCTTACTATAGTGAGAAATCACTTTAAATTGGTACTTAACAGAAAAGATAACACTGGGTAAAAAGGCAAAACCTCTGACAAGAGAAGCCAATCTTCTGTCAGAAATTCTTAATCCTCTGAAATTTGCGTGTCTGTATCTCATTTTCAAAAACAAACAAAGAAGTTTTAGAAGCACAATAAACCATACTTCTCAACATTTTCATCAACCTAGAGTAAAAAGCAAATTGTTTTTGTTTTCCATTTAAATACAAAGAAATGCACATGCACTATTTTAGGATGTATAGACTATTTGCTTGCTGTACCTCTCCTGCTACTAAAACTACTACTATTACTACTAATGTGGCAATAGCCGACCATCGTGCACAGGAGTCGTGGCGCACAGGAGCGAAGGAACTGAAGCGGTGTTGCTGGTGGTGAAATCTTTGGCCTCTTCTACTACTACTACTACAAGTAAAACAACTCATACTAATACCAATAAATATCATACTGACCACCGTGCGTTGGATTCCTGGCGCACAGGAGTGAAGGAGCTTACCGCAGCTGCTACTACTACTACTGCTGCTACTTATATCCAACAGTTGACCATCGAACATAGGAATCCTGGTGCACAAAGGAGCTTACTACTACTATTACTACTATCCCTATGACTACTACTGCTACTTATACACAACTGTAACAATGCTCTAACAGTTGACCATCGAACATAGGAATCCTGGTGCATGGTTACAAAGGAGCTTACTACTACTACTACTACTACTATTCCTATGACTACTACTACTGATGATGCTACTACTACTACTACTACTACTCATATGACTACTACTACTATTCCTATGACTACTACTACTACTGCTGCTACATATACACAACTGTAGCAATGCTCTAACAGTTGACCATCGAACATAGGAATCCTGGTGCATGGTTACAAAGGAGCTTACTACTACTACTACTACTACTATTATTCCTATGACTACTACTACTGATGCTACTACTATTACTATTACTATGACTACTACTACTGCTGCTACTCCTACGACTACTACTACTACACTTATACCAATACTGACCATCTTGCGTAGGAGTCCTGGCGCATAGGGGCGAAGGAGCTGAAACGGTTGTTGGTGGTGAAGTCCTTGGCTTCACTGGTCGCCATCTTCTGGATGTTGTCCGCCCAGTTCCGCGCCTTGCGAGACGTCCAGCACTTCACCAGCAAGTTCCTGGAAAATGTCCACACAAAATAATAACAATAATAAAGAATTTCTTCTATAGCGCAACACCTCACATAGAAAATTAGCTCTTTGCGCTTTACAACAGAAATGATGAATCAGAAGATAAAATAAAACTTGAATACTTTTTTAAAATGCCGAAAAATACATGTAAAAATCAAGAAATAAAAGTTTACTAGCATTAAAATATCACACAAACACAAACACATACACGCGCGCACACACAAACACATGCATGAGAATACCCCACCGATTAAACAAACTCAAGAAAGAATATTTTGTGGAACAGAAATTGGAGTCAGTTGTAGCACCGTTTGAAGAGATAGGTTTTAAGCGCTCTTTTGAAAGAATCTGAAGAATTTGCATGTCGAATTTCAAAAGGGGAGAATTCCACACTATAGGTGCACAGAAAGAGAAAGAACGGTGGCCAAAGGATTTTGCAAAAATACAAATATTATGAAAAAATAAAAGAAATCTTAGACAGTGTGACATTCAGTTCTCAACCCACTCCCGCGCCTTGCGAGACGTCCAGCACTTCACCAGCAAGTTCCTGGAAAATGTCAACACAAAATACAAACAGTACGAAAAATAAAAGAAATCTTAGACAGTGTGCCATTAAGTTAGTTCTCAACCCACTCCCACGCCTTGCACTTCACCAGCAAGTTCCTGGAAAATGTCAACACAAAATACAAACATTACGAAAAATAAAAGAAATCTTAGACAGTGTGCCATTAAGTTAGTTCTCAACCCACTCCCACGCCTTGCACTTCACCAGCAAGTTCCTGGAAAATGTCAACACAAAATACAAACATTACGAAAAATAAAAGAAATCTTAGACAGTGTGCCATTAAGTTAGTTCTCAACCCACTCCCGCGCCTTGCACTGTAAGTCCAGCACTTCACCAGCAAGTTCCTGGAAAATTTGGACTCAAGTCAAAGCAATAAAATTACAGACTGAGGGCAAACATCACAGCCTGCTTCTACTTTGAACGGATCGACATAGTGTATTTTATTTCTCTTTTTTTCCTGCTACAATCCATCGCAACAATGGGATACAAATGAACTTACCTGTTGAGGTTAGATATGAGCACCCCGTGCTTTGCCCCAGTGGCCTTCATGCCAGCCTCCACCTTGAACTCCTGGTCCATCAGCATCACATCACTGATCACCCCGTCCTCTGGACGAATGTACGCCAAGTACGTGTCCTTTAACACCAGCCATCTGTATGACAAAACAGAACAACAAGTTATGAGCTTTATCATCAGCATCACATCACTGATCACCCCATCCTCTGGACGAATGTACGCCAAGTACGTGTCCTTTAACACCAGCCATCTGTATGACAAAACAGAACAAGTAGTTATGAGCTTTATCATCAGCATCACATCACTGATCACACCGTCCTCTGGACGAATGAACGCCAAGTATGTGTCCTTTAACACCAGCCATCTGTATGACAAAATAATAATAATATAATAATTGTACATTTATATAGCACTTTACCTCAGATGAGCCCAAAGCGCTTTACAATCAATGATTCATCAACAGACAACAAAAACAGCATTAACCAGCAACAGCGCATATACAAAGCAACTCTTTCTCTCTCTCTAACACACACACACATATTTATTGACGCCAACTCGTTCATACCCCATTCGGCAAGCCACAGCAACCGAGCCGCATGGACTGACCACATACACCAACACACATACACAAACACCCTCACACAAAAACATACGCACGCAGACAGACACACAGACATGCACACAAACACACACATACGTGCACACACAACCCACAAAACCAAAACACACACAAGCACACATGTATGCACACATGCATGCTCACACACACACACAACACACACACACATACATACACACACACACACACACACCACAAAACACAGCACAAACCTCTTATTCAATCTTCCCTCACGTGCACACAACGATAGACAACTGATCAAATATTTAGGGCGCAGCAGGAAAAAGATGGAAAAAAACAGAACAAGTTATGAGCTTTATCATCAGCATCACATCACTGATCACACCGTCCTCTGGAAGAATGTACGCCAAGTATGTGTCCTTTAACACCAGCCATCTGTAAGTAACATTCACGACATCATCATCAGTATCACATTGCTGATTGCGCCATCCTCTGGACGCCAAGAATGTGTCCAGCACCCACCTGCAACCAAGAAAAAAAAAGGAAAGAGAATTATGTCATTCTGATTCAGAATCAATTGAAAAGAAGAAAACCCCCCAAAAAACTTACACATATAAATATGTAAGCAAGCGACATGCATGTGACTAAAAGTAAGTGCAGACCCGTTTACACAAGTCTTGAGTAGTCTGCTTAGCTCAAATGAGTAGTTTTGGTGCAACATGTGTAGTTTTATTCATTAAACCATCAAACAATGTTCACTGAAAATGAGTAGTTAGAGCATTATTGTCAATTTTGAAGAGTAGTAGAGGTCAGACCTGCCTACTTGGAATTTTCCCAATCAGTAGCCCAGCCATCAATTTTCAGTAGCATGGCAAATTTTTTCGTAGCATCCACAAACGACGGCAATCAATTTGTTCTCTTCCTGAGCCGAAATGCACTGCTTCTATGTTTCGCCGATTGAACGTGTTGACGGCAATCATCTCTACCGCCATGATTCATAGAGAAGTCCGCATGGCAGAGGTTGCACTGCAGCGAGCATGGTTCGCACCGAGTCGACTTCTGACGATGCAAGGCCACTCCTCCGTGTAAGCTATTTTGAAAACTTGTGCGGCAGGCCGATATTTTTTATTAGAACAAGATGGTGTGCCAGATGAGTTTCATTTTCTGGTTTGGGTTCGTTTTTCTTCATTTGAAACATCTCCCGAATCGCTACTGCTGCTGGAGTCCGCCATTTTTTTCAGAGAAAAAGTAATAAGAACGCATGCGCAGTCACTTTGATAAAAACGGAAGTGACTAGGTTATCGCGCGTGACACGGCGTCTGCTCTTAGAAACAGACAAAACCGGGAACGGCATTATATACTTAAAGCAAAAATAAAATGCGGCGGCAATTTGGTTTTTTCCGTAGCAACGTTAAAGTTGCCGTAGCTCCATAACAAAGCCTTATTTTTCGTAGCTGCTACGGCCAAATCGTAGCAGTAGGCAGGTCTGAGAGGTCCAAATTGAGTAGAATACTACTCGAAAAGAGTAGAGTAAACAGGTCTGTAAGTGTCTAAAATCACCAGCCAACTGAAAAATAATCAGCATTGACTCATTCAAAACATCATTTTTTAAAAACAAACAACAAAATCTTATGCACACCGTGTTTAACCCTGTGGCATCAATGACAGAATCCGCTTTAAACTGATAGTTTCAGTGCTGGTTTATTCCTCAACAATCCAGAATGAATCATTCGCATCGCAATGATTTTGAATTATTCAAAAATCTCACAAATCACTCCAGCCATGCACACAAACAAAAGGAGAAACGAAAGAAGATTACAGGTTTTTACTTCAGGTTTAGACATAGGGAAGTGGTAGATCACACTTTATTGTATATAGACTTTATATAGAAAAACTCTCTACAGAAATGTTTTTAGTTTCCCCACTTCAAACCACTACAAACGCATAGTAAGAGGCAAAAGTGTGGTATAAGGGAGGGAAGCAAAATTAGAAGTGACCAAAGTGTGGTATGCACACAGATTTACTTCTCTTGAAAAGAATGTATCAAATTGACATCTTAATATTGATTCCAGACATATATGGGAGGAATGACTTGAACGAGCAAAGCCTGTGGATCCTGTGTATATCGTTAAGCCTGTGGATCCTGTGTATATCATTAAGCCTGTGGATTCTGTGTATATCATTAAGCCTGTGGATCCTGTGTATATCGTTAAGCCTGTGGATCCTGTGTATATCGTTAAGCCTGTGGATTCTGTGTATATCATTAAGCCTGTGGATCCTGTGTATATCGTTAAGCCTGTGGATCCTGTGTATATCGTTAAGCCTGTGGATCCTGTGTATATCGTTAAGCCTGTGGATTCTGTGTATATCATTAAGCCTGTGGATCCTGTGTATATCATTAAGCCTGTGGATCCTGTGTATATCGTTAAGCCTGTGGATCCTGTGTATATCGTTAAGCCTGTGGATTCTGTGTATATCGCTAAGCCTGTGGATTCTGTGTATATCATTAAGCCTGTGGATCCTGTGTATATCATTAAGCCTGTGGATCCTGTGTATATCGTTAAGCCTGTGGATCCTGTGTATATCGTTAAGCCTGTGGATCCTGTGTATATCGTTAAGCCTGTGGATCCTGTGTATATCGCTAAGCCTGTGGATCCTGTGTATATCGCTAAGCCTGTGGATCCTGTGTACAGACCTGTTTACCCCTGTTTTGCAAATTAGTATTTCTGATTTCAAAAAAATCCGTAATCCAACGCACGGCCGATTTTTTGTTTGTTCATAGCAATAAAATAATAAGTTTTACTAGGATACAACCAACAGTGCACTTGGAGACCTTTGATTTGCAATGCGTTTCGATATCGAACTGACCTGAGTGACTGATGTTAATGTCACTCAGGCAGTACACACAGAATGCGTGATCATCGCCCAACGTCGAACGCTGTATTCCAGGCGTTTTCGTGTAACTATCCTTGAATTTCTGCAACACTCTTGCTCTTTTTTCTTTCTGATCAGGCGCGCAGTAGGCTCGCTTCGACGCCATCTTGAACGTATTGCAAACGTTTACGCGTTGCATGCTGGGAACCCGGAACCAGAATGACTACACTCCACCGTTTCAAAACCGGCGCAAACGCTTGTACATTTTTGCTGTTGTTGGATTTTTTATTTTTCGTAATTTTTTTCCTGTTTCCGTAATTTCAATTTATTTTTTTCGTAATAATTACGGAAAAATCGTAAGGGTAAACAGGTCTGTGTGTATATCGCTAAGCCTGTGGATCCTGTGTATATCGCTAAGCCTGTGGATCCTGTGTATATCGCTAAGCCTGTGGATCCTGTGTATATCGCTAAGCCTGTGGATCCTGTGTATATCGCTAAGCCTGTGGATCCTGTGTATATCGTTAAGCCTGTGGATCCTGTGTATATCGCTAAGCCTGTGGACCCTGTGTATATCGCTAAGCCTGTGGACCCTGTGTATATCGCCAAGCCTGTGGATCCTGTGTATATCGCTAAGCCTGCGGATCCTGTGTATATCGTCAAGCCTGCGGATCCTGTGTATATCGTTAAGCCTGCGGATCCTGTGTATATCGTTAAGCCTGTGGATCCTGTGTATATCGTTAAGCCTGTGGATCCTGTGTATATCGTTAAGCCTGTGGATCCTGTGTATATCGTTAAGCCTGCGGATCCTGTGTATATCATTAAGCCTGTGGATCCTGTGTATATCAGTGTAGTATGTACTCACACGTAACACCCACATAACACTTGCTGTGCCACAACAATGACATTCGTCGTTCTGTTTCTACAAGCAACAACATATTGCGGTATCATATTAACACATCAGCAAGCCTTGCTCAACCTTTTTTCAATAAGTGGTTTGTTTTAATAACCCCTTTCACCACCAATGTCGCATCATTTATGCACCACAATGGTTTAACACCCATGTTACTAAAAGGCATCAAATCAAAGACCCTATTTTCTTAATTTTGGGAGGCAAGGATAGGCCTAATTTCATATATGTCACAGAGGAATTTGCAATATTGCCGATATTTTATTTTCCCCACCCAGTTAAGTTTAATGGTATTTTTGGGCTGAAAAATGGCTGGCAGCGAAAGGGTTAAAGGATGTGAAATAAAGGCCAAGATAACCTCAGCGATAACAGCGATTGTTTGATAATGTTCTGTTTCCTTCCTTCTTGTTTGTTTCACTTCTCTCCGCCTCTTCACCGATGCATTTTCTGTCAAGCCATCCGAGCTTCCCAGTAGCTGGCTAGAAACACTTCAAGGGCTTCCCAATTCATAATGTCAAGTGGCCATGATGGGGGAAAAAAAAAGTCTGGTTGAATTACTTCATTGGCTTAAAAATGTGTTTCAAAAGAACAATGAGTTGTCAGGGGAAAAAAAAGAGAACGCGTTGGTGCTTAACCCCTTCGAGACGTCAATGTTGAAACAGAGAGCCTGACCGTTTGTTCCAGGTTACAGCAAAAAGGATTTTCTGCAGATATCCTCAACAGCCAATGCAACCTTTTACTTTTTAATTAAACAGAAATGCCTATCTCAATTTTTGATTTTCAGGAACCCCCCAAAAACAAAAAACCCGGAATTTACCACAATTTTCCCGAACATAACAAGAACATGTATTAAGTGTTAAGAAAAAGAATAAGCAATATACAATGTTTGTACAAACTAAGGAAGGACAAGCTTACATAGCAACTAAGCGAATGAAAAAGGGACCAGCTTATAACCCAAAAAATATAGAAAAAGGATAAATAAATGCAATAAATCAATTAAAAAAGCAAGAAAACAATAAAACAATATGAAAATAATAGTGCAAATAGCTGCAAAGAAAATCTCAAAGCCTTTTGGAAATATGTGAATGAAAGATCCAAAATTCTTATTTTCCCTGAAAAAAATGGACACTCCCTGACGGTAGTTATCACTGAGTTGAAACACACACACAAAGGCCTAAATACACAGAAACAATAGAGTGTAAAGATGTTTGTTACAACAGAGAGTCTGACCGCTTGTTCCAGGTTCCAGCGAAGTGGACCTTCTGCAGACATCCGCAGCAGCCGATGCAATGTTCTAAATTCACAAGTTGCGACACACAAAGGCCTAACCCGCCTTGGCTTAAGGCTGTGTCATACCAATCGACGTAGGCTAGAACACCAAGGCTACAACAAAATGTTGTTATGCTCTGCATAGTTATGCGGGGATTGTACCTTAGCCATGACAAGCTCCTAGCATAATACCATCACATTCCAAAATCACCTGAAGACGGAGTGTGGCTGCCCATATGGTGGGGTACAGTATTTTTCGGACTATAAGGCACACCTTTGTATAACTATAAGACACCCCACCCACATTTAGATTTTGTTATTATATTTTCTTACTATATTATTAGTCAGATTATGAGGCGCAGGGGTCTGAGTCTGTGAAAAAAAGTCTCTCCTTATAGTCGGAAAAATATAGTAATGAAAAACGGTCACACGTAATGTTCTCATCCGTAGCTGTTGCACTTGTACCATAAGTGTTTCAAAAGCTTCCGCGGCTGGGATGATCCCTGGAGTCTTTTAGCCAGGGTAAGCCAACAACAAGGGCCTTACTACACAGCACAGAAACAACAGAGTTTAAAGATGTTTGTTACAACAGAGAGTCTGACCGTTTGTTCCAGGTTCCAGCGAAGTGGACCTTCTGCAGACATCCGCAGCAGCCGATGCTGATGCGACGCCCCCCGGAACACTTCTTCACCACGCCCTCCTTTGCCTTGTTGCCAAGCCGAGCCACAAACGACAGATGGCTCACCTCAAAGAACTTCAACTGCACTCACACACAATAATAATATACGTAAAGCATGCATGTTTGCATGTGTACAACACACACATTTCTTCACCATCCCCTCCTTCGCATTGCTGCTAAGCTGAGCTAGCCATGAACGACAGGTGGCTCACCTCAAAGAGCTTCAACTGCACTCACACACAATAATAATATACGTAAAGCATGCGTGTTTGCAAGTGTACAACACACACATTTCTTCACCATCCCCTCCTTCACCTTGCTGCCAAGCTGAGCTAGCCATGAACGACAGGTGGCTCACCTCAAAGAACTTCAACTGCAGGCACACACATAATAATAATATACACGTAAAGCATGCATGCTTGCATGCGCACAACACACACACACACTTCTTCATCATCTCCTCCTTCGCATTGCTGCCAAGCCGAGCCACAAACGACAGGGGGCTCACCTCAAAGAACTTCAACTGCAGGCACACACAATAATAACAATAATATTAATAATAATATACACATAAAGCATGCATGTTTGCATGTGCACAACACACACACTTCTTCACCAATCCCTCCTTCGCATTGCTGCCAAGCCGAGCCACGAACGACAGGTGGCTCACCTAAAAAAACTTCAACTGCAGGCACAAATAATAATAATATACACGTAAAGCATGCATGTTTGCATGCGCACAACACACACACACACTTCTTCATCATCTCCTCCTTCGCATTGCTGCCAAGCCGAGCCACAAACGACAGGGGGCTCACCTCAAAGAACTTCAACTGCAGGCACACACAATAATAACAATAATATTAATAATAATATACACATAAAGCATGCATGTTTGCATGTGCACAACACACACACTTCTTCACCAATCCCTCCTTCGCATTGCTGCCAAGCCGAGCCACGAATGACAGGTGGCTCACCTAAAAAAACTTCAACTGCAGGCACAAATAATAATAATATACACGTAAAGCATGCATGTTTGCATGCGCACAACACACACACACTTCTTCACCGTTCCCTCCTTGTTGCCAATCCGAGCCACGAAGGACAGGGGGCTCACCTCAAATAACTTCAACTGCAGGCACACACATAATAATAATAATAATAATTTACACATAAAGCATGCATGTTTGCATGTGCACAACACACACACTTCTTCACCAATCCCTCCTTCGCATTGCTGCCAAGCCGAGCCACGAACGACAGGTGGCTCACCTAAAAAAACCTTCAACTGCAGGCACACACATAATAATAATAACTAGATGGCTTATATTTGTCTTTAAGACAAACATGACAGGATTCTCCCTTTTCATCCTCTCTCTCTCTCTCTCTCTCTCTCTCTCTCTCTATTTGCTGATGACCCTACCCTGCTGTCCCCTTTGACATGGGCAGATGGCCCAGCTCAGTAAAATATTGTTGTTCATTGTTCTCTCTCTTTCTGTGGCGATATTGTTGTGGCCTACCGCAATTTCATAAGCTACAATACGTCACAGCATACCCCAAGACACCAATGACGTCAGTATCACTTTGCGTCACTGTAACACTCTGCTATGGCTTGCATACTCTAAATATCATTCTATGCATTTTGTTGAAGGGATTTTGAGTCAATAAATTAAAAAGTGTTTGTCCCTACTTCCAGTTGGCACTTCTGGCTCAGTTTCATATCGGAAGTGTTGCAAAGATACTCCTTAATAATCAGTGAAAATAGGAATGCATTCCGCGAAGCCGTTTTTGAGTTATTCAAACTTGAATATTGGCCGAATTTGGCCATTTTTAGCCCATATTTCGGCCAATCGGTAAAATATTCGATATTGACCATAAGAATAGTGTCCGTCAATTTTCCTGTGAATTTAAGCGAAATCGGTTGAAAAGTAAAAAACACAGTGAAAGTAGGTCAACCAAATTTACATATATTTGAATAACTTCCAAACTATTTAACATATCGTCAACAAACTCCTTTCAGACCTGGGCCAACATAAGGGCTACAATATCCAATAGTTAGTTTTGTGACGTCACTTCCGGGTTTGGCTATTCCGTGAACCAAATAAAAGCTGCCTGACCATTCAGACTTCCGGTTGGGTTTTATGCCGGAAGTGTTGCAAATCTACTTTGTAGTCAATTGTGAAAGCATGAACGAAATCCGAGCAGCCGTATTTGAGATATTAAAAATCGAAATTTCACGATTTTTCGGCCATATTTTGCCGACAATTTGGAGAAATCATTTAATATTTGAAAGTTTACATACCCATAAGGTCCTGCAACTTTTCTAAAAATTTCAGCCAAATCAGACGAAAAAAGGGGAAGAAAAAGAAAAAGAAGAAAAAAAAAAGAAAGAAAAAATTGACGAATGCAATAGTATTCTCCTTAGGGAGAATCCTAATAACATACACTTAAAGCATGCGTGCTTGCAAGTGCACAACACACACACGCACACATTCTTCACCATGCCCAGCCATGCCACAAACGACACGGGGGGCTCACCTCAAAGAACTTCAACTCCACATAAAGCATGCACGTGCGCGCATACACAACTACTCATACACACGCATGTATGCTCACAAGTATGAAAGCATGCATGCACGAACGCGATGCACACGCATAAACATGTCACACACAAGCACATCCATCCACACACATACACAAAGAGCGTACACGCAAACACAGGCACGCATGCGAACGCACACACACACACCACTAAAGAATGCACAATATCAAAAACAAGAATAGATGTAGCGACTGACAATAACAGCAGAGGTTCCAGCACCGACAAAATAAAAATGTCAAAAGAGTCTCAATTTGTTAAACAAATGTTGATAAACCTTACCATGATCAGATTTCTTTAAAATAGTTCAGGTTATATAGGATGGCTCTACAGTCTTAGTACTAAACACATTACTATTGCTGTTCACACTGGTTATTACCGTTTCAGGGTGGTTTCTGTAGGACTTGCAATGAAGGAGATTTTGTAGATACCTCTCCAGTTGTCTCTGAAACAGTCCAAAAAACTGAAACATGATTTCTTTTATTTCCCCTCAATTAAAAAAAAGGGGGGAGGGGAGGGGGTTCTTTTAAAAACAAAAACATAATTACCAGAGCCTGCCCTCAATCTTGGTATTTTTTTGTTAAACAAATGAATACAAAATCAAAAATAACTAATTTTCAATAAGATAAACAAGCAAACCATCTTCATAATATAGGTAAGTAATCAATAAAACTTCCTGAATGACCCATGCATATTACTCTCTTTCCTAGTATTGCAGTACCTCCAGGATTGACCCACTATCTGCATAAATAAAAATGTCCCATATATCATATATCTATACCAGGTCAGAGGAGGTTAAACACATTTTCTTCAATGCATTTTTCTTCAAAGAAACGTAAAGATGTGTGTGTACTACATTATTCTGCACAATCTTGGTCTATTTCTTACCGTAAACGATGACGTCATTTATAGATCACAAAAATGACATCATTTCTTTATGATGTCTTAAATGGGAACTGCTGTACTCATAGAAGAATTGAAATATCCCTTAGACAAAGAAATAACCTGTTGAACTCAGAGATTCAAATAAATATTTCTTAAGCAAATTAATATCAGATTTGTATCCAATTTCTTCCAAGTTGCTTTTGAATGAAAATAATCACTGCAAACATAATGTGATTTAATGCATCAACCAAAACATTGGTTGTGCTATTATTTGTAGTTTCTGAGAAAATTGCTATGTTAAAACTTTTAATGAGATGGTGACCGCACACACATCCCCCCCAAAAATTTTTGGGAGTACATAGACTAGACTTTGCTCATCAAACCCATTGCAGGGAGCACTGACCATGCGCTGAGGCACGTTTTCCTCGCTGATCAGTGGCTCTGGTCGCAGGGGCAGGCGCACGCTCTCCTGGTTCTTCCATTCTCTTTTCAGCGTTTTCTGACGCTCTCGATCCCTGCAGAGGGATACACAAAACCTACACAAACTGTTCTTAAAATGTGCATGCATGCGTGCGTGTGTGCTTGTGTGTGTTTTGGTTTTGTGTGTTGTGTGTGCACGCATGTGTATGTGTGTGTTTGTATGCATGCGTGTGTGTCTGTCTGTGTGAGTACGATGTGTGTGAGTGTATTTGTATGTGTATCCTCTAACGTTTGTGTATGTGTGTTGGTGTATGTGGTCAGTCCGTGCAACTCAGTTGCTATGGCTTACTGAATGAAAGATGAATAATGAGTCGATGTCGATAAATGTGTGTGTGTGTGTGTGTGTGTGTGTGTGTGTGTGTGTGTGTGCGTGCGTGTGTGTGTGTGTGTGTGTGAGAGAGAGTTGCTTTGTATATGCGTTGTTGCTGGTTTGTGTCATTCCTAAACACTATTTTTGTTGTCTACTTGTTGATGAATATTCGATTGTAAAGTGCTTTGGGCTCATTTGAGGTAAAGCGCTATATAAATGTACTACTATTATTATTATTAAAATCTGTACTTCAAGTAGTCAACTTAAAAAAATAATGAAAAAAATACTACCACCCCAAAACACCAACAAAAGCAGTCAAATCAATTTCTGATAATTCTATGTAATAATAAAGAAAACAGGACGAAACAAATTACTTAATCAATAAATTATTATCACCTTTCAATTCCTTTTTTATCCGAAGATTGGAAAAGGAATAGATCAATAAGTAGCTTGTAGTTGTAGACAAAGGAATCAGGTTGTTTTTTCTCTCTCTTCCCTTGAGAGACGCATGCATTATTGAGTAGGGTAAATTAACATCACACCTCGTA
Source organism: Phymorhynchus buccinoides (assembly GCA_017654935.2). Classification (NCBI taxonomy): domain Eukaryota; kingdom Metazoa; phylum Mollusca; class Gastropoda; order Neogastropoda; family Raphitomidae; genus Phymorhynchus; species Phymorhynchus buccinoides. Next base: position 50,258,086 of record CM065690.1, read on the forward strand.
AATGTTCTATTTGCAAGTACTACTAAGTACTATAGTGTCACACAGAGAGAGAGAGAGAGAGAGAGAGAGAGAGAGAGAGAGAGAGAGAGAGAGAGAGAGAGAGAGAGAGAGAGAGAGAGAGAGAGAGAGAGAGAGAGAGAGAGAGAGAGAGAGAGAGAGAGAGAGAGAGAGAGAGAGAGAAAGAGAGAGAGAGAGAGAGAGAGAGAGAGAGAGAGAGTGTGTATGTGTGTGTGTGTGTGAATGCAATACAGAGTACCGGTATTATGGATGATCCTGCCCTCCACACAAGTCTATCCCTGTGGGGATACTGAAGGGGGGGGGGGGGGTATATCCATTGTATCTATAATCATCTACTATTTTTTTTGCCTTATTGCAAGTTATTGACCAATTCTCCTGCCTTAACTCATTGCGGACGAATTCCGAGTATACTCGGAACAGGAGAACGCCAGTCAGGGCCTAGTTCCGAGTATTCTCGGAACAGAGATTTCTGAGTATAAAACTTGTCTAAATCCATGTGATTTTCAATCCAAACCACGTTTTTTGAGCTACTTCTCTTCATCACTCTTCCAGCTTTCGTTTGACTTATGCTTGGCACTTCTGTTTCAATTTTTAATGTTAAAAATGTCAAAACAATTGGCCCTAGAGACTCAGAAAATACTCCAATATGTTTTCATTAACAGTCATAGTAATGCAAGTAACCACGATTTCAAAGCGAAACATAAACTTGGATCAACCAGTAATGTTGTCAAAACTGAATCATTGACATTGTTGAGCTTTGTTGCGCTTCTTAGTTGCTATTTTTTGTTCTAGGTAGCCCCAGGCCAGTCATGTTTATCTAAGGCGGTGAAGTCTTGAAGGGGTTAAACAAAAATCTTCCAAATCATTTTCTCCTTTGAGCTCCTCCAAAATTGGAATGTTGGCTGCATGCAGCGGGGAGACCAGTGAAAACTGAAAACTGGATACATACGTTCCTCGCCCATCATGGCCTGAGAACGCAGAAGAAGAAGAAATAAGAGACCAGGAGTGGGGAGGGAGGTGTGTGGGAGAGGGAGTCTGCCAGGCAGGTTTTCCTTTCATTTCAAATGAGTAGTCATCCATCTTGGCAGGAACAGAGCCATTTTCTTCCCTAAATAAATAATGGCCAAGTTTTGTAAAGCGAATCTCTATCTCTCTCTCTGACTCTTTCGGCATCTCCCTCCCTCTCTGTCTGTCTCAGTGTCTGTCTGTCTGTCTCTTTCTGTAACACAGATTTCTTTGATGTTGGAATAATGGAAACGACTAAGTAATGTAGTCTACTGAAAGCACTTAGTCTATTAGCTCCCCCCTTGTCACAAGTAAGACCTTTCGGTAATGATAATAAAATGTCAAAGTGTCTCTCTGTTATAAGTTTATAAGTAAGACCTTTCGGTAATGACAATAGAATACCAAAGTGGCTCTCTGTTACTGTAACGTATTTGTCAACAATTATATCTTTTAGCCCGAGGTGACCTTTTAACCCGAGGTGACCTTTTAACCCGAGGTGCGAAGAATTGTTGACTCATCACACAGGGTTCAAAACAATCAACCTCAACGCAGTAACAGACTAACTGCTGCTTACAAACAAATGTAAAACACACCACGACCCACACGGTGATCATAATAAAGAATAAAGGGCAGGGCCAATTGACTGCTTACGTTTCATAATTCATTAGTGTTTGAAGTGTGTGGACTATGTAACAGCAGACAAGAAAAGAATGAAGTTTGTATGTTCAAGTAATGCCAATGGAAGCTGAAATCAATATTTCCTGAGCTATTGTGAAATTGTTGGAAATAAAATGTAAAAAATATGACTACAGTATCATATTAGAGAAGTTAATGCATACATGCATAAGAATTATTTTCTTTAAATTAGACCATACAGAATCCCTGAATATGTTATTCAAAACAAACACAAACACATTGAGTTTGATGCATGAATGCACGCATGGATGCGTGCACACACATGTACATACAATCGCTTAAAAAACCCATTCAACCGTTGAAACAAAACAAAACACACACACACACAATAAGCAGATACAGGCAAAAACTTGAGTCTCATGTTTGTTTTCTGACAAAAGCTTCAGTGTAGTTGTTCAGCATGGTAATCTAATACTTCAACCTAATTCTATTCACTGAGAACAGACAGACCTATGCGAATCAATACATGGAAACTAAACATAACTTGTATGGTTTTCTAACATACTCTCTCTCTCTCTCAGATTGGAAAAATAGGCGTTGCCTAAAATCGATATTTTTTGAAAATAAAGTTTAAGTTTTCTCTCTCTCTCTCTCTCTCTCTCTCTCTCAGATTGGAAGAATAGGCATTGCCTAAAATCTATATCCTTGGAAAATAAAGTTTAAGTTTTCGAGTTCTCTCTCTCTCTCTCTCTCTCTCTCTCTATGTTGTCATGTTTATATTTTATGTGTTTAAAAAAAGAGATGAACTTATGTCAGCTGATACATGAACTTATGCATTATAAAATGTATTTGGATAACATGCTAGTGCTAAGTGAAAGGATATTCACTTTTGTCCTGTTTTCATTTATTACATTATGTGTGTATATGCTCACCTTCAATGTCAAAGGCCGGAGGTCTGACATTAAAACATTTTTGAGTTTGAGAGTCTCTCTCTCTCTCTCTCTCTCTCTCTCTCTCTCTCTCTTCCAACTGTCACAGACACTTGTTTTCTGTGGTTTGCATTGTTTCTGATGTTACATTAAAAGATTTAAACTTACAAGTATAATGATTTGCGAGTAAACAATAAAATATGATTTAAAAAATTGTATCTAAAGAAGGGTCTGTCTTTCATAGTGTGTGTGTGTGTAAGTGGTGTGTGTGTGTGTGTGTGCGTGTGCGTGTGTGCGTGTGCGCACGCATATTGGCAGTCATCAGAATAGTTTGGAGTCCAATCCTCTGAAAACCCTGGTAAAAAGGGCCATCAAAGCCCCAGACTATTGGCCACTGCAACTAGAGTTAATAATGCCCTTGACAGCAAGAGTTAAGCTCTTGTTGGTCAGTATCCAAAAGGGCATTCACTCTTGCAAAAGGCAGCCATTCAGTGGCCTCAAATAGGTTTATTGGCGAGAGCTATTCCCTTGTTTGGTCAGTACTCAAGCATCTTCCCCCACCCACCAAGGGCATTCACTCTTGCAAAAGGTGTTCTTTGCAGCGGCTAATAGAGGGACAACACTGAAATCAGTTCCCAACATGACTGAAAAGGCTTAATGCAGTGAGAAATCATTTTAAAATGATATTTAACAAAAGAAATAAACATGAATTAAAAACCCCACATCAAAACCTCTAACACAGTAACAGTAGAAGCTAGTCCTCTGTCAGAAATTCTGAATCCTCCCTTTCGCCGCCAACCATTTTTCAGCCAAAATACCATTAAACTTAATTGGGTAGAGAAAATAAAATATCTGCAATATTGCAAATTCCTTTGACATATATAACATTAGGCCTATCCTTACCTCCCAAAATTAAGAAAATAGGGTCTTTGGATAACAGGTCATGATTTGATGCCTTTTAGTGACATGGGTGTTAAACCATTGTGGTGCTAAAATGCGACATTGGCGGTGAAAGGGTTAAACCTCTGAACTCCTATGAACTCTCTGACAATTCTGATGCCTGGTTGGAAACAAGCCTGGAATTCAGCATTATCTGACATTTACTTCGCTGGAACAATAAAGTGCTGCATATATGCTAAATCGCCAAAGAGACACAACAGTCCCATTATATTACAGAGCCAGACAAGCGACTAAATAATGTATTGGGGGGAAATAAGTTCTGGGAATAGGTTAGGTTAGGTATATTATAGTCACAGAGGCGTCTGTGAAATTCGGGTTGCTCCCACCTGAAGAGCGCGTTGCAGCCAGAGACGCGCCACCCAATTTTATATTGTTTTTTTGCATGTGATTTTTGTGTGACTGATGAAGGAAGGGAGGGAGGGGGGTAAATTTTGACCAAATGACAACTTTTTCGTTGCCACTGGGTTTAACGTGTGCTAAGTGCATGGGCACACGGGACCTCGGTTTATCGTCTCATCCGAAAGACTCATATAGGGGACAATGGTTTGGCCCAAATGAATATGTACCAACGACATACACAAAACCGCTAATTTGATTCAAAGGAGAAAAAGTACTAACAGAGTGCAAAGCTACAACAGAACAAAAATGAGGAGACAGCTCAAGCTAATTCTTGGGGCATTTCAGTCACACAAGTGTTTTTTACTTTTTATGCTACTATATAAGAAATAAAATGGATAGAAATCCTAGGGGGGAAAAGCTGACCCAGCCAGTCAGGGCCCACTGATTGGACCCCAACATGATGCTGCATGAGCAGGGAGGGGGGGGGGGGGATACATACACATGGTATGTGCATACGCATGAACATTTATATTACAACACACAGATGCGCAATATACACCCACACACATTGTAAAAAGCTTGGGTGTAAGACTGTAACCTTTGTCTTCTTCTTCTCTGGTGGTGATCAACTTCTTATAAGACCTTAAAAAATCATCCAAAATGAGGTCTTATATTTTAGGGAGGGGTCTTCTAAGAGAGGTAATTTTAAGACTTACAAAGAAGGGCAAGAAGGGAGTGTCTCAGAGAAGTAGGTCTTATGTGGGAGGGAGTCTTATAATGGGAGGTCGTATAAGGGAGGTTCCACTGTAGAAGTAAACGTTCACACTTAGGATGTGACCAGAAAAGAAAAGAAAAAGAACAACAACAACAAAAAGAACATGGAGAGAGAGGAGGGGGGGGGGGAGGGGTCAGCTGAAGCTATATTTTAACTGAGAATTAAATTGAAAGGAAAATAACAAATCTGGACTGGGGAGGGGAGAACTGCAAGTACAGTACACAAATTCCCCTCATTCTAGCTCCTTTCAGTTTTCCACAGAGAGCTATTTGTTTCAAGTTATTTCTTTTAACAGCGGCAAATATTCTTATCATTGATTGTGGTTAGGGATAGGAAAAGACCTTACAAGTGGCATGCCACCATAAAACAATGTAAGCCTAATGGATAAAACACTTTAAATTGGTTTATGCTGGTGATGAGTGTTAGCAAAAGGCATGAACTGAAAGGAGCTGAGAAAAGCTACTGTGGGGGAGAAATGGGGAAGGGGGTGGTAGGGGGCTGGTTGCTGGATGGCTTAGAGGAGCAGGCTGGAGGCTGAGAGCACTGCTGGAGCAGGCCCTCATCCTGGGAGCCCTGGTGTGGGGGGGTGGGAGGGGGCTGGTTGCTGGATGGCTTAGAGGAGCAGGCTGGAGGCTGAGAGCACTGCTGGAGCAGGCCCTCGTCCTGGGAGCCCTGGTGTGGGGGGGTGGGAGGGGGCTGGTTGCTGGATGGCTTAGAGGAGCAGACTGGAGGCTGAGAGCACTGCTGGAGCAGGCCCTCGTCCTGGGAGCCCTGGTGTGGGGGGGTGGGAGGGGGCTGGTTGCTGGATGGCTTAGAGGAGCAGACTGGAGGCTGAGAGCACTGCTGGAGCAGACCCTCATCCTGGGAGCCCTGGTGTGGGGGGGTGGGAGGGGGCTGGTTGCTGGATGGCTTAGAGGAGCAGGCTGGAGGCTGAGAGCACTGCTGGAGCAGGCCCTCGTCCTGGGAGCCCTGGTGTGGGGGGGTGGGAGGGGGCTGGTTGCTGGATGGCTTAGAGGAGCAGGCTGGAGGCTGAGAGCACTGCTGGAGCAGGCCCTCGTCCTGGGAGCCCTGGTGTGGGGGGGTGGGAGGGGGCTGGTTGCTGGATGGCTTAGAGGAGCAGGCTGGAGGCTGAGAGCACTGCTGGAGCAGGCCCTCGTCCTGGGAGCCCTGGTGTGGGGGGGTGGGAGGGGGCTGGTTGCTGGATGGCTTAGAGGAGCAGGCTGGAGGCTGAGAGCACTGCTGGAGCAGGCCCTCGTCCTGGGAGCCCTGGTGTGGGGGGGTGGGAGGGGGCTGGTTGCTGGATGGCTTGGAGGCTGGAGGCTGAGAGCACTGCTGGAGCAGGCCCTCATCCAGGAGCTGCGGTGTAATAAGCGTTCCTGGATTTCCGTAACAGTTCCAGAATTAATCTGGATTGTCATTATGATTAAACTGAGACACCATTTAAATTACACTTGTTGTGTGGCTGTCTGTGTGTTGTCTGGGTTCTAGTCTGATATGTTTAAGTTTCTTTGGGTAAAATAAAAATTGGAAAAAAACAAAAGGCTTGTGCCACCCCCTAACAATATCTCTCTTTTTTATAAACAGAACAACCTCATAGCTACAAAGCAATCCAGAGCAATTCTAAAATGTACTAAAATGCTCCCTTAAGGAAACTCTTTACTAGATTTCATAACTATTTGAGTAAAATTGTATGGAAAAAACAACGAACAAGCAAAACAACACACACACACACAATGATGCACACACAGTAACACATACACACACACAATGACGCGCACGCACATACACCAAACAAACAAACACAAAATCAGACATGCAGACTAAACAAGCGCGGATTCGCAATCGTTTGTGGCAGCGGTCTATTTTTACCACTCCAATCATTACATACACTGAGTCGCCTCCCTTGGCTTTTCAATAATTTTAATCTGTAAACCAGAATGTTATCTCTGCACCATTTCGTAACTTTTTATGTCTTTTGGAAAACATTTAAAACTATTTATCCTACTTATACTCAACGAAAGAAGCACCGCATACTCGTCGTGCCTGTTGCAGTGTCTGTATTACGTATGTTTATTATTTTGTACGCTTTAAAATGAAGATTCATGTGCTCTGTTGAGCATACAATTCTTTCATTACCTAAGGACTGTAGACATGACAACTGAAATGTTACTTTATCAGTTTATGCCCAAGTATTTTTTTCTCTTTTACAACATGTGCGACAATTTTGGACCGATAGACCGACCGATAGACAGACAGACCGACAAAGTGAGTTATAGGTTTGTGGCTTGACCCACAAACAAAAACAGCAGCAAAATGTACCATCTTAAAACATTCTCAACTTCCAGTGAGAAAACAACAACCTCTTAGCATCTTTTAATAGAACTATATTCTATGGCTCTGTTTACAGATAACACATTGGAGCCCCCAAATCAATACCTCCCTTATAAGACTTCCCATTATAAGACTCCCTCCCGTATAAGACCTATTTCTCTGAGACATTGCCCTTCTTTGCAAGTATTAAAATTACTTCCCTTATAAGACCCCTCCTTTATATATAAGACCTCATTTTGGATGATTTTTGAAGGTCTTATAAGGGAGGTTCCATTGTATAAGGATCAGCAAAATAAAATATATAGCTTTTCGGTAGAGGCTTAAATATGTCCTTGTGGACAAATCGTTTTTGCATCGTTTAAAAGTACATTTCAAGGCTCTGTTTACGGACAACATATTGCAGCCCAAAAATCAACACACTACAATCAAGCACAACAAACCACTTGTCAAGAAAAACAGTGGAGGCGTTAAAATTATAACAGATGAACTAAGCATTTAAAGCGTGTGTGTGTGTGTGTGTGTGTGTGTGTGTGTGTGTGTGTGTGTGTGTGTGTGTGTGTGTGTGTGTGCGTGTGCGTGCGTGTGCGTGTGTGTGTGTTCTTTCTTTAATTTAACGTCTATCCACCTTACAGTGATCTTAGACAAAAAAAGAATAAAAAGTGTGTGTGTGTGTGTGTGTGTGTGTGTGTGTGTGTGTGTGTGTGTGTGTGTGTGTGTGTGTGTGTGTGTGTGTGTGTGTGTGTGTGTGTGTGTGTGTGTGTGTGTGTGTGTGTGTGTGTGTTCGTTCTTTAATTTAACGTCTATCCACCTTACAGTGATCTTAGACAAAAAAAGAATAAAAAGGGGGGGGGGGGGGGGGGGGGGGGGGGGGGGGGGGTGCGTGTGTACGCTTTGCGTGTGTGTCCTATTTCATTTCATATCCATGCATAGTGTATATCAATGTGTCTGTGAACATTATGTGCCTGTATGGCTCTGCTCAACTTTTAGAAAGAAGATGGGAGGAAATGGGGGTGGGGTGGGGATAGAGAAAAGGGGATAGAGAAAACGAAAGCCACACATTTACATTTAGACAGAGAATAGAAAATGAAAGATGGAATGGTGTATGTGTGTGTACAAAAATGAGGGTTATCGGGTAATTATTGCCCCCCCCCCCCCCCTTTAAAAAAAAAATCACATACGCACGCATGCAAGCACACATACACACACACCACACACTCTCTCTATCTCTCAGAATACATGTATGCCTACCCTCCTGTGCGGGGAAATGGGATGCGGTACTTGGCCCTGAAGATGGCCAGGTCACACACACACACACACACACACACTCACATACTCTCTATCTCTCAGAACACATGCATGCCTACCCTCCTGTGCGGGGAAACGGGATGCGGTACTTGGCCCTGAAGATGGCCAGGTCACACACATACACACACACTCTCCATCTCTCAGAATACATGCATGCCTACCCTCCTGTGCGGGGAAACGGGATGCGGTACTTGGCCCTGAAGATGGCCAGAGCGTCGTGAAGCTGGCGGAAATGTTTGTAGCGCCTGTGAACCACCCAGTGATGCTCCCCATGGGTCACCTCTATCGTATACCTGAAAGAAACAAAACAATATAATATAATTGTAATATAACCATCAGTTAGGATGTTTTTAAACAATAAAGAAAACATTTTTTTGCACAAGTACTGAGTAGCAGCTGCATATCGTCGGTGAAGGTCAGAAATATTGTAACTCAATTTTGGTAGTATTGAGAAAAATGAAAAAAACTGTTTTAAAAATTAACCGCGTTTACCACAAGTTATTAACTATGATGAATATGTTGTTCAAGACATTGTGAGTTCAGTCTTGCATTTTACTTGCAAATTACTTCTTTTTTTAATACTTGAAAAGAACGAAGATACAAGGTTTTTGTCATTAAGTAGATCTGAATTTGGGACTTACGAGTTTTTCGTCTATTTTCACAACCTCATTTACTCCAGATAGAAAGTCGTTACAGATCTATACAAACTTTTGGTGGAAGGTGGCGGGAAAAATTAGAATGCTGACTATGTATCTAACTCAACCCCCAAAAGATCGAGATACGAGGTTTCCGACTTTCACTGACAATATATTCATCTTCTTTTTCTACGTTTGAATAACCTAGTTGAGCAATGCTTGCCCAAACAACGCCATAGCAAATGAACCCTTTGTCTTCTTCAGATCAAGGTGGCCAGCTCATAGATACATGTCCTGTAGTTCCACACTTCTTGACTTATTCCCTCGGATTCCTTGTGGAACATAGGGTCTCAGCAACAGATCTCCAGCGGATGCGGTTCTGGGTAGCTTTCTTGAGTTCCTCCCGGGACAGGCCACACTTCTTTATTTCCTCTTCGCAGGATCGTCTCCATGCTGTCTTTGGTTGTCCGACCTGTCGTTTGCCTTGCAATGGAAATGAATGCGCGAGGAAATAAAAAAGATCAGAGCGAAAAAAACAACCTTGGATCCGCAGGGCTCCTAGGGATCCTCATTTGGGGTCTATGAAGTACTAAGATTCTCAAGGACCCTCTAAAAGAATGTGCAGGGGGTCCCACGGATGCACTAGAAAAATTATTTTTAGCATTCGCAATGCCACTGGGACCCTCTAATTCGCCTCTAGGACCCTCTATACTGTAAGTGAAGGAGTCCCTGGAACCTCTTGTTTGCGGGACGATTGGGAGCCCTGATCCGTATCTGAGATAGTGTCACTAAAGCAGCATTGCACAAGTCTTACAACTAGTTAGCTTCATTACTTAGTGCAAAGTCAACTGTTGTTTTTTCTTGTTCTTTTTTTGGCAGCATGCACCTACGCGCAAGGTATATTGGGCAACCTTCCCCCGTTGCTGGCCTAGAGTCAAGATTTTGATACTTGTAACTGGTTCTGATATAATCAGATCATCATGAGCCTACAAGCTAAAGGCAAGTAAGTGTGTGTGTGTGCGTGTGCGTGTGCGTGCGTGTGTGTGTGTGTGTGTGTGTGTGTGTGTGTGTGCTTGCCTTTTAACTTTTTAACTGTTTTTACTTCTTGTTCTTTTAACTTTCTACTTTTGTAAAGCGCATTGAGCTTTAAGATAACGCGCTAAAGAAATTTCCTGAATAAATAAATAAATAAATAAACTCTCATACCTCCTGCACAAAGTCAAGATTTTGAAAAGCTACTCTACTGTCAATCGACAGCTGCAATACCCTGCTTGTGCCACAATAATAAACGTGATAATATGTATCATTTCTTGTGCAAGTCAACGACATGAAGAGGTTTCTGCATGGTGTGAAATGGCTTTGTTGTACCCCAGGTGCAAACGTTTCCTTCACAAATTGAAAACAGGAACAGAAAATGATATAAAGAAAAGTGTTTACCATTGATCAACGAGATTTCCTTTAGAGGAAATATTTAAAAAAAAATTAAATCAATAAAAAAGCTAGAATATGGGGAAAGACTTAGTAAGTTCAACTTACCATCCTTAAAATACAGAAGATTAAGGGGAGATTTAATTAACCCTTTCGCCGCCAGCCATTTTTCAGCCAAAAAAATAACATTAAACTTAACTGGGTAGAGAAAAAATAAATCTGCAATACTGCAAATTCCTCTGTGACATGTATAACATTAGGCCTATCCTTACCTCCCAAAATTAAGAAAATAAGGTCTTTGGATAACAGGACCTGATTTGATGCCATTTAGTGACATTGGTGTTAAACCATTGTGGTGCAAAATGCAACATTGGCATTGAAAGGGTTAATGTGTATAAAATGTTGCATAACCCTGACATTACTAACAAATGTTTGTTTTAATTATCTAATGACTTGAGAACACGTAATATTGAATTAAAAATACTAACTCTATACAGCAGAATTAACATTAGGAAACATTTATTTTCTAACAGTCACTCAATACTGGAACAATCTTCTTGCACAAACTAAACTTGCTTCTAACATTAACAAATTAAAAAACCTCCTGGATAGTGATCCCAAAATTGCTGTGCTGAAATACAATTATGATTAAGACAACAACGATTGCTCAATAAGTGTCACAGCTATGCCAATCTTAAATAATCAAAAGAAAGGGCACATCAAGAGGCCGCGAGGCCTAGCTGCCCTAAGAGCCTGACCTGACTCCATTTTTTTCTAAGATGGACATTAAAGAAATGTGTGTGTGTGCATGCATGTGTATAGTCACAATGGTCAACATAGTAACTGTGAGCTTTCAGGAGAAGAAGAAGTGTGTGCGCGCGTGTATGTGTATGTGTGTGTATGCATGTGTTAGAGTGCGTTTGTATTTGTTTATGTGTGTGTGCATGAATGTATGCGCACACACTCTCATGCAAGCCTGCATACAAGAATGTGTCACACATGTATGCAAATTTGCACTACTCAGATTTGATACATAAAAACAAAAAAAAACTAATTAGCATGTCATCCCCCCATGGGGATTCCGGGGGGGGGGGGGGGGGTCTTTTGCATAAATAGTTCCCCCACCTTCTGGAACTTCTTTTAATCTGTCACTCTCTTTGACTCTGCCTTTTCCCTCTGCTTGCTGTCATCTACTATCTTTCTGGTCCATTCTCCTGCCTTTTTTTAAGAAACACTTTCAAAAAGATTTCCTCCAGCCGAAGTCAGACATGCTTGTCCTAACTATTGAGTGATCGAAGAAGAAGAAGATTAGCATGTGAAAAACGTCTGAAGGAAAGTGATCACCAACTCACCCCCTAAATCCCATTATTTCTTTTTGTTTTTTTAAACTCCTAGTATGATGATTATTCTACTGCTTGATTTCTTACTTCATTTTCACTTCTTTATTGCCCTTTTTTTTTAATGTCTTTAACACAAAAAACAAGAAAAAACACCACATTCCACCAAAAGCTTGTATCTCTAATGGCTTTCTATCTGGGGTAAATGAGGTTGTGTAAATTGAAGAAAAACTCGTAAGTCCCAAATTCAGATCTACTAAAGGACAAAAACCTCGTATCTTCCTTCTTTTCAAGTATTAATAAAAGAAAAAGAAGTAATTTTAACCCCCCCAAATCTTTGTTCATCAATTCTTTTTCTTGAACCTTTCTTCCTTTCCCGGCAAATGTCAAAACATCACGGTGTTGAAATTAAACCCGATTACGTGACAACATTCGCTTTTAGTTTTACCGCTTTGTAGTACGAACCCGTTTTCTTGTCTTCCTGTCTGGAAATGTCTCTATTAATGGGGCCGGCATGACAGCAGTTCTTCCTGATTAACTGGCAGCTGTCATTGGGTTTCAGTTTTTAGGGCAATTACTATTAAGCTAAACATATAGAGTTTTTAAGGTTGTAATCAAGAGAGACGGAGAGAGAGAGAGAGAGGGAAGAGGGGGGAGATAGGGATGGAGGGATGGAGAAAGTGAGAAGAAAGGATGAAAGAAAGACAGAAAAAGAAAACAGAGATAGAGAGAAACAGAGAGAAAAAGAGAGATAGAGAAAAAGATGCAGTGGACTCCCTTATAAGACCCCCCCCCCCCCCCCTTATATATATGACTCCCTCCCACTTAAGACATTATTTTGAATTATTTTTTGATATCTTAACCCTCTTTCATCGCCACTGTCGCCTCTTGGCACCACAATGATTTAACACCCATGTCACTGAAATGCATCACTAGAGGGTCTGGTATCCAGTGACCTTAACCCTTTCATCGCCACTGTCGCCTCTTGGCACCACAATGATTTGACACCCATGTCACTAAAATGCATCACTAGAGGGTCTGGTATCCAGTGACCTTAACCCTTTCATCGCCACTGTCGCCTCTTGGCACCACAATGATTTAACACCCATGTCACTAAAAGACATCACTAGAGGGTCTGGTATCCAGTGGCCTTATGTTCTTAATGATGGGAGGTAAGGACAGGCCCTATTTTATGCACGCTGCAGAGGGATCCCCAATATTGCAGACAAAATCTTTTCTCTACCCGGGTAAGTTTAATGGTAAATTTTGGCTGAGGAATGGCTAGCATTGAAAGGGAGGTTCCACTGTACAAAGAAAAAGAGAGAGATCAATGAATACATGATATCTTTAAAGCCATTAGACTATTTGACAATGCAACCTGTCCATGTCCAGTTCTCCCACAAACACACAGAAAAGATTTTTTGACGTTGTACTAGAACTACCGTAGATAAGCAAAGCCAAAGAAGGAAAAGACAAAACCATGCATCAGAATAGTCTGAAGTCCAATCCTCTGAAAACTGCGGTAAAAGGGCCATCAAGGCCCTAGACTAAAGAGGGACAACACTGAAATGAGTTCTGAACACCATTAAAAATGGCTTAGCATAGTGATAAATCACTTTAAAATGCTATTTAACACAAACAATAACACTCAATAAAAACGCAAAAACCTCTGACAAGAGCAGCCAATCAACTCTCTGTCAGAAATTCTTAATCCTCTGAAATCCTCTGACAATTCTGATGCTTGCAAAACATACATTTTATATTCATTTCATTTCCCCACCAAACCATGTTATGCAATCATGCCCCTAGAATGAATGAAGATCTGTTTAACGTCCTCCGGTCTGGAACAGACACATATGGGACATTAGCAGATATAAAGATGGTGGGAACGATCCTGGAGGCAATGCCCGGAGGCAATGCACCACCAGGAAAGTCCCAATTTTAAAAAAACAATACAGATATGTATGAAATAATGCTCCTAGAAACACCCCTCAAATCTTTTTATTACTACATGTACTACAGTGGAACCTCCCTTTTAAGAAAAATCATCCAAAATAAGGTCTTAACTTATTGAACACCCATGTCATTAAAAGGCATCAAATCAGGGTCTGTTATCCAAAGACCCAGTTCTCTTCATTTTGGGAGGTGGGGATAGGCCTTACTTTAAATATGTCACAGAGGAATCCTGAATAGATTTTTATCTCTACCCATGTAAGTTTAATGGAAATCTTTTGCTAAAAAATGGCTGGCAGCGAAAGGGTTAATGTAATTTTGCTGCAAGGATCACGGATATAACCCAAGACATGTAACACCTGTGGCACGCAACATAGTCACGCCTGGGCTGATTTCTATCAGTCTTTCCCAGGTAAACCTACTGCAGCTGTTGTGTCAAGCTGAGGGGGGAGGGGGACATGCTTCGATCAGTGGTTGAGGTCACAGTCAGCGTGCAACAAAACATAGGTCTGAGAAAAGAGACCCCAGGAGGTGCAACTTATAGGAAACACAATGACACGAATAGGATACACTGTACACAATTAAATATGCACACAAATTATGTGATTTGCATGCATGAGCAGATGAATGCGCGCACACATTCACACAAACATGCGCACACGCACACACGTTTGTGTGTCTGTGTGTATCTCTCTCTGTCTGTGTGTGTGTACGTGTGTGCATGTGCGTGTGTGTGCGTGTGTGTGTGTGTGTGTGTGCGTACATGTGTGTGTGTGTGTGTTTGTACATACACCTTACCATGTGCATGTTCATATTCACAAAGACACAAAATTGCAAAATGTGTAGACACACAAACACTGTGCAGAAGAAGAACAAAAGACAAGAGAAATGCAAATATTGCTTCACCGATCGTGAACAATCTTACCAACTTAACCCAGGTGACCGCGACCCAGTCATAACAATGACATTCACCAATCTTCAGAGGGAATATACAGAGACTTAAGGGCCACCAGCCACACTGCATACGATTCGATTCACTACGATCCGATTTTGTCATTTGTGAGACATGATTGACGTGAAATTCTACTGTCTAAATAAATCTGATACTAGTTATGTTCACTATATTTGTAGTCCCCGGTACACGAATCTCTTATTTTTGCATCATTCAAAACAGTACCAAAAAACAACAAGCGGGAAGACTGGTGTAAATTTATTCGGCACATATTTCGGGCTACTGCCCTTTGACCATGCCTGTCTCCTTCTGCCAGAAAGAGTCACATTTAAAATACATGTAGAATTATTAAAATTCGCAGATATTATAAAAAAACTTGAAGAAATGAAAAGCAAAACGATGGACATTGTATTGGACGTGCAAGAAATAGAGGCCACAAGGCTCACACAGCACACCACTTTCACTACTCCCATTCCCCACCCTCACCTTATCCCCACCAGCAGGTGAAACACGCTCAAATAACGACCCCAATACTTATTTTTGTATCAGATATTCTATTTGTTTTGTGCACTGTACTGCGGTCTACATGGGCATAGTGAACGAAAATAGAAGTTATTTTTAGACGGAAGTGCTTCACCTGAATCATGACTCACAGACATTGTCAGAATCGTATCGCACTGGGGTCAAATCGTATGCAGTGTGGCTAGGCCTTTAAGGGAGTCCTGAAGTTGAATAATAAGAGCCTGAAGGGGGTCAAGAACCACCAGCTGATGGGCTACCCGATCAAATGTCTTGGGCAAACAAGAGACTGCCCTATCAGGGGTTTATGCCAGATGGTACTATCATCCTTCTTGAGTGAATGCCGGAAAATACTATCACAGCATACCATCAGCCTTCTTGATACCCCTGTGGGGATACCGGGGAGTCTTTTGCATAAATAGTTACCCCACCTTCTGGAAGTTATGTGTTTGTAGCTTCTAATCCGTCACTCTTTTTCCTTTTGCTTGCTGTCATCTACTACCTTTCTGCCTTACCGGTCCATTCTCCTGCCTTTTTTTTTAAAGAAACACTTTCAAAAAGATTTCCTCCAGCCAAAGTCGGACTTGCTGGGCCTAACTTTTTCTTAGTTAGGCGCATAATGGCAGCATGACGCATCTGCACCCATAATTGACATGGAATTGATCGATCGAAGAAGAAGAAGCCTTTTTTTATTCATTTTGTTATAGGACTTTATCGCTTTCACCCGAGAAAAAACTGATAGTACAGTAGCTTCTGACATAAAGGATTAAAGCCTTTGCTATGTAAGCACTGAATAATGGACCGGATGTTGTTGTAGCTACAGTCCAACTCTTTTGGACCTACATTTGCAGGATTTATACAAATTTCATACTGGGTGCTTTCTAAATAAAAAATCTAATGCATATTCTTTTACAAGAAATCTTTTTCATCGATCAAGTCTCCTGTCTGTCTCAGACAGATGCATCATGCTGCCATTATGAGCCTAACTAAGAAATACTTAGGCCCAGCATGTCCGTCTTCAGCTGGAGAAAATCTTTGTAAGGGTTTCAAGAAAAAACAAAGGCAGAAGAATGGACCAGTAAGGCAGAAAGATAGTAGACGACAATAAGCAAAGGGAAAAACTGGAGTCAAATTCAAAGAGTGACAGATTAGAGGAAATTACAAGCACAGAACTTTCAGAAGGTGGGGGAACTATTTGTCCCCCGGCATCACCACGGATGGGGTGGAGGGTGGGGGTGGGGGAGTGTGTACACAACTCTACAAATATCAACATGGCATGGTTTATATGAAATCTCTTTCAAAGTTGTGCATATTCATCTTTACGATTCTGGCAAGTCAAATGTATTCATCTTGAACTGACAGTTTGATAAATAGGATCAGC
Organism: Phymorhynchus buccinoides; assembly: GCA_017654935.2. NCBI lineage: Eukaryota > Metazoa > Mollusca > Gastropoda > Neogastropoda > Raphitomidae > Phymorhynchus > Phymorhynchus buccinoides. Next base: position 50,274,589 of record CM065690.1, read on the forward strand.
GTCATATGAACTATCTAATCAATAGCAAAGGTTGCAAAGGATATATCAGTTGAACACCTAACTGGTTTTGTGTGTGTGTATGTGTGTGTGTGCGTGTGTGAGAGTGCATGCATGCGTGAGTGTGTGAGTGAGTGTGTGTGCGCGTGCGCCGCATGCATTCATACATGTTTGGTGTTTCCAAGCGTCTGTATGCAAGTGATGTGATGAGCACATAATAAATGTGTGCATGTGCACTAGCTTTTATTTCCGACGAATTAGCTTGAGTGCAGCTGTTGTTCTGCCTCTGCCAAAGCTAATGATTGTCCATGGAGAGCTATGATAATGTCAACTGGTGACATCATGCTGGCATTTCAGCTTTGCTTTATTTCCAATAAATCATACAAACCAAAATTCATCACAAGCAACAAGCCAAAGCTTACCCTACAGTCTGTTCAACCAAAGAAAGCATAGAAGATATAAAGCAGCATTTCCAGTACAGTGGAACCTCCTTTATAAGACCTCCCATTATAAGACTCCCTCCCACATGACCTACTTCTCTGAGGCATTGCCCTTCTTTGCAAGTATTAAAATTACCTCCCTTTAAGACCTCATTTTGGATGATTTTTGAAGGTCTTATAAGGGAGGTTCCACTGTATCTCCTTTTCCCCAAAAATATTCTGTAGATTATTGTTAACCGAGTTTCACCCTACTGACAACTGAGCCATAGAAAGCAGAAATTATATAAACAATATTTGTGCTGCTTGCTTGTTATGCCTTGATAATCTGCACATCTTCTTCGTCGGTCACTCAGACAGTCTTCTGTCATATGAGCGCAGATGCGTCATGCTGTCATAATGCGCCTACCTGAGAAATAGTTAGGCCCTGCATATCTGTTTTCAGTTGGAAAAAATCTTTGTAAGAGTTTCTAGAACAAAAGCATGAGAATGGACCAGTAAGTATAGAAGATGACAGTAAGCAAAAGGAAAAGGCTGAGTCAAAGAGAGTGATGATTTAGAGGAAGTTACAAGTACAGAACTTCCAGAAGGTGGGGAACTAATTGTGCAAAAACAGCAACACAAACGATATCCCCACAAGGGGAATTCCGTACAATATCATTGCTTCAATTTTATTGTCAGTTTTATGTTTTATTTGTTTATCATACTGTTATTGTTCTTTAATTTTTAAAAAATACCTCTGTTGATCTCCTGTGTCTTCTCCCCTTCAGTTCACCCTCTGTGAGTTTTTGCTGAGTTGGACTATGTGTGAGTGCAGTGCGATAATGGGCTAATTGGTTTTTTCATAGATTTTTGTATGGTTGTGTTTCCACTTTTGTATAATTATGTTGTTTTTCTTCATGATTATTAGTCCGTCGCCAAGACGGACTATTGCGATGGGCTGGTTTGTATTTTTTTTCTGTGTTTTTTTCTGTCTGTCCCAAGGATATCTCCCGAACCGCTTGACCGAATCGCGTCAAATTTTGTGTGAAGGTGTGCCTCCTGAATAGGAAGAGATCTGCGCAAACCATTTTGCCGTCGTGACCTTGACCTTGACGTACGACCTTGAAAACCGAAAATCTATTTTTAGCCATATCTCGGGCACCGATCGACATAGGATGTTGAAACTTGGTATGAAGGTGGTTTGGCTTATGCCCGTTCTGATGATGGCATACCGATCAAGGTCAAGGTCAAGGTCAAAAAGATCGCTGGAGCCTGAAAATCGGGGGGTCACTTCTGTCTGTCCCAAGGATATCTTTCGAACGGGTTGACCGAATCGGTCAAATTTTGTGTAATGGTGTGTCACTATGAGAGGAAGGCATCCGCGCAAACGATTTTGCCACAATTCACCTTGGGACGACCTTCCGTACAACCGTTGGTGTTAGTCTTCAAATGGCATGTACTTTGGCGTATGCCCGTTCTGATGGTGGCATACTGATCAAGGTCAAGGTCACGGTCCGGGAGATCGTAGGCCTTGAAAGTGGTAGGGGTCTATAAATTGGGTTTTCAGCCATATTTTCCACATGTGTACAGCTATATTTTCCACATGTGTACTTAACAGAAGCGCTTTATTGTGTCTGGCACTGTATACCCTAGAGTAGAAAACACCCGAGCATAAATTATCGCCATGCTGACCTTGACCTTGAAGTGTGACCTTGAAAACCGAAATTTCCTTCTTTGCGCTATATATTATTGTCCAAGCTGTATCTCGTGAACTAGTACAAGACATAAGCTCTTCAAATGTTGTGTCAGGATGTGGATGAATGAAAATTTGTTTAACGTCCTCCAGAGAGAGAGAGACTGGGAGAGAGAGAGAGAGAGAGGGGGGGGAGAGAGAGAGAGAGAGAGAGAGAGAGAGAGAGAGAGAGAGAGAGAGAGAGAGAGAGAGAGAGAGAGAGAGAGAGAGAGACAGACAGACAGACAGACAAAGACACACACAAAGAAAGACAGACAGACAGAGAGACATAGACAGAGAGCAAAGAGGACAACTGCTGTTCCAGTTGGATGAATGAAATTTTGTTTAACGTCCTCCGCCCCGGAGCAGGCACAGAGGCAGAGAGAGAGAGAGAGAGAGAGAGAGAGAGAGAGAGAGAGAGAGAGAGAGAGACAGAGACAGATTTTAGACAGAGAGAGAGAGAGACACATAGGCATACAGACATGACACATAGAGAGAGATAAACAAAGACACAGAGAGAGAGAGGGGGGGGGGGGGCAGAGACAGAAAGCGAGAGAGAGAGACACAGACAAACAAACATACAGGAAAGCTGTGACAGAAGATCAAAGGAACCGTAAGTTACGGCAGGCGGAAGGGGAACGTTGCCGGTTTTACCCCCCCACTATACACTCTCTGGATTCTCTTCGAAGTCAGTCTCTCTCTCTCTCTCTCTCTCTCTCTCTCTCTCTCTTGCATTAATCTTTGTACGTAAAAAAACCCAACTCTTTTTATTAACATCCTTGGGACAGACAGAAAAGAACAACAAACAAACAAACAAACAAGGGCGTCGCCGAGCGGCAGACATGTCCGTCACCAGCAATGCCACGCACTTGCGACACCCCGTAGCATAATTGTCCGTCACCATAGTGATCGGACTTTGCAGTGTCTGGTTTGTATTTTTGTTTTTGTCCGTCACCATAGGTGATCGGACTTTGTGGTCGTCTGGTTTGTATTTGTCCGTCACCATAGGTGATCGGACTTTGCATGGGCTGGTTTGTATTTTTTTGTTTTGTTTGTTTTTTTGTTTCTTTGTTTTTCTGTCTGTCCCAAAGATATCTCCTGAACTGCTTGACCGAATCGCGTAAAATGTTGTCTGCTGGTGTGTCACCATGAGAGGAAGGCATCCGCGCAAAATGTTTCGCCGTCGTGACCTTGACCTTGAAGACAGAATCCCTTGCAATTTTGTGTCAGGATGTGACACTCTACGGGGTGTCGCAAGTGCGTGGCATTGCTGGTGACGGACATGTCTACCGCTCGGCGACGCCCTTGTTGTATGTATGTTTTTTGTAAAGCGCTGTGAGTCCTGCTGCGCCAGGAGAACGGCGCTATATAAGAGTTATTATTATTATCATTATTAATAATATAAAAATAAATTAAAAAAAACTACACTTCGTATCAGCTTGGAGAGGTGTTTGATTTTCCTGAAACTGAAAGATTTCCATGAACCTGAACCCTTTTCAGCACAGCATGGATTGATAACATGATAAGCATCTGGTGTAGACTATGCATGTTTAAAAAGTGTATGTATGTAACATTGTGAAACACAAATCCCCTTTTAAAAAAAATAAAAAATTTACTCAAACAAATAAAGAAGACAAAAAAAAGACAGCATTAATTCAAAAATTTAAACATAAATCATTTCTCTACCATGACAGATGCTGTCAGTCATGCATGCAAACATGCTATATGCAAGCGCACACACAGACACAGACATCCCACTATGATACCCCCCCCCCCCCCTGACACACACACACACAATCGCCCTACATCAAGACACACACACATACATGGGTGCAACTACACAAAATGAAAAAAACCCTGAAAGCCCGGGGTCTAGGGGTATAATGTCTCCCTGCAGATGAAGAAAAAATTGATTTATGAAGGTATTTTGGTTTGCTTTTTCCACAATTCATACAAATGGCTTATTTCAAAGTGTTTGAAAAATACAGTAGACACACAAAGATCTTGTTCGACAAATTTCCTTTTCTGGTAAAATTCAAAAACAGGAAATCCTTGTATACCAGGAAAAGTCGCACCCATGCACATAGACATACTTCTTCTTCTTCTTCTTCGATCGATCGCTCAGACAGTTTCCTGTCAATTATGAGCGCAGATGCATCATGCTGCTGTTATGCGCCTAAGAAATAGTTAGGCCTGAGGCAGCAAGTCCGACTTCGGCCGGATGAAATGTTTTTGAAAGTGTTTCGTGAAAAAAGGCAGGAGAATGGACCGGTAAGGCAGAAAGATAGTAGACGACAGTACGCAAAGGGAAAAGGCAGAGTCAAAGAGAGTGACAGATTAGAGGAAGTTACAAGCACAGAACTTCCAGAAGGTGGGTGAACTATTTATACAAAAGACCCCCCCGGTATCCCCACGGGGAAGCACAGACATAAAAGAACTCACAGATAAGGGTTGAGCACTTGGAGTTCTTGTCGCTCAAAGCCAGTGACCTGCACAGTGACGGGCTGCTTGGGCAGCCAGAAGTTCCGCTTAGTGCTGGTGTAGGCTCCCGCCGGGGAAAAGATCGACTTGAAGGGGATCACCTGCTCTCCCAGGTCCAGATCCTTGTCTGGAAAAAAGACCCAAACAAACAGCAAAAATTAATTTAAATATCTTCTTCTTCGATCGCTCGGACAGTTTCCTGTCAATTATGAGCGCAGATGCGTCATGCTGCCGTTATGCGCCTAGTTAAGATATAGTTAGGCCTGGGGCAGCAAGTCCGACTTCGGCTGGAGGAAATTATTTTGAAAGTGTTTCATGAAAAATGGCAGGAGAATGGACCGGTAAGGCAGAAAGATAGTAGATGACAGTAAGCAAAGGGAAAAGGCAGAGTCAAAGAGAGTCACAGATTAGAGGAAGTTACAAGCACAGAACTTCCAGAAGGTGGGGGAACTATTTATACAAAAGACACCCCCCCATGGGGGAACATTTAAATATTTAAATATTAATGTATGGAGTTTGCATGGGTGCAACTCCCCAAATGAAAAGAAAAATGAAAGGCAGGGGTTCAGGGACCCATGGCCCCGGCAGGGTACAGGGGCAGAGCCCCGTCGGACTATTCAGGGGGGCAAGTTAAGAGAGAGAGATAATGAGATAGACAGACAGTTAAAATGATAGACAGAGACAGTTTGAATCTGATAAGCCTTGTAAAATTATTACATTGCCTTTGTAAACTTCCCAGATAGAACAACCAAGTTCAAAACGCCCCAAATCGCTTAAAAAAACCTGAGTTCAGTTTCTGGTAAAATTAAAAATACTGAAATCAGTGTCAAAATGAAAGAGTAGCACCCATGAGTTTGTACAGTGAAACATCAGCCAAAAAGGGTCTTAGAGGAAGTCTTAATAGGGAGGGTCTTAATAGGGAGGTTCCACTGTATTTTAGACATGGATTGGTAGACAATACTGCCGTGCGGAAACAAAAGTGCCGTACCTCGTAAGACGTCACTCTAAGGGAGAAGAAAACATTATTTAAGTCATTTCATTTAAGATTATGTCATATTTGTTCATATGACATCACCGTCAGTGTTTCTATCTTTGCAAATTGTCGATGACAGTTTTTTTGGGGTCAGATTATGCACCTTGCCTTGATCAGCTTAAAATCCCCAACATATTAAAACTGACAAATTGTGAGTATGTCAGTTTAATTCCCAGGGGATGATACCGCCATGCGGAAAACTGTATAAAATGTATTTTAAAAATGTGTTCTGGTTTTACTGGAGTAATTGTTCGTATTCGTCCAGTTTGTTAATTACAATATTGCAGTATTATTAGTTATTAGTTTATATTCTTTAATTGTTGTTGATAAATGTGTTTATTGTTGTTTTTCTTATGTGCACCTGGCTGCAATTTCTCTGTTATGAGATAATAAAGATAATTTGATTTGATTTGATTTGAAAGTCGAAAGACATCACTTCATTTGACTCTTTGAGGAAGGGAAAACTCAATATTTTGGTCATTTCAAGCCAAATTACATTGTTTTTTTATATAGTGACACCATCGGTATTTCATCTTTGTTGTTTTACAGCTTTGTTAGACGGTACAGCTTGTCTTGATCAACTGGCAAGCCCAACGCACCAAAGTTAACCCATTTTGACTTAGATCTCTACGGTTTGTGCACAGCAATATATTCATTAGATATCAGTGATTCTTCTTCTTCTTCTTCTGCGATCCCAGAGATATCAGTGATGATTTTGTAGAATGTTTTTTTTAATAAAAATAATGTGTGTGTGTGTGTGTGTGTGTGTGTGTGTGTGTGTGTGTGTGTGTGTGCGTGTTTTGTGTTGTGTTGTGTTGTGTTGTGTTGTGTTGTGTTGTGTTGTGTTGTGGTGTGGTTGTGTTTGTGTTTGTGTGCGTGTGCATGCATGCGTGCGTGTGTGTGATTCACAATGGGTTCACTCTCTTGGAAAGTGTCTAATTTTTAACCAACTGGTTCTGTTATATAATACAGGAAAATCAGAATTTTGTGTATGATAGTTTTTGGGGGAGGGGGTGCGTGCCTTATAATATGATGCACCTTACAGTCCATACACTATGGTATTTCTTTTAGCATTACATGACAGCGAGTGATGAGGCAAATAATGAAGAAAAACAACCACCAAGCACTTAACAAAAGGAGAGAAGGAAAGGTGAGAATGTTGTCAAAATTCTAGCTATAAATAATTCTATTGGTATTATTTTTATAGTCACAAAGACTCATTTCTGTAAAATTGGGGTTGCTCCCAACTGGAGTACATCGCAGCTAGTGCTGCACCACCTTTTTTGTGTGTTCTTTTGCATGCATTTTTTTCGCATGACGAATGACTGATGGGGAAGGGTGTGTGTTAAATTTTCACCAAATGACAACTGTGACATGGGTTCTTTAACGTGTGCAAAGTGCATGGGGATATGGGACTTCGAATCTGTCATCTCATCCGTAAGACTTAGCATTCAGACCATAAGCCGATTTATAAGGTCTAGTGGAAAGTGAGCAGAAAACCTCTGCTGTGTGGCTAGGAACGATCCCAGATTTGTTGCTTACGAGGCAAAACATGTTACCTCTGATCCACTCTACCACTACCATATATGCTATAGCAACCAACACTGCTGATCGTAATGTTAGGCATGGCAATGGAGGCAAAACATGTTACCTCTGATCCACTCTACCACTACCATATATGCTATAGCAACCAACACTGCTGATCGTAATGTCAGGCTTGGTCAAGAAGGCAAAGCATGTTACCTCTGATCCACTCTACCACTACCATATATGCTATAGCAACCAACACTGCTGATCGTAATGTCAGGCTTGGTCAAGAAGGCAAAGCATGTTACCTCTGATCCACTCTACCACTACCATATATGCTATAGCAACCAACACTGCTGATCGTAATGTTAGGCATGATAATGAAGGCAAAACATGTTACCTCTGATCCACTCTACCACTACCATATATGCTATAGCAACCAACACTGCTGATCGTAATGTTAGGCATGATAATGAAGGCAAAACATGTTACCTCTGATCCACTCTACCACTACCATATATGCTATAGCAACCAACACTGCTGATCGTAATGTTAGGCATGATAATGAAGGCAAAACATGTTACCTCTGATCCACTCTACCACTACCATATATGCTATAGCAACCAACACTGCTGATCGTAATGTTAGGCATGGCAATGGAGGCAAAACATGTTACCTCTGATCCACTCTACCACTACCATAATATGCTATAGCAACCAACACTGCTAATCGTAATGTCAGGCATGGTCATGGAGGAAAAGCATTTTTCTCTGAAAATATTTGTGGGTTTCAGGAGACATTGCTTAATGGTGGTCTCAATGGGTAAAGAGCCCTTTATGGTGATCAGGGGGTTCAGGAGACATTGCTTAATGGTGGTCTCAATGGGTAAAGAGCCCTTTATGGTGATCAGGGGGTTCAGGAGACATTGCTTAATGGTGAAGTCTCAATGGGTAAAGAGCCCTTTATGGTGATCAAGGGGCAATTCCTCTTGAGGACAAATATATAAAACTGTTAAAAATTGGGGGAAAGGCATCGCCTCAAGTTCAAACCCCCATCTGACATTTGTCTTTCTACATTCACTTTTCTCTCAATTCAGAGATTTCTCTGATGATTACCATGCCTGGATTACTAATTACATTACTAATATCTTCACTAAAAAACATTTGACTAATAATCATCACATTTGAATTGGCTGTTGCATTCAAATACTACCAAACACAATTTTAAAGCAAAACATATTACCAGAGATTAAATCCCCACCCCCACCCTCCACCACATCTCTTGCCTACCCACCCACCCCATTTCCCAGATAACAATCAAACTTTGGTCGACTCTTGTGAAGCTTTTAACTTTATGCCACGGGTCGACCATATCTACCTATCTACAAGTGAAGCTTTTAAGTTTAAGCCAAGTCAGCCCTATCTCTACACATCATAGGTACATTATTATAGGTACATTACATTATACATTATAGTCACAGAGGCGTCTCTGTGAAATTCGGGTTGCTCCCACCTGGAGAGCGTGTTGCAGCCACCCAAATTTTTTGGCATGCGATTATTGTGTGATTGATGAGGAAGGAAGGGAGGGGGGTAAATATTTTTTACCAAATGACAACTTTTTCGTTGCCACTGGGTTTAACATGTGCTAAGTGCATGAGCATACGGGACCTCGGTTTATCGTCTCATCCGAAAGACTCCACGTTCAGACCGCAAGGCCTAGTGCAAAGTGAGAGGAAAAATCCCCTGTACCCAGGTTCGAACTCCGGTATACTTGACACGAAGCGAACGTGCTACCACTGTGCCACTCTACACTAACACCTAACAGCCACACTCTCCTAATCCATATTCCCCCAGCTGTCGTCTTGCCTTGACTGCTTGAGGCATTGTCCTTCCAATACGTTGAATCAATCGGCCCTGTGGGACACAGCCGGGACTACTCCAGGAGTGTTAACTTCTTGTGACAAGCCTGGCCCTTCCACTTCTCTCCTTTCTGGTCTGCATCTTGGGCAAGTTGCCATTCCTGAGGCAGAATCTGTCCCTTGGGCTTCTTGTATTTCATGCATAGTGGTTTATGTGCGAAGTAAAAGAGACAAAGAGACAGACAGCGCAGAGAGCAAAAGAAGAGAGAAAGAGATAGTCATACAATGTTGGTGTACCATCAAAAATGAGGAAATAGATCTCTAACACAGATAGTCCAAAAAGTATAAACAGATGGTGAGAGTGCATGCCTTTATTCTCTGTGTGTGTGTGTGTGTGTGTGTGTGTGTGTGTGCGTGCGTGTGTGCGTGCGTGCGCGTGCGTGCGTGCGCGCGCGTGCGTGCGTGTGCCACTGATACGAGGTGCAGTATAGAAGAGATTTTTTATTGGGAGAAGCAATTTTAACTGCTCTAGCTTATTGTCACTTTAGTATATCATTAAAATAAATCTAATAAGGTGGTATGCCAAATTGTATACATGTATTTCCAGGTTGAAAGAGATGGCTGTTAATCACTTTAACACCCCCCAGTCTGCACACCGCCTTGTCACAGCTGACAAGTTCACAAAACGCAATCAGGGAGTGAAGACAATTTCAAAGCTCACTACACAATACAATTTTGTGCTTAATCGTGCACAAATTTATTAAATGATCCAGACTGCATAAATTAGCTGGTAATTGTATATGCTGAGCATCAGTGTTGTTCAGATAATCCAAAGACCAAGAAACAGAAAATCAAATAGAACCGTCCTGATTACCCAGACCCCAAAAGGCCAGTAAAAACAGCAAAAACATCATCCACGACCTCAGTTTCGGTTTCCAATCCAGTCTATGCCTTGGTGCGTTCGGGTCAAAGTCATGGGGATTAGTGTCTTCTGGGGAGCGACTGAGAGAATAGTGTCGTCAGTAGGGGGCTTAGTAGGTGATGTCTTGAACAGGCTCCACTGAACTCCACCGAGGTGACTCAGCAGCAGTGCAGTGTCTCCTCAGTTGGTTGCCTCCTGATGGCCTAATATAGATTCGCTCCCCTTGGACTGCTGGTCTGGTATTCTGCGACCTGAACAAGCCAGGGTGTAGCTGCGAATTGGGATTCGGAATGAGCGGCGTGGGAGCAACGCCACTGTACGACCCAGAAGATGGGACAGCACAAAAAAAACCCCACAAAAAAACATCATCCACAACCACTTTGTTCCCTCTGGCCAGATAGTCAACAAAAATTACTATGTAGGTGGTTTTTTTTGTATGGAGTTCAGGGAGAGAGTTTGTCGCCAACAGGCCACAGCCCTTCAAATGGGGTTGGGGGCACCTGCACCAGGACAGTGCACCAGTCCTCAGTTCCACCCACAGGGCTGCCAACCCTCTGTTGCAGTTTCCAGGGACAAACTACAGAATAACCAGGGACACTTATTTCCAGGGACAAACATCGCAATGTCATGCACCAGGGTCAAAACGAGCATTAACTTCCAATTATTTCATGATCTAGCAACATTTCTGTGACTGTTTTTTTCTGTATTCTTGATGTTTTTTGGTGCCAATGTGCTTCAATATTCAAGGTCCCTGGTGTTCAGCAACCTATGTGTAACATGCATGTTAGGAAACATTTGAAGTGTTGTGTTGGGTGTTCCTGTGTTAATAGCAAGGCCAGCAAACAAGACAAGTGATTGTTCTACAATTTTTTTAATTCTACTCAGTTTCCAGGGACACCAGACAGAAAAGTGGATTCCAAGGACAGGGTGCCATTTTGACTGTTTCTAGGAACAAATACCCCTTAGGGGGGACGGTTGGCAGCCCTGCACCCTGATGACCTGCTGCTGGACAGAGACGGGCATTGAGGCTGTCCCTCACCCTCCCTGCAGTCCAGACCTTGCCCCCCTGGGATTTCTAGCTGTTCCCTAAGCTGCAGGAGAACCTCAGGGGCAGTGGTCTCTGGCCGAACGGGGCCCGCTGGTCAGCTGTGGCGAGGGGGTGCATAGTGGGGGAACTATGAATACGGGGGGGATAAAAACTGGCATCTGACGCATTGGATTTCAGGCCAGTGTGTCACGAAACGAAGCAAATTTTCACCTCACAATTGTTCAAAAAAATGTTAAAAAATTATAAGAGACCCACTAAGTAAAATATCCAGGTGACCCAGCACCACGAAAGGGACATTAAGTCGCTGGGCTAGTTTCTCACAACAGGATTGCAAAGTCAAAAATCTTCCCTTTTTTTAAAATCAATTTTGAGTTATGGGTATTTTCATGCTCTCTAACATCTCATCTTTCATATTTATAAAGGACAATAATCCTTGTTATGGTCTCTACATACTCCAAAAAGTGCTTTTAAATGAGTAGGTAGATGCATTTTCTTCAGCTAGGCTAAACTTTATACTGTGATTTCTTAAAATGGCTGACAGTCACCCTACCGACTATAAAATTAAATACTTATAACTCTGAAATGGAAAACGTTACAAGAATGATTCTTATATCATTTGAAAGAGAATTCTGTGAAGTTTCTAGCTGTACCATTATCTCATAATGGTCATTTTGACACTTAATGTCCCTTTTGTGGTGCTAGGTCACATATGCTTTGCGTACTTCTTAGGCCAAAAGGCCACAATGGGTACATATGTACTGTTTTCCAGTTTCCACTGGTCTCCTAGCTGCATTCAGCCGACACATTCCGATTTCGGAGGAGAGCGTACTGATTTTGAGTCATTTGACTCCATGGTTTCAAAGATAGAATTAAGACTGCAGCTAACATAGAGATCTATAAGAACATCATATCAGACTGAGTCTCGCCACGTTTGATCTTCTTGTTTATCGATGACTCATAAAACTGGGGATCATGTATTATTTTATTGTACTTCACTCAGCGTGTTGTGTTGTGTTGTGTTGTGTTGTGGTGTGGTGTGGTGTGTATGTGTGTGTGTGTGTGTGTGTGTGTGACCATGTGTCTACAGACAAGCCTTTGAGTGAGCGAACACACATAAAATGATGACTGTGCGCACGCATGCATGAGTTATTGTGTGCAGCAGGTGTGCTGAAGCGCTGTTTGTATGCGTATGGGTACACTCTCCTGCATAAAGACAGGGGTTATTGAAAAGAGAGAATGTTAATATCATTATTAAGTAGAAAAAAAAGGGGTAAGGGAGTTGGGGGGGGGGGGGGGGGGTGCAGGGGGGCCTTGATGTCAGCTGGCTCAGATGAAAAGAAGAAAACAATAAAGTACATGACTCATCAACTGAATCTGTCCCTCACACCCACTCCTTCAAGACTTAACCAGCCGATGACATACACATAAACCTACTAGGACTCGTGAGTTACACTTGTCCCCAGATGTTCCTTGCAAATTATAATTCAATGATGCCGTACTGGCTGACACATTTCAAATTGACAGCATTCGATAAATTCACAAGGGCACAGAGCTTCAATTTGTTGCTCGCTGTGCCTTATATTATATTATAAAAAAAGGTTTAGTTTGCTATTTGTTATGGATAACAATAACATTGACAATAATAGAGAAATATAAGGGTAATAGAACAATAACATAACAATATGACTAATGTGTGGTTCACTAGTACAGCATGTATAGGAGTTTGCACAAGTTTGTAATATCTGCTCAATAACTGTGCCATGATGGATGAAAGAATGGATGTAACTTTTTTGTAAAAAAACATTGTAAACATATGGCATGCACCACTGTTACTTATCAAACCCGAAACCTAGGAAACCATCACCTTTAACCCTTTCACCGCCAGCCATATTTCAGCCCAAAAATTCTATTAAATTTACCTGGGTAGAGAACAAAATTCGTCTGCAGTATTGGGGATTCTTCTGTGACATATATAAAATAAGGTCTATCCTTACTTCCCAAAACTAAGACAATAGGGTCTTTGGATACTAGACCCCAGTTTGATGCCTTTTAGTGACATAGCAGACCTGTCTACCTCAAAATTGAACTAGTAGTATTCTATGAAGTAAATTTTAGTATTCTATTTCTATGACCAAAAAAGAGCATGTTTCTTACCTTTACTTTTATCATATAATGCCCTCCTCCCTTTCAACACGCACACACACACACACACAAACACACACACACACATACACAATGATACATACACACACTCTCTACTGTGACAGACTGATACACACACGCAGTCAGGTAATCATCATGGGAGATAATCTGTTAACTGAAAATGCACAATGTATTGCTCTGTCATAGTATCTCCCTTCATGAACAGAAATGTTTGTCACACACACTCACATCCCCTTCATTCAGTTTTCATATTCTCTCTGTGTCCACCCACACCCCCGTTTCTCTCTCTCTCTCTCTCTCTTTTTTGCTTGTCCGTCACCGAAGGTGAACGGACTTTGCGATGGGCTGGTTTGTATTTTTTTTTTTTTTTTTTTTCTCTGTCTGTCCCAAGGATATCTCCCGAACCGCTTGACCGAATCGCGTCAAATTTTGTGTGAAGGTGTGCCTCCTTAATAGGAAGAGATCGGCGCAAACCATTTTGCTGTCGTGACCTTGACCTTGACATACAACCTTGAAAACCGAAAATCTATTTTTAGCGTATCTCAGGCACCGATCAACATAGGATGTTGAAACTTGGTATGAAGGTTGTTTGGCTTATGCCCGTTCTGATGATGGCATACCGATCAAGGTCAAGGTCAAGGTCAAAAAGATCGCTAGAGCCTGAAAATCGGAGGGTCTTTTTTTCTCCTTCTGTCTGTCCCAAGGATATCTTTCGAACGGGTTGACAGAATCGCGTCAAATTTTGTGTGCTGGTGTGTCACCATGAGAGGAAGGCATCCGCGCAAACCATTTTGCCGTCGTGACCTTGACATACGACCTTGAAAACCGAAAATCTTTCAGGGGTCATAACTCCCACACCGTTAGTGTTAGTCTTCAAATTTGGCATCAAGGTACTTTGGCTTTTTCCCGTTCTGATGGTGGCATACCGATCAAGGTCAAGGTCACGGTCCGGACGATCAGTAGGCCTTGAAACAATGAAAGTGGTAGGGGTCTACACATTGGGTTTTAAGCCATATTTTCCACATTGGTACTTGACAGAAGCGCTTCAGATTGTGTGTGGTACTATATACCCTAGAGAAGAAAACATCCGAGCATACATTATCACCATGCTGACCTTGACCTTCAAGTGTGACCTTGAAAACCGAAATTTCCTTCTTTGCACTATATGTTTCTTCTTCAAGCTGTATCTCGTGAACTAGAAGACAGAATCCCTTCCAATTTTGTGTCAGGATGTGACACTCTACGGGGTGTCGCAAGTGCGTGGCATTGCTGGTGACGGACATGTCTGCCGCTCGGCGACGCCCTTGTTTTTTGGTGTGTTTTTTTTGTTTGTTTTTTGGGGGGTCTAATTAATCTGTAAAAGTAAAAAGTGACAGACATACTTTGAGCGATTTTGCTGTTAGGAAACATCTTCTTCAACAATAGAACAAGATGATCCGCCATTGAGAGAGAGAGATTGGCATCAGCCACCAGTCTGCACATCATCGCCTCGGCGTTTGTCACCTGCTGCTCCAGATCCACACTAGACTTCGCCTGTGCCTTGCTGAAAGCATCTTTAATAGAAGGTGTTCCTTTCGCCATTTCTGAGAGTCTCTTGTGCCCTTAGGACCCTACATGCTTCTTGCAGTCGTTGCGCCCTCCATGAGCACAACTGAAATCCGATTCGCACAAAGTGCACCACACGAAAGACGGTCCTTTGGAGCTGTAGACTAGACACTTCCAAGTTGTGGTGTATGCGTTGAGGAAAGTTTGCTCTCTTGTTTTAGCAACTTTCTTTGAGGCACATCCTTCCATCTCATCCTCGGTATCCTCTTCGCTCTCATGCAAGCGCTTCTTTGCTGGTGGTGGCATTTTTCAATCTGTATGGCTCACTCACACAAAGATGGCCGACAAAGGTCTTTTTAAGCGAGCGCAAACTAGGGGCAATAACTCCGATACCCGTGACCCGAAATCGGTTTCGCGAAACGTCTTTAAACAGGAAAATAGCCAATAACACATTTTTGGGGAGCTGATGCTGCCGATTTTCGTATTTTAGTTGGACTTGGCGCATGGTCGTATTTTGCAGTCAGAATTCGTAAAATACGCCTAAAAATTGTAGGGTAGACAGGTCTGACATAGGTGTTAAATCACTGTGGTGCTAAAATGCGACTTTGGCGATGAAAGGGTTAACTAAGTTTTCAAACAATTGGGACAGAATTTCAACCCAAGAAAAGCAACAACAAAACCTCCAAGCAGTTAAACTAAAAAGTTACTTCAGCAGAAAAACAACCTGTAAAAAAACTAACTTTTCTCATGTCATTCTTTGAGCATACAATCTGTTAAACTATGTGAGTGATTGCAACATAGTTGTTTTTGTTGCACTCAAGATGTATTTCCTTTCTTTCTTTAAAAAATTACATTATAATATATGACATTGTTTTATGAAAATGACCTATTATATTTTCTTTGATTTTGAACTGGTCAAATGACCTATGATGTCCTGTAACAAAATTGATCCCTGGTATCATGTGTATGTATGTGTGCACCCATTCCTGCTGTTTGCTTACACTATCAAAAAAAGTATCATTGATTTTTGCACTTTGTATGTATGTTACTTTTGAGCTAAACCTATTCATGCTGACATTGTCAGTTTGTGCATTGATGTCTGATGTTTATTCTTAGTATTCAGGAGATGAATTTATTTATTTATTTAAGAAAATGTATATAGCGCTTCACCTTTAAGCTCTAAGCTTGTGTGGTGTTCATCATGCTCAACTTGTTCTTCTTCTTCCATTTTAGTATCCACAATCAACAATTTGATTTTTTTTATACTGTTATGGTTGAAGTCCGAATGTCGCACACAAAACAAAACAAATCAAAACCCTAATCTACAGTGACCCAGCCAGCCGAGACCCGTTCAGCGGAAGATCGGCATGATGCTGAATCCTGAATAAATATGTTGAGATATGTGTGTGTGTGTGTGTGTGTGTGTGTGTGTGTGTGTGTGTGTGTGTGTGTGTGTGTGTGTGTGTGTGCATCTCTCTCTAAACAGAATTTACCTGTCCGTCGAAACACCCCCAAAAACTTTTTTTGGGGTCCGGTTTTGGGGGGCTTTTTACCCAAAAAACCTCTGTTGGTACCAACCCAAAAATTGAAAAAAATACCGATTGGTACCAAAAAAACCTCTGTTGGTACCCCAAAAAACTGAGTCGCATAAAACTCAGAAAGTTAGGGATAGGGTTAGGGTTAGTAAGATGGGAGCAGGAAAAGACAGACAACATAAAAATGTCCTGATTATATTGATTTTCTCAAGTTTCCTTGTTTTTTGGGGTACCAACAGAGGGTTTTTTGGTAAAAAGACCCAAAACCCCGTTTTTGGGGGTGTTTCGACGGACCCGAATTTACAGATGCATGCATTAAAAATTCTTCTTTCTACTAATTGAGTAATTCTAGTAAGTATTCCAAAGGGGTTTTCAATAATACATTAGCATAGACTGATAGAGATTATGTTCTCTTTTAAATATGAGAAAACTGCGATTTCATATATATATCTTGCAGCAATAAAGCACTTTTCTAAATTTTAAAATGGTGTACTGTAATATCTGTTCACAGAGCTTGCATTGCTATTTGATTTTGAGTTTGGCACTTTGGGCTTATGTTCTTTTAATAAAAGTTTGCTATGTCTATTGATTCAGCGAATGCAAATTATGCGAAATAACCCAATTTCGACGTTCTAGCCTAGATACAGCCTAGGCTATTCGCTTTTAATTTCTAGTTTCACTTCAAAATCTAACAATGACTCCTAATCAGTCAGTGAATGAGTGACAGTTGAATGAGTGTTCTCAGGTTTTTAATAACTGAGAGCCTTCAATTATTAAGTTGTGCGCAAATAAAAATCACGCTGCATAAAATGTCAAAACAATCATAAATCATTCAAACATTCAATAAAAAATAAACTTCACTCACCCTGCGCTGATACTCCGTGATCGATCTGGTCGGCTGGTGTTTCAGGGATCGGTGATAATTCATCAAATTCATCCTCTGAATCGTATTCTACGACGGAAAACGACCTCAGAAAATCTTTGGTGGTGTCCCGCATCCTGACCGACTGTCTCTCTGAGTCAGCCATCTTTCTGAAACTAATCTAAACACAACACTTAAAAAAGGACTTCAACTTAGCTTTTGACAAACACACACACCACAATCGCCATGTTGAAAGCAGACGTGTGACGTCAAGGTGTTTCCGGGTCGTCTGCTCAGTGCTGAGTTTCACTTTCGCACCTTGCAGTTGTTCAGTGTTTTTACACGTCACTCAAAACACCGCGATTGTCTGACAGAGAACGGAAGAAACAGCCTAATCAATAAAACAAAACTTGTGCCAGTTTTGAAAATGTTCGGTTGTGCACTGTGACTGGAGGGAAGCAAGTATCACTGTATCTGAGTGTCACTTGTGCAAATTGATTTATGGGGTGCTACCAAAAAGAAATCCGAGAATGGGCCATAGTCCATACATCTCCTTTCTCCGCAAACAACTCGAATACTACAACGGATTGGCCTTGCCTGGATACTGTGAAACGGCATATGGTTCACTCCCCCCCCCCCCCCTTCTACTCCCTCTCCACCCCCATCTTCCCTACCCCCCCCCCCCCCTCAAGAGCTGTACACAAGAAATGCTTCATCATCAAGTTGTGAACTCCTCATCTACAAGACTCAAGAAATCTCGGCAGCAAAATATCATGCATCTCCAAAGGCTACTTTTCCTTTTCTTTCCTCTTTTCTTTATTTTTGTCCTTTCCTTCTTTTCTTATCTACTTTTTTCCTTATTCCTTTGTCACACCCCAAAGTGCGTACATATACTTCTATAAAGAAGCTGTTTGCCGCACGCGCACACACATGGTTTGTTCAGCCCGTCGTACATGGCGAAAGCCGATACGCGACGTTAAACTGAACTTCCACCCACACACACATACACTGACACACGCGTTTATATCCATAATTGGATCCTGCTAATGTTATTCTTCAAGATCAAGAAGATCAATAAATAATAATAAGAATACACCGTGGCTTTCCCTGAAAGAGAGACAAACAGGAGTAAAAGAGAACGGATATAAGCTAGCGTAGGCTGCGCGCGCGCGCGTGTAGCATAACATAGTTAGCATAGCGGCATAGTTTGACACTTTATTGAGGCTTGACAGCCTTTTTCCTGCAATGTAGTTTCTCTATTTTGGTTTTCATTGTCTTTTTGTAATGAAGAGTTTGATGATAAGGCATTGCCTCCTATTTGATCCTTCCCAGTAGTTATCTCATTATTTTTAAAGCTGTTGAGTGGCCCCGAGGTTACTGGTGTTGGGTAGGCCTAATGAGTTCCCCACTGTGACATATTAATACTCCTGTTAATAAAAATTGTGTGAGGTCCAGGGTTTCCAGAGTCCCCCCCCCCCCCCCCCCCCCCCCCCCCCCCCCCGCCCCCTAGCGTGTACCTTATACAAGGGTAAAAAAGTAAGAACATTGCTCAATTGTTGCTTTAATAATAACTAGCGCAACGCCGAGTACCAGTAACGCCTAGTAACGGTAACGCCTAGTAACGGTAACGCCTAGTAACGGTAACGCCTAGTAACGGTAACGCCAAGTACTGGTAACGCTGAGTACAGCAAATTTGAAGCGATTCGGTTAAGAAACGGCGGAGTTATAAGGCCCCGTTTCCCGTTGGCACTGCTCTGAGAGTGACGCGCTCTCCCTAGTAATGGTAACGCCTAGTAATGGTAACGCGAAGTACTGGTAACGCTGAGTACAGCAAATTTGAAGCGATTCGGTTAAGAAAAGGCGGGGTTATAAGGCCCCATTTCCCGTTGGCGCTGCTCTGAAAGTGATGCGCTCTCCCTAGTAACGGTAACGCCTAGTAACGGTAACACCAAGTACTGGTAATGCTGAGTACAGCAAATTTGAAGCGATTCAGTTAAGAAACGGCGGAGTTATAAGGCCCCGTTTCCCGTTGGCGCTGCT
>CM065690.1:50301250-50306250 GCA_017654935.2 Phymorhynchus buccinoides
GTGTGTGTGTGTGTGTGTGTGTGTATGTGTGTGTGTGAGTGAGCGTGTGTGTGTGAGTGAGCGTATGTGTGTGTGTGTATATGCGCACACGCGCGCATGTGTGTATGTGAGTGTTTCCTCCCCCAGCTTTCTCTCCCTCTCTCTTCCTCCCTATTCCCTTCTCTCTCTTCTGTTTGGTTCTTTGTTGTTGTTGTTTTCTTTCATTATACTGATCATAATGTTTTCTGTTTTGTGTTCCTGTAAATATGTTAAGTTCATTGATTTTTGATTGATGTGTATTTTTTTTTATGAGGGCAGGATGAAAAAAAGCTTTGTTAGCTTATTCTTTAACCCTCAATAAAGATGATTTTGACTTTTTGACTTGACTTGACTTGCGCGCGCTCGCGCACGCACACAAACTACAGGCCGGCCTCTTTCTTAGCAAATGATAAAAACGGGAAATAACTTTTAACTAACTTAAGAAAAGTTTTGTTATAAAGAAATTATTTCCCTTGAACTATGAACTTATCATCATCATCATCATCATTTCGATGACTAGGTCTATCTACTGGAGTAGACATCCAGATGTTTACACTGTTGAGGATTTATAATAAGAGTAATGCTCATTACAAACATCAATCCCATTTTTAAATAGCACAAAATGGGGGCGTTACCTGTTTGTAAACAGTGAAAATAGAAAATATGGGTTTTACGAACATTAGGGCTACCTTTATAATTGATACCAAGAAATCTGTATTAATAAATCGGGACTTTACTGGTTTCGTACTGCCTCCGGGCATTGCCTCCAGTATTGTTCCCACCATATTTATTTACAAATGTCCCATATGTGTCTGATTCAGACCAAGAGGACGTAAAACACCATTTTCGTCGTCGTCGTCGTCCTTTATAATTAGGATCCTCAAGAGGAGCAGGAATTGGTTAATGGTTAATTGGTGTTGGTGACATTAACAATGATGATGATGATGATGATGATGGTGAGAAGGAAGAGAAGGAGGAGGAAAAGGACGATGAGGAGGATTTTTTAAAATCCAATTTGTTTCTAGAATTTGTGCATGTAACGAGCGTGACCTCTTGAAAACAGCGAAAAAGTGGGAATGTCACATGCGTTCCCTGTTTATAACAACAACAAACAAACACAAGAGGCAAAGCCTTTAAGGCTCACTCGGGGGTGGTGGGGGTGGGGGTGGTGTTTAAGTACAGATTGCCAACAAATAATGACTTTGAGATTGAGGGTCGTAAACATGAGGGGGATGTTTAACTACAAGATTGCCAACAAATAATGACATTGAGATTGAGGGTCGTAAACATGATGGGGGTGTTTATAGTACAATAATGCCAACAAATAATGACTTTGAGATTGAGGGTCGCAAACGTGATGGGGGTGTTTAAAGTACAAAATTGCCAACAAATAATGACTTTGAGATTGAGGGTAGTAAACATGATGGGGTGTTTTTAAGCACAAATTCAACTATGGTTAATAGATAGGGTGAGACGGGGTAAAAGGCCCATGGGCGGGTAAGAAGCCAATGCCAATTATCTCATGAAATAAAGTAAATTTCAGTCAAATTTGCCCATGAGACGAACGCTAAACACAACTGAAAATTTTATATATTTTAAAGTGCCTTTGCCGAGAATCGAATCCGGAACCATTACATTGGCATAAGAGACAGACGCTCTACTTCATGTTGCCTAATTAATACTCTCTAACCCACTAATCCAATCACCTCTTAATTACTGAAGGGACATTAGCGAAAACTTGCAGTTGTTTTAATATTTTGCATCTCCGGACATGACGCTTGCAGTGAATTCAATTTGTTATGACACTGCATGTAGAGCGTAGAGTGGTGGTAGCGCGTTCGCTTCGTGTCAAGTAAACCCGAGTTCGAGCCTGGGTACAGGGGATTTTTCCTCTCACTTTGCACTAGGCCTTACGGTCTGAACGTGGAGTCTTTCGGACGAGACGATACACCGAGGTCCCGTGTGCCCATGCACTTAGCACACGTTAAACCCAGTGGCAACGAAAAAATTGTCACTTGGTCAAAAGTTACCCCCCCCCCCCCCCCCCCCCCCTCATCAGTCACACAAAACTCGCATGCAAAAAAAAAGAAAAAAAGTTGGGTGGCGCGCCTCTGGCTGCGACGCGCTCTCCAGGTGGGAGCAACCCGAATTTCACAGAGACGCCTCTGTGACTATAAATTACCTAGGGGAAGACGGGGTAAAAAGCGCATGGGCGGGTAAGAAGCCCACCCCAATTATCTCACGAAATAAAGAAAATTTCAGTCAAATTTGCCCATGAGACGAATGCTAGACATTAACGCTCGTCTCATGGGCAAAATGAGACTGAAATTTGCTTCATTTCATGAGATAATTGGGGTGGGCTTCTTACCCGCCCATGCGCTTTTTACCCCGTCTTCCCCTAATAATAATGTTGCGAAAGAAACAGAACGAGTCAGACCGAAAATTGGCAGATTGGCCATCTTATTCTTCATAAAAAAAAATTCTTCAAGGCTTGCGGTTGTCTAATACGCTTCTTTTTTCCTCTTCAGGTGTTGAGGTAAATGACTGCCGGATTCATGTCACGTACGTGTAAGTCGTGGAAGCAAAACTGTTGTCGACTAATAGGGTAGAAAGAAAGTTTTACGTCCAAATGGCTTTTCCCCCCCAGGGACTAGTTCTTCTCCTATGGTAATCTTCCTATAGGTTGATCCTGAAAGTATACTGCAATATCTGGTCATCCCGTCTTCGCCGTCATTCAAACATCAGCTTTATATAAACACATTTTTAACCCTTTCACCGCCAATGTCGCATTTTAGCACCACAAAGGTTTACCACCCATGTCACTAAAAGGCATCAAATCAGGGACTGTAATCCGAAGACCATATTTTCTTAATTTTGGGAAGCAAGGATAGGTCTGATGTTATACATGTCACAGAGGAATTCTCAGTATTGCAGATAATTTTTCTTCTCTACCCAGTTAAGTTTAATGGCATTTTTTGGCTGAAAAATGGCTGGCGGCGAAAGGGTTAAAGACCAATAGTGACCTAGCACCACTAAAGGGACATTAAGTGTCAAAATGACCATTCTGAGAAAACTATACATTTGAATACTTAAGACATTGCTCTTTTTAATGATACAAGAACCATGAATGTATTTTTTCCGTTCCAGAGTTATGAGAATATAAATTTAGTAGGGTGAGCGTCAGCCATTTTGAGAAAATGCAGTCTAAAGTCTACCCTAACTAAAGAAAATGCATTGACCTAATCATTTCAAAACACTTATAAGACCATTTAGAGACCATATTAAAGGTTATCCTTTATAAAGATGAAAGATAAGATGTTAGAGAACACAAAAGTACCCATAACTCAAAATTGACAGAAAATGAGATTTTTGACTTTGCAAACCTGTTGTGAGAAACTAGCCCAGCGACTTAATGTCCCTTTCGTGGTGCATGGTCACACTAGGGACACTTTCGTGGTACATGGTCACACTAGGGACACTTGTGGTGCATGGTCACACTTTCGTGGTGCATGGTCACACTAGGGACACTTGTGGTGCATGGTCACACTAGGGACACTTGTGGTGCATGGTCACACGGTAGGGACACTTTCGTGGTGCATGGTCACGCTAGGGACACCATCGTGGTGCACACACTAGGGACACTTTCGTGGTGCATGGTCACACACTAGGGACACTTTCGTGGTGCATGGTCACACTAGGGACACTTTCGTGGTGCATGGTCACGCTAGGGACACTTTCGTGGTGCATGGTCACACTAGGGACACTTTCGTGGTGCATGGTCACACTAGGGACACTTTCGTGGTGCATGGTCACGCTAGGGACACTTTCGTGGTGCATGGTCACACTAGGGACACTTTCGTGGTGTGGGCTGCACTTGTGGTCACGCTAGGGACACTTTCGTGGTGCATGGTCACGCTAGGGACACTTGTGGTGCATGGTCACGCTAGGGACACTTTCGTGGTGCATGGTCACACTAGGGACACATTCGTGGTGCATGGTCACACTAGGGACACTTTCGTGGTGCATGGTCACACTAGGGACACTTTCGTGGTGCATGGTCACGCTAGGGACACTTGTGGTGCATGGTCACGCTAGGGACACTTTCGTGGTGCATGGTCACACTAGGGACACATTCGTGGTGCATGGTCACACTAGGGACACTTTCGTGGTGCATGGTCACACTAGGGACACTTTCGTGGTGCATGGTCACACTAGGGACACTTGTGGTGCATGGTCACACTAGGGATGGTACAAGCCTTTATAATTATGCTGTGGTCTCTGGTTAAAGTATAATCTACCTCTCAGGAAATATGCTTAAAAACTCTCTTATATAGGGGAAGACGGGGTAAAAAGCGCATGGGCGGGTAAGAAGCCCACCCCAATTATCTCATGAAATAAAGAAAATGTCAGTCAAATTTGCCCATGAGACGAATGCTAGACATTAACGCTCGTCTCATGGGCAAAATGAGACTGAAATTTGCTTCATTTCATGAGATAATTGGGGTGGGCTTCTTACCCGCCCATGCGCTTTTTACCCCGTCTTCCCCTACGAGTTCTTGTCTCTCCGTTGATATGAAACACATCTAAAGCATGCAGGGCATTCATTTTATTGACCAGAGGAGCCCAGCTGTCGCCAAGAAGCGGATTCGCGTCGTATTATTGATCTCAGCCATTACTCTATGCGTGCCCCTGTGCCCCAAACCATCTGATCGAAACTGAATGCTAACGTCAATGCATGCTCGATCATCTTATTGACCCCGCCTTCTCTCCGAATAGTAGTCCGATTTTCCAACTGTGTTGTTTATTTGTTGTTTTAGGGGTAGCGAAAAGGTGTGGATATATTTTACACAAGAATTCCATTGAAGTTTGTGGATGTTTTTCGTTCAGTTGTGCTTATTTTAGGGGATAGACAGTTTGCGTGATTAATCTAAAAGGTTAACCTAAAACCAAAGGCATAGCCTCCCCAGAAAAACCCCCATAAC
>CM065690.1:50311250-50321250 GCA_017654935.2 Phymorhynchus buccinoides
TGTCTACTATTATATTGTCTGCCAAGCTATCTGTCTGTTCGTCCCCCGTCCCATCTCTCTCTCTCTCTCTCTCTCTCTCTCTCTCTCTCTCTCTCTCTCTCTCTCTCTCTCTCTCTCTCTCTCTCTCTCTCTCTCTCTCTCTCTCTCTCTCTCTCTCTCTCTCATACTTTTCAAATTCCTTATATTGTCTGTTGTCCTTAACTCTTCTCCCTCTTACATTGACATTTTGTATATATTGTTATTCTTGATGATGGTTTGAAGGATTGCTTTGATACTGATGTTACTTTATAATGTTTTTGCATTACTTATTTGTTGGTCTGTTAGTTTTCTTGTTTGACCACAGGGCTGAGTGTAAAAAAAGCAATGCTTATCTCATTACCCTGTATAAATAAAAATTCGTTTCGTTTCTCTCTCTCTCTCTCTCTCTCTCTCTCTCTCTCTCTCTCTCTCTCTCTCTCTCTCTCTCTCTCTCTCTCTCTCTCTCTCTCTCTCTCTCTCTCTCTCTCTCTCTCTCTCTCCTCTCTCTCTCTCTCTCTCTCTCTCTCTCTCTCTCTCTCTCTCTCTCTCTCTCTCTCTCTCTCTCTCCCCCCACCCCGAACGAAAAGTTTGCTTAACGTCCTCCCGGCCGAAGCCATGTGGGACATTACTTTATATAAAGTTCTTCAAATTTTTTAAATTTTATTTTAGTAAAGTTATTTGTTGTTAATAAATTTATATAGTTATAAAGAATTTTTATCGCCATGGCTCGACTGTTTGACCCAAATTTTAGCTAGCTAGCTAGATAATATAAAGTTTATGATATTGATAAAAGTTGTAATAAGATTTTCTTTTGAACTGAGCATCTCTATTAATTAAAATTTCCAGGACCACGTTTAAAAAGATCAAAAATTCTTAAAAATCGCTAAAGGTCTGTCCCCTTGAGTGGGGCATAATCTATATACATATACTTTTATTTCCAAAGAATTTTTATAAAAATTTTCATACTTCATTCGTTTACCGTGGAGCAGCCGGCATCTAAGTCCCGCTGCGCCACGGCCGCACTATAAAACATGTCGCCGGAGCTGTCGCGTCGGTCTCCAATGAAACCGGCACATTAAGCTAGGGGTTTTAAAATTTTAAATGGGTCCCTGACGGACTAGTTAAAATTTAAGTCAAGTTTGTCCCCTTTGTCTCAAAAAGGCACAAACATATGAGGCCGAGTCGCCGGGGGACTCCCCCACCCCCATGGTGGTTGTTTTAAATAGAGGAGTGGATATTTTTAAGCTATAAAAATGGTCCTTCATGTTCTATCTCACCCCCCGCCTTTCTAATTTGTCTACCAGTATATCTTTCTTTCTTGTTTCTGTTTTCTTGTTTTTGACTCTCCACTGTCCCCACCTTTCTTTTCATCTCTTTTTTTGTGTCTCTCTTTTTTGTTTTGTTTTCTTTTTCTTATTTCTTTCCTTTTTTTGGGAGGCGGCACATCTTTTTTTCTTCTTCCGCCCCCCCCCCCTTTTCCCCATCACTTATTTCATGCATTTGTCTGCGTGATGAGCTAAGATGGACATTTTTCTTCGGCATAGTTTAGTGATTTAGTCTGATGCATAAGTGTCTGGGTTCCTGTATGACTTAGAGTTTGGTGTACTGATCAACTGATCATTCATACTCTGTGTGTGTGTGTGTGTGTGTGTGTGTGTGTGTGTGTGTGTGTGTGTGTGTGTGTGTGTGTGTGTGTGTGTGTGTGTGTGTGTGTGTGTGTGTGATTATATTTTTCTGCCTGTCTGCATATCTCTGTGTGCTCTCTATTGCACGCCACATCAATGCTCAACGCCTTTCTTTTATTTCTTCAACCCCCAAGCTTCTCCTTTTGGACTGCTAAGTACGGCAACAAGTTCATCGCCACATTAGTTACTTGGTAGAACGCATCATCTTTGCTTTAAAATGAATTAAACTATTATTATTATTATTAATAATAATATACCACCGTACCAAATCTGAAGTGATTCTGAGCAGAGGTTCACGAGACATTGCACGGACAAAACATGCAAGGAAAACAGCAAACAAGCAGCAATGATCGCAA
This sequence comes from Phymorhynchus buccinoides, assembly GCA_017654935.2. Taxonomy (NCBI): domain Eukaryota; kingdom Metazoa; phylum Mollusca; class Gastropoda; order Neogastropoda; family Raphitomidae; genus Phymorhynchus; species Phymorhynchus buccinoides. Next base: position 50,313,310 of record CM065690.1, read on the forward strand.
TTCGCATATATCCCACCACTCCACATAGAGGCGGTGGGCTAATGATCCAGATTGTCCACTGGGCATACATCATCCATTATTTCACCGCTGTGTGTCCGTGCCAAGGACGAGTGACCATTGCCTGCACGTGCTGAAGTAGCGTGCAGGGGAGGGAACCCACGTGCAGTAGAATGGTCAAATAATCGTTGTTTGAATAATGCACATCTTCAGAAATAATCTACTCTGTCCTCGTCCTCCCCCTGTGGAATAGAGACTGTTGTGTCAAATGGGCGATAGGTTTGTGCTGCGAAATCGAATGCCTAGGAACGCTTAACCTTTAGCACCTTACAGGTAACACGATGATATGCCATAATTATAAATAGAAGAAGAAGAAGAAGAAGAAGTAGAAGAAGAAGAACATTAGAAGTTAGACATACCTCACGCACAAGGCTTCAAAAGTATTCGACTGTGGACTATGGAATATCATGGAAATCTCACGTCGTTTGGGTAAACTTACACGAAACATCGAAACATTGGAGACAATGCGCAACGTTCACTATAATTGTTTCAGAAGTTTTATTGCCTTTCTCAGATGCAATTTGACCATCGATCAACATGACGTCAGTGGGAGGGTCAACCGCGCGAGAGAATCGCGACGTCAACCGTAATTCGGCGGGTGAGCCAATTCCCGTGACGTCATTCACGACGACTCAAAAATGCTGCTCACGAATGGGCTGCTCCAAATATGGCCTCTTCGTCGTCAATTTCCTTGTTTGGGTAAGTATTAGGCATTAGGTACTTTATAGTCACAGAGGCGACTCTGTGAAATTCGGGTTGCTCCCACCTGGAGAGCTCGTCGCAGCCAGTGGCGCGCCACCCAATTTGTTTGGCATGTATTGTTTTCCTTACTTATGTTAATGTTGTGTATCTGAAAAAGTGAGAAAAAATCATTAAAAGAAAGACAAACAGAGAGAGAATGAAGAAAGGGCCAACAAGGCCTTCCTTCGTGAACACAAATCAAACACATGCGGGTGGGTCTCTCTCTCTCTCTCTCTCTCTCTCTCTCTCTCTCTCTCTCTCTCTCTCTCTCTCTCTCTCTCTCTCTCTCTCTCTCTCTCTCTCTCTCTCTCTCTCTCTCTCTCTCTCTCTCTTATGTGGACTCCATTTGTATGGGCCTGTGGCCTAACAAATTAAAATATTTCAGACTTCAGACTTCTCTCTCTCTCTCTCTCTCTCTCTCTCTCTCTCTCTCTCTCTCTCTCTCTCTCTCTCTCTCTCTCTCTCTCTCTCTCTCTCTCTCTCTCTCTCTCTCTCCAGATTGTACAGATTGTAAGAATAGGCATTGCATAACATCTTCATCCTTGTTAAATAAAGTTTCTTTCTTTCTTCCCCTATGCAGATTGGAGGCGGGGCTCTGATAGGGGTGGGCACGTGGTCCCTGTGTTTGTTTTAACACTGGTATTCCTTTCTTTCTTTCCCTATGCAGATTGGAGGCGGGGCTCTGACAGGGGTGGGCACGTGGACCCTGTGTTTATATTGCGCTGGTATTCTTTTCTTTCTGTCCCTATGCAGATTGGAGGCGGGGCTCTGATAGGGGTGGGCACGTGGACCCGCGTGCAGAGGGATCCAGTGGCGGAGTTTGATGACGTCACCGTGGACGTGGCTTACCTGCTGATCGGCATAGGAGCCATCATGTTTCTCGTCAGCCTCTTCGGCTGTCTAGGGGCCCTCAGGGAGAGTCTGTGTCTCCTCAAAGTGGTGAGAGATAGGTGGATTTGTACATGACATAACTTGTAGAATGAGACTATGCTCGTCGTCAGCCTCTTCGGCTGTTTAGGGGCCCTCAGGGAGAGTCTGTGTCTCATCAAAGTGGTGAGCGATAGGAGGATTTGTACATGACTTAACTTGTAGAATATGGCTCCCAGGGACCCCCATTTGAGGGTCTATGAAGTTCTAAAATTTTAATGGACCCTCTAAAAGAATGTGCAGGGGGTCCCAGGGATGCACTAGAAAAATTATTTGTAGCAGTGGGACCCTCTATCCCGCCTCTAGGACCCTCTATACTGTAAGTGTGTGAAGGACTCCCTGGGACCCCTTGTTTTGCTGGACGATTGGGAGCCCTGTAGAATGAGGCTTAAAGTATTCAGCCATCAGCATGGGAGCCGTGATGCTCGTCGTCAGCCTCCTCGGCTGTCTAGGGGCCCTCAGGGAGAGTCTGGTCCGAGACACCATAGTCCATTACCATAACCCGCACAAAGAGAGAGAGAGAGAGAGAGAGAGAGAGAGAGAGAGAGAGAGAGAGAGAGAGAGAGAGAGAGAGAGAGAGAGAGAGAGAGACAGAGACAGAGAGAGAGAGAGAGAGAGAGAGAGAGAGAGAGAGAGAGAGAGAGAGAGACAGAGACACAGAGAGAGAGAGAGAGAGAGAGAGAGAGAGAGAGAGAGAGAGAGAGAGACAGAGAGAGAGAGCTGACTGACTGACTAAACTGACAGGCACTTCTTCATAGAATGTGTAATATATAAGGGAACGAGATATGCATCCACAGAACCCACGACATTAAAAAACCCACAACAACCCTAAAATGCCATTTCATATGGATACAGGATCTTAAACACATATTGTCACCATCATCAGGGTATCTCACATACTGTCTGACAGGTTTTTTGTTTTGTTTTTGATGTTCCATCTTCTGGGTCGTACAATGGCGTTGCTTCCACGCCGCTCATTCCAAATCCCAATTCGCAGCTACACCCCGGATTGTTCAGGTCTCAGAATCCGAGACCAGCAGTCCCAGTGTAGCGAATCTATATTAGGCCGTCAGGAGGCATCCAACCGAGGAGACACTGCACTGCTGCTGAGTCACCTCGGTGGAGTTCAGCGGAGCCTGTTCAGGACACCACCTACTAAGCCCCTCTATTGACGACACTAGCCTGTTCAGGACACCACCTACTAAGCCCCTCTATTGACGACACTATTCTCTCAGTCGCTCCCCAGAACACACTGATCCCCATGACTTTGACCCGAACGCACCAAGGCACAGACTGGATTGGAAACCGAAACTGAGGTCACCACGAGAGCAGGGCATGCAAAGCCACATAATTTGAGACATTTTCTTCATTTAAAAAAAAAATGATTGAATTTTTGTTATCTGTCTGTCTGTGCAGTTTGTGATGGCCGTGGTGGTGGTGTTCGTGGCACAGATGATAGCCGGTGTCCTGGCCTTCGTCATGCTGGATACGGTGGAGGACAAAATGATGACCCTGGTCCGAGACACCATAGTCCAGTACCGCAACCCGCACAACGACTCAGATACTTCCACCATGGACGAAGCTCTGGAAAGCCTACAGTCCGAGGTGCGTGTTCTTTTTATAGTTATATGGCCTTCTTAATGAGCGACTTAGCTGGCTCAGTCCGAGGTGCTGATGAAAATAGGGTTTTACGCCCTCTTCGGCCTTTCGGCCATGTGGGGCATTTGTAAATACAAAGATGGTGGGAACAATACTAGAGGCAATGCCCGGAGGCAGTGCTAAGCCAGTTAAGTCCCGATTTTTTAAAATAATAATACAGATATGTGTAGCAGTAACCACGCCTCGGTTAAACCTCATCGGCTATGGTACCACCACAAGATTAAATCGATAAAAAATATATAAAAGTTCCGAGGTGCGTGATCATTTATAGTTATATGGCCTTCTTAATGAGCGACTTAGCTGGCTCTTTTGCCCGCCAGGTGGCATAACGCTCGAGTGGGGCTAATCCTCTCTATATTCTTAGTTGGGGATAAAGAGAGAGGTAGAGAGAGATAGGGAGGAGTCCAACAACCCCCAACCCCCCCCTCTCTCTCTCTCTCTCTCTCTCTCTCTCTCTCTCTCTCTCTCTCTCTCTCTCTCTCTCTCTCTCTCTCTCTCTCTCTCTCACTACGCCCAACTAAGAATACAGCGTGATAAGCCCCTAGTGGTTTGACTGCCCCCCCCTGGCGGCCAAATAATCGTCATAAGTCGACCATTAAACTATCCATTGAATTTGATCAAAACAAGTTTGTGCAATTTGTCTAACTGAAATTTTACTGTAATTTGGTGTAAATTTTGTTTAAAAAAATTAAAAAATCCATCGACTCAAATTTAAAACAACAACAACAATAACAAAACTCAGACCGCCTGTGGGTGCTTAATAATTTGATTGGTATTTGGTATATTCTTAGAGACTTATCTCTGTGAAACTTGGGCTGGGAGAGCGCGTTGCCACAAGCGCAACGCCTACCCACTTTTTTCCGGGGGGGGGGGGGGGGGGGGGCGAGGGGGGGGGGGGGGGGGGGGGGGGAGTGGGGGGGGGTGAGGATGGTGTGTGGGCATACTTGGGAAACCTAGCTATCAATTTGGTTATACCAGGCAGCGGGATTTCTCCCTGCTCTTACCGACTTTTAACTGCCGTGGGAATTTTACGTGCGTAAAGCGCACGGGTCAGACTAGCTTGAAGTCCCCATCCGAAGGACTCGACGTTCAGTTCAATTTTCCTGTCGAACTAGAAAGAAAGGGCTACGAGGCCGGGATTCGAACCCAGGTCACTCGTGCTGAAGTCACGTATTGGATTTGGCAGGCGAAGTTCTTAACCACTCTGCCACCTTCCTTCCTACTTAAGAACAGTGTTTGTCTTCTTTTGCCCAGTACTCGTGCTGTGGCGGGGCATCGTATCAGGACTGGGAGGCCAGTCCATGGTACAACTGTTCCTCCTCCTCCTCCTCCTCCTCCTCCTCCTCCTCCTCCTCCTCCTCCTCCTCCTCTGTCGCCTGTGGCGTGCCCTCCTCCTGCTGCCTGAAGGAGCAACAGGATTGTGGACGGAACGTTCTTCTTTACCCAGTGAGTTAGTAGTCCCCCCCCCCCCCCCCCCCCCCGTGTGGATGCCGGGGGGTCTTTCGCACAAATAGTTCCCACACCTTCTGGAAGTTCTGTGCTTGTAACTTTCCTCTAATCTGTCACTCTCTTTGACTCTGCCTTTTCTCTTTGCTTACTGTCATCTGCTATCTTTCTATCTCACTGGTCCATTCTCCTGCCTTTTTTTTCTTCTATTATTTCTTACAAAGATTTCTTCAGCCGAAGTCGGACATGCTGGGCCTAACTATTTCTTAGTTAGGCGCATAACGGCAGTATGACGCATCTACGCTCATGTGACAGGAAACTGTCTGAGCGAACAGAGAAGAAGAAGAAGAAGAAGAAGAAGAAGAAGAAGAAGAAGAAGTAGTCTTTAATAGGGCTCGACAAACCAATTGACATAGGCTAGAACACCAAAGCTACATCAAAATGTTGTTATGCTACGCATAGTTATGCGGGGATTGTCTTTAGCCATGCCTTAAAGCTCCTAGCATAACATCAGTTTCCAAAATCCCCCGAAGATGGAGTGTGGCTGCCCACGTCGTGGCGGGGTAATCAAAAACGATCACACGCGTAATGTTCTCATCCCTTGCCGCTGCTGATGCATTTGTACCATAGTGTTCAAGTGCTTCCGCTGTTGGGATGATCCCTGGAGTCTTTTAGCCAGGGTAAGCCATCAACAACATTATAGTAGGGCCAAAATTGATAGTTTATTATTCCGGTTTTTGTGTGTGTGTTTTTAATGGAAGCTATTTACATACTTTTGAAGACGTGTCCATATTCTTTTAAACCAGACATTTACAGAAAAGAAAATAATAAAATATAACGCAGAAATACAAATACAAATCATTTTCTTTTTGCACCTTTGAAGGGTCTGTGACCCGAAGTATTGTGTTATTAAATTATTTCCAAGTCAAGTTACAACCATCCAAGTGTTTGCTTGTTTTATTCCACATTGAATTTTGACAGCAGTCATTTTTTGAACTTACAAATACATTAGGTGTATAAGTATAATATTACATACCAAGCAGATTTCTCTGTGGTTATGTCGCAGGGTTAGTGAAGCATGGTATGTGTGTGTGTGTGTGTGTGTGTGTGTGTGTGTGCGCGTGTGCGTGCGTGCGTGTGCGTGTGCGTGCGTGCGTGCGTGTGTGTGTGTGTGTGTGTGTGTGTGTGTGTGTGTGTGTGTGTGTGTTTTAAAAAAAAGAAGTTATTTACATACTTTTGAGTACGTGTCCACATTCTTTTAAACCAGACATTTACAGAATATAAAATAATAAAATATAACGCAGAAATACAGTTAAAGAGAGTTAGTTAGAAAGAGAGAGAGAGAGAGAGAGAGAGAGAGAGAGAGAGAGAGAGAGAGAGAGAGAGAGAGAGAGAGAGAGAGAGAGAGAGAGAGAGAGAGAGAGAGAGAGAGAGAGAGAGAGAGAGAGAGAGAGAAACTTGAAAACTTTAACTCTATTTTTCAAGGATAAAGAGAGAGAGAGAGAGAGAGAGAGAGAGAGAGAGAGAGAGAGAGAGAGAGAGAGAGAGAGAGAGAGAGAGAGAGAGAGAGAGAGAGAGAGAGAGAGAGAGAGAGAGAGAGAGAGAGAGAGAGAGAGATGGAGATGGAGATGGAGAGAGAGAGATTTTCTTTCTCCAATTTCAAGTTTCAAATACAAAGATGGTGGGAACAATACTGGAGGCAATGCCCGGAGGCAGTGCAACATCAGTAAAGTCCCGATTTTTAAGGTTGGCTAATGTGGGCTAGTTGATAAATTGGGCCGATGCTAATTAATTTGAGAAAAGTATGGTGTGCTAAGTTTGGATCTTTTGTCTGTCACATTGTCAGCATGCATTCCTTGCTTGCTAGAAAATCATCATAGCAGGTCGCGGGAAAGGTTGCCTACGGTAAACATTTGAAACATTTTGTCCCTAATTCCGGTCCTGTTTATTCAAAGCGTGTGACTGAAATATACAGAGGAATCGCTTGCTTTCTTTTGGAACAAATTTCAATGTCACTATGAACGCCTTTGAAACAGAAACTGCTCCCCGTGGGGATACCGGGGGGGTCTTTCGTAAAAATAGTTCCCGCACCTTCTGGAAGTTCTGTGCTTGTATCTTCCTCTAATCTGCCATTCTCTTTGACTCTGCCTTTTCCCTTTGCTTTCTGACTTATTGGCCCATTCTCCTGCCTTCTAAAAAAAAATCTTCCTAATAATTTTTCTCCTTTCAGCTCCTCCTAAATCGGAATGTGTCGGCTGTACGCAGCGGGGAGATCAGTAAAAACTGAAAACCGGACACATATGTACCTTATCCATTATGGCCATATGGCCTGGGGACGCAGAATAATAATAAGAAACAGAAACTGGAGTCATAGTTTGGTGTGTTGTTATGGTAGAGGAACCAATTTAGATTTTTTTTCATCGTGCTTCTCAGTTTTTGTTTACTGTAAGCGCACCATTTTTTTTTTTTAACGTTTCCTTTAACGAAAATACATTGATAGGACCTATGTGTTTTCTCGACAGGAAAACTTTGCCCAAACCAAAATCTACACACGAGGCTGCATTGGAGCTCTGATGTCCATCTTCAAAGACAACTTGATCATGATCGGCCTCATTGCCTTTGCCGTGGGCTTCCTGCAGGTAAAGTGAACTATTCCTTACCCTTCATCTCCTTCAGTTACAGTAAACAACCCCCCCCCTCCCCCCATTAAAAAAATCATTTTTGGGGTATTATTTGACGTTCTTGGTTGTCCAGTTGCATCTCAACCGGCAAGAGGGGAGTCACTATTATTTTCGAGTGCACATGCCCAAAAGCAGCGTTGCCTTAATGGAAACATCACCGACATAATAATAATAATAATAATAATAATAATAATAATAATAATAACAGTACATTTATATAGCGCTTTACCTCAGATGAGCCCAAAGCGCTTTACAATCAATTATTCATCAAACAGATAACCCCCCCCAAAAAAAAAAAAAAAAAAAAAAAAACCCATTCAAGAGTGACACCAACCACCAACAGTGCATATGCAAAGCAACTCTCTCTCTCTAACACACGCATACACACACGCACACACACACACACACGCACACACACACACACACACAC
>CM065690.1:50326250-50396250 GCA_017654935.2 Phymorhynchus buccinoides
AACCAGTTCAAAATAATGACGGAAAGCACATGCAAACATAGGTGTTGTGTGATGTGTGTGTGTGTGTGTGTGTGTGTGTGTGAGTGCGTACTTACGGGAGGGGGGGGGGGGGGGGGGGGGGGGGGGTAGCTATGCCCACATTTTCGCCCTTTTCCGTGTGTTTGAGTGAACGCGCGCATGTCGGCTTCCGTGTGACGTTTTACTGAATGCGCGGAATGGATTGAAGTGAAGGAGTTAAGTAAAGATGGCAAATGACACTAAAAGGATGGCGAAACAGCACTGCTTGACAGCACTGTTATCTGTAGATCGATGCATATGAGCTTACTAAACTAGTCTACAACTTGCCCAAGTTGACAACTGCTTAGTAGACTACTAGGCAAGTTTGAAACTAATTTTAGTCTTCAAAGCATGAATACGGACTTGAATGCTACTAGCTAGTTTTCAACTAGACTGACCTACTAACGCATTCGAAGGGGAATCCGTTCAGTGCGCATGTTCACAGACCAAAGGGAACTCACTCTCTGTAGTTTGATGCATATGAGCTTACTAAACTAGTATACAACTTGCCCAAGTTGACAACTGCGCAAGTTTTTGAATGATTAATCAAAATCATAAAAACATTTCTGAAAATTGGGAAGATTGAGAGAGGGAGAGAGAGAGAGAGAAACTCGAAACACAAAACTTTTTTTTTATTGGGGGTAAACAGATAAGCAATTGTAATTTAGTATTCTTTTTTTTTTACACTGTTTCCTCATGGAGAAAACATTACAACAACAAAAACTAAAAAACAAGAAACAAAGCAATGAATAACGACTAGTTCACAACTAACACATTTAGTGCTGATCGGATGTCCACTAAAATTCTGTCTACTAACTCGACAAGTTAAGTAACAACTAGGACTAGGGATTTTCCATGCAGACCTTACTATATTTTAAGTTGACAACTTACAACTTAGTTGCCAACTAACCTCTTAGTAAGCTCATATGCATCAAACTACTGATCACCAAAAAGGGGCGTTCCCGGCCATGTGGCCAGATGAGAAATGGCGAATCGGTATGTACCCTTTCTTTCCCCCGTGGGGATACCGGGGGGTCTTTTGTACAAACGGTTCCCCAGCTCCTGGAAGTTCTGTACTTCCTCTAATTCTGTCATTTTCCCTTTGCTTACTGTCATCTGCTATCTTTCGTCTCACGGGTCCATTCTCCTTATTTTTTTCTAGCAGTTCTTACAAAGATTTCTTCAGCCGAAGTCAGACATGCTGGGCCTAACTATTTCTTAGTTAGGCGCATAACGGCAGCATGACGCATCTACGCTCATATGACAGAAAAATGTCTGAGCGAACGAAGAAGAAGTACCCTTTCTACCTACATATTCAAACAAGTTTTTGTAGACTTCCGTGCCTCAGCTTGTAGTAATGAGTTGTGTGGGTGTTCGTATCAGGGGTTCATTTAATTATGAATGTCTGGCCGACAGATTCGTGAAACCCAGAGGACTAACTAAAAACAAAATAACTTTCTGGAGAATGTCATTTGTTAGTAGTCGCTCTCTCTTTCATTAATTAAACTCGGAGCGCAAGTGTATGATTTTTGCTTGTCTTATAGTTACCTCGAAGCAAAGACTTGTTTTTGTTGTAATAAATACCGAAACTTTAAACTAGAGAGGAGAGTTGCATTTTTGATTATGATTAGACATTGATGGAGAAACGACCGTGAGTGACAGTGTGCGTGTGTGTGTGCGTGCATACATGCATGTATTTGGTCTTTTGGTATTTGGTATATTCTAGTCACAGAGACTTATCTCTGTGAAAATCGGGCTGCTCTCCCCCGGAGACCGCGTCGCCGCAAGTGCAGCGTCTACCCATTAAAAAAAGGTTGGGGCGGGGGGCACAGGGTGAGGAGGGAGTGGGGGCACACTTGGAAAACCTAGCTATCAATTTGGCCATACCAGGCAGCGGGATTTCTCCCTGCTCTTACTGACTTTCAACAGCAGTGGGATTTTTATGTGCGTAAGGCGCACGGGTCAGACTAGCCTTAAGTCCCCATCCGAAGGACTCAACGTTCAGTTCGATTTTCCGGTCGAACTAGAAAGAAAGGGCAAGGCCGGGATTCGAACCCGGGTCACTCACGTTGCAGTCACGCATTACATTCAGTAGGCGAACGTCTTAGCCACTCTGCATGTGTGTGCGAGCATGCATGCGTGCGCAGGTGCTTATGGGTTTCTCGTCCTCTCATTTTCCAATCACCCAAGGCGAAGACGAAAGATGCAAATGTTTATTAATAAACAAAACAGAGGCCCGTCACTCAAAACACATGACTATTGTTATTCTCCCATGTCCCTACACAGTAGGCAATCAAGAGTACCTTTTCAGAAATTCAGACACAAATTGGCATGAGATAATAAAGCGATATTATTGAAAGCTAACGCTTTCATGCACACAGAAGAAAGTTAACGCTACGATCAAGACCCTCAACCACAGGCCAAGCAAAACGGGAGTTTTTCTCCCTCATTGCATATTGTCGCACAATTGCATGTGTTCCTGAACACAACGAATGAAAGATACCGTCACTGAGCAAAACAGCGGGAAAGGACAAGTGCTCATTAATTATACAACCAATCACAGACAATGCTCGTTACTCATCACACGTAGCCTTAAATCTCCCATTTACAAAGAGATTAGAACAAACAAAGTGATTAGAATGATCGAATAAATACATTTTAACAAGAACATTCTCCAAACGCTAAGATTCCAATCCAAACTGTCCTAGACATTCTGTTGATCACACAAATTATAATTACTAGAAATGAAGAGAAACGCTAAGCTATGCAATCTTTCAGATAGGATTATATGACAGCACAGCAAAGTCCATCATTCGGATATTTATTAATCATATAAAGAATCATCAAACGTAATACAAAGAGCTCAAAACGTTTTTCAAACATATGATTATCACATGCTCAATAATGCTGGACAGGCAAGTCTATCCATACACTTTCTTCAAATCAAATGAAACCACTGACATAAGCTCTGAAAGTAGACAAACACATGGCAGGGTGCTTGCCAGTGAATGTCTTTGCATTTGGTGGGAATGGTGTGTGATGTACTGGGCGAATGCATTCGCCAATGGTGCCAGAAGAGTAAAGTTACGCTATGTTGTCAACTGCCCATCATAAACCAAATTTAACATTTATTTATGGATATAAAATCCGACAGTCTCTTCCTCTTTTAAGTGTTCCAGACTTGGACACACACACACTGCCCCAACACATACAAACAAACCTGACGGGACAGGTGAGCTTCAAAAGTCTCATATTTGCTGATTATTAAGACAGTGACTACATCAATGCTGCTTTGATTTCAAATGAGTTTACATAGTATATCCTTTTTCCCCGTTCGTTCAATATTTTGTATTCTATTTTTATTTTTTGCTTATAATCCCGTCAACAGCAAAACGTTTTCTCAGGACTGTCACCACAGTAAACATCAACAACTTATTTTGTATTCCTAATACATTCTATCAAACTTATTCATAACAGAAATGTTAAAACTATTTAAAAAAACAACCCCGCATTTGCTGGCCTTTATTTTCAAGAATCCATCACTGAAGGAGGGAGAGGGAAGGAGGGAGAGGGAAGGAGGGGGATAATACTAGCATTCATCAATTAACTTTCTGTCTCTCCCTACCTCTCTCTCTCTCTCTTGTTTATAGTGTATCACATTTGATTGAAATTGCATGTCTCATGCAAACAAACATACTCTTCAACAACAAAATAAATACACACAACATCGTGCATACTGATATTAACTTAGCAACTAAATTCTGTTCAAAACAATGCAGATACCAATGGGATTTCTACTCCCATATCCCATTCAGCCAAGAGGGCACCGTATTGTTCGGACTTTAAGGCGATACTTATTTATCAGATTCAAACCCCTGCACCTTATAATATGACTGATGAAATAGGAAGAAAATATAGTAACAAAATCTGAAATTTGAGTAAAATTTGGGGGGTGCGCCTAATACAAAGGTGCGCCTTATAGTCCGAAAAATACGGTGATTGCCTAAACGTGTTAAAAAAAAGAAGGGTGATAACACACTTAGGCAATTACCCCTCGAAATGCACTTATACGCACTGGCTTGTATTCACACACACACACACACACACACGTGCACACGCACTGACTCGCCTAGAAACATCCAATCTCGCCTCACTGAAACCATCATAATCATTTTAAACTAAGTTTAACAACTCTGATTATCATTAAAAATTAAAGAAGAAAATATATATATTTTTTTTAAACCCACTAGTTCTATAAATACACTAGTTGTACCACATCTGTGATTCTGACTCAGAATGAATATGTTCACACTCAATTCACAACATGATAAATGTTCCTTATATACCGAGAGGCATTAATTCTGCGAAAAGTAAATTGTGGATAGTTTTCGGTAAAACATGCAAAATGGTAAAATTTTGTGGCCTTCTTTTGCTCCGTAGGGTCAAAGCTATTTTTTTAGTCACTCACCATGCATCTAGCCACTCCTGGTGATTGAGCCACAACTCACTTGGTCCGAAACACAAAAAGCTAAAAATAGTGTTCAAAACGAGAAAATAGACATTCACGTTTTGCACGTGAGAAACTGGCAGGTTGACCATACAAAGTGCAGTAGTCAGCTTTTTTCTATCACTCACCACCCAAAATCCACGACCTGACAAAATGATCGACAAGCAGATTCTGGCTGAAGCATAAAGCAAGTAGCCAGAGCCATAGATAGAATTTTTCAGCAGGATACCAACTGAGGGAATATTGGACACTCACAAGGACTGCTTCTGAGAAACTTTGACCTGGTGCTCTAAGCGTGATCACGCCCAAGACATGTCAGGGTCATCCACCGAAGATGTCTCCAAGATCGGTTCCAGAGCACTGCAAAAAATGCCAGAACACCTCAAGGACAACATGGAATACTTATCAGTAGTTCCACAATCTGAAAATGTTTGTCAGAAACTGGCTTCAGGTGCTGTAGGTTGGGTATCAGAACTGTATCAAAATCAGACAAAAGACGTTCTCATACTGTCCAATTTAGTCGCAAAAACCAGGTCGCGGATTTCACTCCCCTTTAGAAAGACTCACTTTAGTAGCAGTCTGTTTCACTTGATTAAATTGGACATGACAGAACCTCTCAGAAACTGACAAAAGCAGACAAGAGAGAACTGTGCTGATAACCATCATCTTGTTTTAACTTAATCTCTCTCTTCACATAAGCCACATTCACGGCAGAATCCAAGTGTACAGAAAAACAGACAAGAGGAGTCTGAATATTTCCACAATTCAACCAAATTAGAGAAAAAAGCCATTCATTAAGATTGGGCTGCAATCAACCCGATTTCCAATCACCTCTTGTTGAAATGGCACAGGGTCACACTTATGTTGCTCCTAACCATGTTGTGTCTTTATTTTGTAGAGAGGACTAATCTAATTACTGTTCTTACACGTAAAAATGAACATAAAATAACATATTAAAAATTCACAAAGATTAGTGAAAAAGTTGATTTTTTTTAATGATTTTTAAAAACGCATTCGCAGAATTTATGCCTCTCTGTATATTAACGTCTGTTTTGTTATAGAAGAAATACATTATAATCAGTTAATCAAATATAAGGAGAATCTTTGGTTGACACAGAAAAAGTAAAACAAAATACCAGAGAATGAAGCTGAACACATCCATTTTGGATAAGGAAACAAAATTACAATGAAAAGATTTTGAAAGAAAAATTGAAGAATGTTGCTGCTTACAAAAAACAACATTACTTACTTTTCTTATAAAAGGCCAAAATAATAATAATGCTAAAACAAGCACACAAACTTTTTAAAATGACAAGAGCCACAAAATCGCTAACATTAATCATAACCATTTAATACAAATTCCACATTGTTCTACATGTAATACTGCCTCCGGGCATTGCCTCCAGGATCGTTCCCAACATCTGTATATCTACTAATGTCACATACATAAACAGATTTTCACAAATTCCACATTGCATTCATTTTTTTCTTAATTGCTCACAAAGTACAAAATGTTCTCCACACCAATTGGACCAATTGTTCTCCACACCAATTGGATACAATACAAAATCCATCATTCTAAGGTTTTTCGAACATTTGATTAAAGCATCTTTCTGTTTCACGGTATCTGCATTTTTACCCCAATGACCACATGTTTGATATTCATAGATCCAGACTGAAAAATGTCAATCTGTGACTCAGAAACAAAACGAACAAGCATGTTTATTCAATTCTCAAACATATATCGGAGGTAAAACAAATATATCGAGGTCACAAATACGATTAATAGAAGAGAAGGAAAATCAAAACTATAAAAACTTAATCTCAAAATAAAATACATTGAGAAAGGGAGTCAAAATATTAATATAACCCTTTTATCAAAGTTCAGCAAATTGAACGGTTAAAAAAAAGAGTTTAATTTCCTTGTTACATGTACAAGCAAAGAGGTGGGACTTTTTTTTTAATGGTCCTTAGCAATCTCCTATCAATACCAATTTCAATAACCATTAGTTTATGTTTATTAAAGAATATTCATCTAAAGCCTAAAAAACAACAACCCCAAAACAGCCATTAAGAGAGAAAAACGGCAGACCATTTGCCATGGCAGTAGTATTTCACGAGAATCATGCTTCACAGATGTCGTCACAGTTGAATTTGAATTAAGGCTTTCAATAAGAGAGTTCACGTAACATGGGGCAAAGCATGCAGGCAAAGGTGTAGTCAGACACCAGTCTAGTCTACAGTATGGACGCTCATGGCAAATGCCCCGCTGTCTAGGTCATCAAAAGTTTCTGAAGTTAAAATCCCTAAAACTATGTGGGTTTCTGCAATTATAAAAGAAAATAAACCAAATATCAGATTTATTGTCAGGAATCAAAATAAACTAATGACTGCTTGACCTAGGCACAGCAAACGAATTAATTCTTTCAATTTGAAATAGAACACTTTTCCTTTGAAGGAGCTTTCCTCATCAGTTTGCTAATAGTAATACATGAGCAAAAAAAATTTCAACAAAAAGCATTGCAGAAATCAACAAACAGAAAACAAGATCAAAACATTTCTTGGAAGTCACTTAGGACACACGCACATATATGCGCAAGTTCCGAGCGGAAACCCATGCCCAAAAGGCAACAACAACAAAATCTGGAAGTAAGAAATATGAAAGAGTGTGCGCATTACACGCGGAAACTCATGGGCAACAACAACCAAATCTGGAAGTAAGAAATATGAAAGAGTGTGCGCATTACACGCGGAAACCCATGCCCAAAAGCCGCAACAACAACCAAATCTGGAAGTAAGAAATATGAAAGAGTGTGCGCATTACACGCGGAAACTCATGGGCAAAAACAACCAAATCTGGAAGTAAGAAATATGAAAGAGTGTGCGCATTACACGCGGAAACTCATGGGCAAAAACAACCAAATCTGGAAGTAAGAAATATGAAAGAGTGTGCGCATTACACGCGGAAACTCATGGGCAAAAACAACCAAATCTGGAAGTAAGAAATATGAAAGAGTGTGCGCATTACACGCGGAAACTCATGGGCAAAAACAACCAAATCTGGAAGTAAGAAATATGAAAGAGTGTGCGCATTACACGCGGAAACTCATGGGCAAAAACAACCAAATCTGGAAGTAAGAAATATGAAAGAGTGTGCGCATTACACGCGGAAACTCATGGGCAAAAACAACCAAATCTGGAAGTAAGAAATATGAAAGAGTGTGCGCATTACACGCGGAAACTCATGGGCAAAAACAACCAAATCTGGAAGTAAGAAATATGAAAGAGTGTGCGCATTACACGCGGAAACTCATGGGCAAAAACAACCAAATCTGGAAGTAAGAAATATGAAAGAGTGTGCGCATTACACGCGGAAACTCATGGGCAAAAACAACCAAATCTGGAAGTAAGAAATATGAAAGAGTGTGCGCATTACACGCGGAAACTCATGGGCAAAAACAACCAAATCTGGAAGTAAGAAATATGAAAGAGTGTGCGCATTACACGCGGAAACTCATGGGCAAAAACAACCAAATCTGGAAGTAAGAAATAGGAAAGAGTGTGCGCATTACACGCAGAAACTCATGGGCAACAACAACCAAATCTGGAAGTAAGAAATAGGAAAGAGTGTGCGCATTACACGCGGAAACTCATGGGCAAAAACAACCAAATCTGGAAGTAAGAAATATGAAAGAGTGTGCGCATTACACGCGGAAACTCATGGGCAAAAACAACCAAATCTGGAAGTAAGAAATAGGAAAGAGTGTGCGCATTACACGCGGAAACCCATGGGCAAAAACAACCAAATCTGGAAGTAAGAAATAGGAAAGAGTGTGTGCATTACACGCGGAAACCCATGGGCAATCCCGTCCACTTATTTCTTATATACCGTCATTCACGGAATACAAGCCGCTTCGTAACATAAGCCGCACCCCCTACTTTAAAAAGAAAATATAAAAAAAGTAACACTTAAGCTGCGTCGAAGCATAAGCCGCGGAAAAATGGTGATGCATGATCTCAGCTTTCGTTTGAGTCTAGAGTTCATCGCGATGTGTTGACTGCCAAAACGAAAGTGTCGGGACCGCGAAACAGATCGTCATTTTGTGAAAAAATATACACCGAAATCAAGGTGATTTTTTTGTCATCAACCGTGAACAAGGCCACAGATCAAAGGTCTGAATCAAGGATGCCACTGAGTTGAGTTTACTTTCACTTTCGGCAACGCTTAGGCCGCGGCACAGTACTAGCCGCGGGGGGGGGGCAAAAAAAAGTTGCGGCTTATAGCCCGTGAACTACGGCAAGTGTATGGAGTTTCCACACGGAACTTGCGGATTGTGGATCTAAAGTGTGTGAGCCCTAAGTCTTACAACAGCACCAACAATAAATAAAACAAAAACTAATAACTATAACAACAAAAAATGATAAAATCATAGTTTACAAACTGTTGTAAAACATCGCTCACGCCTTCCTGTGGTTCATTGAAACTTGAACTTTTGAAATAATTGAAATTGATCATGTCAGAAGAACTTTAATTAAAACTAAGATCTAAAGGTCGAAATACACGTCGTCAGTCTTCACTCTTTCCTCATGGCAACACAGTGAATCGATGATGTGAGAGGCTAGTAATATCATTGTTAGAGTATTTCTGTGCTGCTATGGGAAAAGAGTGAAAACTGACAATATGTATTTTGACATTTCACAAAGAAACATGTGGCTTTTTTTCAATAACAGCCAAAACGTTATCCATAAACACAAACAACAAAAGCCAAAAGGCACTGATAAAAAAAATGGAAAGCATGTCCCCACCCACCCCACCCCTACACACACACACACTTTTATGCTCAACCCTTTTTTCAGGTTATTTTATATTTTAAATATTTAGGCAGGAAGTGACAGAGAATTCATTCATTTGATTTGGGAAAGGCAACAACAAACAACAAAAAACGTGGTGCACACACACACACACATACACACACACAAACACACACACCAACATCTTATCACCAAACACAGGAACAACTGAATAAGATAAGCATAAAGACACTGCACTCGCAATATATATATATATATATATATATCAGGGCTCCCAGGGACCCCCATTTGGGGGTCTATGAAGTACTAGAATTCTAGAGGACCCTTTAAAAGATGTGCAGGGGGTCCCAGGGATGCACTAAAAAAATTCTTTTCAGCATTCGCAATGCCACTGGGACCCTCTATCCCGCCTCCAGGACCCTCTATATTGTAAGTGAAGGAGTCCTCGGGACCCCTTGTTTTGCGGGACGCTTGGGAGCCCTGTGTATAGCTGTATTACCAAACCAAATCCTTTCCTAAAGATTCAGATTAAATATGTAATAATTTATTAATCGAAAACAGATAAATTACTACCCAACCAAACCAAACAAAAATACTACATTGGAAAACAAAGTTTCTTTTTGAACATGAAATTGGAATGCTTCAATATCCCGACTTTGTTTTAAAACATATTACAGGGGAACCTCCCTTATAAGACCTTCAAAAATCATCCGAAATGAGGGGTCTGATAAGAGAGGTAATGTTAATACTTACAAAGAAGGGCAATGTCTGAGAAAAAGGTCTTGTGTGGGAGGGAGTCTTATAATGGGAGGTCTTATACGGGAGGTTTCACTGTATTAGTTTTCAACTAAAACAAAGGGATCAAATAAATGCAAAGTCTATGAAAATAATGACATCTACAAATATCTACAGAAAAAGCAACGTTTTCCATAACTATAATCGTAGATGCGATTACAACAGCCCGTCTGAATAACAACACATGCATTAGCTTGAATGTGAGAGGGAAACATACAGTATAAAGCTGCCGACTCACACATACGATTTAAATCCGTATTAAGTGCTCTAAATTCTGATATGATTAGAGAGAGATGTGATATTGTTTTTGAGATTAAATATCTCATACATCGTCTTATCATGATGTTACAATACAGTTGAACCTCCCTTATAAGACCTTAAAAAATCATCCAAAATGAGGTCTTATATTATAAGGGAGGTCATTTTAATACTTACAAAGAACGGCAATGTCTCAGAGAAGTAGGTCTTATGCAGGCATGGTAGTGAGGGCAAAGTGGTTTTCAAGGAAAATGGCCGGGGGTCCAAATAAAATTCAATAAATTAGTGAAATTTTCACTTTTTCATGCCATTTCAATGCATTTTTTAATAATTTTGCTTCAAACTGTTTCGCAGATTTTCCGCGATTCGCGGAGGTCTACCATGCCTGTATGTGGGAGGGAGTCTTATAATGGGAGGTCTTATAAGGGAGGTCTTATAAGGGAGGTTCCACTGTATTTGTAGTCTTCCATACATAAATCTGATGAAATATCTGTATTTTTGTATTTTTATGACATTTTATGAGATTCGAACATTGGGGTGCACATGAGCATAGTGAACGAAAACAGTAGGATTTCATCGGATTCATATAGACAGCAGTGTTTCATGAGAATCATACCTCACAGAGGTCGTAGCAGTTGGATAGTCGTACGATTGAAATCGCATGTGTGAGTCTCCCTCGGCCTCTTAACAGACACAGACTCTCCAAATACATTGTGTGTTTACCATACAACCAAGAACGTTAGTCAATTCTTCACAAAGACACTTTCAAAAATGATGCATAGATGCACGCAACGTGGAGCAGAAGAAACCTGGATGACATGCCATATAAATGCACCCCCAGTTATAAAGAGACAGAGAGAAAGAGAGGCAAGTAGTATGTATTAGTTCTTCTTCTTCTTCTTCTGCGTTCCCAGGCCATATGGCCATAATGGGCAAGGTATCCGGTTTTCAGTTTTCACTGGTCTCCCCGCTGCGCACAGCCGACACATTCCGATTTCGGAGGAGCTCAAAGGAGAAAAATTATTTGGAAGATTTTTTTGAAAAAAGGCAGGAGAATGGGCCAATAAGTCAGAAAGATAGATGATAGAAAGCAAAGGGAAAAGGCAGAGTCAAAGAGCATGACAGATTAGAGGAAGTTACAAGCACAGAACTTCCAGAAGGTGGGGGGACTATTTTTATGAAAAGACCCCCCAGGTATCCCCACAGGGGGTATTGGTTATAATACGGCTTAGGTCTTGCCAAGTCGCAGTCATGTGGTGCAGCAGTCACAGCCACAGTGTGACAGTATTAACCCTTTCACCGCCAATGTCGCATTTTTGCACCACAATGGTTTAACACCCATGTCACTAAAAGTAAAAGGCATCAAATCATGGCCTGTTATCCAAAGACCCTATTTCCTTAATTTTGGGAGGTAAGGATAGGCCTAATGTTATATATGTTACAGAGGAATTCCCAATATTGCAGATTTTTTTTTCGGTACCCAGTTAAGTTTAATGGTATTTTTTGGCTGAAATATGGCTGGCGGTGAAAAGGGATAAGCCACAACTAGGTCCCAGGACTTGCTGAATTGAGATCCTCACATTTTCAACATAAAAAAAGAAAACAAAACCCCACAATTTTGCTGCTCACATTATATATTTGACCTTCGGGCTTTGTTTTAATAATAATAATAATAATAAATGCAGCTTATAGCGCTATTCAATGGCAACGCCATGTTTAACAAACATTAATGGGCATCATTTTCAAGACACTGGAGACAATTCGACCAATTCTTTTGTGCTTGGTTCAGTAGTTTAGGCTGTAGAGGCGGCTTTAACAGGGGGGAAAAAATGTGACGGAGAATGCAATGGTCCAATTCAATGTTCTCTTTATATAGGGAATGAAATTCTGCATAACGTCCCCTGGTCTGGAACAGACACATATGGGACATTAGTAGATGTAAAAATGGTGGGAACGATCCTGGAGGCAATGCCCGGAGGCAGTGCAACACCAGGAAAGTCCCAGATTTTTAACAATACTATATACAACAGGGAGTACAAAGAAAAAAGAAAGAGAAATGGGAAAAGAACAAGACAGAAAAGAATATCAAAATTCCCAATGAATAATCAGTCAACATGGTCAATGAGCGTAGGGATATGAGCCGATTACAAAATTT
Organism: Phymorhynchus buccinoides; assembly: GCA_017654935.2. Classification (NCBI taxonomy): domain Eukaryota; kingdom Metazoa; phylum Mollusca; class Gastropoda; order Neogastropoda; family Raphitomidae; genus Phymorhynchus; species Phymorhynchus buccinoides. The sequence goes on from CM065690.1 coordinate 50,338,835, forward strand.
GATAATTAGCATTGAACTGCTTGATGCATTAAGCCTTCATTTAAGGAGGCACACTATTAACATTAGTCTCTTGACTTCAAAATTACTTATAATACAGCAATGGGACTATTTATAATTCAAGTCAAAATTGTGCAAGAGTGTTGTTAATATTTCCCAGTCAAATACACAGAACCACAGATATACCCTCAGTAAAAAAAAAAAGGACTCAAATGTGAATAGCTTCTGTAAAACATTATACCGTATTTTTCGGCTCATTAGGCGAATAGGGCAATTTTCAAGAAAAATCTCACAAAATCCAAGTAAAAGGCGCCCTCGTTTATAAGGCGATACACACCTCGTAACAGAAAGTCGAAGTTTGAAGCCCGTACATGTCCTGTAAACGATTACCGACCGCCATTTTTGTTGTCATAAACGAGAGTTGGCTCCCTTCTCAGATAATCGAGACTTCCGGTTGTTGTGTTTGGCCAACTGGAAAACTGGTAGAATTATGGCATTTTAAGCTCTACAACGATGCTTTTTACATCCAATGAAGGGTTATGGCATCTGTTTGACGGTATCTCAGACAATAACAGGGATTTTGAAGCATTTTAACGTGAGTATTCGTCGTATCGGCGACTCGTTACCACTTTCGATGTTGTGACTCACAGTAGACTGTACTGAGTACGGCAATCGTTGCCTCTCTTCTCACGATTTTGTTCACTTAAACTACTAAAGGGCGCCCTCGTTTATTAAGCGCATAGGTCGAAATTGGAGAAACAAATATCGCCTTATAGTCCGAAAAATACGGTAGTCGAGTCATTTGAAATTTCAAGGAACAGAAACTATTTGACCAGACACGCAGTAAAACTAAATGACAGATTACAAAAGTCTGCAAATAACATAAAATGGGGATGATCCTTTTTATATGTCTGCAGTCTTTTTTTGATACAAGTTATCAGTTTTCGCAATAAGCTCAATAATATGTCAAAATACTCTCTAAAGTTTTGACTCCAAGCCATCGAAATTAGACGAAAATAAATTCAAATTAACAAGTTACAGGATTTTACAGGGATCCACAATGGCCGAGTGAGAAAGAACAGGTTTGTTTGTTTGTGAAAGCAAAACTGTGAGGTAATAAAACACATACAAACTGGGTATTACTATTATTCATTCACTTTTACACAGTGTAGATTATGTCCATTGCATTACGATTGTGGCCTGAGAGGAAAAAAACTGTCCACAAAAATGTAACGGCAACAACAACAACAACAACGGTTTATCATTAGTGAATAATATCAAGAGGCAATGAATCGACAGAAGTTCCTTTTGACATTGTATTTGGAACAAGAGGCGATCAATTCCTTTGTACTTAGAAACCGGTGATGAAGCTCCTTTGTACTTAGAAACAACCAGTGATGAAGCTAACTGAAGTTCCTTTGTACTTAGAAACAACTGGTGATGAAATTAACTGAAGTTCCTTTGTACTTAGAAACAACCAGTGATGAAGTTAACTGAAGTTCCTTTGTAGTTAGAAACAACCGGTGATGAAGTTAACTGAAGTTCCTTTGTACTTAGAAACAACTGGTGATGAAATTAACTGAAGTTCCTTTGTACTTAGAAACAACCAGTGATGAAGTTAACTGAAGTTCCTTTGTAGTTAGAAACAACCGGTGATGAAGTTAACTGAAGTTCCTTTGTACTTAGAAACAACTGGTGATTTAACTGAAGTTCCTTTGTACTTAGAAACAACTGGTGATGAAATTAACTGAAGTTCCTTTGTACTTAGAAACAACCAGTGATGAAGTTAACTGAAGTTCCTTTGTACTTAGAAACAACTGGTGATGAAATTAACTGAAGTTCCTTTGTACTTAGAAACAACCAGTGATGAAGTTAACTGAAGTTCCTTTGTAGTTAGAAACAACCGGTGATGAAGTTCCTTTGTAGTTAGAAACAACCGGTGATGAAGTTCCTTTGTAGTTAGAAACAACCGGTGATGAAGTTAACTGAAGTTCCTTTGTACTTAGAAACAACCGGTGATGAAGTTAACTGAAGTTCCTTTGTACTTAGAAACAACCGGTGATGAAGTTCCTTTGTACTTAGAAACAAACAGTGATGAAGTTAACTGAAGTTCCTTTGTACTCAGAAACAACCAGTGATGAAGTTCCTTTGTACTTAGAAACAACCAGTGATGAAGCTAACTGAAGTTCTTTTGTACTTAGAAACAACCGGTGATGAAGTTAACTGAAGTTCCTTTGTACTTAGAAACAACCGGTGATGAAGTTAACTGAAGTTCCTTTGTACTTAGAAACAACCGGTGATGAAGTTAACTGAAGTTCCTTTGTACTTAGAAACAACCGGTGATGAAGTTAATTGAAGTTCCTTTGTACTTAGAAACAACCGGTGATGTTAATGAAGTTCCTTTGTACTTAGAAACAACCGGTGATGAAGTTAACTGAAGTTCCTTTGTACTTAGAAACAACCAGTGATGAAGTTAACTGAAGTTCCTTTGTACTTAGAAACAACCGGTGATGAAGTTAACTGAAGTTCCTTTGTACTTAGAAACAACCGGTGATGAAGTTAATTGAAGTTCCTTTGTACTTAGAAACAACCGGTGATGAAGTTAACTGAAGTTCCTTTGTACTTAGAAACAACCGGTGATGAAGTTCCTTTGTACTTAGAAACAACCAGTGATGAAGTTAACTGAAGTTCCTTTGTACTTAGAAACAACCAGTGATGAAGCTAAATGAAGTTCCTTTGTACTTAGAAACAACCAGTGATGAAGCTAAATGAAGTTCCTTTGTACTTAGAAACAACCGGTGATGAAGTTAACTGAAGTTCCTTTGTACTTAGAAACAACCGGTGATGAAGTTAACTGAAGTTCCTTTGTACTTAGAAACAAGCGGTGATGAAGTTCCTTTGTACTTAGAAACAACCGGTGATGAAGTTAACTGAAGTTCCTTTGTACTTAGAAACAACCGGTGATGAAGTTCCTTTGTACTTCGAAACAAGCGGTGATGAAGTTCCTTTGTACTTAGAAACAAGCGGTGATGAAGTTAACTGAAGTTCCTTTGTACTTAGAAACAACCAGTGATGAAGTTCCTTTGTACTTAGAAACAAGCGGTGATGAAGTTCCTTTGTACTTCGAAACAAGCGGTGATGAAGTTAACTGAAGTTCCTTTGTACTTAGAAACAAGCGGTGATGAAGTTCCTTTGTACTTACTTGAAACAAGCGGTGATGAAGTTAACTGAAGTTCCTTTGTACATGTACTTGAAAACAAGCGGTGATGAAGTTAAGTGAAGTTTAAGGGTGAAGCCTGATAAAATGAAAAGCAAGGAAGGCCTAGGTTCCGGCGGGCTGCCTTGGTGGGGTCATGGTGCTGAGTCATTTGTAGGGGCCGGGGGGGCAAAGCCCCTGCAGCTGAAGGTTTATTTGGGTACATTTTACTAATACAATTAGAGCATTTTAGAGCCAGCTTTCATTCTTAAACAATAAAACAATGATTTTCCCCCTCATTCCAGTGTCATTATTCTTCAATAAAGTATTGCAAATTCCTGACTTCAAGAAAACTAACAAAGCCAAAATTAGGATTCCTGCTTTTCCTGACATGTGGTTTCATTCGTGGAAGTTCCTCTGTACTCGGAAACAACCGGTGATGAAGTTAACAAAAGTTTCCCAGTGTTTCCCATAACGCACTGTAGCGCGTAATTTACGCACAAAAATCAAAAAATGACGCAGAATTTTCGGATCCGTGCGTCATTGTGACGCGCACGCTTCTTTCTTGCCCTGACACGTTTTTCCTGTCCTCACAACTTCGATCGCTAGGAGTCAGCATAGCAGACAATTTTTACAACAGTTACTTCCGCAGACACAATTTATTAGAGTTGCTTCCCTTTCCAAACTCTTTTCTGTTTGCACGTGCGTTCACAACTATGGCGCTTCACATGTGATTGAAAAGAACTAAAGTCGGTTCTCAGACCGACGATGTATCAGACCAGATTATCGATGAAGAAGCCAAAACAAGTAATGTGTCATCAGTAGCAGATGACGTGAATGACTGGCACCGAGAACAGATCAACCGAATCGCCTCAAGAAGAACAGAAGACAGCAAAGAAAGGAGTCAAACGTGTTTGTGTTTCTTTTAAATAAGTTTTTTAGAAAGCTGATCCGTTAAGATTTGACCCTTAAAAATTGTTAAGTGACCCCCAGATTTGGGAACAGGGGGTCATCTTGACTCCCAGTATTTTGGCCTATGGGAAACACTGGTTTCTTAAAACTTATCCTATAACACAACAGGTGATGAATTCAACCGAAGTTTCTTCATCAACCAACAGGCGATGAATTACCATCAGCTCTGCTCAAGCAGTCCTCAGAAACAACCCCCCCCACCCCACACTGCCTTTCCCCGTCACTGGGACACCTGCACCTGAGGCAAGACCTGAGCGATGGTAGTGGGCAGAGCGCAGGCGGGGTTGGTCTTGAGAGGCACCAGCTCGATAACGGGGCCCCTCTCCGTGTTGTTGTAGACGGGCACAAACACCTGGTTGATGGCCACCGGCCCCATCAGCGTGGACGGGGCAAAGTTGACGGGGATCCCGTTCTGAATGGCCGACGTCAGCGTCCCGTCGTTGGGCACCACCGCTGACGTCGTCGTCGTCACCATCGACTCCAGACAGCCGGGCGGGGCGGTAAGGTCGGGAACGAGCGCCGTGGTGGCAGTGGCAGGGATGGTGGCATCCACGGTCGGGTTAACTGCGATGGCGGGCATCTGTTGAAGAGCGACGTGGTGGGGGTCAGTTCTCTCCGCCTGGGACAGCACCAGGGACTGCATCAGCTCGGGGCTCACGCTCAGGAAGTCGGTACCCCCCGGTACCATCGTGACCATCTCACCGCCGCCGCTCCCCATCACCTGACCCCCCCCGGCTTCCTGCGTAGCAGTAGGCTGAAGCAGCACCGCCGTAGGGGGGCACCCCACCTCCGCTGACACGGACAGCCCGTCCAAGGGTGCTGACAAAGACGAGGCGGAAATCCCTCCAGGATTGTGAACGTCGGTGGGGACCGCGAGCTGAGGGGGGTTGGCGGCGGGCTGGGGAAGTGCCGTGGTGCCTGCGGAGCTGGGGTCTGGCGCGGCTGCAGGGGGTGCGATGGTGACGTCGTCGATGAAGCTGCAGGTGATGCAGGGGCCGCTGACGGTGGAGTCGCCCGAGATGATGGTGATGATGGGGCACAGGCTCTCTGACCCGCCTGCCGCAGCCACTGCCACGCAAGAAGAGAAAAACATGGTTGTTTGAGAGATAAAATGATGCTGCGCAAAGAATTACTGGAAACGGTGCTGATTAGCTAACCCCCTTCGTCTTATTTATTTATTTATTAACCATTTCACTGCCAAAGTTGCATTTTAGCACCGCAGTGATTTAACACCTATGTCACTAAATGGCATCAAATTTGTGTCTATTATCCAAAGACCCTATTGTCTTAGCTTTGGGAAGTAAGGATAGACCTTATTTTATATGTCACAGAATAATCCCCAATACTGCAGATGGATTTCGTTCTCTACCCAGGTAAATTTAATGCAGATTTTTGGATGAAAAATGGCTGGCGGTGAAAGGGTTAAGAAGATTTTTATATTGCATACCTTTAAGCTCTATCTTCACGGCTTTCAATCGCAATCTGTTATTCTTTGGCTTAAACAATTTTGTTCAAGTGTACAAATGTATATATGATTGAACAACAGTGAGGTTAAGGGAGGTAACAACAAGCAGACGCTTATGACATGCACCTACACAATACATCAACAATTATTCTTTAGACTGTTATTCTTTCAGTCTAACCCTAACCTAATACCGACTAACACCTGAGCAAGGCAAAATGTTGCTTCCTAGTGACATTTTTCAATTAAAAAATGTGTGTGGGGGTGGGGGGTGAGCTAAACTACACCTTTGCTAAATAAGTACAGTACTTACAAGTGTGATTAATCTAAAAAAAAGAAAAAAGTGTAATGAATCTACAAAGAACAGGAAAATGCAAGGCACAATTTTGCGCTATAAAACTGCTATAGGCCACTGCAACTAGGGTTATTAACGCCCTTGACGGCAAAAGTTAAGCCCTAGTTGATCAGTATCCAGAAGGGCATTCACTCTTGCAAAAGAAAGCCATTAAGTGGCCTCAAATAGGGTTATTGGCGAGAATTATTCCCTTGTTTGGTCAGTACTCAACCATCTTCCCCCACCCACCAAGGGCATTCACTCTTGCAAAAGGTATTCTTTGCAGTGGCTAATACCCAATAACCAGTGCTGTCAATGACTAACAGACATGAAAAAACAAACAACGTATAATCTCATTGGTTACGGTAAGTTCTTATTCACCAACAATTTGTTTTTATTAAAATCGGTAATATTTTGAGTGACTCTGATCACGTCTAGACAGAGACAGGCAGGCAAGCAGGCAGACAGAAACGGGCAAAAACATCAACACTTTGGCGGAGGTAACCCATGTGATGGGATCATTATGGAATCTACTTCCTTTGCTCTGGCCTTGCATGCCCTGCTCTCATGGTGACCTTGAATTCGATTGCCAATCCAGTTTATGTCCTTGGTGCGTTCGGGTCACAGTCATGGGGATCAGTATGTTCTGGGGAGCTGCCGATGGACGGACGTGGTGGCGCCCTCGGAGGAGGACCTCACTCCCGCGACTAAGACATTATTGCCGACAGTAGGGGGGCTTAGTAGCTGGTGTCCTGCGTACAGGCCCCACTGAACTCCACCGAAGTGACTCGGCAGCAGTGCAGTGTCTCCTCGGTTGGTTGCCTCCTGAAGGCCTAACAGGTTCGCTCCCCTTGGACTGCTGGTTTCGGAATCTGCGACTTGAACAATCCGGGGAGTGGCTGCGTGTTGGTACTCATGGGAGCAACGCCACTGTACGGCCCAGAAGATGGGACAGGAGGGAAAAACAAAATGTACTTCCTTTGCATGAGCAGACCTGCCTACTTGGAATTTTCCCAATCAGTAGCCCAGCCATCAATTTTCAGTAGCATGGCAAATGTTTTCGTAGCATCCACAAATGACGGCAATCGATTTGTTCTCTTCCTGAGCCGAAATGCACTGCTTCTATGTTTCGCCGATTGAACGTGTTGACGGCAATCATCTCTACCACCATGATTCACAGAGAAGTCCGCATGGCAGAGGTTGCACTGCAGCGAGCATGGTGTCAGGAAAGGCATAATTCCGAAATTGACGATATAATATGTCAATTTATTAATGTATAAAATTTGGTAAATATATTATGTTGTAAAACTAAAATGCAAGTTGCAAATTTAAAAAGTAACTCCTTGTCGGAGATATACTTTACCCTTGGTAAAACCAAGTTTTGTAGAGCTGTTTTTTTATAACACGTGTAGCATGTGAATTTCGTAAACTTATTGGGTAACTCGCTCGACTGCTCACACAGCCAGCAGCCAAATAGGACACTGTCTGGTTGTGCACAGCACTGTGTCTGGCGATGTTGAGCTAGAAGGCTGCGCCCTTTTAAACAGTCGTTTTTTTTAACCGGGTTTTTCGGAAGTCCGGGTAAAGTAAATTTTGGGTTGTTGTTTTCTAAATTGCTAGGATTTAAAGAAGTTTACTTATTTCAAAGTTGTATTTCATTCATAAAGTTTAAATGGGGTTTCTAAATTTTGCAGGGTTTTCAAAATTGTAGGTTTTTTTTTTTACATTTGCAAAGACATTATGGTGTCTTAAACATTGTATACTCTTTTTGAGAGAAAGTTACAGTTTCGGTGCTGGTGTGTTTGTCTAAAGTTCTAAGTTTTGTAAAGGCCAGTACATGGTTAAACACACTCACACCGAAACTAATCACGGAAAATTCTGTCCGCGAAGCTAATTCAAGTAGGGCTAGAATATTGACAGCCTTTTCAGTTCCCTTGCAGGGTGTGTGGCCCAGTCCCCCCTGTAACCCCTTCCTGTTGGGTGGACCTTCGACCTGTGGAGCTGGAGAGAGGAAGGGAGACCAGCCTCGCGCTTCTGAGGGAGCCGCTGGTTGAGTGTTGGTGCCAAGGGCACCAACGGACTTGTAAACGTTTGGGTGGAGAACGTTTGGGAAGGAGGTGCAACCAAGTTTGTGACCTCGGTGGAGAAGACGGTGCTTCGCGGAGACAGATAAGTTTTTTTAGTTGGTGTCACGAGGAACGGTGTGTTTGTAAAAATTATCCTGTCAGTGCCTGTCCCAAGACGAACATTTTTTTACTCATACAAAGGGACAAAGTTGTTCTCGTTTAGTTTAAGAATAAAGGGGTGATAATCGGAAAGTTGTGTTAGTGTGTTAAAGTCCAAGTTAAACTCTGGTTAAGAACGCGCGTGGATGAGAGAGAGACAAAGTGTGTGAGAGTTTTTTCAGTTTCTTTAAAACATGGTTGCACCGAGTCGACTTCTGACGATGCAAGGCCACTCTTCCGTGTAAGCTATTTTGAAAACTTGTGCGGCAGGCCGATATTTTTTATTAGAACAAGATGGTGTGCCAGATGAGTTTCGTTTTCTGGTTTGGGTTCGTTTTTCTTCGTTTGAAACATCTCCTGAATCGCTACTGCTGCTGGAGTCCGCCATTTTTTTCAGAGAAAAGTAATAAGAACGCATGCGCAGTCACTTTGATAAAAACGGAAGTGACTAGGTTATCGCGCGTGACACGGCGTCTGCTCTTAGAAACAGACAAAACCGGGAACGGAATTATATACTTAAAGCAAAAATAAAATGCGGCAGCAATTTGTTTTTTTCCGTAGCAACGTTAAGGTTGCCGTAGCTCCGTAGCAAAGCCTTATTTTTCGTAACTGCTACGGCCAAATCGTAGCAGTAGGCAGGTCTGCATGAGCGACAGGGACACCCACCTGAGGGCTGGACTGGCTCCTGCTCTGGGCTATACATGGAGTTGAGCAGTTCCTCAGCAGTGACCGTGCTGTCCACTTCTTCTTGCTTGGTCTGCACAAATCAAACCGTAAGCTCATGGGTGCTAGAACTACCAAATCATGGAAAACCTGAAAAACAGGGATCCTGGGTCCGCCTGATCACCTAGTTCCTGGCGGGGCACAGGGGAAGCGCCCCTGTTAGAGGAGAGGGGGGGCAACGCTCTCAGAAGGAAAAATGCTTCTTTTTTTTTTTGGACAGTGCGCTGAGATTTAATACAAATAAATAACAATATTATGAGGAAAAAATACACACGAACAAACTATAAAGAAACATAAACAAACTATTGTGAGTAAATATGTACCGGGTACACATGAAAACAAATAAATAATACAGTACTCCCTCCCTCATACGACCTTCTATTCAACGACCACCTCCACTTTCCGACCTGATTTTCAGTGACCGATCGGTTTTACTATATGAGTGTCCTCTCATCAGCGACCACCTCCAATACCCGACCAACGACCTCTTGCCTTCCGATTTTTACGACCATGTAACAAAAATCGAACCCACAAAGATCGTGGAAAAGAACAGAAAACGAAGAAAGCCGGTCAGATTTGTCGCTGAACCTTCGCTCAACGAGCACAGTTGTGCAGTTTCCATCATTCTGTGTGGTTAGTTATCTCCCCTAGTGAAAAGTAGCTCAATGCGCATGCGCGTAGCAGACAGCTTCCTCTCTCACGATCACAATGTCGGAGAAGAAAAAGAAAATTCTTAGGCCTACTCTTGAAGAAAGAATCAAAGTTATTGAAAGAAGTGACAAAAGGGAAAGCTGCCGATCCATTGCACAATCCTTGGGTGTTGGAAAAACCCAAATCCAAACAATAATTCTCGAGCGAGAATCGCTGACAGCTCTATGGGAAGCTGGCAAAACAGTTGAACGAATGTACGGCCAAAGCGAAAATACGCCATACGTACTCGGACCTGAACGACCTAGTTTGGGAGTGGTTTTGTGATGCGAGGAGAACTTGGTTTATTGGTATTTCAAATTGATGCACTTGGAATATAATGCAGTTACTGTGTCAGTAAAATCTTGCTTTAAAATATACAGGGTAGTTTGTTGTTTATGTGTAAACTTGTGTGTTATGTATATGTTTGTAATGACCTCTCCTCACCCACCTCCCATTTCAGACCACCTCCCTTTTAAGACCACTTTGTTGGTGCATTTTACATGGTCGTTCATGGGAGGGAGTACTGTAATAATAATAATTTAAATTAATAAAATTTAAAAAAGAACATGCATGTTATCTCCATTAGTGTGGTGGCAAACAGCTGATTATACACATAAATAAAGATTTTTGACAAGTATGTAATGCATGCAAAAGCAACAATACTACAATAGTATTACAAACGCTATGCCCTATCCCAACACGGGTTTATATGGAAACCACTGAATGTCAAAAAGATCTTTTTTTTCCACACATTGCTTTATTAAAAAAAAAAGCTGTTTTAAAGGGATTTGAGAGACTCTCGTTGAAGCAAAGTACAACACTAAGGCATGACATGGGCAGTGAAAAGTGGTGGTACGGTAGGGACAAAATATGGGAGGGTGAGAAAAGGATGCTTCCCGATGTTTTAAAAAAACTTGAAATTCGGGCAGAGGCCGCTGCAAAAACTCCCGATTTCCCTTATTCAGGCATATAACATGAATAGTAGGACCAAAGTAAGGCCTATGTTCATCTGAGTGAGGCATCATTCATGCCCATGAGAACTGTGTTCAAGATTACACAGGGCTGCTAGTATATAATGTTTATGTTGACTTGTCTTGGAAAACGTTTTTTGATTCTCCTAAATTCAATTTAAAAAGGAATGCTTATGGTAAAGTTTTTAACAAAAGATTTAATACTAATATAAGAAAAAATTGTTTCAGCATCCGCGTTGCTAACTTATGGAATGAGTTACCTATTAATATAAAATGTGCACCTAATACTAACACATTCAAAAATCGCTTGGATGATTTTCCAAAATATTTAAATATGTTTAAAGGCTTTGACTATTGATTTTATTTTATTATGAAAATTGACCGAAATACATCTTGACCAAATGTTTGTTGTTATAATTGATGTATACGATGGGACTATAAAAAAAGCTTAACGGCTTGTCTTGTCCCTACCACTACCACTACTACTACTACTACCACTACTACTACTACTACTACTACTACTACCACTACTACTACCACTACTACTACCACTACTACTACTACTACTACACTACTACTACTACTACTACTACTACTACTACTACTACCACTACTACTACTACTACTACTACTACTACTACCACTACTACTACTACTACTACTACTACTACTACTACTACTACTACTACTACTACTACTACTACTACTACTACTACTACTACTACTACTACTACTACTACTACTACTACTACTACTACTACTACTACTACTACTACTACTACTACTACTACTACTACTACTAGTTACTACTACTACTACTACTACTACTACTACTACTACTACTACTATACTGTACCACTACTACTACTACCACTACTACTACTACCACTACTACTACTACTACTACTACTACTACTACCACTACTACTACTTACTACTACTACTACTACTACCACTACTACTGTCACTACTACTACTACTACTACTACTACTACTACTACTACTACTACTACTACTACTACTACTACTACTACTACTACTACTACTACTACTACTACTACTACTACTACTACTACTACTACTACTACTACTACTACTACTACTACTACTACTACTACTACTACTACTACTACTACTACTACTACTACTACTACTACTACTACTACCACTACTACTACTATAGAAGTAAAACACATCACACACCCCGTGGGGATACCGCGGGGATCCTTCGTACAAATAGTTCCCCCACTTTCTGGAAGTTCTGTGCTTGTAACTCTCTTTGACTCTGCATTTTCCCTTTGCTTACTGTCAACTACTATCTTTCTGCCTTACTGGTCCATTCTCCTGCCTTTTTTCTAGAAATTCTCACAATGATGTTCTCTAGCCAAAGACGAACATGCTGGGCCTAACTATTTCTTAGTTACACTTATAACGGAAGCATGACGCATCTGCACTCATATAACAGGAGATTGTCTGAGTGATCGAAGAAGAAGAAGAACTATCATTTTGACTTGACTTGACTTATAAATGCATTTACATTCAATATCCATAGACATAATCATTTATTATCATTTCCTCAACCACATAACAATATTTGCAAATCAAGTTTTCTTTACTCTGTTGGTACTTTTTGGAACCAATTACAAAAAAACTTAAAAGATTTAATTAAAGAACAGATATCATTTCAAGAAAAAACCCTCACCTAATGAATAATTCAGTTTCCATTTTGTTTTAACTTACTAAGGAATACCATTGGTGAATATTGTATGTGCTTTGTATTCAATAAAACTATCATTCAGCTTTAAAAAAAACAAAGAAGAAAAAAAGAACTAGCGCCATGATTTTAGTAAAGGCACTCATACAAAACGTCAACAAAATGTTTCAAACAGATTTTAAACGAAAATTGAGTGCCTTTGACAGGCCTAAAAGGAGTCAAAATATCCTAATAAAACCGACAGAACAAATAAAGAAATCAAACAGCAATAATGTTAGCACGAGCATATGAACAGAACAGAAACACTCACGCCTGAAGCAGTGTGTGGTTGACAAAGGTCTGATGTGCACGTTGATTCCGAAGACACGATGGGAGATATTTGGGTGTGGCAGTCTGACGACTCGGAACACAGGTGATCTGCAACACACACATACACATCAGGATTCGGCAAAGTTGTGGTTTAGACACCCCCCTCATGTTTACCACTCTCAATCTCAAAGGTTTGGTTCTTTCAGTTTCATGACAATAACCCTAGGCTGATCCTATCCCTATCCTTTTCCCGAGAGCGGCAGTATGTTGCTTCTCAGTGAAAATGGTCAATGGGAAAGTTCGAATGGGGGTTGGGTTGGGGTGGGGGGTCAACTTAGCCCAGTATTCTATCAAAGATCAAGCAGCCTTTCATTGTCATCTTGAGCTGCTTTCTCATTGCCAGAGAAATGAGAAACTAAATTCATAAATTTATCCAACAGTAACACACACACACACACACACACACACACACGCATGCTCACGCATACACACACACACGCATAAAAAGCATGTATGTTACCTTATTCAATGTCCATCTCTAAATAAAATTTTGACTTGACTTGACTTGATGCACGCACACACACGCACATTTTTGTAAATCTATCAACATCCGTGATCTGATTGCATGCCTTAAAATATAAAAAAAACTGAAATGATAGGGTCTGCATTACCAACACTCTTCAATGTACAATGCAAAAAGCATTTCCTCGCAACAGCTATTTCAAAGTTCCCTTTGATTCAAAGATCTGATAATTGTGATAATAATCAACTTGTGATGCTATGACAAATGTACTATCTGAATCAAAAACGTATTTTGAAAGTTGAAATTCAGGCAATGTATGTGCGAGATTTGTCTGAATCCGAAATTGAAGCTTCTTGCTTTGAATACAATTTTGAAAAAGTGGGGGCGCTCTCCCCCTAAGAATGAAAAAAGGGGGGCAGGTCAATGGATACGAGCCGAAACGCACTGCTTAATATGAGGCGGCCGATTCAATCTTCGTCTTGGAACCGGTGTTCCCTCGCACTAGTGCCGTTATCTTCGAGCTGCTTCGCACTGAGACTGTTGATGCAGCAAGCCACTGTTTCTGCAACATCTTCTGCACACTTGTTTGGCAGAGGATTTTTTTTTTTAGAACAACTTGGCCGCCACAAAAATCAAAGTCGAAGAGCGTCGTTGTCCGCTTCATTTTGAAGAAAATTCAACATGGCGGGTAGGACTCTCGCAACTTCTTGTCAGGTAAAACGAGATGAACGCGATTGGTTGATTTACACTAACGGCGTTGCTCTTAAAGGAACCAATGAAATGTCGAGAAATCATTCATTCCTGCTCGATGCTTTCGGTTGTGCAGACGATGAAGGAATTCCCGCAGCTGATCGGTAAAAAGTGCGGGCAGTTCTGCAATGTATGTGCGAGATTTGTCTGAATCCGAAATTGAAGCTTCTTGCTTTGAATACAATTTTTGCGGGAAGGAACAGATTAAGAATGAAAAAAGGGGGGCAGGGAATGATACCAATCCCGAGGCCCTAGAATCAGCTCTTGGAACCGGTGTTCCCTCGCACTAGTGCCGTTATCTTGAGAAAAAATGCAGTACTGTTGATGCCTCCTAAAAACCTTCTGCACATTATTTTGGCAGAGGATTTCTTTTGCATGGACTTTGCCGCCACAAAAATCAAAATCGAAGGTCGTTGTACGCTTCATTTTGAAGAAAATTCAACATGGCGGGTAGGACTCTCGCAACTTCTTCTGGTAAAACGAGATCTGCGATTGGTTGATTTACACTAACATTGTAAAGGAACCTGAAATGTCGAGAAATCATTCATTCCTGCTCGATGCTTTCGGTTTGTGCAGACTAATTCCCGCAGCGATCGGTAAAAAGTGCGGGCAGTTCATTCTCGTCTGCCATTGTTCTAGACCCGATTCTTACGGGAAGGAACAGATTTTTACCAATCCCAGCCCTAGAATCAGCTCTTTCTTAGACTGCTTTTGAGAAAAAATGCAGTACAGTCAACCTCCTGCGCACATATGAAAGGAAACTGAGCTATCGACGAAGAAGAAAAAAGAAGATGGATGAAGAGTTTACCCATCTTCTTGGCCTGGTCTCGTTCGAGCCGCGTCATGTGGGACTTGAGGCTTTACACGGTGGTGAATTTTATTAATTAGTAATTAGTAATTTATTTACTAATCAATAAAACGGATGAAGAGTTTACCCGTCTTCTTGGCCTGGTCTCGTTCGACATTTCGTCATGTGGTGCTTGAGGCTGTACACGGTGGTGAATTTTATTAATTAGTAATTAGTAATTTATTTACTAATCAATAAAATGGATGAAGAGTTTACCCGTCTTCTTGGCCTGGTCTCGTTCGAGCCGCGTCATGTGGGACTTGAGGCTGTACACGGTGGTGAATTTTATTAATTAGTAATTAGTAATTTATTTACTAATCAATAAAACGGATGAAGAGTTTACCCGTCTTCTTGGCCTGGTCTCGTTCGTGCCGCGTCATGTGGGACTTGAGGCTGTACACGGTGGTGAACGACTTGCTACAGCCACCCTGCTGACACGGGAATGGTTTCTGACCTGAAAGGAAACCATACAATAAATATATCATAGCTTAATTCCTTCCTTCCTTTCTTCCGTTAAGTGACCACAATCACTCTTGACGACTATGTCTCATACATAGAACACGGGGATCTGCGGAAGAACATCCTAAAAATAAATAAATAAATAAAAAAAGAGAAGAAAATGAATTGCCTGAACACAAATACCAATAATTCAGAAACATCTATCGATGCTAGACGCCAAAGCGGTGGTCTTGCTCATAGCTTTTGGGTTGAATGACCACAAAGCATGTTCAAAAGAAACGCGTAGCTTCCTTTAGGGGTATGTGGGAGGCAACGTATAGAAGCTTTGTGTAGTTAAATTTAACCGATAAATCTGTGGAGCGCCTGCGAGCGCCGGGTAAAATTGCACTTGCTGACTATGGCCACAGACTGTACTGTTTACATAAACGTGATTCTCGAACCGCGAGACTTGTGTGTTAACTACTTCCTGCAGTGTCTTTTGGTCTTTACTGTGTCAAAATGATCAACTTTTCACGAAGTTATGATTTTTTTAAGTCAACAATAAAAAAAAAAATTGTTGTCCGACGAAGAATTATGGTGTCTGTTGAACGATAGCGATTTTGAGTATTTGACGGCTTTTTAGTGAGGTAACTTGTAGAAATAGATTGAGTAGAGGTTGAATGTGAACTAGATTTAACAGATTTCGAAGCTCTCGAAGCCAAACTCGATGATCTGACACCAAAACTTTTCGCGAAATTCGGTGCTGTCAACCGAATGGCTACAGTATAGAAATCATAGAGTAACCTGTTGTAGGCTGCGCTGTTTGCAAAGCCCATCTTTGCAACCGACATTGTTTTGCACAGTTGTATGGCACATAACTGTAGTAGACTGAATATTCAGTTCTCTGGTTCCAAATTGGGAGCCTTCTTGATTGATTTTTTTAATTTATTTGCTTTTTTGTTTTTTGTTGCACATTTTGCTGTCACATGTGACTTTTGGGGGAAAAAAGTAATCAGTCCCATGAATTTGAAGTTAGTGCTTCTTTGTGACTTTTTCAGAGTACATATTAAGAACATAATAGAAATAATTCAATACATTTAGTGATTTAGACTAAAACTAAATCTTTTAATCTAAATTTTTTTTTACCTACTGTAGTGAATTGCGCAAGTTATTTCCCTTGACAAGGTTAGCATAGGGCGAGTTCGGGGTAGGTGGGTTAAAAGACAACCGAGTCAAGTCCTAAAGTTGATGGATTCTTTTTTGGGCTATGAATATACCCTACTCCTCTAAAAATCTATTTATGGCTGAGTAACACTTTTTCCACTGATACACCAAACGATTAAAAATATGTGACAAAAATGGAACTCCTAACTTAGATTAACGTTTTAAGCCCCTTATAGCCTGATTCCGCCCATGACATCCATTACTTTCTCCTACCAAGCCGTCTAAAACTGCCCCCGTACACCCACTTCGTTATGTATTTTGGAGTTAAAATTGCAATACCAAAAAATCAAAAATATCACATAACAAAAAAAGTTAAACATTCTTCATTTATACACAAACCCTGAACATTTGAAGTCAATCCATCAAGTAGTTATTTGTTAATCTATTTTTAAGCAAAGTACCCCATTTCGGGCCCAGTTTACCAACATTAATTTGGTGGTTACAGGGAGTAGAGTCATCATTTTAATCGGGGTTACAAGTGTTAATACGAAGAAACTGGCACTATTCTCATCCACATACTGTGTGACATAGTCTCTAAATATAACAAAAATTAGTCAAAAGCTTACTGCGATATATGTATCTGCTTACAGTTGGTTACACTGTTGTAGTTGAACAAAACCTTTAAAAAATAATACAGTAAAATGCCACACAAAAGCCTGAAAGAAGGTGACAGTGATTTGATCAATAATACAACTTAAATTTAAATTATTTTTTTTTAAAAGCTGAACCAACTGCGTTCCCAGGCCGCATGGCCACAGTGGGTGAGGTGTCCGGTTTTCAGCAGACACATTCCAATTTCAGAGGAGCTCAAAGGAGAACATTTGTTTGGAAGATTAAAAAAGAAAAAGAAAAGGCGGGAGAATGGGCCAATAAGTCAGGAAAATAGTAGATGGTAGAAAGAAAGAAAAGGAAAAGTCAAAGAGAGTGATAGGTTAGAGGAAGTTGCTAGCACAGAACTTCCAGATGGTGGGGGTACTATTTGTACTGAAAGATTCCCCGGTATCCCCCATGGGGGATCTCCAGCTAAGTCTATCTATTCCACCAACCTGAATGACTGCGGGTGTGAGTTTTCAAATGATGGCTGGCCACAAACGCTTTACCACACCCATCTTTTTGACATCTGGAAAACAAAACCAAGCAAACAGTGATATCTTTCTTTTCTTCTATGGGTTTTTCTTTTCAACAACTAGTACATGATATGTAACACAGTTTGTGACAATTCTATTTCTTCAAGTTTCAGTTCAAGAATGTGCATTTTCTAATTCTATGCAAAATGTTTTCCCAATGTATTTCACAGGATTTCAAAATGAATTTGATCTTGGCACAAAAAATACAACCACCAAAAAATTAAACTAAACCCAAAATATGCATGTGTAGACTACTGGAGTGCCTGTATGTAAACTCACACAGGCATACAAACAAACACATATGCATGCATGCCCGCGCACACACACACACATACAGTGATACACACCCCAGCCCCCAACACCCAGATATCCAAGCGCGCACACTCACAAAAAAAGTAGCCATTAACAAGTCTCATCTTCATTGTTTGCCTATACATATGGAGTACCATATTTTATGGACTATAAGGCCATACTTTTTTCCTAGACTGAGACCCCTGCGCCTTATAATGTGACTGATAATATAGTAAGAAACTATAATAACAAAATATGATTTTTGTGTAAAATTTTGGGAATGCGCCTTATAATCAGGTGCGCCTTGTAGTCTGTAAAATACGGTATGTTTTTCGACAAAAGATTTTCAAAAGCTAAATATGGAAAAGAACTTATAGCTATATTCATTTTGAATTTCTACAGAAAAAAAAACTCTTCAAAGAAAATCATAGGCAAAAACAGCAGAGGAACTGACCTGTAAGGCCTCTCTCCCGTGTGTGTTCGCACATGTTTGCGGAGGTCGCTCAGCGTCGTGAAGAACTTGGTGCAGCCGCTTTCATCACAGTTAAACGTCTCCCCTGTGTGAAGCCTTTCGTGGGCTTTCAACCTGAACACACCAACAAAACATTCCGCACCAACTTGTATAGCTAATAAAGAACTTGGTGCAGCCGCTTTCATCGCAGTTAAACGTCTCCCCCGTGTGAAGCCTTTCAACCTGAACACATCAACAAAACATTCCGCACCAACTTGTATAGCTAATAAAGAACTTGGTGCAGCCGCTTTCATCGCAGTTAAACGTCTCCCCCGTGTGAAGCCTTTCAACCTGAACACATCAACAAAACATTCCGCACCAACTTATATAGCTAATAAAGAACTTGGTGCAGCCGCTTTCATCGCAGTTAAACGTCTCCCCCGTGTGAAGCCTTTCAACCTGAACACATCAACAAAACATTCTGCACCAACTTATATAGCTAATAAAGAACTTGGTGCAGCCGCTTTCATCGCAGTTAAACGTCTCCCCCGTGTGAAGCCTTTCAACCTGAACACATCAACAAAACATTCCGCACCAACTTGTATAGCTAATAAAGAACTTGGTGCAGCCGCTTTCATCGCAGTTAAACGTCTCCCCCGTGTGAAGCCTTTCAACCTGACCACATCAACAAAACATTCTGCACCAACTTATATAGCTAATAAAGAACTTGGTGCAGCCGCTTTCATCGCAGTTAAACGTCTCCCCCGTGTGAAGAATTTCAACCTGAACACATCAACAAAACATTCTGCACCAACTTATATAGCTAATAAAGAACTTGGTGCAGCCGCTTTCATCGCAGTTAAACGTCTCCCTCGTGTGAAGCCTTTCAACCTGCACACACCAACAAAACATTCCGCACTAACTGGAATAGGTAAGCAGTTAATAAAGCTTGCGAGAAGCTTTCAAGCTATTGAATTTTGATCCCCAACATTTTGACTACGAAATATTCCTGATGAGATCGATTTCACATCATTTTCCAAACCTCGTATGTATATCTTTCCTTTCCCCCCTTAACAATAATAATGACTACACTGTACATTCTTCCACATGATACCGTATTTTACACACCTGATTATAAGGCGTACCCCCAACATTTTGGGGGGTTGAAAATCGATATTTTCCGTATCTTTGGCATCCGATTATATGAAAACATAAAAAATGTTACTGACTGAAAAATTCTCATGCATTGTGCAGGTTGGTAAGAAACTGCACCATGCATTTAAAGTGTTTTTGTGAGGTGTAAATATGATTTATGGCTTGGCAAAGGTGGCACCCCACCCAATTTTCAAAGTTACCTAAAATGACCCCGAAAAATTAAATATTCAAAAATTCGTAACTCGAAAACTAATAGCACAAAAATGTTTTTCTTTCTTTTCTTTTGTTTTCCCTCAGAATTACACTGGTTTTTGCCTGTAAATGTGTTGTTTTTCTGTTTTATACGCATTTGCCATAGCAGCATGGATCTTTGTAGTTTATCAGCATCATTAATCATACTCATGAATGTGCTAGCAGTGTGGAGTGCGATTGTGTAAGATGAACGTTTTGTTTTTTCCTTGAGGGGTGGGGGTTGGGTGGTGGGGGAGGGGAGGGGGGAAGGGGTGCGGGTTTGAAGACAGTAAAGCGTGTGTGAAGGCGTTATGTTTTATACTTACAGTAATTTACCTCTTTCCCTTTTCAATTGCTTGATGTTGTTATAATGTGTTGTACTCTTTCTGTGCCATCGGATGTATTTATACTGTGCATATTTATTTATATAGTTTATGAAGCCTGCGATTGTGCGTCTTAATTTCCACAGGGATTAATAAAGTTATTTGAATTGAATTGAATTATTGCAAAGAAAAGTCCCAAATCCCTTTGTTTGCATCCACATTGCAAAATCTCTATGTTCGCGAAGAAAGTTTATGACAGCATAATGGCAGTCAGTAAGCATTTACCAGACGCGTACAGGCTTCAAAGTTTGACTTTCTTTTGCGAGGTGTGTATCGCCTTATAAACAAGGGCGCATTTTTCTTTCTTTTTTTCTTCAGATTTTTCTTGAAAATTGCCCTATTTGGCTCATACACGTAAGCGCCTAATGGTCTGAAAAATATGGTAATGTTGACCAAAAAAACCATTATTTGCACTTGCTTACCTGTACAAAGTGTTGAAGGATTTCTCACAACCGAAAGCGTTGCATTCGTACGGCTTTTCGTTGGTGTGAACACGAACATGGATTTTCAGACTGTAGGACGTCAAGAAAGCTTTGCCACATCCCATTTGATCACAAACAAATGTGTAATCTCCTGCAAAACAACGTACAAATAATGTACTAGTATGCAAACAAAGTGTAAACTAAAAGGAAAAGCAGACAAACAACGACCTCTCCTGGGTCCTTAGAATCCAACCATTCACTACTATAATGTATAATCGCGTGTGTGCGTGTGCGTGTGCGTGTGCGTGTGCGTGCGTGCGTGTGCGTGCGTGTGCGTGTGTGCGTGTGCGTCTGTCTGGCTGTTCAGGCAATTGTGCCCAAACCACTGGATGTAGACCCCTATAACCAATGCCAGGCATGGGAATTGTCAGAGACAAAAAACTCTGAAAAGCCCCCCAATTGAAGTATTTAGTAACAAAAACGAAGTATTTAGCAACAATTTCAATTTTTTTCCCGCAGAAATCCGCGGACAATTCCCATGCCTGCTACTGCTGACTCCGAGAGAAAAAAATTCAAGCTTTTGAAACAAAATGCCTAAGAAATCTGCTGGGCATTACATACCTAGAACGCAAGACAAATGAATATGTCCGCAACAAGATCGCAGAGCTGGTTGGGCCACAAGAACACCTTTTGACGACAGTTAAACGTCGCAAGCTCATCTGGTTTGGCCACGTCAACCGTCACGAATCCTTGTCGAAGACCATTCTCCAGGGACAAAAGAAGAACTGGGTCGACAATGTCAAAGAATGGACCAACATGAACATGAATGACCTGATCCCGGCCGCCCACCAGAGGCAGAACTGGAGAATGTTGTCTGCTGCTGCTGCCCATCAATCCCCCCAACAACCACAGCGGTCAAGGGACTAAAGAAGAAGAAAGAAAGGTCCCCTGTGGGGATACTGGGTGGTCGTTTGTATAAATAATAAATAGTTCCCCCACCTTGGTGCTTGTAACTTCCTCTGATCTGTCACTCTCTTTGACTCTGCCTTTTCCCTTTGCTTACTATCATAGACTATCTTTCTATCTTACCGGTCCATTCTCCTGCCCTTTTTTCACAAAACACTTTCAAAAAGATTTCCTTCAGCCGAAGTCGGACTTGCTGGGCCTATTTCTTAGTTAGGCGCATAACGGCAGCATGACACATCTGCGCTCATAATCGACAGGAAACTGTCTGAGCGACAGAAGAATAATAGGGAAGGGCCTTAATAGGGAGAACTGTGGACACTCAGTAGTCCTGATATGAAGGAGGGGAAATCGGTGAACATTTTGGGTCCCATGCTGAGGGAGTCTTAACAGGGATGTTCTACTGTACTAGCACTGTAGTGTAGCAGTCTATGCATAACACTACAATTGCAAAGGTTACACTTTTTAGTATATGATTTGTCAAAACTGCATCTTAAAAGGCTTACCTTTGTGCGTTTTTTCGTGAGTTTTGAGGTTTCCTGGTGTGCTGTATGATCGTGGACAGCCAGAATAGGTACAATTGAACCTAAGAAAGGCAAAAAAACAAAACAATAAAAGTTAAAACATATATATAACAGATGAGAGTTAACCTATATTCAAGTCAATATTTAGTTTACAGCCACACCAGGGGTATAAAAGCAGAGGTGAGGCAGTGTCATTCACCAACATTCCGAGTGTTAGGGTGGCAGACGACACTTCAAGTTCTGCTGAGTGGCAGGCAGCAGAAAGGGCGGCGCAGTCATCCTCCCTCACTACGGATGTTGGCTGACTTGGCATGTGGACGGGGCGACGTACGGTGACTTGGATGATCTCTGCAGCTGCCGATGCCCAGTGGTGCTCCGGGTACACCGGAGGTGAGGGCCACTACTGGCAGGAATCACATCTGCCTGCAGAGACTGTTCGATCCGAAGTGTGCCTCCTGGCCACCGTGTGTCGACGACACCAGCATCCCGGTATGGAGAAGGCCGCTTGGTGGTCCTGAAGACAGCCTTTGGGAGAGGGGCTAGCAACCAGCAACCATGGACAAGTACAACTGGCATTGAGATCGACGACCTACGGGCTGTCTCACAATGCTTCCCACGATGACGATGCTGATTCCACCCTAAGCATCAAGGACAGGAACAAAGCCCAGACTCAGACTTCATCCGAATGATCCACTTTCAGATGGCGAACCCCAACGTTCAAGGTATCGCGATGTTACCGGAATCATCCACGACGGCTGCCACATCTCGACCAGTCTCATCGCCATTTCATCAACTTCATCCCCAGGAAGACCCTGCTGTCTTCAGGAACATCGTCCATGAAAGTCTATGACTGATTGGACGCTAATCTCACCTTTCATCAATATCATTCATTTCTCTCAATGCTATCTCAACTTAAAGATGTTCAATCTCAAACATCTACATGAATTCAGAAAGCTCACAGTCTCAGGTTAAAATTGTTCTTTTTGTTGTTGTTAACTTTTTTTTCTTTTTTTTTATACATTTTTAACCACTTCTAGTTCTACCTTTTTAGTTACAAAATAAAAGAAGTCATAATAGCTATATCCTGATTTAGTTCAATTCAAAATTTTGTGAATTTTAGGAATTTTATGAAATTACTGATTTCACAAGTTTACTGTAAGTGTAACATAGTAGAATCATACATCATACTAGCGCACCTACACACAACATCAGGATTTCCAGCGCGGAAGTAATCAATAAGTAAAAGAAATAAGATACAAAATATACAGATATATATTCTTCGGAAATATGGACACATGCGATTATTTTTTCCTTCTTTCTTTTACTTATTTATCATTTCCGCGCTGAAAATCCAGATGCACTGTGTACGTGCCCTGATAGTAGGATACAATAAAAATGATAATGCCACAGAAAGAGACCGCCCAAAGCGTTTACGCAATGCTAAATCTAGTCTTCCAGTTACTTCTCTTAACCCTTTCGCCGCCAGCCATATTAGGCAAAACATGTCCATTAAACTTACCAGGGTAGAGGAAAAAATCTGTCTAATATTGGGGATTCCCCTGTGACATATTTAAAGTAAGGCCTATCCTTACCTCCCAAAATTAAGAGAATAGGGACTCTGGATAACAGGCCCTGATTTGATGCCTTTTAGTGATGTGGGTGTGAAGTCATTGTGGTGCAAAAATGCGACGTTGGCGGTGAAACTGAAAGGGTTAAGATCATGCTGCACAAGTCCGACTGACCTCTTTACTTCTTTTGCCATGGTCTTGGGGTTCTGACTTTCAATGGTGAGCGTAGCGTGGGATGGGTTGGAGGGCATCCCATGCCGACCAGGCATAATATGCATCAAGATCTGGTCTTCTGATATTGTGTGCTGGATCATTCTATTTCAAAAGAAAAAAAGAAAAAAAAAGAAAGATTGACATCTCGTCATCAGGCTGTGTTGACTCGAAAGAAAAATTGTAACAAATAACTCAATTTGCTATGTACATGTATTCAATACAAACTAAAAAAGGAATTGATTGTCGAGAACTCCACATAGCGGATTGCACTATATTAATATTTGACTATTACAATACATCACAATGGAAGGCTAAAAGAATTAACTAATATTACAGAAAGACAAATTAATTATACTTGAATGCCGGTCTTGTCATTTCTGTAGTAGTAGTACTAGTAGTAGTAGTACTAGTAGTAGTAGTAGTAGTAGTAGTCTGGTGGCGATGGTGATGATGGTGGTAGTAGAAACTACATTTGTAATAGTAGTACTACTTAGGAGTGGTAATGGTAACTAGTAGAAGAAGTTAATTGTGGTGGAAGTAGTGTTTTTCATTTATTTCTTTGTTTGTTTCAAATGTTTGTTTATTTGGTCGGTTGGGTTTCTGTTTTGCTTGATGTTGATGCTCTGCCTACCATGTCATTGCTATATTTCTGTTACTGTTGTTGTTTCTGTTGACGATCTTTCTGTGTCTCAATGTTTGATTATAGTATTAGTTACATGTTGCATGTTTAGAACCAAGGACAGAATGGAAGACTAGGCCCAGCCTAAATTCTTATCCTTGTAAAATAAAGTATTTCAAGTTTGAATTTTGACTCAAACAAAAGTGGACAACAGTCTAAACAACAGAGGAGGCAGGTGTGTGTGTGTGTGTGTGTGTGTGTGTGTGTGTGTGTGTGTGTGTGTGTGTGTGTGTGTGTGTGTGAGAGAGAGAGAGAGAGAGAGAAAGAGAGAGAGAGAGAGAGAGAGAGAGAGAGAGAGAGAGAGAGAGAGAGAGAGAGAGAGAGAGAGAGAGAGAGAGAGAGAGAGAGAGAGAGAGAGAGAGAGACTCAGAGAGAGAGAGAGAGAGAGAGAGAGAGAGAGAGAGAGAGAGAGAGAGAGAGAGAGAGAGAGAGAGAGAGAGAGAGAGAGAGACTGGATACTGGACACTCAAAAACTTTATTTGACAAGGATAAAGATTTTAGGCGATGCCTATTCTTACAATCTGTCCTTGGATAAAAGAAAAACAAATTTAAGAAACAAAAAACGTTTGCAAACATACTCTCTCTCTCTCTCTCTGACTCTCTCTCATACACACATACATTGTTTAGAGAGAGAGAGAGAGAGAGAGAGAGAGAGAGAGAGAGAGAGAGAGAGAGAGAGAGAGAGAGAGAGAGAGAGAGAGAGAGAGAGAGAGAGAGAGTCTCAGAGAGAGAGTATGCGTATCCGTATGTGTGCGAGTGTTTCAATGCCAATTGTAAAGCGCTATAATGTACTCGATAAAAAGCACTGCATAAATATCTGTTTCTTATCATTATTATTCTGGATGACTGGGCTATAATTTGTTTATAGCGGGGATGCTTTGCCAAGGGTACAACTTACAAGAATACAACTTTGCAGAGAAATGGGTCAAAATCGAAGGATACCTCACCACAAAATCAAACAATGATTACCACTAGAAAAAATGAAAATGGGAACTTCCTTGCGGGCTGGTGACTTTTCGAGCAAGGACTGATGGAGTTACCAAAAGTAGTAAAAAAGCAAAACATTAACAGCCCCAGGCTTTGCCCATTTTTGCTGATTTTGCCAATCAGCCAATGTTCTGGACACTTCTTCTTCTTCGATTCTTCTACTTGGGGATGTTCATCCTGCCCTGTGCTCACCGGTCTTCATTCAGACCATTAATACTAATAACAGCGCACAGGATGCGTGCTATGTGAATTCATGTCATCCATCCCACCAGCACACACAGCCTACTCGTACCAAATAGTGGGATGGGCTCGTGTGCGCAAGATCGGGTTGGTAAGAATACCCAATCGTACCCAACAAAGTTATGCCAAATAAACTACTTTGTGACTCTGTGTGTGTGTGTGTGTGTGTGTGTGTGTGTGTGTGTGTGTGTGTGTGTGTGTGTGTGTGTGTCGTGTGTGTGTGTGTGTGTGTGTTATCTTCTTGTTCGTCTTTGCATAGGCCTAATGTCTTTGCTTGAATGCATTATGAATTTTTAACATGTGTGTGCGCTTCGATTTAATTTCTATTAAGATTTAGCGCAGTATATAACTACGGACTGTTGGAATTACCGACTGTTGTTGTGTACGCGCACGCGCGTCACACATACACACACACACACACACTTGAACCTTCAATGCACTCTCTCTATCCCCACCCCACTACAAAAAAGAAAAGAAAAAGAAAGAAAGAATAGGCCTAGGGCCTAACTGAAGTGAAATCCGTAATCCAAAAAGGCAGTGGCTATTTACCTTCTAGAATTCAGGCTATTTTCCCTCACTGTCTCTCTGTGTCTTTTTTTCTGTTTGTTTTTCTCTCTCTCTCTCTACTATGTGACAGTATGTCTCTGTCAGTCTCTCTCTGTGTATCTCTTTCTCTGAATGCCTTTTTCTCTATCTGTGTCTCTCTCTTTGGCCCTCTCTTTCTGTCCTGTTCAATCTCTGTCTTTCTCTCTCGATCTGTGTGTCTCTCTCTCAATCTTTACTCTCAGCTCTCCCTGTGTGTTTCAGTCTCTGTCTCTCTGTTTCTTTCTCTTTGTGTGTCTCTCTGTCTCTGTCTTTATATATATATATATATATCATATATGTGTGTGTGTGTGTGTGTGTGTGTGTGTGTGTGTGTGTGTGTGTGTGTGTGTGTGTGTGTGTCTGTAGTGTATGTCTCTCTCTCTCTCTGTTTTCTCTGTCTGCACAGTTGTGCAGCTGTAGGACAGAAAAAGAAAGATAGTCAGAGAGACAGAGAGAGTGAGACATACAAAGAGAGAGAGAGAGTCTGAAATGGAGACAAAGAAAGACAGTGAGAGACAGGAACATAGAGAGAGAGAGACAAACATACACACAGCGAAAGAGAGAGAGAGACAGAGACAAAGGAGAGAGATACACACCATCATACAGATTGAGAGACAGACACAGAGAGAAAGAGAGAGAGAGAGAGAGAGAGAGAGAGAGAGAGAGAGAGAGAGAGAGAGAGAGAGAGAGACTGACACAGAGACAGAGAGAGAGAGAGAGAGAGAGAGAGAGAGAGAGAGAGAGAGAGAGAGAGAGAGAGAGAGAGAGAGAGAAAAGTTTCAAAAAGTACTTATAAAGTATATTTGGATTGGATTACTCACACCCATACAGTATACATGTATATATACACTCACTCCCTCACGCCGATTGGGTACGATTCGGTATGATTGGGTCCGGTTGGGTACGATTGGGTATTCTTACCCACCGGTCGTTTTGAGCGCAAACCATTTTGTGCGCTGGTCGTTTCGAGCACAAATTTCACCTTTTTCTAGGGTTAGGGATAGGGTTAGGGTTAGGCAAATGAGCACAAATTTCACTTTTTTCTAGGGTTTGGGATAGGGTTAGGGTTAGGGTTAGGTAAATGGTTCAGGTAAAGAAAGAGTGAAATTAGCGCCCGAAATGGTTTGCGCTCGAATCGAACTGTGACCGTTCCAACACAGGACCTCAGATTTTGAAGTCTCATCCAAATGACTTTTTCCCCAACTGACGTCAGCATCAGGTACCCGTTTACACCTGGGTGGAGTGAGGAAAATAGGAGTAGAGTGCCTTTCCCAAGGACACACCACTGTGACTGTGAACAGCGCTGGGTTCGAACCCGCGCACTTGCAAAAAGTTTTAAATCGCGTTTCCTTATAAACTAAAAGGAAATAGCAGGCTAAAGGCTATTTAAAAGCCTATATGCTGTATATGATATGATATGATATGATGATAATAAACCTGACAGATTACGAGCTACTCAGCTAGCGACTCGGACTTAACTCAATAACTGAGCTACAGCGGCTGTGCCTATGCGATATTATATGGCAAATGAAACACAAATTAATACATGATGTTCTTGCACAATAGACAAATTTAAATATTTTTACCCTGAATCGTCGGCATTCACGTTGTGGTTTTCTATGTTTTCTTCGGAAGTCGGGGGTCGGTCCGCATTAACGTCAGCCTCATCCCTCTCCATGCACACTTGGGTGATTGAACTAGAGTCTTCAATTTGTTCATCTTCATCAAGGTCCAGGTAGTCAGCAAAACTGACCCCTTCTTTTTCGTTTTCGAAGTTATAGTACTCCATGTTTCACAAATACTTTCACAAATGCTCCAGGAAATTCACTGGACCGAGATGAAATCTCACATCCGACATCGAAACCAAGGGTTGAACCTTTTATTTTTCGACTTATTGACGAAATGTTCTCAAACAAAACAAACCTAACACAAAATACGCATGTGCGCTTCGAAGGCAAGAACACTATGCGTATTTCTGCATTGCATGTAGAGATGCGCATCACACACACGCATACCATGGCCGTCTAGACTAAAACAAACCGAACCGAACCCAGCAAGTCTTAGTCGATGGGGCCAAATCAGACACAGCGGTAGTGATTAGCGGAGTCCCCCAGAGCACAGTCCTTGGCCCACTTCTATTCCTCCTTTTCATCAATGATCTCCCGGACCAGCTCAAATCTCAAGCACGACTATTTGCATATGACTGTATTGCTTACAGACAGATTAAGAGCACAGATGACTGCAAGATACTGCAAGAGGATCTCAACACCCTATCCGCGTGGGAAAAACGCTGGGGCATGCCTGACTGACTCGGAATTCCACCCCCAAAAATGCAATGCAATGACATGCTCCAAGTCTCGCAAACCTATCGCCTTCAACCACCTGAAGGGCCACTGCCTAGAAGAAATGTCAAGTGCTAAATACCTAGGAGTGGATATTAGTAACAAACTGAACTGGAAAACCCATGTGAGTCAACAGGGTCAACAAAAAAGCAAATAGTAGGCCTATGGTAGGGTTCCTACAAAGAAATTTGAAAACAGAGCAACAAAAACAAACGCATACAACACCTTAGTGCGCCCACATCTTGAATAACCCTCACACCACAGAACTAGCAAAGAAGGTCATCGAAGCTGTTCAGAGAAGAGCGGCAAGATACGTAAACAACTGCTACGTACGATACCACCAGTAGTCACAGCCATGCTGCTCTCCAAGCTTCAATGGGAATCACTTGAGGCAAGATCAAAACATCAGGCCACCATGATGTACAAAGTCGTCAACGACCTCATAGACAGTCAAAGAGGGAACAGTTTCTCCTCCGGCCCTGCCGGGCAACACCCGCACTAGGTCAAATCACTTATTCAAATACAGTCAAATCACAAGAACAAACACTTTCAAATACAGCTTTCCCCCCAGAACTATCCCAGTTTGGAATTCTCTTCCAGCAGCAGCAGCTGAGGCTCCCTCTTGGTATATTTTAAGAGGGAGCTCAACAACATGTCTTTCTAATCTTGTCACGTCCTAACGGCCCGCGCGACTGGAAGATGTTTAAACTACACCAAATCAGCCTTCCTTCCTCCCCGCCGGCTTCCGTATATCAATCACTACTGACTATTCGGAAATGCGTGAGAAGGTGTAGGAATAAAGAATAAGAACACGGACTGAAGAAAAAGAAGACAGCCATCCTACCAATTTCTGGAGGGCTGGACTGAAAGTTTGTCTAGGCCTATAAATATTCACACACACACACACATACACACACTGACACACACACACACACACACACACACACACACACACACACACACACACACACACACACACACACACACGGCCGCACACACACATAGGTGAAGACGGGGTAAAAAGCCCATGGGCGGGTAAGAAGCCCATGCCAATTATCTCATGAAATAAAGCAAATTTCAGTCAAATTTGCCCATGAGACGAATGCTAAACATTAACACTCGTCTCATGGGCAAAATGTGACTGACATTTTCTTTATTTCATGAGATAATGGTCAACCTATGGCGATAGGGAAGACGGGGTAAAAAGCGCATGGGCGGGTAAGAAGCCCACCCCAATTATCTCATGAAATAAAGAAAATTTCAGTCAAATTTGCCCATGAGACGAATGCTAGACATTAACGCTCGTCTCATGGGCAAAATGAGACTGAAATTTGTTTCATTTCATGAGATAATTGGGGTGGGCTTCTTACCCGCCCATGCGCTTTTTACCCCGTCTTCCCCTATATCTTTCACGCCAGAGGGCAGTCAATGCAATAGGGGCTTATCACGCGATTTTCTTACTTGGGCGTAGTGAGAGAGAGAGTGATGGTAGGACCACTCACTGTCTCTCTCTCTTTCTTTATCCCCAACTAATAATATAGAGGTGAGAAAAATCGCACTAAGTCTCGTGGTGAAAATGATGTTTTACGTCCTCTCGGTCATATACATATATGGGACATTTGTAAATACAAAGATGGTGGGAACAATACTGGCTGCAATGCCCAGAGGCAGTGCAACACCAGTAACGTCCCGAGTTTTTAACAATATAGATAGGTGTAGCGGTAACCACGCCTCGGTTAAACCTCATCGGCTATGGTACCGCTACATGATACATGATGTACAATTAACATTTTGCAAACCATCTTTATGCCTGGATAAATCAAAATAGTCCTGTATTGAATTATTTTTGTCCCCCCGTGGGAATACCGGGGGGTCTTTTGTATAAATAGTTCCCCACCTTCTGGAAGTTATGTGCTTGTAGCTTCCTCTAATCTGTCACTCTCTTTGACTCTGCCATTTTCCATTTGCTTACTGTCATCTACTATCTTTCTGCCTTACCGGTCCATTCTCCTGCCTTTTTTTTCACGAAACACTTTCAAAAACATTTCCTGCAGCTGAAGTCGGACTTGCTGGGCCTAACTATTTCTTAGTTAGGCGCATAACGGCAGCATGACGCATCTGCGCTCATAATTGACAGGAAACTGAGCGATCAAAGAAGAAGAAGAAGAAGAAGAAGAAGAAGAAGAAGAAGAAGAATTATTTTTGAAGTTGCACTACACAGTAATTTTTTAACATTTTGCAAACCATCTTTATGCCTGGAACTCATCAGAAGTAAGAAGAAGCAAAGGGAAATAGAAAGACAGACCGAAAAGCCATGTCTATATCAAACCGTGATCGCTGAACTCTTCTACTGCTTCCGTACTATACACAGAAAGCTTATATATACACTATCTCTGCTATACACAAGAACACGAAAGACCATGCCATAAGTTTTCATTGTTTTGATTGGAAAATTATGAACAACACAATAGAGAGAGAGAGAGGGGAGAGAGGGAGAGAGAGAGAGAGAGAGAGAGAGAGAGAGAGAGAGAGAGAGAGAGAGAGAGAGAGAGAGAGAGAGAGAGAGAGAGAGAGAGAGAGAGAGAGAGAGAGAGAGAGAGAGAGAGAGAGAGAGAGAGAGAGAGAGAGACGAGAGAGAGAGAGAGAGAGAGAGAGAGAGAGAGAGAGAGAGAGAGAGAGAGAGAGAGAGAGAGAGAGAGAGAGAGAGAGAGAGAGAGAGAGAGAGAGAGAGAGAAATTTTATTGAATGAATTTTATTTATAGAGGGTAATAAAATAAGCAAATAATGCATGCTTTTTTTTTTATAACATCAAGCCCTCTTTAAAAACACACACAATATAAAGAGCATGCAAAACGCAGTCATACATCATGCAGTAGTATACAATCAACTAATCTTATATGCAGCGGACGAACATTTTTTTAAAGGAAGATGATACAGTTAACAAACGTAAAATAGTAAAAGTCATACACACAAGCATTCCCTATGTACTCATTTAATAGTGCATATATTTATACTGTAAAAATTGAGTTAACAGCATTGGATTTAGTCTGACACAATTTAGTGGTGAGTAAGTAATTTCAACATATTCAAGTATTGTGAACGTCATGCCACAGTAACAGAGGGAGGGAGAGGGGTGGAATGAGAGAGAGAGAGAGAGAGAGAGAGAGAGAGAGAGAGAGAGAGAGAGAGAGAGAGAGAGAGAGAGAGAGAGAGAGAGAGAGAGAGAGAGAGAGAGAGAGAGAGAGAGAGAAGAGAGAGAGAGAGAGAGAGAGAGAGAGAGAGAGAGAGAGAGAGAGAGAGAGAGAGAGAGAGAATGAATGAATGAATGAATGATTTTTTTTAATGAATGAATTTTATTTAAAGAGGGTAATAGAGTAAGCAATATAATACCATGCCTTTTTTACATCCAGCCCTCTGGACAAAATACATGCATAAAAGTTTAAAAAAAAGCGAAATAAGCACAGACAAAGTCATATAAAGCATGCAAAAAACATCCCAATATTGTAAAACTGCGACATCAATAACAAAATCAAACCTATTATTATTGACTATGCTCATTATTAACATTCAAAAGTTGGGAAGTAAGCGCATACACGTGACACGGGAAAATAAAACCCAATCCTACTTTTCACACTCATCTTTAACATTCAGAAACTGAGAAGTGCACAAG
The DNA here is from genome assembly GCA_017654935.2 of Phymorhynchus buccinoides. NCBI lineage: Eukaryota > Metazoa > Mollusca > Gastropoda > Neogastropoda > Raphitomidae > Phymorhynchus > Phymorhynchus buccinoides. Next base: position 50,371,041 of record CM065690.1, read on the forward strand.
CATAATTATGGAGAAAGAACAAAAACCAAAAAACCACACATACAAAAACACACACAAAAACCCACCCTTAATCATACTTTGTATGCTCATCACTTAAATATACTTATTTGGACCCCACCCACCCCCCAAAAAATAAATTTAAAAAAATCAAAAAAAATCACACATACAAAAACACACACAAAACCCATCATTTAAATGTACTTATTTGGAAAAAAAACCCAACTCATCTTAGCATGCACAATTTAAAATGTAAATACATTTACCCATGGCAACATGAAACCTATTCCTACATTACATATTATTCATTTCTAGCATGCACAAATTAAAAGGTAAACGCACACACGTATCAAAAGCAAACCTAGTCATTTTTTGGGCATGCGGATACACATATTCAAAAGTAAAAACATACACAAGACGAAGTCAAACCTAATCTTACTTTATAATACTCATCTTTAACATGCACATAAATAAAACTTAGCCTATACTCATCACAAAATCAAGACTAATCCTACTTTACATAGGGGAAGACGGGGTAAAAAGCGCATGGGCGGGTAAGAAGCCCACCCCAATTATCTCATGAAACAAAGAACATTTCAGTCAAATTTGCCCATGAGACGAATGCTAGACACTAACGCTCGTCTCATGGGCAAAATGAGACTGAAATTTGCTTCATTTCATGAGATAATTGGGGTGGGCTTCTTACCCGCCCATGCGCTTTTTACCCCGTCTTCCCCTACTCGTAACATATACACAATTTAAACATAAAGTCGATACACATAATAAAATCAAACCTAATCCCACTTTACATACTAATCTTAAAAATTCATAAATCGAAAATGTGAGCACATACACATGACAAAAGAGAGAGAGAGAGAGAGAGAGAGAGAGAGAGAGAGAGAGAGAGAGAGAGAGAGAGAGAGAGAGAGAGAGAGAGAGAGAGAGAGAGAGAGAGAGAGAGAGAGAGAGAGAGAGAGAAAGAGAGAGATTGATTGATTGACTTTTATTTATAGAGGGTAATAGAGTAAGCAATAACATGCTTTTTTACATCCAGCCCTCTGGACAAAATACATATATAAAAGTAGAAAATGAAAAACGAAAATAAACACATACAAAGTAATATAAAGCATGCAAAAAAACATCCCTATATTGTAACACATCAATAACAAAATCAAACCTATTATTATTAACTATACTAATTATTAACATTCAAAATGTGTGAAGTAAGCGCATACGCACGGGAAAATAAAACCCAATCCTACTTTTCACACTCATCTTTAAACATTCAAAATAGGGAAGTGCACAAACATAAAAAATACCTCAATCATACTTCATCATTAAAATGTACTTATTTGAAGAAACCCATGCATATAATAAGTCAAACATAGTATTACTTTACCTACTCATCTTAGCATGCACAATTAAAAATGTAAATACATGTACCCATGGCAACATGAAACCTATTCCTACATTCCATTATTCATTTTTAGCATGAACATATTAAAAAGTAAACACACACTCATAACAAAAGCAAACCTAGTCATATTATTTGCAAGCGAATACACATATTAAAAAGTAAATACTGCTCATAACGAAATCAAGCCTGAACCTACTTTCTAGTCCTCATCTTTAACACGCACATAAGTAAAACTTAACTCATCACAAAATTAAAACTAATCCTTATTTTACATACTCGTAACATGTACACATTTTAAATTTAAAGCCGATACACATAATAAAATCAAGCCTAAGCCCATTTTACATACTAATCTTAAAAATACATCAAGCTTAAATGTAAGCACATACACATGACAGAATAAAACCAAATCCTATTCTACATACTCATCTTTAACATGCACGCATTTTGGAGTAAACACTTATGCATAACAAGATGAAACCCATTCCTATAATAATAATAGTAGCAATAATAATAATAATAATAATAATAATAATAATAATAATAATCAAAATAATAATAATTCATATAGTGCTAAAACTCCATATAGTAGTATGCTCGTTGCACGTTACAAAAGCAACAATGAAAGATGGAAAACATTAATTAAAATCAGCAAGAGAGAGAGAGAGAGAGAGAGAGAGAGAGAGAGAGAGAGAGAGAGAGAGAGAGAGAGAGAGAGAGAGAGAGAGAGAGAGAGAGAGAGAGAGAGAGAGAGAGAGAGAGAGAGAGAGAGAGAGAGAGAGAGAGAGAGAGAGCATGTTATTTGAGTGAAGCTCAAATCCATGTCACAAAGGCATTGAGTCTGTGTTATTTTTTTGTAATAAACATAAAAAATGCTCCCCCTAACTGGTGGTATGCCCACTGTTAATTTAGCTGGTTTTTTTTACACGTTTAGAGTAAAAAGATAGACACTCTCACATTTCATTGGTCAAAATAACTAAGACAACTTCCTCATTTCTGCAGACTTATGGGTAAAGTGCACATGTAAAGTACTGCCTTTTCCGGTTAAGCCATCAAAATGGTAGGTGGATCTGCGTGTTTTGGTGAATTATTATCGGCGTTCATCTTCTGATTTTTGCTTATGATTGTTCAAACAAGATCATTCTAAAGAACTATGGTTTGTTCATCATTTAATGGGCCTGTTTATGAAAGATGAGCGTCTTGTTTATTTATAGTTTTAGATATGGTTGTATGTGTAGTACCACGAGGTTTGAAACTAAGATCGTCACTTATGATGCCGTTACTGCGATTTATTAAGGGCTTTTGTCCTATTAGGAACACGGTGCAGAGAAAACAAAGGCAAGATTTGATGTTAAAACTTTTATTTGTCCACTTTTGCGTCGCAACTAATTTCAGAACTGAGACGTAGACAACTCGACTTGAAGTTGATCCAGATCTTCTGACTTCTTCAATTCTTGGTCTCCTGCATTCTGAGTTAAAACAAGTTTTGATAATGCTGAGGCTAAAATATTTTCTATTACTAGTATTAGGCACATGCGCCCTCCTAGTTCGGTCGCGATTTATCAAAAGTGGCTTATGCTATCCAGACAAACAGAAAATAGTCTGTCTATGCACCGGAAAATGGTGAATGCAGAATGATCACTCAGTTTGGAGTCCTTATTTTAGAAAACATATAAATTTGATTGAAGGTGTGCAAAGAAGGTTTACAAGATGTATAATTGGTACCCATGACCTTAATTATGAAGAACGCCTAAAATGGCTAAATCTACCAAGCTTGGAATATAGAAGGGTGCGAGGAGACATGATAGTGGTTTATAAAATTTTGCATGGTTTGTATGATTCCTCAACTACTGCACCTCTTTTTCACTTATCTAGTCATAATACTACTTGGGGACACAATTTTAAACTAACCAAAACACTAACCAACACCAGACAGTTTCATTCATTCTTTACTAATAGAATAACAAATTTATGGAACAATTTATCATTTGATACCGTCGATGCACCTTCAGTAAATGCATTTAAAAATCGTATTGACAAAGAATTATTAAAATATACTTTTTCTACCAATTTGGATGTATATGAAAAATAAAGCTAAGTGTTAGTATACACTCAAGCCAAAATAAATCCACGGGCAAATCAAATATTTAAAAAACAATTGATATTTGAAAATTACCACTAATGAGGGCAAAAGGCTTATAGCCTATAGCCTTATGTGATGTGATATGTGATACCGAAAAATGCTGAATGGTGAAAGCGGAATGATCAAAACACTGATTGGTAGGGCTGAATTATGAAAACATTCTATAGAAACCCAACAAATTTGGCTATATTCACGTTTATGCCCGTCAACCCGGTCAAGAACGATAATCTGTTGACTGAAAAAGCAATCGCTATGTTCTTTTCTGTTACAAATTATCGTTCTTTACGCCAGCAGATGGGCATAAATGTGAATATAGCCCAAAATGTATTACAATGGAAAGTGAAATTGCCGAATAGCAAAGTGATTAACACGGTCCCGATGACACATTTCCGTAGTTCGGCTATCCCACACACTAGAGTAGAATTCACGTCATACCGCATCATATCGACATATCGACGTGTTTACAAACAAAACAACGCGCGCACGCGTACATATATACAAACATATCGGCGCTCAACAAAGAACTCAATGAGTAGATGTCAATTATTTTGAAGTAGACACGTTTTTGTGGTATCACGCACCGTTCACACAGGCTGAGATCGTTACCGGGCACGTAACGACCTTGGCCTGGGCCATGTGTTATTTTTAATTTTCCGGCATTCACCTTTTGGCATTTTCCGGTGTTTAGACACACCCAAAATAGTAAAATTGTTTTAATGTTTTCACTACTTTTGGTAGACAATGCATGATGGAAATGGTAGACAATATATCCAGATGGCCGTCAACTCCACATTTAACGGAACAATTAATTGGAAGAAAAACAATTTCTGACCAACGTGAACACAATGTTTGAATCAAAAGCCAACAAGACTGCAATTTGTTTTTTTATTACGACAGTAAATTTGTCTGCTTTAAAAAAAATTTATGAATGCTTTATTACACAAATAGTTGCATATTCCAGTACAAGTGTGTGTGTGTGTGCATGCGTGTGTGTGAGGAAGAAAGAGCGTTGATGCAAGCATCATGTGCATTTTACTTTCTACTATTCTCTAGTGAATTATTATTTATTTACCTTTAATTTTCTTGTTCTGGGTGTAAAGCGCACAGCTCACGTGAGAGGGCTATATGATTATAAATTCACATTATTATTATAAATTCCATAACAATCTTAAGTGTGTGACCATTTATAGGAACTAACATTTATATTATGTGAACTTTTACAGGGGTACCGTGGACGCCGAATGTCTATGAAGCGCGTTCACGCGCCAAAATCATGGATGCTAGACAAGCTAGGTGGCAATTTTGTAAGTATTTTATTGATTTGAATAATGCTGCTTTGTAAACTGTTAAATTTAAACTTCTGTATGCTGTATGGAATTTGAAGTGGTTGGTTTCAAAGAACTTAACACGGTAATGAACCTGTCCCACATTTTTGCAGTGCCATTGATATTTCTACTTCATGTGCTAATTTTGTATTATGAAAAAAAATGTTAACAAATTCTTAATTTAAAAGAGTTGAGATCCCTGATTTGTGCACTGCTTTGTATCATTGGTGATACTGATAGAATCATAATGAAGTTCAACAGAAACATATCATTTGTGACTTTCTCTCTTAGAAAAGATGTTGCAGAATTTATGCAGGGATTAGAGTTGCCTAAAGTCCATAATGAGGTCTGTAATGTGCATGTTTCTTTTTGCTTTTCTTTGAAAGACTGACCTTAAATTAGTGGATCGCTTATTAAAATTTAAAAGTTTAAGCACAAATATAATGTTCTCTTGTTTTGAGGATGGAATAAGTTTCCCAATTATTAAATGAATGAAGTTTCCCCCCATGCTTCTAATGAGTGATTGTGACCATTGATATAAACCAAACAAAATTCTTTTCAGGCCCCCAAGCCCAGCTCTGGGCCTCACAAGGCCAGGGAAAGCCTTCCTATGGCAATCCTGCTTAGGAACCGATTGAAGTACGCTCTCACCTACGATGAGTGCAAGAAGATCGTGATGCAGCGCCTCATCAAAGTGGACGGGAAAGTCCGCACCGACAAGACCTACCCATGTGGATTCATGGGTATATATGTGTGCAGGATCTGTCTTGTGTGATTGAAAGAAACCCTCTCCACCCCCCCTCTCCAAACACCCCCTACTCCCCTCCCTCATGAGGATGCTAGGGCAGGGTTCCCAGGCACCTTTTAAGTCCTTGTGAATTATTTTTGGGTCAACAGGCCTTTTAAGTGCTTTATTTCAGCAAGTAGATCCTTTTAATTCATCAAGAGGTCCTTTTAATTTTTGAAAGGTACTGTTAAGTCCTGTTTTAAAACTTTTATCAAGAAAAAAGTGATAAAGAAACTGACTAAAATCTAAATATTTATCACCCAAAAACTGGCAGTATACAAAATTGTTCGTGTCACAGATCGGAGCAGACAATTCATTACAAGCTGTGTGAGTTTCCGCACCAAGACGTAGTGATTCATTCCATGCATATTGGAATTGTGCTCTTGGTCAACAATTGGCATTCTGGCATTCTATCATGAACATGTCATACAATCAGGTTGGCGAAGGTCGTTTTACAATCTTTATTGAGGTCCTTATCAGTCCTTTAACCCTTTCAATGCTAGCCATTCGTCAGACAAGATTTACCATTAAACTTACCCAGGTAGAGAATAGATTTTGTCTGCAATATTGGGGATTCATCTGTGACATGCATAAAATAGGGCCTATCCTTACCTCCCAAAATTAAAAACATAAGGTCACTGTATACCAGACCCTCATTGGGTGTCTTTTAGTAACAGGTGTTAAATCATTGTGGTGCCAAGAGGCGACAGTGGCGATGAAAGGGTTAAAGGTTCTTTTTTCGTTTCATGTTCTAAATTGGGAACTCTGCAGGGGGTCTTTCGTATAAATAATTCCCCTGCCTTATGAAAGTTCTGTGCTTGTAACATCATCTAATCTTGAGTGCTTTGTGAAAAAAGGTAGCCACATGCAAAGATTTGCCACACTGTTCTTGTGACTTGAATGTGTGAGCGTGGTACTTTTATTGCTTTTGAATTGAAATTTGGTGTACAGCTATCCTTCAGTGATCTGAAGATCTCTTATTTTAAACAAAATATTTGTATGCATACTTTTTTCTTTTGAATGGTATCTGTAATGTATTATGGCTCGAATCGAAGCCACATGTTTGGTCTTTGTCAAACTTGTGGTCAATTAGAGCCAACATCAATTCTTCCTGACGGTCGCTAGTTGCAATGTTTTTGGCTTCTGGCATTACAAATGGAAAGAACAATTAAAACATTAATTTACATGGGAAAACAGTTTTGTGTCTGGTAGCCCCCATGGGCCAGCCTTCACGTGGTGCTCTCGACCAAACTGCCCAGCCCTTTTTCTTACCTTTCCTATTTTTCTGCCTACCATGTCTTTTGCTATCTCTTTTTTTCCCCCCATAGTCTCCCAACAAAATCTGCAGTTTTCCAGTTCGTTTGATTTCTGTCTCCCTGGATCTTCAGTCTTTATCTTTTCTTACAAATTTATCTTTTGAATGTTCCTTTTTTTTTCTGATCTATCGGACAATTTATGGCATGCCAGTTTTTTTTAATATTCATTGCCGTCCAGACGTGATAACTTGTGCCCTTGAGTGGGCACATGTCCATTCTGCAGTGCATATTTGCCTATATGGCCTTTTTTATATATTTTTTGTATTACTAGTATGTGTTTGTTGTCCTTTTATACTATTTAGAAAAAACCCAATCAGGATCCGATAAGTAGAGCGGAATGGCTCGACGTTTCTAGCACTGTCTGGACTTATGTGCTATAGGGTACAGTGATGGAGTGTCATGTTATGAATTGTACTAATTTTTTTGTTTTTAGGTTGTTGAACGTTGTTAAGTGATGTGTGTTTTGTTATACGTTGTCGAACTTTGCACGGTGACAGTCCTGAGATGACCATAGCTGTTAACGTGACTAACTTCCAAGTGTTTGGTAGAGAGGGTAGGTTAAAGGCTTACTCTAAATTTATGACTGCTGTGTTGGCATTGTGGCTGTGATATTCATTTCTTTGTCTTTCAACAAAGTAAAAAAAATACAGCGTAAAGAAACCAATCGAACAAATGTAATCCGACAACTCAATCAGAAATTGTAAATGTGAGGTTATTCTGGAGAGTCGAGTAATCATTTAAATGAAATGTAGCACTATTTAAGAAAAAATAAACGGACGCGTATTTGTGTGGGAACATGTCCGCTTATTTTTTCCTTCTTTCTTTTACTTACTTATTGGTTTTCCGCCCGGAACTTCTGCATATGTGTGTACGTGCGCTTATGGGCTCAAATCGAAGCCATGAGTTTTACTTCCAATGAAACTTGTGGTCAATGAGAGCCGACATCAATTCTTCCTGACGGTCGCTAGTTGAAGCATTTCTCTTCTGGCATTACAAGAGGAAGGTACAATAGAAATACATGTATGAAGGTTTCTATTTAACTCTTTCGTTCCTGAGAACCGTTTTTGAGGTTGAATAGGAGCAACTGCATATTCCTAGCTTTATAGAGCTCTCTATCTCCCTATTCCTGGGTTTCCAGAGAGAGTAAAACTGTATAAAGGGGTGTTATGTTATTGTGAATATGTGGCATGTTTTCAGCAGCCTGTTTCTCTTTTATAAACAATACTTGTCCCAGTAAGAAAAGGAAAACCCCCCTCATTACATTGGAATTATAGAAGAGTAAGGTAATAACAGCTGCATCATGTTGCATGATATGAGCAAAAGAGGCCTGTAGGAATCAACGGGATAACATTTCTCAGCAGCTAAAGAGGTTCTCAGGAATGAACAGTAGTTGAAATTTCTCTAAATACAGAAACCAAACCAAACTTCTCTAAATACAGAAACCAAACCAAACTTCTCTAAATACAGAAACCAAAGAGTTTAAAACACAACACCTGTGTCTGGAAGAGTTTTAAATTTTTTTTTTTTAAGAGAGTTGGTTAACTGCTTTTTTTTTTGTCCATCAAAAAAGTATATAAAAAAAAGTAACCTCAGTATTGTGGCGTCCCCAACAGACAGAAGTGTAATTGTGGTGCCTATCATACTGCAAAATATTTATTTAAAGTTTTTAAAAAAAGATACCGAGTCTGAATGAATACATATTTGTGTGCAGGGTTTGGCAGGGTTCGATTGTAAATGAAATTAAAAAAACAAACGTTTATAAACATGATCCAGGTTTTATTCAACACCTTATGGGCTCAAATCGAAGCCATGAGTTTTAGTTTTTATGAAACTTGTGGTCAATGAGAGCCGACATCAATTCTTCCTGACGGTCGCTAGTTGAAGCATTTCCCTTCTGGCATTACAAGAGGAAGGTACAATAGAAATACATGTATGAAGTTTTCCATTTAAAAACACCTGTCCGGAAGAGAGTTGGTTAACTGTTTTTATTTGGTCCATCAAAAAAGTAAATAAATAAAAAAGTAACCTCAGCCTCTCAACAGCATGACAGAAGTGTAATTGTGTGGTGCCTATCATACTGGAAACTTTAAAGTTTTAAAGAAAATGAGAAAGTACTAAGTCTGAATTAATAGATATTCGGGTGCAGGGTTTGGCAGGGTTCGATTGGAAATGAAATTAAAAACAACGTTCACCAGGTTTTATTCAACACCTTATGGGCTCAAATCGAAGCCATGAGTTTAAGTTTTTATGAAACTTGTGGTCAATGAGAGCCGACATCAATTCTTCCTGACGGTCGCTAGTTGAAGTATTTCTCTTCTGGCATTACAAGAGGAAGGAACATTTCTTTATTTAGCAGGGTTCCCAGGTGCCTTGTAAGTCCTTGTGAATTGGGTTTTGGTCAACAGGCCTTTTAAGTGCTTTATTTCAGCAAGTAGGTCCTTTTAATTCATCAAGAAGTCCTTTTAATTTTTGAAAGGTACTGTTAAGTCCTGTTTTATAACAAAAAAAGTGATAATCTAATAGGTAAGAAATTTCTGACAAACGAAGAACAAACTGGCAGTATACAAAGTTGTCGGTGTCACAGAATCGAAACGGGCAATTCATTTCCAGGTGTGTGGGTCTCTCCGCACCAAGATACAGTGATTCATTCCATGCGTATTGGACTGTCAGCTTTAAGACATGATTGTGCAAATGTTCACTACATTGTGCTCTTGGTCAACAATTGGCATTCAGGCATTTTATACATGAACATGTCATACAATCAGATTGGCGAAGGTCCTTTTATAATCTTTTGAGGTCCTTATTAGTCCTTTAAAGGTCCTTTTTTTGTTTCATGTCCCAAACCTGGGAACCTTGTTTAAGAAAATTTACATAGCGCTTCAACATTAAGCTCTAAGAGCTTATTTGAACATTACCCTCAGTTGAGGAGCTTAAGAGTAAGTGTGCTGACAAACAAATGAACAGTTTGTATTTCATGTGTCAAGAATTTGACTATATAGTAATATACTGTATTTTTCGGACTACAGGGCGCGCCTAATTATAAGACGCACACCCCAAATTTTACAGAAAATTCAGATTTTGTTTTTATATTTTCTTACTATATTAGTAGTCATATGCAGACCTGCCTACTGCTACGATTTGGCCGTAGCACCTATGAAAAATGAAGCTTAGCTACGGCAACCTTAACGTTGCTACGGGGAAACAAAAATTGCCGACGCATTTTATTTTTGCTGCCGTTCCCGGTTTTGTCATGGCTTACTCCAGCGGCAGTAACGATTCGGGAGATGTTTCAAACGAAAAAAACAACCCAAACCAGAAAACGAAAATCATCTTATTCTAAGAAAAAACCATCGGCCTGCCGCACAAGTTTTCAAAATAGCTTACATGGAGCCAGAGGAGTGGCCTTGCATTGTTAGAAGTCCACTTGGTGCGAACCATGCTCACTGTAACCTCTGCCATGCAGACTTCTCTGTGAATCATGGTGGTAGAGACGATTGCCGTCGACACATTCAGTCGGCGAAACATAAGCTGTACGTTTCGGCTCAGGAAAAGAACAAACCGATTACCGTCATTTGTGGATGCTACTGAAAAATTTGCCATGCTACTGAAAATTGATGGCTGGGCTACTGATTGGAAAAATTCTAAGAGGCAGGTTTGCATATGAGGCGTAGGGGTCTCAGTAAGGGAAGAAGTATGACCTTATAGTCCTAAGTAATATGTTGCAAGAGTTGTTGCCGTCTTTTACAGTCGACCCCCTCACGAACGGCCCTCTGAATTACGACCTCCCCTCTTTTACGACTGAAATATGAATGACGGATCGTTTTTCTTCTAAACTTGCCTCCTCATTTACGACTCCCCCTCTAACGCGTTTTGCGACCGTAAATCTTGTTGATTTTACGACTGATGCAACACATTCTGACAATTATCAGTCGCAAAAACGATGATATCTATCCTTCTCGGCCTCAGTTCGAGCCGACGCACAGCTGGGGTACCACTGTTGTTAGGTCAATCTCGGTAAAAACGAACCGTTCTCATGCCAAAATTGAATAATTTAATCAGCGATATCACGATCTGACCACTAAATGTCACCACTTTTATGCACATGTGTCATCACTGAGCAGTTTATGATCAAAGTTTGAACTGAAACGGTCGCGATCGTGTCGATCTTTACGAACTCTGTGCACACGTAGGCCTAAATGCGAAGTCAACTCCCAAGTTGAAACTAGGTGATCGGTCACACTCCATAAGTTGGAACTCAGTGAATGGTCTCACTTTACAAAAAATAAGTTGAAAAGCAGCTCCTTTCCATTATCAAACTGATAAATCAGCGTTAGTGCATGCACTGAAACACTCACTGAATGCAAACAACACACAAAATCCGATAAATGAAAGCAGCTGGCACATTAGCGTTTGCCGTGATTTTGTATTTGCGGTGGTGCGGCGTCATTTTGTCAGCCGAGTTGTATGCGCGGTAAAAGTTCCGTGTGTGCAAACTGTGATTGAAAATGAACTGCCAGAGCGTAAAATGGCGAAAATTAGGTCTGTACTGTTATGTGTAGTTTGTGTGTGAGTGCAACACGGGCCGCGAGCACACTCTGTTTTAGCCCGTTTTCACTCGTTTTCGTATATTAGCTAGACCGCGATGTTTCATTCAAGAATGACGGAGAAAGCATGTTTTAGTTCTAGTGTATGCATGTGCTGTGCGTCGTATACGGTGTAGTGAGTCACTGAGTGCATTGTTTTGGTCACCCCTGATTTAAGACCCCCCTCTTTTACGACCGCTTTTCCGCGATTTTTTGAAGGTCTTAAAAGAGGGGGTCGACTGTAGTGGCCTGTGGTTTTAGAGTTTTTTTAATGTTTTCTTGCAGATGTGATCACCATTGAAAGGACCAACGAGTTCTTCCGCATCCTGTACGACGTCAAGGGAAGGTTCACTGTCCACCGCATCAAGGCGGAAGAAGCAAAAGTGAGAACAACTTGTGTCAATCATTACCCTGTTCTGCCTCTTGATTTTTGATTTTTAATGATGGTAAATCAGTTTTATGTAGAGTTCAGTATTTTATGCAACAGGACTCGTCGCACTTTACATCAACAAAACTACTTTATAGAGTTTGGGGTGAGGAGGGAAGGAAGGTGAAATAAGGAAAATTTAATTAGGGTGGGAAATGTTTTGTTCACATTTTAAAATTTCAGAATAATCTAGTATGTCTTGATATATAATGAATAGTGTGTTTTATATCTCATGTACAGTACAATGTTTAAATTAATTTCCTGAGACCACCTTATAACTAATAAAATAATAAGAAAATATAACAAAATCTGGATTTGTGTAAACTTTGGGGGGTGCATTGTTACGCAGGTAACATTTTTTTAATAATGTTTTCAGTACAAGCTGTGCCGCGTTCAGAAGCTGCAGGTGGGACCCAAAGGTGTGCCATACCTCATCACCCACGACGGCCGCACCGTCCGCTACCCAGACCCCCTGGTGAAGGTCAACGACACCGTCGTGCTGGACATTGCCTCGGGCAAGATGAAGGACTTCATCAAGTTCGACTCCGGTCAGTAACTGGCTAGCTGGCTGCTTTGTGTCGCTGTTAGCGTTTCGGACCATGGCTCTTTCTCCCCGGTCAATACAGTGGAACCTCCCTTATAAGACCTTCAAAAGTCATCCAAAATGAGGTCTTATAACGGAGGGGTCTAAGGGAGGTAATTTTAATGCTTACAAAGAAGGGCAATGTCTCAGAGAAGTAGGTCTTATGTGGGAGGGAGTCTTATTATTGAAGGTCATATAAGGGAGGTTCCTCTGTAACAGTGTGGCTGCTTTGTTTCGTTTTCAGCCTTTCAGAGCCTGGCTTTTCTTTTCTTTTCTTTTTTTGGTGTGCATAAGTCTGGTTGTTTTTTCTCACAAGATAATGATTTTGCCTCGTGTTTCACTATCGGAGCCTGGGGTTTTCTCAGCTCAAGTCTGGATTTTTCTCAGCTCAAGTCTGGATTTTTGTCAGCTCAAGTCTGGATTTTTGTCCTTCCCAAGATAATAATTTTGCTCTGTTTCACTGACTTTCAGAGCCTTATGGATTTTTTTCCTCACAAAATTTACAGTTTATCCTATTCCGTAGCCTGGCTTTTTCGTTGCAAATGTGGATTTTTTCTCCCAAGAGATAAATTGTGATAAGCATGTGTGTATTGTTGGAAACAATGATGGTGTTATTTTTTTTCTTGAGAGAATCTATTTCTCGTTGAGAGTTTCCTTCCTTGGACTGAGTTTCCGACATTATTCAGAATTTTCCTTTTTTGATTTTTTTCTTCTCTTCTTTGCAGTACCGTATTTTACAGACTATAAGGCAATAGTTGTTTTTTCCCAGACCAAGACACCTGAGCCTTATAATATGACTCAAAAATGAATAATATAAGAACAAAATCTAAATTTTGTGTAAAATACGGTAATTATAATAATAATTTAAAAAGGTTTCTTTGTTATAAAACAAAACAAACAAGAACAAAACAGAAAATCCTAATTCCAAAGAATGTTTATTACTGTTCTATGTTTGAAAGGATGAAAGAGTGGGGAAAAGCCTACCTAAAAATAATTTAAAATAATAAAAGTGGGGTGGGGGAAAGGAAGGAAAAAATAAAAAGGGTTAAAAATGAAAGCGGAAGTGGTGGTGGGTTGCATGATGTGTGAGAAAGATAGCGGAGAGCGGATGAATGATTGGGTGTGGTGTGAGAGTTATATATTTGTTAATGTAAATTTATGTTTCATACTTTTATTTAATATTTTTTATTTTACACGGTGGAAGACAAGTTTCCATGTGCGTTATACAATGCCAATGGACAATAAAGAAACTTGACTTATGTTTTACACTGCTATCATGCTGCTCCATGTTTCATTTTGCTATCTTTTTAATGTGTCATTACTGTTTAACGAATTTAATAATCCAGTTGTAAAGTAGTTTTTAAATTTTCTTGGTCATGTCAAAATTTATGAAGCGCGCAATGAATGCGCGCAAAAATGATTGGAAAACGAAGATAATTACAAGATTCAAATTATATTTGAGAAAAAAATATTCAGGGCCTGCAGACCTCAGCTTTGAATTTAAGTGCTAAAACTGACAATAAGCAGCAAATAAATGTCCACTAGCACACAATGACCATTAGATACAGCAGAAATTGTCTTCTTCATCATCTAAGTGACTTGTGTGTTGGCTTTTATAAAAGTATTTAAGAGATATATTTAACATCGGGAGCATTATTTGACATAATTAATGTTGATGTTTATGTTTAAATACTGAGCTGAGAATGTATTGAGTGAGCCATGCTGTTGTTGTGCTGCCCTCGTATGTTTGTGATAAATACATCTTCAGTCAAAATCTGACTTGTACATCTGACATTGGAAAAGATGAGGTCAAAAACAATGATGCTGTTTTTTATGCTTGAGAGATGCTACATCTCGCTGAGAGCATCCTTCCTTGGACTGAGTTTTTGACCTGTACATCTTAACCCTTTCGCTGACAGCCTTTTTTCAGCAAAAAATGTCAATTAAATTTACCTGGGTAGAGACAAAAATTGTCTGCGATAGTGTGGATTCCTCTATGGCATGTATAAAGTAAGGCCTATCCTTACCTCCCATAATTATGAAAATAGGCTCTTTGGATAACATACCCTGGTTTGATGCCTTTTCGTGACATGGGTGTTAAACCATTGTGGTGCATAAATGCGACATTGGCGGTGAAGGGGTTAAGAGATATATTTAACATTAGGAGCATTATTTGACATAATTAATGTTGATGTTTATGTTTAAATACTGAGCTGAGAATGTATTGAGTGAGCCATGCTGTTGTTGTGCTGCCCTCGTATGTTTGTGATAAATACATCTTCAGTCAAAATCTGACTTGTACATCTGACATTGGAAAAGATGAGGTCAAAAACAATGATGCTGTTTTTTTATGCTTGAGAGATGCTACATCTCGCTGAGAGCATCCTTCCTTGGACTGAGTTTTTGACCTGTACATCTTAACCCTTTCGCTGACAGCCTTTTTTCAGCAAAAAATGTCCATTAAATTTACCTGGGTAGAGACAAACATTGTCTGCGATAGTGTGGATTCCTCTATGGCATGTATAAAGTAAGGCCTATCCTTACCTCCCATAATGATGAAAATAGGCTCTTTTGGATAACATACCCTGGTTTGATGCCTTTTCGTGTTAAACCATTGTGGTGCATAAATGCGACATTGGCGGTGAAGGGGTTAAGAGATATATTTAACATTAGGAGCATTGTTTAACATAATTAATGTTGATGTTTATGTTTAAATACTGAGCTGAGAATGTATTGAGTGAGCCATGCTGTTGTTGTGCTGCCCTCGTTTGTTTGTGATAAATACATCTTCAGTCAAAATCTGACTTGTACATCTGACATTGGAAAAGACGAGGTCAAAAACAATGATGCTGTTTTTTTATGCTTGAGAGATGCTACATCTCGCTGAGAGCATCCTTCCTTGGACTGAGTTTTTGACCTGTACATCTTAATGCAGCAGTAGATTTTGAAGAGTAAGACAAGATTTATTAACTCATTCAACATTGGCTGACTGCTTCCTTTCACAACCGTTCAACACGAGAGTAAGAGTACGCGATCACGTACATCGTGTTTAGACATTCATACTGCACCAGTGTTGATTCTAGAGCGCGGTCTTGCAGGATTCCCGCATGTATTCCCCCTAGGACGCATAAAATTGCGAACAGTGCGGCCCATTTCGCGCAAAAAAACAAAAACGAACGCACTTTTACTTAACGAGTGCGTAGTCGCGGCTGCTGTGTCTATAGCCTTCTCGATATTGAGTCGAACCGAGCATCCTTTCTGTCAACGTTTCTGATTGGCCGATGACCCTGGCTTTGTCCAATCACACAAATTTTCACTCAGGAGCACAACTTTTCAGTCCGCCATTTTTGTTTTGGTGCACACTATCGAGCTCAATGCCACAGCCAGCGATTCTCGTTCTGTTGTAGGGCCACTAAGGCGCAGTGAGCAAAGAAAACAAAGCAAACTTGTTTTATTTCGTGTTTCATGGCCTATCAAGTTCAACGAAGGATGTTTGTACAACCAAGAATACATGCAATGGGTCAGGAAGTGAAACGGAACTCACACACACACACACACACACACACACACACACACACACACACACACACACACACACACACACACACACTGTGACAGGCTCTGTCTCTCTCAGTCTCTGTGTTTAAATGTTACTGTCTGGGAATGTGCTCTTTCCTTTACTTTCTGTGGTCGCTGTGTTATTCTTCATTCTGTCTATCCTGCAAAAAGACAAAAGTGCTAAAATGCATTCATACTGCTGGGTTTTGTTCAATTCTCGAAAAGCTCTTGGGTCCCTTCTTTTTATCCCAGGGGTCCCTTGGGGCTCCTTTTTTCACCTGAGGGAGCCCCAGGGCTCCCTTTTTTGAAATCCTAGTAGATGCAACACTGCTGCACAACTCGGCAAACCCATGCGACCCAAACGGGTACAAAAGTGTTCATTTACAGTCCCTTGAAAGTTTTCAAGGAATGAAATGACTTCTAGTCTATTTTAAGGACGACTGAATGAAAGCGAGGGACTACCCTGTCTTTGTCATGCTTTTTTTTCAAAACGTCATTAATCGTCCAGTAATAAAAAATTTACTTTGACATTGGCTTTTATTATTATAAATAATGCTACACATTTTCAGAACTGTACCGTTAAGCATTCTTTAAAAAATAATTTGTATGATGTAATGAATGCAAGCTCGCCTAGTGTTGAAAGGTTGTTCAAGGCATGTACGCTATTGCATACTCTCGTTTAGAGGCGTGTGCCTGTGCCAGGTCGGAGGACATTAAACTAATCATTCATTCTCATGTAGAGTTAATGCTCTGTGTTAAATTACTCATAAATTGCACTTTGTTGTTTCCCTGATAGTTGGGCATGTTTTTCAATATAAAAGTCACAATACATTGATTCTATAGAAACAAATTGGTTGATAGAACATTGCTATATTTGAAGCCAATGCTCATCATTTACTTGCTCCTATACAAATCAGATTTATTTCATTTGTATAAATTTTGCTTATAAAAGTATTGCTAGATGTAAACAAAAAAGAAGTATTTTTCAATGGTAAATACATGATATATTTCACGAAGTGATAGCATACATGTTATTTCGTCAGCTGAAGTTCTTTGCTAGAAAGTCAGAAACAATGATGGTGTTTTATCTGCTCAAGAGATATACAATCTCGATGAGAGCTTCCTTCCTTGGACTGAGTTTCTGACTTTTTTTAAAACAGCATTTTAAAAAAGGGGACTATTTGGCTGCCTCAAGCCTGCGTTTTACTTCTATTGCCATAGTTTTTTTAACATGAAGTGGCTTTCTCTTTTTATTGCCATATTTTACGGACAACGCAATACTTTTTTTTCCTGGACTAAGAGTAAGACCCCTGCACCTTGTAATATGATTGATAATAATACTAAGAAAGGGGTAGTGCAAAATCAGAATTTTGTGTAGAATGAAAGGGAGGGTTTGCGCCTTGTAAGTGCGTGAAACATGCTATAAAGACAAATGGCTTTCAGAGATGCGTGCCTGTAATGGTGTCTGTAGAAATGAAACTTGTTGTTGAGACTGTACTTTTGCAGGCATCAGAACTGTCAGAGGATTAAGAATTTTTGACAGAGGATTGGCTTCTCTTGTCAGAGGTTTTGCCTTTTTATTCAGTGTTATCCTTTGTGTTAAATAGCATTTTAAAGTGATTTATCACTATATTAAGCCTTTTTGATGGTGTTCGGATCTCATTTCAATGTTGTACCTCTTCAGTCTAGGGCCTTGATGGCCCTTTACTGCAGTTTTCAGAGGATTTGTCTTCAGATTGTTCTGATGCCTGTTTAGTTTTTCACAAAGTGTGTTTATCATGTATTGTGTTCCAGGCAACTTGGTGATGGTGACTGGTGGCCACAACTTGGGGAGAGTGGGGACCATCACCCACCGTGAGAGGCACCCTGGAAGCTTCGACATCGTCCACATCAAAGACACCCTCGGACACACATTTGCCACACGGTGCGTTACTCTGAACTTGATTTTTTCTTCTTCTTGAATATGAAACATTATCTAGAAGGCATAGGACTTATTGAATAGACAACAAAAAAAAGATTAAAAAAATGATCCGTTTGAATTTAAGCTATCCGTGAAGTCGGAAACAATGATGGTGTTTTTTCATACTTGAGAGATGCTGAATCTCGTTGAGAGTTCCTTCCTTGGACTGAGTTTCTGGCTTTTAAGTTACTTATTTTATTTTATAAACACTATGCGAAGGTGACCAAACTTGAATGAGTGTGTTGCTTGAAAAAAAAAGTGGGTGGATTTAATCTGAACTGGAAAGTGAGATGTATTCTTAGCTATTAGCTGTAGTTATTGAACCTAACTTTTTTTATGTAGATTTTTGAACTGTTTGCTTCTTCAAAAGCCTGCCTGCCATAGGCTAGAATGCTTATCAGAGACATGTTTATTGCATAGCTGAATTTGTATTAGGTATGTATGCTGACCTGAAAATTGATTTTGGCTCGGCTCTAACAATTTTTTATAAATCTATTTAGTGTATGGACAATATACTGCTGAGTTGTTACTTGACAGTAAATATAACTGGAGGAATGGAATTTTAAAGACTGCACTTTGCTAAAGAAACAGAATTAACATGAATTGAAGATGTTTGCAATTATTTCTATTGTTTGTTATTTGAAAAGATTTTGAAGTAAAGGTTAAAGTGGATGTTCAAATTCTCTTGGAAGTTGAATCGCTGGTACAGTTTCTAAGGTCAGAAACAATGATGGTGTTTTTATCACGCTTGAGAGAAACCAAATCTCGATGAGAGTTTCCTTCCTTGGACTGAGTTTCTGATATTTCTAAAATTAATTTTTTGTTTTATCAAAATTTATCTTGAATTTTTATGTGACATAAAGCCTTATTTACATCAGGTCGCAAAGAAGAGGTTGGGGCTGATTTGTAATGTACCGTAGTAATTTCTGCTATTTTGAGTTACAAGCAGTGATAGCCAGTGTTTCCCATAACGCACATCTGTGCGTCCTTTAAGCACTAAAATCAGGACGGGGCTCTTATTTTCAGCTGGGGTGCACGTTTTTCACAGACCAAGTTTAATCTCTGCTCTCTCTGTTGTGTGTGTGAGCATGCGCAAAGTATTGTACATGACAAGCTCTTGCATATTCACCTTCATTGAAGTAGGTTTTTTAAAGTGTTGCTTGGAGACCCTTTAAAATTTCAAAAGGACCCTAAAAATTTTGCTGAGGGTCCCTTGGACCCTCACATTTCATCATTATGCGAAACACTGGATAGCGTTCAATCAGGGTTTGAAGATGGTGCAGCTCAGTGAGTTTCTTTCACACTCGTATTTTTTTAATGTTTTTTTCCTTCCAAAATACAAAATTGCACAAAACCAGATATTTTATGTATACATTAAACATTTCTTTGATAGATACTTTACAACCTAATTACAAAATGACGGGAAACATGTGGAAAAAGTATGATTTATGATATGAATCTCACTACTTGTCCTACTTTTATCAGAAACAATGATGGTGTTTTTTTGTGCTTGAGAGATGCTGAATCTCTGAGAGTTTCCTTCCTTGGACTGAGTTTCTGATGTGGTTTATCACTTGATTTTCTGGTTGTCTTTGGCTACACCAAAAACAACAAAGCGAAAGTGTTGACTTACTGTTTCGGCTCGTTGGAATGAATGCAGAATGCTTCTGAGTTCGCCTGCTGACTTATAAAGTCATGTTGAGGATCACTTTTAACAGAATAGCTCACGGAAATATTAAAAATATTATGAAAGACGAAATTTTCTCCAAATTCAACCTAGTAGTCAAAATCGGCAACGAATCAGGGCTTGAATCAATATCGGATCGTCTTCGAGTCGCACTGACACTTTCTACCCCCCTTTTGATGCACTACGATTTATGTATGGCTCTTTTACCGTCTATAGCTGACCTAACAAAGCCTAGAAATGCATTATCTAAGCAAACATCGACGATAATTAGCTTTGTTGACACGAAAATCTGCCATATTTGATAGGGAACTTGAAGGGAACTTGACTTTCTGACCGAATAAAACATTGAAAAATTCAATATTCAACTGAAAAAGCAATATGGCGGTTACACTGGAAAACCCCCGAAAAGCTGAGCCTTGTTCTGAAGCGAAAGTAAGGTTGTTTCCATTTTTAGTAACGAAAATAATGTCAATGAAGCGTTGATTTTGAGTATCCCTCTCTGGGCGACACAGTGCGCCTGCAGCGTGCTAAAGGTTAAGCCACAAACCATAATTCCATGACTATGACATCAAAAGTTATATCACACACCATGTAGTACACATGCGAGTGGACAGAGGGTTGATAAAAAAAAGGTTGCATTCATCATTGGTATATCTGTTTTCATTCCAATAATATTCCTTGTGATTGTTTGACTGTTGCAGTCTGTCGTACGTGTTCATCATCGGCAAGGGCTCCAAGCAGTGGATCTCTCTGCCCAAGGGCAAAGGAGTGCGTCTGACCATCGCAGAGGAGCGTGACAGGAGGCTGGCTGCCAAGGCCCAGTAATGGAGCTGTGAAGAAAACACAAATAAAGACTGCGCTTCGTTCATGTGGAACCATTAAAACAGGGATCGTACATCGGAGTGTTATCTTTTGTTTTTTCTTGGTTTATGTGTGCGAGTGTGAATGAAATGGGTGGTTGTGAAAGTAAAGGTACAAAGAGAGCGAGTCAGTTTTCACGTATAACACCCGACAAAAAACAAAAAATGCACATGGGGGGAAAAATTGACGCATACACACAGTCCAGGCATGGGAATTGTCCGCAAATACCGCGCATTTAAAAAAAAAATTGTTGCTAAATACTTCGTTTTTGTTACTAAATACTTCAATTGGGTGGCTTTTCAGAGTTTTTTGTTTCTGACAATTCCCATGCCTGACAGTCACATGCACGCGAATGCAATTTGTTTTATACACAAAGAAAAACGTTACACACCCCTTAAAGCAAATTAGCTATTGCAAGTCTGACAGGAGGGATGAGCAAACCTGTTTACCCCCTACACAAGTTTTGAGTAGTCTGGATAGCTTCAAATTTTGTGTGGTGGTGTGTTACCATGAGAGGAAGGCATCCGCGTAAAAATGTTCACTGTCGTGACCTTGACCTTGGCGTACGACCTTGAAAACTGGAAATCTTTAAGGGGCCATAACTTCCACACCGTTGGTCTTAGTCTTCAAATTTGGCATGGAGGTACTTTGGCTTATGGCCGTTCTGATGATGGCATACTGGTCAAGGTCCGGGAGATCGGTAGGCCTTGAAAGTGGTAGGGGTCTACAAATTTGTTTTTAAGCCTTATTTTCCACATTTGTACTTGACAGAAGCGCTTCAGATTGTGTGGTAATATATACCCTTGAGTAGAAAACATCCGTGCCTAAATAAATTATCGCCATGCTGACATTGACCTTGAAGTGTGACCTTGAAAACCGAAATTTCCTGCTTTGCACTATATATTTATTGTCCAAGCTGTATCTCGTGAACTAGAAGACATAAGCTCTTCAAATGTTGTGTCAGGATGCGACACTAACAGAATAAAACATTCGTACATTAATTAAAAAAATTGGCACATGAAATAATTGACGGAAAGAATCAAAATGGGAATTAAAAGCAAACATGGATAGTAATGAGCAATGGTGAACTTGAATTGATTACGAAAACAAAAGGACAATTCTGAGACTAATGACAATATTTCAGACTAATAGCACTTTTAAGGAAGAAAAAAAAGAGTATCTGCAAGGAAACGGGAAGCAGGAAGAAAGTGAATGGTGTGTTGTTGGATGGAGAGGTGGGGTGGGGTCACCATTAGCATGCCTGCCTGCAGGCACTTTAACAAGAACATCATTGATATTAACAAAGATACATGTGCGCATAATGCGTCCACAGACACACAATCTACTTCCCTGCTACCCTCCCTCCCTCTGTCTCCCTTGCTTTGACACACACATGCGCACACACACATACACAGATGCGCGTGTACACACACACACACACTTGCATGCACCATTTATACACAACACTCGCACCTAGACGTGCACTCGCATATATTTGAAATACAGCATGTTGCATGGGCTGGACTCTCGAGTTACACCTGCTTTACCTCTTATAGCTGGTAAGAAATCTTGTTTTGACCAGGTTTGACTCCCATACAAATACCCCCACAATCGAAATGAAACATCATTCTAAATAGCAGCCTCACTTTGATGTTGGAGGAATTTGTATGTGGGTCACAACCACCCAGAAAAACCAAGTGACTTAATTGTGGTGGGTCAGTGTTTTTTTTCTTGTAGGAATAGAAGGGCTAAATGTGTAGGTGAAACAATTTCTTTCCTTTCTGTTTTTAACCTAGGCCATCTATAAACTCTTCTACCCCACAACTGTATCACTGTGTTGTGCGAAGGAAAGAAAGTGTTATGTGATGATAATTACAACTGTAGAAAACGTTTTGATAAACATTCTGACAATTGGATTCAATCCACATGCTAAGTTCCAACAATTCTACTATTTTCTTCTGGTTAGCAATACTTTGGAGTAAATCAGAATTCAGCTTTTCTCCCTTGTTATGATTTTGCATAGTCTCAGTGCTTTCTAAATAACTTATCGGTCTTCTAGGAATCAGAAGGAAACACGGATAATGTGGGAGGAAAGTGGCATTGTATGATTACCAGAGTGTGTGAAAACTTTTAACACATCAAACAATACGACCTATGAACAATCGCAACAGCAGAGAAATGCAAAAAACGCCCCCCTCCCCCACCCACCCACCCTTTTTGTTCTCCCTCATTATTGGAAGAGGGGGGAGGGGGATAAAACTGGTTGAATGGAGGATATAATGCACCCCTTCTCCACAGTGCAGAATTGTTCGATTGGCAAACCATGCATGGGGTCAGTTTTATTACAGAGCTCGTTTTAATTCAGTTTTACAAAAGAGCTGTCAGAATCATACAATAGCCCAAACAACGCAATGGCCATGGTGTTGTTTGTGCTATTGTATGATTGTTATAAAGAAATACACATCAAATAATACTCTTTCTTCTGCCTATGAATAAGCATATTACTGTAAGTGTGTGAAAAGAAAGTGATCTTTTCAATGATTTTCCACGAAAATACAGTCTCCCATACATGGCTGAAATCCTACTTTCAGTTCTGGTTAAAACCATGCTAAAACCGGAAATGACATCATAGCTCCGCCCACCATTCCTGTCTCAGCCATTACACTTCACAGAAAACACACACACACACGGTTAGCTGAATATCTTCCTGGTAGGATTGACATCTTCAAACCAACAGTATCCTCAGCACCATGACGACTCCTGTGTGCCACCCTCAGCAGCAGCACAGTGTGGACAAACGTCGGACATGCAGCATCTGTCTGGAAGCCTTCCGAGGAAGACAGCCCAAGATCCTGTCCTGCTTTCACACCTTCTGCTCCCCGTGTC
Organism: Phymorhynchus buccinoides; assembly: GCA_017654935.2. Taxonomy (NCBI): domain Eukaryota; kingdom Metazoa; phylum Mollusca; class Gastropoda; order Neogastropoda; family Raphitomidae; genus Phymorhynchus; species Phymorhynchus buccinoides. The sequence continues at coordinate 50,394,571 of CM065690.1, forward strand.
TCATTCAGCTGGTGGAAAGGGAGGACAGGCAACGCTCTCAGGTAAGGATTACTAAGAAAATCGTGTGGTGTGTAGCTTTGATTTGTTGATTGCCTCGAAAATGTTGTCTACATGTGTGTGTGTGTGTGTGTGTGTTTGTGGACTAGGTCTTCACTCTAGCCTGTCATTGTACACACACATGTAGACACTTAACAGACAGCTGTAAGACGCACGCATTCACTTATGCACATCAGTGTGTGCACGTGCATGCTCGCTGACACACACACGCGCGTGTGTGCACACACACACAGGCCACATATGCGCACACACGCGCACGTACACACACACACACACACACACAATCACACAGGCTATGCACATACACACACATACACAAAAACAAACAGACTATGCACACACATACACACACACGCACGCACGCACACGCACACACACACACACACACAGAGTTTGAAATCCGAAAAGACAAGCCAATAATCGATACACAACTAGTTAGAATGCTTACCAGATAGAAACAAAATATTGAGGCCTATGCATGTGTCTGTTGTTTATCACACAAAACGGGAGATTGCACCAGTTGACAACGATTGTGTAACTACAGTAGCCTTCATTGCTCTTCGTGAGACTATTTTTGGACACGGCTGACAGTTTTGTGTGGCTGTGCATATTATTATTATTGGTTCAGGGGAGATGGGTGCATTGAGAGGGGTGGAGGGGTTGTCTTGGGCAGAGGCGTATCCGAGGAGGGGGTACAGGGGTTCCTAACCTCCTCCCCTTAAAAAAGTAAAAATAACAAAGTGAAAGGGAAAAAAAGAGGGGAACATGTATGACCGCATGTAATTTGAAGCCAGAGTTTTACTCTTTTCTCCCAGGAGAGTCCTTTTCTTCTTTTCAAATTATTAGTAGCTTCTAGGACGCCTCAACACCAGACCCCCCTAAACCAGCCATTACGATGGTACGTGATCTGCCTACCATGTTAGCAATGGGTAGCGGGGAATCAGGGTTCGATTCCCGAGAGGGAGCATCAGAAACTACCTCTGACTGATTGATCCGCGCCTGAAGGGGTGGGTGGGGGGTAGGGGGAGTGGATATGAAGTTCTTCGTGTAACAGGCCTTAATGTGCAAACCGGCCTTCATGTCCATAATCGGATATTTTGATTGGTTTACTCATTTTGGCACACTGAAATGAGAATGTGGACATTTTGGCCTGCCATCTTGTTAGCCCAGAATGTTAAAACATGTGTGAAAGTTATTTTTTGACCCTAACCCTAATTCTGATTAAATAGCACAGTGCACCTATTCTTTGGTTATGCAAGTGTGTTTGTTAGTGCGTACAAATATCGAAAATCACATGGAATCATCCTGAGTCACTTAACAGACGATTGGGCAACCATTCTGGGACAATGCTTATTCTATGTTAATTATCATAGAGTCGTACCTTTGTGTTTATCAAAATGTTTAAAAAAACTACTTTGCATAATCTTTCAAAACCACTTGAAATCATTTTCAGATATACCACAGGTTGAAAATACATCAAAAGCTCAAGGATAATTACTATTTGCGCCACTAGGGTGGAGGGGGTAGATCCACAGAACCTGTGGATCTTTGTGTGCGTGCTTTGCCTTTCTCGTTGAAGGTGGTGACAAGAAGGACAGGCCGAATTATCCTTGAGCTGGGAGT
>CM065690.1:50398750-50410378 GCA_017654935.2 Phymorhynchus buccinoides
ACTCACTTTAGCAGTGTTCACTGCAAGCAGTATGGCCAGTGTAGTGAGTGATTCTCAGCCTGCCTGTCAACACTACAGAAGCAGTGGGCCTGTGTTTGATTGCTGTTACACCAAAGCACAACTCTTACTTCTCAACAAACTGTCTCCCTGCTCCCTCAGTCCAAGTGTCAGTGAAAGGTTGAAGGCTTTCGGAATTGTTGAAGCAGTACCCTCTGTCCCTGGGCCATCCTGTCACCGCGGGCATGTGAAGAAGACTCGTCCCTACCGTGCTGGTCGCAGAAAACAGCGGCCATTGAGGAGGACAGCCATTCCAGTGCAAGTTGGCTCCACGCCTGTGGACGATCCCTACGACTGCTGCACCCCAAGACAGCCAGGTGGGAATAAATCCAACCTTGTTCGGATCGACTGTCAGCCCTTCGTGCAGGAAGTGTCCAAGCAGTTCAAAGTGCTCTACTTCAACGCCCAGTCCTGCAGGAACAAGACGATAGAGCTGTGTGATTTTATTCATGAAAGTAACGCCGATCTGGTGTTCATCACAGAGACGTGGTTCATGAAGGCTGGTGACGAAGTGAAGATGTGTGAATTAACCCCTCCCGGCTTTGTTCTCCACTCCTGTCCCAGAGAGCTTCGCCGTGGTGGTGTGGCTATCCTCTACAGGGAGTCACTCAAGCCTTGTATCACTTTCCCGAAGACGGTGGGTGAGTTCAAAACATTTGAACTGTGTAAAGTGCACCTCACCTATGCTGGTCAAGGTATGTCCTTTCTCTGCCTTTACCGACCTCCACCTAGTAAGGGCAACAAACTGAAAACCTCTCGGTTCATGGAAGAGTTTCCACAGCTTTTGGACTCTTGTGCACTGTCTAACTCAAACACTGCCATCCTAGGTGATTTTAATTTCCATTATGATTCTACCTCAGACTGTCATATAAAGATGTTAAAGGACTTGCTTACTACTCACAGTATGTGTCAGTTGATCGACAAGCCCACTCACAAATCACACCACATTATTGACTGGTTGATTGTTGAGGAAGATAACTCTGACACAATCCTTGACCTGTGTGTGACAGACCACCTAGTGTCTGATCATTTTCCCATTTCCTTTTCCCTGAACATAGCAAAGCCTGGACCCCAAAAACGTACTGTTACGTCAAGAAACCTGCGCGCAGTCGACATGACAACCTTCAAAAATGATGTGGCAACACTCCAGTTTGGCGAGGAGGACCCTGTTATTGACTACAACCAGGGTCTGAAAGCAGTACTCGACAGACACGCTCCCCTTACGACTCGCTGTGTAACAGACCGGCCTTCTGCACCTTGGCTCACGTTGGAAGTGAAGCAGTCCAAGCAACAACGTCGTCAGGCAGAGCGTCAGTGGAGGAAGACACACCTGGTGGTTCATCGACAGATGTTTCAGCAACGCAGAGAGGACACTAAGGACTTGATCAGTGAAGTTAGGACAGTTCACACTAGCGCTAGGGTAGAAGAATGCACAACAAGCAAGGCTTTGTTCAATTTGGTGGGTCATCTTACGGGGAAGGGTAAAGACAATAGTCTACCAAACAACATACCAGCTGATCAGTTACCTGATGCGTTCTGTGACTTTTTCACTGATAAAATTGTACAGCTCAGGGCAGAACTTGACAAAGCAGGTGGAAGCCCATATTTTTCTGTCTTTACTGGAAAACCAATGCTTGATTTTACACCAGTGACAGAAGAGCAGGTTAGGGTTATTATTGTTAATACACCCAAAACATCCTGCAGCCTTGACCCCATCCCAGCAGATCTCATGTATCAGTGTCTTGATGAGTTAATACCTGTTATCACCACCATTGTCAATAACTCCTTGAGTACTGGCACTGTACCCTCTTCTTTCAAAAATGCTATTGTGACACCTCTATTGAAAAAGTCCAATCTCGATCCAAACGTAATGAAGAATTACAGGCCTGTGTCAAATTTGCCTTTTATTTCTAAAATCTTGGAGAAGGTTGTTCTGTGTCAACTGCTCAATCATTTGAGTCAGTCTGATTTGCTTGAGCCTTTCCAGTCTGCCTACAAGGCAAATCATTCCACAGAGACAGCTTTACTCCGTGTTGTCAATGATCTGCTCTCTGCTTGTGACAATGGTAATATATCTTTGCTATCCCTACTTGATCTGTCGGCCGCGTTTGATACGCTTGACCATAACATATTGCTTAAGAGACTACAAGTCTCTTTTGGATTGTCAGGTTATGTTCTTAAATGGTTCACATCTTACTTGAGTGACCGATTCCAGTCTGTTGTTGTACTCAATCAAGTTTCAAAATCTGTTTCTCTGAAGTATGGAGTACCTCAGGGTTCCGTGTTAGGACCTGTGCTATTTACAATGTACATTCAACCTCTCAGTCAGTGGATCAGGCAGTTTGATGTTATGCATCACATGTTCGCTGACGATGCACAGCTGCATCAGTCAGCACAACCCTGTCAGTTTGCCCAGCTTGTTGTCACTCTTCAGCAGACAATAGAATCTGTCAAACAATGGATGACTGTGAACAAGCTGAAAATAAATGATGGGAAGACCGAGGTCACCCCAGTTGGAACGTCCAGGCAGCTCAAAGCAGTCTCCAACAGCAGTTCTCTTGTTGTGTCTGGTGAAGACATCTGTTTTGCCGAGTCCGTTAGGAATCTTGGGGTACATTTGAATCGTGTACTCTCAATGGAGAACCATATAAAGCTACTGTGCAGGACCATCTATCTTGAGCTCCGCAGAATCGGTTATATCCGTCCTTTTCTTACCATTGATGCGGCCAAAAAGCTCATGTCAGCATTTGTTTTGTCCAGACTGGACTATTGCAATTCTTTGTTTTTTGGTCTCCCAAACACGCTTCTCGACAAACTGCAGAGAGCTCAGAATCATGCTGCACGCATAGTCCTCAGAAAACGCAAATTCGACCATGCAAAGCCTCTCTTGAGGGAGCTGCACTGGCTTCCCGTTCGAGCGCGTATCGAATACAAAATTGCCACCCTCTGTTTTCGATGCCTCCACGATCTTGCTCCCTCCTATCTTTCAGACTTAGTTGTGCCATACACACCATCGAGATCTCTCCGTTCCTCAGACGCTGGTCATTTGGCCATCCCGCGAGTTCGCCTGGAGACATATGGCAAGCGTTCTTTTTCCTTTGCTGGCCCTACTGTTTTTAATTCGTTACCTTTAGCCCTTCGTAATGCACAAACGTTTAACGCTTTTAAATCAGGCATGAAGACCTTCTTATTCCATACCTATTTTAATCATGATTAATCTGACGTGTATCAACCGTCAACCTGCTGATATGTCATATCCCAAACGGTGTGTGTGTGATTGCGTGTGTGTAGGTGAGTGCGTGCGTGTGTGTGTGTGAGTGAGAAGGCGCGAGAGAGAGTGTAGTAAGTGTTCCACGCCTGACAGGCAGCATGGTCACGAGCTCTGATATGTTTTCACTGTAGTGTTGTACCTAGATCGTTTATTGTTGTGAAAAGTGTACAAGTGTAGCATGATGGAGTGGTGCGTGTATTGGTGCTTGTTTTGTGCAGTTCTTCCGCCTGATTTGCTAGTTATTTGGACTGCTTTTTTGTTTCAACTGTCCAACTCTCATGCTAACCAAGAAACGTCATTCCCCCTATACCAGCCTGCTTGCCAACATGTGGAACCCATTTCTTCCATCCCCCATCCTCACCCCTCCTCTCCCCCATTCTTGTACGGGCCTCTCCCTCCACTTGTTAACCCTACTCCATTCAGTCAAGCCCCTCACCACTCCCCCACCGCGCCTCTTTCTCGAATCTCCTACGGTCGAGAACAACTGCTGTCTGTTGCCCCTGCACCACTGGACCTCTCTGTAATAGAGGCCATCAAAGGAGTGGGAATTGGATACCATCTTCCTCGGGTCCAGAAACACCGTGGTGGCCGGCGGAAACAGAGAAAGATCAGCACAGTGTGTGGTAACAGACCTGATTCGGCCACCACTAAGCTGCCAACGCCTGACATCAACCAACACTGGGTCAGTCGACACGCCTTGCCTGTCTACCCATTACCTCCCTCTCACTGCCATCCTGTGGAACAATCCCTGAACTGTACAAATACTAGCTGTACAACCAAGCGTTCCCCTGACAACCTGATACGTATTCCAATTAGCAATGGGCCCTCCAGTACAACACAACGTAACGATTCCAACAGTCTACAACTGGCCCTCTTTAACGCAAGATCTGTTAGCGACCCACTGAAACGAGCAGAGATCCACTCTTTCATTACGGACAATGACTGTGATGTTTTCGTAATAACAGAATCCTGGCTTAAAAAACAAGGCGATGACCTGACCTGACACCATCTGGCTACACACTCTCTTCCTTCCCCCGCCCTTCACGCCGTGGGGGGATTGCGCTCATCTCTAAGAACTCTCTGGCCAAGCATCTTTCTACCTCCACTGCCTTTCCCTTCCAACATCTCAGCTTTGAAGCAGTTCGCGTTACCCTGGCAACGTCGTCTTCTCCTGTCCACTTCATCTGCGTGTACCGACCTCCACCAAGCCGCAAAAATAAACTGACAGACGCTATGTTTCTCAGTGAATTCCCTGACCTTTTAGAGTACTGTAATAACCTTTCTGGAAAGTGTATTATATTAGGAGACATTAATGTTCATTTTGATACTCAGCATAACCCTGTAACTACTAAGACGATTAATGCTTTGGATATGTTTCATTTTTGTCAATCTGTTACCGAGCCAACTCATGAACGTGGCCACATTCTGGACTGGGTAATTTATAGACCAGATGATGATTTGCTACGCTCTACTCATGTCACTCAATCTCTTGCTTCTGACCATTTCTGTATTGTTTGTGAACTATGTTTGTCTGTCCCGTCTGACACCCCATCGTACAAACAGTCTCGTAATGTACGCGGCATGGATAGATCAGCATTTCAAGCAGAGTTGCGCCCGACTATCTGCCCTGAATCATGCCCCACGGTCAACAACCTTAACAGCGCTCTCACTCGCGTTATCGACACACACGCGCCGTTACGTCACCGCCAAGAGCGTGCCGATAGACTGGAGCCGTGGTACCCTTTAGTTAGCACTGAACTGAACTCGGCGAAGTCAGAAAAGCGTGTAGCTGAAAGAGCATGGCTTAAGACCCCCCTTACCGTTACAAAACAAATCTTCAACGCTGCGAAACGAAAAATAGCGAACATAGTGTTGACAGCAAGATCCTCCTTTTACACTGACCAAATAAACAATGCAGTGACCTCTAGTCGGCTGTTTTCTATCTGCAGCAAACTACTGGGGCGTGAAAAAAGCACCCCTCTCCCTACCACCCACCCTGTCAGTGACCTTCCTGATGTCTTTAACGACTACTTTGTTCAGAAAATCCAGCTGATCAGAAACGAACTTGATCAGGCTTCTTCCACACCTAGGCCTACCACCCTGTTAGACCAAATAGGAACAACATCCACGTTCTTGGAATTTCAGCCAGTTACTGCCTTTGAATTGAAGAAGATCATTCTAAAAGCTAAACCCACTTCCTGTCCTCTTGACCCTATACCGACGCCACTTTTCATAGAGTATCTTGATGAACTACTCCCTACTCTCACCCATATTGTCAACAACTCTCTGACATCTGGCTCCTTTCCATCTGTGTTCAAAACTGCCATTGTCAAACCACTTCTAAAGAAATCATCCCTTGACCCAAACACTCTCAAGAACTATAGGCCTATATCCAACCTCTCTTTCATATCAAAAATCATCGAGAAATTAGTTCTTCATCAACTCCTAGGCTATCTCAATGAACATCAACTCATCAGTTGTTCACAATCAGCGTACAGGCCATTTCACAGCACTGAAACGGCACTGTTGAAAGTAACTAATGACATTCTCTTAGCTCTTGACTCTGGTGACGCATCTATATTAACTCTTTTGGATCTTTCAGCTGCTTTTGATACTATTGACCACCATATACTCCTTAAGAGGCTTCAAATCACCTATGGAATATCAAGCACTGCTCTGTCATGGTTCTCGTCTTACCTTTCTGGTCGAACTCAGTCTGTCTCCATCAATGACTCATCTTCTGCAATGGTTGGCCTCACATGTGGGGTTCCTCAAGGCTCAGTACTTGGACCAGTCCTCTTCATCATGTACACTAAACCCCTGTCCGAGTTGATCACTTCTCATTCAGTTGATTCTCAGTCTTTTGCTGATGATACACAACTCCACAAGCCTGTATCCCCATCTACCATTCTTCCTTCTATATCTTCACTTGAATTCTGCATTCGCAACATCAAATCATGGATGCTACAAAACAAACTGAAGCTGAATGACGACAAAACGGAGGCCTTGTTCATCCACTCTCCATCTAGAAAACTTCCGTACCCAAAGCCTGATTCCATCTCTGTCTGTGACACTCAAATACCTTTTTCTCCTTCTGCTAGAAATCTTGGCTTCCACATCTCTCAAGATATGAGTGTTGACTCACAAGTTCAAACTATCTGTCGGTCAGCATACTGTGAGCTGCGTCGCATTGGTACGATTCGCCATCTCCTGTCTATAGATACTACTAAAATACTAGTCTGCGCTTTTGTTCTCTCTAAACTAGATTATTGTAATTCACTCTTGTATGGCTGCCCCCAACACCTCATTGACAAGCTTCAAAAAGTCCAGAACTCTGCTGCCAGACTTGTCCTCAAGGTCTCTAAGTATCATCATGTTCAACCACTCCTGATATCCCTTCATTGGCTTTCCATCAAAGCACGTATTGACTACAAAATTTCCACTCTATGTCATTCTTATTTCTCTGGAAATGCCCCTAGCTACATTTCTGACATGCTTTCTGTCTATACTCCATCAAGGCAATTGCGGTCATCTTCAGATTCCAAAATTCTCTGTGTTCCTAGTACACGAACAAAAATGTTTGGTGAGCGCTCCTTTTCCTTTTCGGCCCCATCAGTTTGGAACTCCTTACCACGCGAAATCCGCCATATCCAGTCCTTGCAATGTTTCAAATCAGCTCTCAAGACCCACCTGTTCAAGCTACATCACAACCTTTAGGCCACATTACTTCTGGACTCTATTCTCACACACACACTCCCCTCCCCCCATATTAGTTTCACTGTGTGTTGACTGCAATGTGTACGTCAGCTTTGTTGCGAGAGAGAGAGAGAGAGAGAGAGAGAGAGAGAGAGAGAGAGAGAGAGAGAGAGAGAGTATGTGTGTGTGTTGATGCTTTGTTCAACTGATTGTATTTTGTATTGTGTTTTTTGGGTGGGGTGAGTGGTGGTGATGGTAACGGGTGTGTGTGTGTGTGTGTGTGTGTGTGTGTGTGTGTGTATGTGCCGGTACGTGCGTGTATGTGTGGGTGGGGTGTGTATGTGTATGCCTATTTGCATGTGCGTGAGCGATTATTTCGTGTTGTTGAATTTGTTGCTTCTTAATTTTTGTTGTTGTTAAGCGCATAGAGCTCCACATTGGTGGAGGAATGCGCTATATAAATGATTCACTATTATTATTATTATTTTGTTGTTGTTTTTTAGGGGGGGGAGACAGCGCGGGGTGAGGGAGGGGGGAGGGGAAGGGGGTGGAGAGAGAGTGGAGGGGCTGGGGGTATATGTTCCCTGCATGTATTAATTTTAATGTTTTCTAATGATATCTTGTTCTTACGATGTCAAAGTTATTTTTTATGTTTTAATCTTGTATGTCTCCTTACTCTTCTTTCTTAAACCTGTTGGTTTTTATCTTTGTAATGGCGCCTGGAGCCTCGCGAGGGACAGGCGTCACTTTTTAAAATGAATTAAATTATTATTATTGTGACGAGGTAATGGGTTGAAAGGCTAAGTCCCTAGGGAAGACTTTAGAAAATTTGCCTTTAGCCCACTTCTCTAGAGTATGGGAGATGAGCAACTTTCCCGGCCCCTTTTCATCTAATAAATTTATATTTGTGCCCGGGTTCTGGCTCGTATGGTTGTAAGAAATACAAGTGGTTGAATTGCTCTAAATGGCAGACAGAGAGAAGTAGGGTTTTACATGAAATTACAAGACTCCCACTCTCATCAGTCTGACCAAAGGGTTCAGGATTATTTGACACTTGTATTTTATTTACTCCCAAAATCTGCATAAGATTATGCAACAATAATAATAAAGCAGCTCAATGGCGCCAAAACAAAATATGGATAAAAAAACAATGAAATCCGAAAGGATTCCCAAGACGTTTGTCTTTCTATAAGGTTCGCCCCATGCCGGAAGGGTTACTAATTATCTTCAGTGTCCGTAGGAAAGTTCCAGGGATTGGCGCGGTTTGATAAACTTAGCTCTTGGCAAGTTCTTCCGTAGTGATCGGCGAATGCTGGTGTGGCTGGGCTTGCTCGTCAGATGAGAGTAGCTCCCAGTCGTTCCGGTTACGGCTTCGCGGGATGGCACGGTTCAAGCGTGGTCTCCTCACGGATTCTGGGTGCGGGGCGTCTTTCCCGTCTTGGTGCTTGGTGGAGTCCGGGATGATCGTCCGGCCCACGATGCCCTGCTGATAATCACAGGAGAAGGTGGATGTAGATCTCTATGGCTTAGAGACAAGGGGCTTCAGTCGGCAGGGCATTAGTGAATCCCAACCGGCTAGAAGGCTTCCCTTGTACAATAGCTCTAGTTAATCAATAAACTGAGATCAGTAAAACCTAAAAGGTGATCAATCCATCATCACTCTCCATCCAACACCTGGAAAGGAATGGTATCATAAAGTGCAAGATTGCGGCCCATAGGTTTCCTACTAAAAATAGACAAAAGGGTTAGTAGGCATAAACTCCGGTTCTGGTACCAAAAGTGTTCAAGTCAAAAACACACACACACAAATAATCAGTGCACATAAATAGAATAGAATGTTTACCACTTCTTTTCTATAACATATCTATCTACTCCTTATTCATCATTGAACATAGGATCTAGATCAAAACTAGGGTCAAACAAACCAGATCTCAATCACCTGCCATCAATAATACTTACTAGGTGGGCTATTCTGGCTGGGAGAGGTGTTGCTCTTGTCAGTTTCAGCGTCTTGTGTGAAAAACTTTTTCTCACTACGCCAATTATAGCCTTCACTTTCAAACAATGAAAGCCTGCTATTGGTTTATTACAGTCCACACGTCACAAGATGATGTTCTAAATGTACAGAACAATCACGCGCCTATTACATCCTTATCACATTCCTGACATTCCTAACCTTGTGATTGGAAAGGCAAAACCATCTTCAAAGGGAGATAACCGTGGTTGTCACTTTCTTGTGATGAGACGGTAGATAAGAGGGGGGGGGGGGTGAAGGGAGATAACCTCGGTAGGTGGTACGTGCCGACCGGGGACAAAGAGATAACGCCCTTCCGCGGCGTTCGTTTGAAGCAGCCGGGCAATTAACGTGGCGGCTGGTCGAGACATGAAAAGGGAGAGGGGGGGAGGGGAGAAGGGGGGGGGGGTGTGTAGATAAGAAATAAAGAAAGCGGGTCGCGCGGGACACTTACGTCACAGAGGCCCCCCGAAGAAAAGATTCTGGTACCGGAATCTTCCTGTGGAACGCCGACTCCACTTTCGACTTGGGCGACAGGGACAAATTAGTGGGGAGACTGGGTCGGCTGGAATGGTGGAACATCTGGTCGCAACACAGAGTTCAAAGGAGCAGGTGGGTTAGAGATCAGTGGAATGGATTCCGACTGAGGTTGGTGCGGCAATCCTGTGTTGAGTTGTCCCAAGGTTGATTGCAGAATAGCAAACACCTCTTGCCTGAGTTTCCCCTTTAGCCTGGATTCATCATTGCTGATGATGTGGTTTGGTAGGCCGATTCGGGCGAAAATGGCTTTGAGTGCCGCGGCTATCTGGCTAGCATCAAGTGAGGAGATTGGGGCGGCATCGCACTGCATGGTACATATGTCGACCACGGTGACTATGTACCGGAATTTCTTCTTCCGTTTAGGTAGAGGCCCGACCAAGTCGATTGCCACTCGCTGAAAGGGAGGGGTAGGTGACGGCTGTACGTGCGGCGGCCTGTCCCGATAGTACCTTCGGTGGGTGTTTGCGGGTACAGTGCTGCCTTTCACCTGAGGTACCTGTGGCGAGTGGTCTTGGGTCGTTAGGCGGACATTCCTTGGGAAGGATTTTCCAAGTTGTGGCGGACTTGGGGACTTGGGACAATCTGGATTGGCTCGCGCGGCAATTTGGTTTGCCGCGTTGAGAGGTTTCTTCCCTGCTGAGGGAGATTTGCTCTTTGGGAAGGAGGGAGGGAGTTGGTTTGTGGTTTGGGGAGAAGGGAATGCTGCTGAAACTATAGCAGGTTGAGAGGGGTGCCCTAAAAACACATACTGTGATCCAAGTATGAGGTCATAGACAGGACTGTCCATGAGCACTGCCTTGATGGGTCCCTTTACATATCTGGTGTCGACATTGATTATGGCGACTGGCAAAGTGGATGGGGGGATTGAAGCATCAGGGCCTTGCAGAGAGATGAAGTCTCCCGTGTATGCTGACGCGGGGACTAGGGATCCGCAGACAATGGCGTCGCATGACAGTCCAGTGTCATAGAGACACTGAACAGGGATGTTGTTGACAGTCGCCTGTCCGACGACTGACGGTGTGCCTGGACACTGGATTGGGGAGGGGTTTGTGCAATTCTGCGAAGTCGAGACGACTTGCATAGTTGCAACATTTTGCCGCTTGTAAGCAAGTTTCCTGCAGTCATCCCGATTGTGGGTGTTCGACTTGCAGTATGAGCAGAATAAGGGTTGTCCCAGTGGTTGTCGTTCATGGGTAGAACTGTTTGACCCACTGTTGGAGTTGGGGTTACCCCTGCTCTGCTGTGAAACAGTGGACCCAACTACTTGCTGTAGTTTTGGCCTTTTAGGGGCGCTAGGTTCATCATGGGCTAGAGTGTACCTATCACTTAGCTGGATGAGGTCAGCCAGAGTTGTGGCACCTTGTTCGGCAGTAAAGGTGTGTAACTCTGGGGACATGGTTTCGCGCAGTTGCTCGCCAACCATCAGTTCCCGGAGATCCTCGTAGGACTCTGATTTTGCAGAAAGCGACACCCATTTAGTCAGATAGTTCCCCAGTCTATCTGAAAATTGGGCATAGGACTCTCCCCTACCTTTTCTGGTTGACCGGAACTTTTTCCGGTAGGCGTCCGCTGTCAACTCGTATCTGTTGAGCAGGGCTTCTTTCAAAGCTGGGTAGTCGGTAATTTGGCTTGACGGAAGTTTGCTGTACACCTCATAAGCCACACCCCTGAGACTTTGGGCAAGCTTGAGGTTGTACTTTTCCGGAGCAAGCTCAAATTCCTGGGCCAGTCTTTCAAATCTATCGAGGAATGCATCGATAGACTCGGTTGCCTCATTGAATGCCTCCAATGTGAAGGTCATGGCTGAGGTATGAATGGGAGGGGGAAAATTTTGAGGGGTAGCAGTCTCGGATTCGGCTGAGTTTTCAAGCTGCTTCATAGCTAGCTCATGATCTCGCGCCTTTTCTCGCTCAGTGGCCTCAAGTTCGAGTTCTTTATTTTTGGCATCCTGCACTAGTTGCCTCTGCCTTAACTCATGAGTACGGATTTTCTCTTGCTCCTGAGCGTCGCGATCTTTATCTGCTTGTTGAGCCTCGCGAGCTTTATCAGC
>CM065690.1:50410878-50418378 GCA_017654935.2 Phymorhynchus buccinoides
AGCCAAGACGCCCCGCACCCAGAATCCGCGAGGAGACCACGCTTGAACCGTGCCGTCCCGCGAAGCCGTAACCGGAACGATTGGGAGCTACTCTCATCTGACGAGCAAGCCCAGCCACCCCAGCACTCGCCGATCCTTACGGAGGAACTTGCCAAGAGCTAAGTTTATAAAACCGCGCCAATCACTGGAACTTTCCTCCGGACAATGAAGAGAATTAGTAACCCTTCTCGCTTGGGGCTAACCTTCTAGAAAGACAAAAAGTCTTGTAAATCCTTTCGGATTTCATTGTTTTTTTATTCATATTTTGTTTTGGGCGCCATTGAGCTGCTTTATTATTATTGTTGCATAATCTTATGCAGATTTTGTGAGTAAATAAAATACAAGTGTCAAATAACCCTGAACCCTTTGGTCAGACTGATGAGAGTGGGAGTCTTGTAATTTCATGTAAAACCCTACTTCTCTCTGTCTGCCATTAAGAGCAAATCAACCACTTGTATTTCTTACAATCATACGAGCCAGAACCCGGGCACAAATATAAATTTATTAGATGAAAAGGGGCCGGGAAAGTTGCTCATCTCCCATACCCTAGAGAAGTGGATTAAAGGCAAATTTTCTACTTGAAAATTTAACACACTAAAAGTCTTCCCTAGAGGCTTAGCCTTTTAACCCATTACCTCGTCACAATCATGAGAACTGAAAACGTAAGAGCGAAATAAAAAAAACTTGGGATACAAATCCACTTTTTACATAGCAATGAAATGAAGTAATAACTACACTAAGGTCAGCGCAGCTATGATTAATTGACACAATTTCCGGCATCATGAAGACAAATGACGGCCTAACACAGAATCGCTCCCCTTGACTGATGATTTCTGATTCCGCATCCTGACAAATTACTAGGGTGAGGCTGCGAGTTGGGATTCGGAATGAGCAATGTGAGAGCAATGCCACTGCATGTCCAAGAAGATAGGAAGCAAAAATTGTACATTAAGATTCAACTAAAATTTTATTCTAAAAATAAAATAAACTTTTGTGAAGTATTCAAACACTGTTGGAATAAAAATTAAAATAAAAACCAAACAAAAAAATGTCAAAACCAAAACCTCAAAATCTAGAGTATTCACGTTTCAACTATGATGGAAGTAGAAGCACACTAATTATTTAAACAAATAGACAGCACACACACACACACACACACACACACAGGCCTGTTGCATTCTCCCTTTCAGTGACAGTGTGAAAACGTGCAGTGTTGTGGTGTAGGCCTAGGTGTCGGCCGTTGCGACTTTGGATTTTTATTTCATACCACCATGACACGGACTGGTTCCATGGATGTTATGGTCATGTGAATCACACGTTTCAAGTCATGACAGTCCGGTGCCGTTCGTACTTCGTGTTGATGAATGTGGCGTGAGTGTAAACATGGCCGGCTCTGAATCCAGCGATGCCCCAGATGAGGGTAAGAAACTACAGCCCACCCAGGATGTGATCCAGAAACGCTTCTCATGTTCAACCCAGGAGTTGATCGTGTGGAGAAACTGCCTTCTATTTCGATATTCTGCCATCCGTGATGATAGCGAAGTTTCTATCCAGTATTCGGACTATGATCAAGATGAATCGGCCTTTACCTCATCGCCCTTCATCGTACCTTACCCCCCTCCCCTTTCTCTGGCAAGAACTGTCCTTCGGATTACTACTCCATCTCACAAATCCGTCACACTGACGCTGTATTTTACAGTGCAGTCTGGGGGAACCTTCCTATGCCAAGGCAATGACTGTCCACAGTGGGATACCAGTGAGTGTGAACCTCTGAAGCAGTTTATTGACGATTTCATGCAGGACAAAGACACTGGAAAACTAGAAAAGTGTCTGCTTGAGGCACCAATAACTTTTATCAGTTCGGTTTCTGATCCAATTTCCCTATGCGAGCCTGTGTCTGACCTGGCTGCAATGAACGACCAGGCGGAACACTCTGAGGCTGGGGCTGCTGCTGATTCCTCTGCTCCTGCACTGCCCCCACCCCTGTCCACCTCTGCTGCTGATTCCTCTGCTCCTGCACTGCCCCCACCCCTGTCCACCCCTGATGCTGGCCAGCCAACGGGTGAAGATGTCGCGCTTCCTCCGCCCGCCCCGAAGGTCGATCAACCCGTGGACGATGGGGTGAGATCGAAGGAGAAGGAGAAGTCCCCTGTCAGCAAACGTACGCGCCTTCAGTGCCGACGTTCTCTCTACAAAACCGGTCCCGGTCACCTCAGCTCCACTCCATCCATCCATTTCAAACACAGATTGAACCAGCTGGAGCAGACCGTCAACTCCATGTCGGTAATGGAGTTATCTCCAGAGAACATCGACTCGATTGCGGAGGACATAAAAACTGCCGCCAAAAACGAAATGCGGGTTAATATTAGTAACAAATTTGAAACAATCTGTGACAAAATCGAAGAATTGAAATCAATCGTGATCAAACTTGATACATCCAACAAACAATTACTGAAAGATAACAATAGCATTAAGACACAGTTAGGCACACTGCAGTCACAGATGAAGAACAACAAATCACACCTAACGTATACTGCTTGCACACAAACAGAAACACAAACCAACGAATATCTTGCAAACACAAGCACACAAACAGAAAAGCAATTCAACGAAGATCTTACAAACACAAGCACACAAACTGAAACACAACTCACAGATCATCACGCACACGGCATTGCCACCCAAACAGAACCAGTGTGTTTTTCTCGACCTGTGGAGTATTGTGGGTCTGGGAGGGATGTCGGGGAGGATATGGTCACACGCATGGATTGTGTTGCTAAGGACATCGGGGTGGATGCAGTCTCAAATGGTGAGTACAGCAAGTCTTCAGATGTAAGCGCTGTTGTGTCACATACTGTCACTGACTGCGGTCCGTTGTCTGGCCCTCCTCCTCCTTCCCCCTTTAACAATGACTGTGAAGCTATACATTGCAATGTATCTACCTCTAACCCCTTCGCTGTCCTCTCTGAGGCACAGACGTCTATCTATCAGGCTTCGAAATCATCATCAGAGAGCCACAATAAAAAAGAGAGACTCATGAACAAGGAAGATCTCTTTCACAAACCGTCCCCTCTAGAGACACTGTGTCAAATGACAGTAACAGAAAGAACATCAATACTGCTTGTTGGGGACTCTATCTTTCGTTTCATTAACCCCAGGCGTTTAGTTCCAAGAAATGAACGCCCACTAAAGATTTGTGTTCCTGGTATGTCAGTGGATGATCTGTTGTCATGGCTCGCGTCTCTGCCTGTGGTACCCAATGTCAGAGATGTCCTAATTCACGTTGGTGTGAACTCGTGCCCTTCAGGCCCTGTGACTGTAAATGCGTGGTCCGATATCATTGATTTATGTAAACGAAAGTTTCCATCCGCTCGCATCAGCCTTAGTTCAATCATCCCAGCCAAAGGCAAACACTCTTTTAATAACACAATATTGCCTTCTAATCATAATCTGCAAGAAGCGTGTGATGGTCATAGAGTTAATTTCATAGATAACTACCCCACGTTTGCTGCAGATAGATCTCTGTACAGTGACTCTATCCACCCTAACACTCGTGGCACTGCCAGACTGGCAGACAACTTGAAGAGCCTGTGGAGAAAGGACTCGTATGGCAAAACCACTGTCCTGGCTGCCGCAGAGCACGCCAGCTCCCGGTTCTCTGTAGAGAATGCCCAACAAAGGCACCATGACACCCCCCCAACACTACAATCCTTCTTCTTCCTCCAATCGTGCTATTTTTTCTAGTGCGCAGGGGAATAACGCTCGCATGATGAACCATTGCTCTTCCTCAGTCGAGCTTCCTCCTGTTTCTTCCATTAACGAATATCCGCCCCTTGCTCAAAGGCCGGCTGTGAATGGACCTCAAAGCATTGCCCCAGAAAGCTACAACAAAATCATCCAAGCTAACGATGGAAGTAATCCACCTAGGTCCACACAGCTAGGTTACCATAACCCTCCCCCATCCATGCTTACTCCATCCTACCCTTCCTACGATAACACATATAACCAGCCTCCTCCTGCCAGTGTTAATCATCCCCAAGTCGACCCCAACCCCAACAGACCCGGCACAGGGATTCCCCCTCCGTGCAGGTACCCTCCAATGGACTACACCCCCAATCCATTCCACCCTCACGCAGACCAGCTGCTGAGGATGGCCTCGCAGATTCTGGCCCAACGGAGTTATTTTCCGTCCTACTCTCCCGCTTAGGGCGCTGCTCTGAGATAATTACATGACATAAAATATTAATTATTTCTGCTCGCACTGCTGTTATCAGGTAGTGCCCTTTGTACACATGTGACTGGATTTAACCATGGGTGTATTTGTTTTCATTGTTTGAGTGTATCATTATGTTTGTACTGCTGTTACCTTGAGGTAATAGAAGGTTGATTTTTGTTGTGCGTATATGAGGGTGTTTGTGATTTCATAAATATGCATTATAATCAATGGATTATTTCCTAACCTTATATTTTCAGTAAGGTAACATTATGTAAACATAATAATCTAGCATACGACGCTTGTACACTAATATGCGTCGGTTTCATGCATGCTTTGATTAGAAGTGCTTATGTCGTTTTGTGTGTGTGTATTTTTTTGTACGATAGGACATAGGGAGGGAGAGGGGGGTGGGGGGGGGGGGGGGGTGGGAGGGCGGGGGGGGGGGGGGGGGTAAAATTGTATGCTTGCGTGCATTTATATCAATTCCAATTCATGGATCAAATGCACGGATTGTGTCAGGATGCTCCAAGTTGTTGTGTCGATACATGCCATGCACATGCTCTTTACGTGTTTCGCTGGTCTAACGAATGCATGTGGCGTCGTGCCGGCGGGCGTGCGTGTGCGCGCGCGCGCGCGCGTGTATGTGTATGTGTGTGTGCGTGCGTGAGTGTGCGTGTGTTGTGTGTGTGTGTGTGTGTGTGTGTGTGTGTGTGTGTTTTTTGTGTGTGAGTGTTGTGTGTGTGTGTGTGTGTGTGTGTGTGTGTGTGTGTGTGTGTGTGCTTGGGGTTGAATTGATAGATATTTTTTTTTCTCGGATAAACCGGACTTAATGACTTGAATTCGTGTGTGGCTTGCCCTATATTTGATAAAAATATTTTGTGAGCTTTCTACCTGTTGGATCAGGTGTTTGTATTGTGGATTGTTTTCTCCGCTGCGTGCCTTTTGTGACCAATTGTGATCACATCCCTAATTTTGTCTAAATTTGTTTAAATTTGCTGCTGTAACCTATTCATTCATTCGTCGTTGTTCGTGTTTTCTATATTTCAAATTGCTTCTCCTTGTGTCAAAGCATACGTGCTGCATACAAGGTGTGGGATTTTTTACTACATATTTACACTGGTTTGATATTCTTTTTTGTTGTAATATTGATTGTTATTGTTTTGTCTTTGGTATTCTGACCTTTCATACGCGTTGTTCTAATTGCTACTTCCCTTTCTTACATATTGGTACAATTAAGTGCCAGTAGTTTAGTTATAAAATATTTAAATTAGTTTGATTGATCTTTGTTCTTTGGATTAATGCTTTGTTGAATGTATCCACTTTATTAATATGCCTTCTACATTAGATGTTTGGCCCTCTCAAAACGGTTTACGAGTAGGTTATCTTAATATCAATAGTGCTCGCAATAAAACTGATGAAATTACATCAATCTTACATAATAATGGTAATAATTTTCATATTTTTTGCATTGCCGAATCAAGATTAACTGATTTTATTCCAGATTCTGAGGTACTAATGCCAAACTACAATACCATTCGACTTGACCCTCACTCTCCTAAATCAACAGGGCTACTTCTATACTGTGTCAATTCACTGAACTATAAAAGGCTTCCTCATCTAGAAAATCATAATGTGGAATCTGTATGGATTGAAGTGTACTTTAAGCACCATAAACCTCTCATTATTGGATTCATTTATAGAAACCCGTCTGAAACTGCTAATTGGTATGATAATTTTAATTCTATGATGGATACAGTGATTCTTGATACCAAAGAAGTAATTTTATTTGGGGACTTCAACATAGATTTAACATTGTCAGGTACTCATTGGAGTCATTCTTATGCTACATATGGTCTGGAACAAGTAATCGATCGTCCGACACGTATTACAGATAAAACAGCTACGTTAATTGACCACATTTATGTAAATACAAAATCTAATATACTTGAATCATGTTCAGTACAAACTGGTTGTAGCGACCACTGCTCTATTTGTGTAACATGGAATAAAAAAGGTGTCAAAATTCCAAAGCCAGGGCACAAGGAAATTTTTTACAGATGTTTCACTAACTTCGACGAAACTACTTTTATAAGTGATCTATTAAATTCCGGACTAGATTTTGTTTATCAAATAAGAGACCCTGATGATGCAGTTGATTACTGGACCCGTACGTTTATTTCTGTATACGATAAACATGCCCCTTTTAAAAAGAAAAGAGTAAAACATTCTATTAAACCACCTTGGATAACAAAAGAAATTGATGATGAAAGATATAAAAGAGAAAGTTTACTGTTGTCCAAGGATAAGGAAAAATTGCAGCAACAAACAAACAAAGTAAACTCAATGAAACGCAAAGCAAAAACAAAATATTTTCAAAATTTAATTTGTTCATCACAAAATCAAAAATTGGTCTGGAAAGCCATTAACATGTTAACTAATGCTAACTCCAACAATCACAATCCAATAAACGAAATATCACCTGATGACATTAACCTTCATTTTACTAACGTTGCTAACAACATAATTTTAAATGACAAATCCAACCAAAACGATTTATCAGTTCTGCAAGAATTCTGTCGATCAAAGAACATTACTTCAACCTTCACCATTCCGCCCATTTCAGTCAATGAAGTACTGTTCGAACTCTTACATTTAAAACAGTCAGGGAGTCGCGATTTAGATGGAATGGATGGGAAAATACTGAAAACCGCTTCATTTGCTATAGCAGACACTCTCACTTACATATATAACTTATGCATTGATAAAAAACAGTTTCCTCTAAAATTCAAGCAAGCAAAAGTTATACCATTACATAAAAGCGGTGATCGATCAAATCCAGCTAACTACAGACCTATATCAATATTAAGTATATTGTCTAAACCACTTGAAAAGCACATCCAAAAACATTTGAATTCTCATTTGAATCATTACGATTTAATAAATGAAAATCAGTCTGGTTTTAGACAAAATCACTCCTGCCATACTGCTCTTATACAACTAGTAGATAGATGTCTTTCAAATATCAATAACAACGAATTTACAGGTGCTTTATTCATAGATTTTGCTAAAGCGTTTGATGTTATCAACCATTCACTTTTAATTAAAAAACCTTACTCATTACAACATAGCTAGCAGTGCTTTGTGTTTCATTGCGTCGTTTCTTACTGATCGACAACAGCTGGTTGAAATCAATTCTGTAAGGTCAAAGTTACTCCCGATAAAGTTTGGTGTTCCCCAGGGATCAG
>CM065690.1:50423378-50425878 GCA_017654935.2 Phymorhynchus buccinoides
AAAACGTTTAAGACTTTCTACCTCCTTAGGTCAATGTAGCACTGTGTGACGGGAATTGACTACCGCAAAGAACACCCTTTGAAAGAGTGAATGCCCTTGGTGGGTGGGGGAAGATGGTTGAGTACTGACCAAACAAGGGAAAAACTCTCGCCAATAACCCTATTTGAGGCCACTTAATGGCTGCCTTTTGCAAGATCAGAGTGAATGCATTTTTGGATACTGATCAACAAGGGCTTAACCCTTGCCGACAAGGGCGTTAATAACCTTACTTGCAGTGGCCAATAGAATACAAGGGCTCTGGCGCAATTTGAACCTGACTCAACAGTTGCAAAACTAAGACAGGATTTTAAGCACCTTCTATAGTGCTTGATTTAACGCAACATGTTTCTTTAAAAAAGCTCACCTGTAATTGTGTGACCCCGCCTTCAGGTAGAGAAACACAGGTGCGACAGGTAGGGCAGGTCAGGGTAACAGGTCTGTCCATGGGGCCGGTGCCTTCAGCCGCTGCTGTACCGCTGACCACCTGAGATAATGAATGAAAAGGTAAATACATAGTATAAGGCACAAACTGAAGAATTCAAGCAATCAGGCAACAAAAAATGGCACTGTTTGAAAGCACCTGCAAAACGATAAATACAAGTTACACAAAAAAGGAAACAAAATGCAGATTACAGTTTAAGAGCGCAAAGTAGGCCCTGCCTGAGAAAGAACGCACGTCACACCTTTGATGATACATACAAGACACATTTCAAAAGCGTACAAAAAGAATACAAGGTATAATTTAATTTAAACCCTTTCAACGCTAGCCATTCCTCGGCCAAAATGTACCATTAAACTTACCTGGGTAGAGAAAAGATTTTGTCTGGAATACTGGGGATTCCTCTGTGACATGCATAGAATAGGGTATATCCTTACCTCCCAAAATTAAGAACATAAGGTCACTGGATACCTGTTGATGCCTTTTAGTGAGATGGGTGTTAAATCATTGTGGTGCCAAGAGGCGACAGTTGCGATGAAAGGGTTCTTAAAAGCACCTTAGAGGGAATACAAGTCATGGTTTTAAGCCTTTAAAGCCAGAGAGTTATCCCAGTTCAAAGAAACTATTTTTGCGAAATAGAATAATAGCATAGGATACAAAAAGGCAAGGCAAGGCAAATGTTTTATTTCATACCCACTTGGGGCACAGAAATATAAAACAAAGTACACACATAGTTAAGCAATCGAACATCAAAACAGAGTGATGTCTATATTATGAAAACAACAAGTAGATAACTAGGACAAATATACCTATACCATATTACAAAAAACAAAACATGTGACATTTTGTCCATAAACATCATCGAAAAGAACTCTTTATAACTGTAACAAAGTGCTAAGTTTAATCAAGAGTGTCTTATTTTTCGAGGAAAACAAAGCATTAAATGTATACGCATTTGGTCGCACAAAAAAGTACCGTGGAAGGTATCTCTTTCTTTCAGTATTAAAGAAGGGACAAACAAACAAATAATGAACTCATCTGCCACATCATGTACGTTGCACTTTTCGCAATTTCTTTCACTTCTGGGTAAAAGGACACGCTGTTTTGGAATCATTTGAGAAGACATTGATTGAGGGGGGTGGGTGGGTGCTAATCTGCCTTAAATATGACAGCAACTGTACATGTACAAATAGTAGATATTTTAACCCCTTATAGGACATGTTGGCACGCCTCCACACCCACTACCCATCCACCCCTCCCAACAACAATCCATCCGGCTCTTCACCTCTCAGCGCAGCCCCGCCTCTGTCGCCTCAAGGACACTGGCAATGTCATGCACAGCCAGACATGCACATGCAGTCAACCGTGTGAAAACATCCCACTTGCTGCACGAAGAGCAGTGACTTACTGTAGTTACACGATCGTTGTCAGCTGGTGCACTGTCGTGTTTTCTGTGGTAACCAACAGGCACATGCATGGGCCAGAATATTTGTGTTCTGTCTGGTAAGCTATTCTAGGTTTGTGTCGATTCATGGCTTGTCTTTTCGGGATTGCAAACTGTGTGTGTGTGTGTGTGTGTGTGTGTGTGTGTGTGTGTGTGTGTGTGTGTGTGTGTGTGTGTGTGTGTGTTGTGTGTGTGTGTGTGTGTGTGTGTGTGTGTGTGTGTGCGTGCGTGCGTGCGTGCGTGTGTGTGTGTGCGTGTGCGTGCGTGCCTGTGTGTGTATGTATGTCTGTCCTCCCCCGCCCTCTCCCCTGCAACAATAACAAGTACCAATGTGGAAAATATGGCTTAAAACCCAATGTGTAGACCCCTACCACTTTCAAGGCCTACTGATCGTCCGGACCGTGACCTTGACCTTGCCACCATCAGAACGGGCATAAGCCAAAGTACCTTCATGCCAAATTTGAAGACTCTAACACTAACGGTGTGGGAGTTATGGCCCATGAAAGATTTTTCGGTTTTCAAGATCGTACGCCACGGTCAAGGTCACGACGGCAAAATGGTTTGCGCGGATGCCTTCA
>CM065690.1:50428378-50433378 GCA_017654935.2 Phymorhynchus buccinoides
GGGGGGGGGGGGGGGGGGGGGGGGGGGGGGAGAGCATGTGCCTGTGAGTGTGAGTACACGTGAGTGTTTTGTTTATGTGAGTGCGCGCGCAAGCGCGTGCGTGTGTGTGTGTGTGTGTGTGTGTGTGTGTGTGTGTGTGTGTGTGTGTACGTGTGTGTGTGTGTGTGTGTGTGTGTGTGTGTGTGTGTGTGTGTGTGTGTGTGTGTGTGTGTGTTGTGTGTGTATGTGTGTGTGTGTGTACGTGTGTGTGTGTCTACGTGTGTGTGTGTGTGTGTGTGTGTGTGTGTGTGTGTGTGTGTGTGTGTGTGTGTGTGTGTGTGTGTGTGTATGTGTGTGCATGCATCTGCGCATGTTTGTACAAATGTATGTTTGTGTAAGTTTGTGTGCATTTCAGTGAGCATATGTTTTCTGTGTGTTTTGATGAAATGTGTGTGGGTCTGTTGTGTGTATGTGTGTGTGCAAGAACGCATTCACTCTCGTGCGTGCACGTACGTGCGTGTGTGTCTGTTGTACGTGTTTGTGCGTATGTGTGCGTGTGTGAGTGTTTCAATGCTGATTGTAAAGCGCTTTGTGCTTGATAAAAAGCGCTATGTAAATATCAGTTATTATTATTATTATTATTATTATTATTATTATTATTATTATTGCAGTGATATGCCTATTCATATGCAGAAGAAAGAGTATTATTTGATGTATCTTTCTTTATAAGAATCATGAGTCTGACGAGCTCTTTTGTAAAACTGAATTAAAACGAGCTCTGAAATAAAACTGACCCCTTCGTCCATATATGTTTTGCCAATCGAACAATTCTGCACTGTGGAGAAGGGGTGAATTCTATCCTCCATTCAACAAGTTTTAGCCTCCCCCCCCCTCCCCCCCCCCCCTCTCCCAATAATGAGGGAGAACAAAAGGGGTGGGTGTGTGGGGGAGGGGGGCGTTTTTTGCATTTCTCTGCTGTTGCGATTGTTCTTAGGTCGTATTGTTTGATGTGTTAAAAGTTTTCACACTCTCTGGTAATCACACAATGCCACTTTCCTCCCACATTATCCGTGTTTCCTTCTGATTCCTAGGAGAACGATAAGTTATTTAGAAAGCACTGAGTCTATGCAAACTCATAACATGGGAGAAAAGCTCAATTTTGATTTACTCAAAGTATTGCTAACAGCGGAAAATAGCAGAAAGTGTTGGAACTCAGTATGTGGATTGCATCCAATTGTCAGAATGTTTATCAAAACGTTTTCTACAGTTGTAATTATCATTACATAACACTTTATTTCCTTCGCACAAGACAATGATATAACTGTGTGGTAGAAGAGTTTATAAATGGCCTAGGTTAAAAACAGAAAGGAAAGAAATTGTTTCACCTACACTTTTAGCCCTTCTATTCCTACAAGAAACAAAAAAAACACTGACCCACCACAATTAAGTCCCTTGTTTTTTTCTGGGTAGTTGTGACCCACATACAAATTCCCCCAACATCAAAGTGAGGCTGCTCTTTAAAATGAGGTTTCGTTTCGAATGTGGGGGTATTTGTATGGGAGTCAAACCTGGTCAAAACAAGATTTCTTACCAGCTATAAGAGGTAAAGCACGTGTAACTCGTGATTTTATCACGTGATCTGGTGAGTCTTTAACAGTCTAGCTCATGCAACATGCTGTATTTCCAATATATGCGAGTGCACATGTGGGTGCGAGTGTTGTGTATAAATGGTGCATAAAAGTGTGTGTGTGTGTGTGTGTGTGTGTGTGTGTGTGTGTGTGTGTGTACACGCGTGCCTGTGTATGTGTGTGTATGTGACGAGGTAATGGGTTAAAAGGCTAAGTCTCTAGGGAAGACTTTTAGTGTGTTAAATTTTCAAATAGAAAATTTGCCTTTAGCCCACTTCTCTAGGGTATGGGAGATGAGCAACTTTCCCGGCCCCTTTTCATCTAATAAATTTATATTTGTGCCCGGGTTCTGGCTCGTATGATTGTAAGAAATACAAGTGGTTGATTTGCTCTAAATGGCAGACAGAGAGAAGTAGGGTTTTACATGAAATTACAAGACTTCCACTCTCATCAGTCTGACCAAAGGGTTCAGAATTATTTGACACTTGTATTTTATTTACTCACAAAATCTGCATAAGATTATGCAACAATAATAATAAAGCGGCTCAATGGCGCCAAAACAAAATATGAATGGAAAAAAACTAATGAAATCCGAAAGGATTTACAAGACTTTTGTCTTTCTATAAGGTTAGCCCCATGCGAGAAGGGTCACTAAGTGTCCTGGTTTCCAGTTAGTGTTCTTTGGCACTGTCTTGGTGACTTAGCTCATGGCTGTGCTGAAGTTCCTCCGTAGGGATCGGCGAGTGCTGGGTTGGCTGGGCTTGCTCGTCAGGTGAGAGTAGCTCCCAGTCGTTCCGGTTACGGCTTCGTGGGATGGCACGGTTCAGGCGTGGTCTCCTCGCGGATTCTGGGTGCGGGTCGTCTTGGCGGCGTTCCCGTCTTGGTGCTTGTGAGTCAGGGATGGAGCTTCCTGACCACGATGCCCTGCTGATAATCACAGGAGAAGGTGGATGTAGGTCTCTATGGCTTAGAGACAAGGGGCTTCAGTCGGCAGGGAATTAGTGGATCCCAACCGGCTAGAAGGCTGCCCTTGTACAATAGCACTAAGAACACATAATCTGAATTTCAGTTAACAAACTGAGATCAGTAAAACATAAAAGGTGATCAAGCCAACATCACTCTCCATCCAACACCTAGAAAGGAATGGTATCATAAAGTGCAAGATTGCAACCCACAGATTTCCTACTAAAAATATACAAAAGGGTTAGTAGGCATAAAATCCGGTTCTGGTACCAAAAGAGTCAAAGTCAAAAAAACACACACACAAATAATCAGTGCACATAAATAGAACAGAATGTTTACCACTTCTTTTCAATAACATATCTACTCCTTATTCATCATTGAACATAGGATCTAGATCAAAAATATGATCAAACAAAAAAACAAATCTCAATCACCAGCCGTCAATAATACTCACTAGTTGGGCTATTATGACTGGCTGGGAGAGAGGTTGAGTCTGCAATGTTGCTCCAGCCAGGTTTCAGCGTCTTGTGAGAAAGAATGTGTAGGCTAACTTTCCTCACTACTCAAATTTCCCCCTTCACTTTCAAACAACGAGACCCTGTGATTGGTTTATAGCAGTCGACAAGTCACAAGATGACGCTATAATATTATGCATACTAGTACAGAACAATCACGCGCCAGTTACGTCATTATCACATGCCGACATTCCTGGATCTGTGTGTTTGCGGACGCATTATGCGCACATGTATCTTTGTTAATATCAATGTTGGTCTTCTGGTTCAAGTGCCTGCAGGCATGCATGCTAATGGTGACCCCACCCCACCTCTCCATCCAACAACTCACCATTCACTTTCTTCCTGCTTCCTGTTTCCTTGCAGATACTCTCTCTCTCTCTCTCTCTCTCTCTCTCTCTCTCTCTCTCTCTCTCTCTCTCTCTCTCTCTCTCTCTCTCTCTCTCTCTCTTTTCTTCCTTAAAAGTGCTATTAGTCTGAAATATTGTCATTTGTCTCAGAATTGTCCTTTTGTTTTCGTAATCAATTCAAACCACCAATTCAAGTTCACCATTGCTCGTTATTATCCATGTTTGCTTTTAATTCCCATTTTGATTCTTTATGTCAATTATTTCATGTGCCAATGTTTTTTTCATTTTCTTGACTTGATTGTTTTTATGTCAATTTTGCTTTGCCTGATGCATGGTGTGAATGTGTGAGTGAGAGGGCCAGGTGCAAAGAAGCTATTGTAGCTTATCCTTTTAAAACCTCAATATAACATGAATTTGAATGCTGTTCAAAAAGCAGAAAGATCTGGTGTCAATGAAGAGTCTTAAAGAGAAAGTAACTCCGGTACCTGAACGCCAGCGTCGCGCCCACTCCAAACAGCTGGCCCTCATCTTCTGCAAGACAAAGTACCAGCAAGCCGGCTTCCTACCCCGAACCATCAAAGCATGGAATGACCTCTCCCATCAGGCTGTTGAGGCAGAGACTCTGGACACGTTTGTGTCTAT
This sequence comes from Phymorhynchus buccinoides, assembly GCA_017654935.2. NCBI lineage: Eukaryota > Metazoa > Mollusca > Gastropoda > Neogastropoda > Raphitomidae > Phymorhynchus > Phymorhynchus buccinoides. The sequence goes on from CM065690.1 coordinate 50,432,453, forward strand.
GGCAACTGTCTCTCAATAACCATACTACGCATATCCGATCTGCCCATTTCCTTCCCTCCCCCCCCCCCCCCCCCCCCCCCCCCCCCCACACCTTTCTCTCTCTTCTTCTTCTTTATAGATTAGGGCCGAAGTATTCCGCGCATTTTTTCCGTAGATCCGCCTGAATTTACAGTGACAGAATAATCAGCAATTGATTGTGGTCGCTTGAAGGAAAAGAAGAAAAGAACATTCGTATTCGTATTCTCTCTCTCTCTCTCTCTCTCTCTCTCTCTCTCTCTCTCTCTCTCTCTCTCTCTCTCTCTCTCTCTCTCTCTCTCTCTCCTCTCTTTTCTCTTTCTGTGCATACGTGCTGCCACACATTGGATTTTTTTTTTTTTTTTTTATCAAAGCACAACAACAACAACAAAATCCCAAATAATACACCTATACTAACTTTAAAGGGTAAAAAAGAATTTAAGTTTGAAATCTTACAACTTCTACTGATTTGAAAGTACAAAAGATACACAACTAACTTTTGATTTAATAAATAAAAAAGGAAGAAAAAAAGAAACATTAAGCACCCTGAATCAACGGGATTAATTCACTTTAATGGAAATGGCACATTTCTTTATGAGAACAGAGCTGCATAATAACACTACTCAAAACAAGTTAAGGTAAGAATCGAGGCACCATAATTATGCTTACAAAGGTTAGTTAGAGGTAATCAAGCCTAGAAGAAATGTTACAACATTTGAAAATAAACTGTCAAACCATCTTCTGACATGTTACCGGGTTCGACCTCATCAGAAACAAAACAAAATACCGACTGCCAGTAACCGCACCATGTAACACAATATAAACGCATAATTCATGCAGAATATATTTTTTAGCGCAATCTGTAGGATTGTGCAGAGAAAATCAAGATAAACCTCAATGACTCACATTCA
>CM065690.1:50438378-50439859 GCA_017654935.2 Phymorhynchus buccinoides
TGTGTTTTGGTGACTTTTTGGAAATTGGTGTGACCCAATTGTCTCCGGGAATTACCGCAGCCACGGACCATAGTAATAAACACATACTAAAAGACGGGGGAGAGGGGGGGGGGGGGAAAAAAAAAAAGAAAAGGATCCCAGAGAAGGGGAGAGAGAGAAAAGAAAGAGACCCAAAAATCCCCTCACCCAAAGCAGAAAAAAAGGAAAAAAAAAAAAAAAAGAAAAAAAAGAAAGGAATCTACAAAAAAGAAAAAGAAAAGAAAAATGACATAACAAAATAAAAAAATTAAGAACATATGAAGGAAGAACGATCTAAATGAATACACACAAAAAATAGAAAGAGAAAAGAAAAAAAGAAAACAATAAAAAAAAATAAGATAGCAAATAAATAAAAATTAAATAAGAAAAAAAAAAAAAATATGATCACAAACTTAAAAATAGTAAGGAAGAAGATAGAAAGTCCTGAGATAGAAAACAACAAGTTAGAAAAAAAAGATAAAAAAGAATAAAATAATGAAAAAAATTGCAAAAAAAAAATAGTAAAAAAGAAAGGATTCCCAGCCGTGTGGAAAAAAAACTTGGAAAAAAAAAAAAAAAAGATAGAAAAAAAAAAAGGGAACAAAGAAAAAAAAAAAAAATAAAAAGAATTTCTGAAGGAAAAAAAAAAAAAAATTGTGGGATTGGTTAAAATGTGAAAAAAAAAAAAAAAAAGTGAAAGGAAAACAAAAAAAAAAACCAAAAAAAAAAAGGCATGCAGTTTGTAAAAAAATATAAAAAAAATCGACGTAAAAAGAAGTAATAAAATAAGAACTGAGAAAAACATATCTTGTGATGTCTTTATTTTTTATCCATACGGATATACTTGTTGCTTGAAATTTGTAGTTTGTGGGAAAATAACAAAAAAGAGGTCTGAGATATCTGAAAAAAAATACTGGCGAACGAGGCGAATGAAAGGGATGGCCAAAAGAAGTGGTAGGGGGGAAAAAGAAGGAAAAACAAAGGGAACTCGGAGATGAATTCGGAGATTTTCTCGAAATCAATGAAAAAAAATTACAATCCAAAAAAAAAAAAAAGAAAAAAAAAAAAAAAACAAAAAAAAAAAAAAATAATTCAAAAAAAAAAAAAAAAATGAAAAAAAAAAAATTCAATATTATAGCAAACAATAAGAAAAAAAAGCAAACACAAAAAAAACCCACGGTTCACACTTAACACACACAAAAACCCACACATGAAGGCATAAACCAAAAAAAACAAAAATTTCAAAAAAAAAAATTAAAAACAACAAAAATATAATACAAAAAAAATTGAAAAGAACAGTGATACCAAAGGGCATAAACAATTCAGAAACGCTGTTGAGTGAGATAACCTAAAATGTTGATCAAAATCTAAGCTAAAAAAAAAACATAAAAAAATAAATGTAAAAAAACACCTGTTTAAGCTAAAAACAGGTATGCGGATAAAAAAAAATAAAAAGAGAAAAA
>CM065690.1:50440359-50450359 GCA_017654935.2 Phymorhynchus buccinoides
CGTGATCAGCCTACCATGTTAGGAATGGGTAGCATTATGATGGTACGTGATCAGCCTACCATGTTAGGAATGGGTAGCATTAATTATGGTACGTGATCAGCCTACCATGTTAGGAATGGGTAGCATTAATGATGGTACGTGATCAGCCTACCATGTTAGGAAGGAATGTACGTGTAGCATTATGATGGTACGTGATCAGCCTACCATGTTAGGAATGGGTAGCATTATGATGGTACGTGATCAGCCTACCATGTTAGGAATGGGTAGCATTATGATGGTACGTGATCAGCTTACCATGTTAGGAATGGGTAGCATTAATTATGGTACGTGATCAGCCTACCATGTTATGAATGGGTAGCATTATGATGGTACGTGATCTGCCTACCATGTTAGCAATGGGTAGCATTATGATGGTACGTGATCAGCCTACCATTAATTATGGTGTTAGGAATGGGTAGCATTATGATGGTACGTGATCGTGATCAGCCTACCATGTTAGCAATGGGTAGCATTATGATGGTACGTGATCAGCCTACCATGTTAGGAATGTGTAGCATTATGATGGTACGTGATCAGCCTACCATCGTACCATGTTAGGAATGTGTATGTGATCAGCTTACCATGTTAGCAATGGGTAGCATTATGATGGTACGTGATCAGCCTACCATGTTAGCAATGGGTAGCATTATGATGATCAGTACCATGTTAGGAATCATTATGATGGTACGTGATCAGCCTACCATGTTAGGAATGGGTAGCATTATGATGGTACGTGATCAGCCTACCATGTTAGGAATGGGTAGCATTATGATGGTACGTGATCAGCCTACCATGTTAGCAATGGGTAGCATTATGATGGTACGTGATCAGCCCTACCATGTTAGGAATGGGTAGCATTATGATGGTACGTGATCAGCCTACCATGTTAGGAATGGGTAGCATTATGATGGTACGTGATCAGCCTACCATGTTAGGAATGGGTAGCATTATGATGGTACGTGATCAGCCTACCATGTTAGGAATGGGAAGCATTATGATGGTACGTGATAGCCGCACCATGTTAGGAATGGGTAGCATTATGATGGTTCGTGATCAGCCTACCATGTTAGGAATGGGTAGCATTATGATGGTACGTGATCAGCCTACCATGTTAGGAATGGGTAGCATTATGATGGTACGTGATCAGCCTACCATGTTAGGAATGGGTAGCATTATGATGGTACGTGATCAGCCTACCATGTTAGGAATGGGTAGCATTATGATGGTACGTGATCAGCCTACCATGTTTGGAATGGGTAGCATTATGATGGTACGTGATCAGCCTACCTTGTTAGGAATGGGTAGCATTATGATGGTACGTGATCAGCCTACCATGTTAGCAATGGGTAGCATTATGATGGTACGTGATCAGCCCACCATGTTAGGAATGGGTAGCATTATGATGGTAAGTGATCAGCCTACCATGTTAGGAATGGGTAGCATTATGATGGTACGTGATCAGCCTACCATGTTAGGAATGGGTAGCATTATGATGGTAAGTGATCAGCCTACCATGTTAGGAATGTGTAGCATTATGATGGTACGTGATCCTACCATGTTAGGAATGGGTAGCATTAATGATGGTACGTGATCAGCCTACCATGTTAGGAATGGGTAGCATTATGATGGTACGTGATCTGCCTACCATGTTAGGAATGGGTAGCATTATGATGGTACAATGGGTAGCATCAGCGTGATCTACCATGTTAGGAATGGGTAGCATTATGATGGTACGTGATCAGCCTACCATGTTAGGAATGTGTAGCATTATGATGGTACGTGATACCATGTTAGGAATAGCATTATGATGGTAAGTGATCCTACCATGTTAGGAATGGGTAGCATTATGATGGTACGTGATCAGCCTACCATGTTAGTAGCATTAATGGTGTGATCAGTATGTTAGGAATGTGTAGCATTATGATGGTACGTGATCAGCCTACCTTGTTAGGAATGGGTAGCATTATGATGGTACGTGATCAGCCTACCATGTTAGGAATGGGTAGCATTATGATGGTACGTGATCAGCCTACCATGTTAGGAATGGGTAGCATTATGATGGTACGTGATCAGACTACCATGTTAGGAATGGGTAGCATTATGATGGTACGTGATCAGCCTACCATGTTAGGAATGGGTAGCATTATGATGGTACGTGATCAGCCTACCATGTTAGGAATGGGTAGCATTATGATGGTACGTGATCAGCCTACCATGTTAGGAATGGGTAGCATTATGATGGTACGTGATCAGCCTACCATGTTAGGAATGTGTAGCATTATGATGGTACGTGATCAGCCTACCATGTTAGGAATGGGTAGCATTATGATGGTACGTGATCAGCCTACCATGTTAGGAATGTGTAGCATTATGATGGTACGTGATCAGCCTACCATGTTAGCAATGGGTAGCATTATGATGGTAAGTGATCAGACTACCATGTTAGGAATGGGTAGCATGGTACGTGATCAGCGTACCATGTTAGGAATGGGTAGTATGGTACGTGATCAGCCTACCATGTTAGGAATGGGTAGCATTATGATGGTACGTGATCAGCCTACCATGTTAGGAATGGGTAGCATTATGATGGTACGTGATCAGCCTACCATGTTAGGAATGGGTAGCATTAATGATGGTACGTGATCAGCCTACCATGTTAGGAATGGGTAGCATTATGATGGTACGTGATCTGCCTACCATGTTAGGAATGGGTAGCATTATGATGGTACGTGATCAGCCTACCATGTTAGGAATGGGTAGCATTATGATGGTACGTGATCAGCCTACCATGTTAGGAATGGGTAGCATTATGATGGTACGTGATCAGCCTACCATGTTAGGAATGGGTAGCATTATGATGGTACGTGATCAGCCTACCATGTTAGGAATGGGTAGCATTATGATGGTACGTGATCAGCCTACCATGTTAGGAATGGGTAGCATTATGATGGTACGTGATCAGCCTACCATGTTAGGAATGGGTAGCATTATGATGGTACGTGATCAGCCTACCATGTTAGGAATGGGTAGCATTATGATGGTACGTGATCAGCCTACCATGTTAGGAATGGGTAGCATTATGATGGTACGTGATCAGCCTACCATGTTAGGAATGGGTAGCATTATGATGGTACGTGATCAGCCTACCATGTTAGGAATGGGTAGCATTATGATGGTACGTGATCAGCCTACCATGTTAGGAATGAATGGTAGCATTATGATGGTACGTGATCAGCCTACCATGTTAGGAATGGGTAGCATTATGATGGTACGTGATCAGCCTACCATGTTAGGAATGGGTAGCATTATGATGGTACGTGATCAGCCTACCATGTTAGGAATGGGTAGCATTATGATGGTACGTGATCAGCCTACCATGTTAGGAATGGGTAGCATTATGATGGTACGTGATCAGCCTACCATGTTAGGAATGGTGTAGCATTATGATGGTACGTGATCAGCCTACCATGTTAGGAATGGGTAGCATTATGATGGTACGTGATCAGCCTACCATGTTAGGAATGGGTAGCATTATGATGGTACGTGATCAGCCTACCATGTTAGGAATGGGTAGCATTATGATGGTACGTGATCAGCCTACCATGTTAGGAATGGGTAGCATTATGATGGTACGTGATCAGCCTACCATGTTAGGAATGGGTAGCATTATGATGGTACGTGATCAGCCTACCATGTTAGCAATGGGTAGCATTATGATGGTACGTGATCAGCCTACCATGTTAGGAATGGGTAGCATTATGATGGTACGTGATCAGCCTACCATGTTAGGAATGGGTAGCATTATGATGGTACGTGATCAGCCTACCATGTTAGGAATGGGTAGCATTATGATGGTACGTGATCAGCCTACCATGTTAGGAATGGGTAGCATTATGATGGTACGTGATCAGCCTACCATGTTAGGAATGGGTAGATGATGGTACGTGATCAGCCTACCATGTTAGCAATGGGTAGATGGTACGTGATCAGCCTACCATGTTAGGAATGGGTAGCATTATGATGGTACGTGATCAGCCTACCATGTTAGGAATGGGTAGCATTATGATGGTATGATCAGCCTACCATGTTGATGGTACGTGATCAGCCTACCATGTTAGGAATGGGTAGCATTATGATGGTACGTGATCAGCCTACCTACCATGTTAGGAATGGGTAGCATTATGATGGTACGTGGACCATGTTAGGAATGGGTAGCATTATGATGGTACGTGATCAGCCTACCATGTTAGGAATGGGTAGCATTATGATGGTACGTGATCAGCCTACCATGTTAGGAATGGGTAGCATTATGATGGTACGTGATCAGCCTACCATGTTAGGAATGGGTAGCATTATGATGGTACGTGATCAGCCTACCATGTTAGGAATGGGTAGCATTATGATGGTACGTGATCAGCCTACCATGTTAGGAATGGGTAGCATTATGATGGTACGTGATCAGCCTACCATGTTAGGAATGGGTAGCATTATGATGGTACGTGATCAGCCTACCATGTTAGGAATGGGTAGCATTATGATGGTACGTGATCAGCCTACCATGTTAGGAATGGGTAGCATTATGATGGTACGTGATCAGCCCATGATCAGCCCACCAGGAATGGGTAGCATTATGATGGTACGTGATCAGCCCACCATGTTAGGAATGGGTAGCATTATGATGGTACGTGATCAGCCTACCATGTTAGGAATGGGTAGCATTATGATGGTACGTGATCAGCCTACCATGTTAGGAATGGGTAGCATTATGATGGTACGTGATCAGCCTACCATGTTAGGAATGGGTAGCATTATGATGGTACGTGATCAGCCTACCATGTTAGGAATGGGTAGCATTATGATGGTACGTGATCAGCCTACCATGTTAGGAATGGGTAGCATTATGATGGTACGTGATCAGCCTACCATGTTAGGAATGGGTAGCATTATGATGGTACGTGATCAGCCTACCATGTTAGGAATGGGTAGCATTATGATGGTACCGTGATCAGCCTACCATGTTAGGAATGGGTAGCATTATGATGGTACGTGATCAGCCTACCATGTTAGGAATGGGTAGCATTATGATGGTACGTGATCAGCCTACCATGTTAGGAATGGGTAGCATTATGATGGTACGTGATCAGCCTACCATGTTAGGAATGGGTAGCATTATGATGGTACGTGATCAGCCTACCATGTTAGGAATGTGTAGCATTATGATGGTACGTGATCAGCCTACCATGTTAGGAATGGGTAGCATTATGATGGTACGTGATCAGCCTACCATGTTAGGAATGGGTAGCATTATGATGGTACGTGATCAGCCTACCATGTTAGGAATGGGTAGCATTATGATGGTACGTGATCAGCCTACCATGTTAGGAATGGGTAGCATTATGATGGTACGTGATCAGCCTACCATGTTATGGGTAGAATGGTACGTGTAGCATTAGGAATAGATGGTACGTGATCAGCCTACCATGTTAGGAATGGGTAGCATTATGATGGTACGTGATCAGCCTACCATGTTAGGAATGGGTAGCATTATGATGGTACGTGATCAGCCTACCATGTTAGGAATGGGTAGCATTATGATGGTACGTGATCAGCCTACCATGTTAGGAATGGGTAGCATTATGATGGTACGTGATCAGCCTACCATGTTAGGAATGGGTAGCATTATGATGGTACGTGATCAGCCTACCATGTTAGGAATGGGTAGCATTATGATGGTACGTGATCAGCCTACCATGTTAGGAATGGGTAGCATTATGATGGTACGTGATCAGCCTACCATGTTAGGAATGGGTAGCATTATGATGGTACGTGATCAGCCTACCATGTTAGGAATGGTAGCATTATATGGCATTATGAATGGGTAGCGTGATCAGCCTACCATGTTAGGAATGTACGTGTAGCATTATGATGGTACGTGATCAGCCTACCATGTTAGGAATGGGTAGCATTATGATGGTACGTGATCAGCCTACCATGTTAGGAATGGGTAGCATTATGATGGTACGTGATCAGCCTACCATGTTAGGAATGGGTAGCATTATGATGGTACGTGATCAGCCTACCATGTTAGGAATGGGTAGCATTATGATGGTACGTGATCAGCCTACCATGTTAGGAATGGGTAGCATTATGATGGTACGTGATCAGCCTACCATGTTATGGAATGGGTAGCATTATGATGGTACGTGATCAGCCTACCATGTTAGGAATGGGTAGCATTATGATGGTACGTGATCAGCCTACCATGTTAGGAATGGGTAGCATTATGATGGTACGTGATCAGCCCACCATGTTACAATGGGTAGCATTATGATGGTACGTGATCAGCCTACCATGTTAGGAATGGGTAGCATTATGATGGTACGTGATCAGCCTACCATGTTAGGAATGGGTAGCATTATGATGGTACGTGATCAGCCTACCATGTTAGGAATGGGTAGCATTATGATGGTACGTGATCAGCCTACCATGTTAGGAATGGGTAGCATTATGATGGTACGTGATCAGCCTACCATGTTAGGAATGGGTAGCATTATGATGGTACGTGATCAGCCTACCATGTTAGGAATGGGTAGCATTATGATGGTACGTGATCAGCCATGTTACCATGGTACGTGTTAGGAATGGGTAGCATTATGATGGTACGTGATCAGCCTACCATGTTAGGAATGGGTAGCATTATGATGGTACGTGATCAGCCTACCATGTTAGGAATGGGTAGCATTATGATGGTACGTGATCAGCCTACCATGTTAGGAATGGGTAGCATTATGATGGTACGTGATCAGCCTACCATGTTAGGAATGGGTAGCATTATGATGGTACGTGATCAGCCGTGATACCATGTTAGGAATGGGTAGCATTATGATGGTACGTGATCAGCCTACCATGTTAGGAATGGGTAGCATTATGATGGTACGTGATCAGCCTACCATGTTAGGAATGGGTAGCATTATGATGGTACGTGATCAGCCTACCATGTTAGGAATGGGTAGCATTATGATGGTACGTGATCAGCCTACCATGTTAGGAATGGGTAGCATTATGATGGTACGTGATCAGCCTACCATGTTAGGAATGGGTAGCATTATGATGGTACGTGATCAGCCTACCATGTTAGGAATGGGTAGCATTATGATGGTACGTGATCAGCCTACCATGTTAGGAATGGGTAGCATTATGATGGTACGTGATCAGCCTACCATGTTAATGGGTAGCAATGATGGTAGCCTACCATGTTAGGAATGGGTAGCATTATGATGGTACGTGATCAGCCTACCATGTTAGGAATGGGTAGCATTATGATGGTACGTGATCAGCCTACCATGTTAGGAATGGGTAGCATTATGATGGTACGTGATCAGCCTACCATGTTAGGAATGGGTAGCATTATGATGGTACGTGATCAGCCTACCATGTTAGGAATGGGTAGCATTATGATGGTACGTGATCAGCCTACCATGTTAGGAATCAAATGGGGCCAAAACCATGTTGGGTAGCATTATGATGGTACGTGATCAGCCTACCATGTTAGGAATGGGTAGCATTATGATGGTACGTGATCAGCCTACCATGTTAGGAATGGGTAGCATTATGATGGTACGTGATCAGCCTACCATGTTAGGAATGGGTAGCATTATGATGGTACGTGATCAGCCTACCATGTTAGGAATGGGTAGCATTATGATGGTACGTGATCAGCCTACCATGTTAGGAATGGGTAGCATTATGATGGTACGTGATCAGCCTACCATGTTAGGAATGGGTAGCATTATGATGGTACGTGATCAGCCTACCATGTTAGCAATGGGTAGCATTATGATGGTACGTGATCAGCCTACCATGTTAGGAATGGGTAGCATTATGATGGTACGTGATCAGCCTACCATGTTAGGAATGCATTATGATGGTAGCATTAGCAATGATGGTACGTGATCAGCCTACCATGTTAGGAATGGGTAGCATTATGATGGTACGTGATCAGCCTACCATGTTAGGAATGGGTAGCATTATGATGGTACGTGATCAGCCTACCATGTTAGGAATGGGTAGCATTATGATGGTACGTGATCATCATGGGTAGCATTAATTATGGTACGTGATACCATGTTAGTAGAATGGGTGTAGCATTATGATGGTACGTGATCAGGAATGGGTAGCTACCATGTTAGGAATGGGTAGCATTATGATGGTACGTGATCAGCCTACCATGTTAGGAATGGGTAGCATTATGATGGTACGTGATCAGCCTACCATGTTAGGAATGGGTAGCATTATGATGGTACGTGATCAGCCTACCATGTTAGGAATGGGTAGCATTATGATGGTACGTGATCAGCCTACCATGTTAGGAATGGGTAGCATTATGATGGTACGTGATCAGCCTACCATGTTAGGAATGGGTAGCATTATGATGGTACGTGATCAGCCTACCATGTTAGGAATGGGTAGCATTATGATGGTACGTGATCAGCCTACCATGTTAGGAATGGGTAGCATTATGATGGTACGTGATCAGCCTACCATGTTAGGAATGGGTAGCATTATGATGGTACGTGATCAGCCTACCATGTTAGGAATGGGTAGCATTATGATGGTACGTGATCAGCCTACCATGTTAGGAATGGGTAGCATTATGATGGTACGTGATCAGCCTACCATGTTAGGAATGGGTAGCATTATGATGGTACGTGATCAGCCTACCATGTTAGGAATGGGTAGCATTATGATGGTACGTGATCAGCCTACCATGTTAGGAATGGGTAGCATTATGATGGTACGTGATCAGCCTACCATGTTAGGAATGGGTAGCATTATGATGGTACGTGATCAGCCTACCATGTTAGGAATGGGTAGCATTATGATGGTACGTGATCAGCCTACCATGTTAGGAATGGGTAGCATTATGATGGTACGTGATCAGCCTACCATGTTAGGAATGGGTAGCATTATGATGGTACGTGATCAGCCTACCATGTTAGGAATGGGTAGCATTATGATGGTACGTGATCAGCCTACCATGTTAGGAATGGGTAGCATTATGATGGTACGTGATCAGCCTACCATGTTAGGAATGGGTAGCATTATGATGGTACGTGATCAGCCTACCATGTTAGGAATGGGTAGCATTATGATGGTACGTGATCAGCCTACCATGTTAGGAATGGGTAGCATTATGATGGTACGTGATCAGCCTACCATGTTAGGAATGGGTAGCATTATGATGGTACGTGATCAGCCTACCATGTTAGGAATGGGTAGCATTATGATGGTACGTGATCAGCCTACCATGTTAGGAATGGGTAGCATTATGATGGTACGTGATCAGCCTACCATGTTAGGAATGGGTAGCATTATGATGGTACGTGATCAGCCTACCATGTTAGGAATGGGTAGCATTATGATGGTACGTGATCAGCCTACCATGTTAGGAATGGGTAGCATTATGATGGTACGTGATCAGCCTACCATGTTAGGAATGGGTAGCATTATGATGGTACGTGATCAGCCTACCATGTTAGGAATGGGTAGCATTATGATGGTACGTGATCAGCCTACCATGTTAGGAATGGGTAGCATTATGATGGTACGTGATCAGCCTACCATGTTAGGAATGGGTAGCATTATGATGGTACGTGATCAGCCTACCATGTTAGGAATGGGTAGCATTATGATGGTACGTGATCAGCCTACCATGTTAGGAATGGGTAGCATTATGATGGTACGTGATCAGCCTACCATGTTAGGAATGGGTAGCATTATGATGGTACGTGATCAGCCTACCATGTTAGGAATGGGTAGCATTATGATGGTACGTGATCAGCCTACCATGTTAGGAATGGGTAGCATTATGATGGTACGTGATCAGCCTACCATGTTAGGAATGGGTAGCATTATGATGGTACGTGATCAGCCTACCATGTTAGGAATGGGTAGCATTATG
>CM065690.1:50457859-50472784 GCA_017654935.2 Phymorhynchus buccinoides
TATAACGTACCCGTACACAATACATTACATATGATTCAATAGACGGAAGGTGTGTTCTCACCAATTAGAAAATATTGTTTTCAATATTTAGAAACATTATTCACAAACTAACAAACAAAGTGAACAAAATAGAAAACCAGAAAATAAATAAAAGAGTGATATTATGGGGAAAATCACAAAAAAAGAAAGGAAGGAGGAAAACAAAAGGGGGATTGAGAGACAAATTAATGAACAATATGATGACTCAATATAACACTCATCAAACATCCCACAAAAGTACTTACAACCATGCTTACATGTCTAGAACAGGTTATTCAATCATTTAGACCAACATAGAGGCTCACCTGCGCTTTCACACAAAAATGATTGAAATGTTTGATTTGACATGATAATTGAAAACAGTTTAGAAATAAGTTTAAAACCGTTTCGAACCAGAAATGAAGAGATGTACAGTTCCAAATATTAATATGTTGGTTTCACATGGAAGATTGTGCCTACCACACAAGAGAATGTCACAATTAAGGTAATCAGGAGAAAGGTTAGATAAGGTGTTAGCACGAACAACATTAAACAAGGGGCATGCTAAGAGATAATGCTCAGCTGTTTCGCGTACAAAGCCACAAGTGCAACCTGGATCATTCAATAAATGACGGGTGAATAAATCATAATTCAAGCCACTAATGCCAAGGCAAAGACGACAGTGCAAAATGTGTTCTTTGCGGTTGCCAAAATAGAAACATGCAGGTATAACAGTGTCCTGTGCTGATAGAATGCGTTTAAAGGCACTAAGGGAATCATAACTTTTAAATTGTCTGGAAGAGTGTTCCAGAGTTCTGTAGTGGATGGAATAAATGACCTATGATACAATTCTGTTCTAGAAGATGGAACAACTCTCTCTGAAGGTCTTCGCCTATGGTATTTTGTTTTGTTTCTGATGAGGTCGGTAGCATGTCAGAAGATGGTTTGACAGTTTATTGTGAAATGTTGTAACATTTCTTCCAGGCTTGATTGCCTTTAATAGTACCTTTGTAAGCATAATTATGCAGCCTCGATTCTTACTTTAACTTGTTTTGAGCAGTGTTATTATGCAGCTCTGTTCTCATAAAAAATGTGCCATTTTCATTAAAGGGTTTTAATCCCGTTGATTCAGGGTGCTAAATGTTTCTTTTTTTCTCTTTTTTTAATTTATTAAATCAAAAGTTAGTTGTGTATCTTTTGTACTTTCAAATCAGTAGAAGTTGTAAGATTTCAAACTTAAATTCTTTTTTACCCTTTAAGGTTAGGTGTATACTTATTTGAACATTTTTGATTTTGTTGTGCTTTAATAAAATAAAAATATTCTAAGGCATGCACAGAAAGAGAAAAAGAGGAGAGAGAGAGAGAGAGAGAGAGAGAGAGAGAGAGAGAGAGAGAGAGAGAGAGAGAGAGAGAGAGAGAGAGAGAGAGAGAGAGAGAGAGAGAGAGAGAGAGAGAGAGAGAATGCGAATATGAATACAAATGTGTTATTGAGGGTACAATGGATAAGCTACAATAGTTTCTTTGCACCTGGCCCTCTCACTCACACACTCACACCATGCATCAGGCAAAAAAAACTTGACATAAAAACAATCAAGTCAAGAAAATGACAAAAAAATTGGAACATGAAATAATTGACAGAAAGAATCAAAATGGGAATAAAAAGCAAACATGGATAATAATGAGCAATGGTGAACTTGAATTGGTGGTTTGAATTGATTACGAAAACAAAAGGACAATTCTGAGACAAATGACAATATTTCAGACTAATAGCACTTTTAAGGAAGACGAGAGAGAGAGAGAGAGAGAGAGAGAGAGAGAGAGAGAGAGAGAGAGAGAGAGAGAGAGAGAGAGAGAGAGAGAGAGAGAGAGAGAGAGTATCTGCAAGGAAACAGGAAGCAGGAAGAAAGTGAATGGTGAGTTGTTGGATGGAGAGGTGGGGTGGGGTCACCATTAGCATGCATGCCTGCAGGCACTTGAACAAGAAGACCAACATTGATATTAACAAAGATACATGTGCGCATAATGCGTCCACAGACACACACAGTCTACTTCCCTGCTACCCTCCCTCCCTCTGTCTCCCTTTCTTTGACACACACACACACACACGCGCGTGCGTACACACACACACACACATACACAGGCACACATGCACACATACACACACACACACACACACACACACACACTTATATGCACCATGTATACACAACACTCGCACTTATTTTTTTCCGCAAAGAATTTTTTTAACCTAGGCCATTTATAAACTCTTCTACCACACAGTTGTATCATTGTGTTGTGCGAAGGAAAGAAAGTGTTATGTAATGATAATTTGAACTGTAGAAAATGGTTTTGATAAACATTCTGACAATTGGATGCAATCCACATACTGAGTTCCAACACTTTCTGCTATTTTCCACTGTTAGCAATACTTTGAGTAAATCAAAATTGAGCTTTTCTCCCTTGTTATGAGTTTGCATAGTTTCAGTGCTTTCTAAATAACTTCTCGGTCTTCTAGGAATCAGAAGGAAGCACGGATAATGTGGGAGGAAAGTGACATTGCATGATTACCAGAGTGTGTGTGAAAACTTTTAACACATCAAACAATACGACCTATGAACAATCGAAACAGCAGAGAAATGCAAAAAAAGCCCCCCTCCCCCACACACCCACCCCTTTTGTTCTCCCTCATTATTGGGAGAGGGGGGGGGGGGAGGCTAAAACTTGTTGAATGGAGGATAGAATTCACCTCTTCTCCACAGTGCAGAATTGTCCGATTGGCAAAACATATATGGACGAAGGGGTCAGTTTTATTTCAGAGCTCGTTTTAATTCAGTTTTACAAAAGAGTTCGTCAGAATCATGATTCTTATAAAGAAAGATACATCAAATAATACTCTTTCTATATCACTGCAAGTGTAAGTGTGTGTTTGTGTATATGTATGCCCTTTAAGTGCAAATAAAGTGATTTTTTCAATGATTTTCTACGAAAATACAGTCTCCCATACATTGCTGAAATCCTACTTTCAGTTCTGGTTAAAACCGAAACTAAAAACGGAAATGACATCATAGCTCCGCCCACCATTCCTGTCTCGGCCATTACACTTCACACACACACGGTTAGCTGAATATCTTCCTGGTAGGATTGACATCTTCAAACCAACAGTATCCTCAGCACCATGGCGACTCCTGTGTGCCCCCCTCAGCAGCAGCACAGTGTGGACAAACGTCGGACATGCAGCATCTGTCTGGAAGCCTTCCGAGGACGACAGCCCAAGATCCTGTCCTGCTTTCACACCTTCTGCTCCCCGTGTCTCATTCAGCTGGTGGAGAGGGAGGACAGGCAACGCTCTCAGGTAAGGATTACTAAGAAAATGGTGTGGTGTGTAGCTTTGATTTGTTGATTGCTTCGAAAATGTCGTGCATGTGTGTGTGTGTGTGTGTGTGTGTGTGTGTGTGTGTGTGTGTGTGTGTGTGTGTGTGTGTGTGGACTAGGTCTTCACTCTAGCCTGTCATTGTACACACACATATAGACACTTACACAGACAGCTGTAAGACGCACACATTCATTTATGTACATCAGTGTGTGCACGGGCATGCTCACAGACACACGCGCGCGTGCACACACACACGCCACACATGCACACACACACACACACACACACACACATGCACACGCACACACGCGCGCACACACACACACACACACACACACACACACACACACACACACACACACACACACACACACACACACACACACACACACACACACACACACACACACATAAGCTTATACTTTTATCGTGTGATTTCAAGCATAAACATCATTTTGACTACCAGGGGACTTGACACACACACACACACACACACACACACACACACACACACACACACACACACACACACACACACACACACACACACACACACACACACACACACACAGAGTTTGCAATCCGAAAAGACAAGCCAAGAATCGATACACACCTAGCTAGAATACTTACCAGATAGAAGTGAAAACTATTGAGGCCTATGCATGTGCCTGTTGTTTATGCACACAAAACGGGAGATTGCACCAGTTGACAACGATTGTGTAACTACAGTAGCCTTCATTGCTCTTCGTGAAACTATTTTTGGACACGGCTGACTGTGTGGCTGTGCATATTATTATTATTATTATGATTGGTGCGGGGGAGAGGCAAGGGGTGGGTGGGGGGGTGCAGAGGGGTGGAGGGTTGTCATGGGCTGAGGCGTATCTGAGGAGGGGGTACAGGGGTTCCTAACCCCTCCCCTTAAAAAAGTAAAAATAACAAAGTGAAAGGAAGAAAAAGAGGGGAACAGTTATGACCTTATGTAATTTCAAGCCAGAGTTTTACCCTTTTCTCCCAGGAGAGTCCTTCTGTTCATCTTTTACATTCAAATTATCAGTAGCTTCTAGGGCGCCTCACCACTAGACCCCCAAACCAGCCATTATGATGGTACGTGATCAGCCTACCATGTTAGGAATGGGTAGCATTATGATGGTACGTGATCAGCCTACCATGTTAGGAATGGGTAGCATTATGATGGTACGTGATCAGCCTACCATGTTAGGAATGGGTAGCATTATGATGGTACGTGATCAGCCTACCATGTTAGGAATGGGTAGCATTATGATGGTACGTGATCAGCCTACCATGTTAGGAATGGGTAGCATTATGATGGTACGTGATCAGCCTACCATGTTAGGAATGGGTAGCATTATGATGGTACGTGATCAGCCTACCATGTTAGGAATGGGTAGCATTATGATGGTACGTGATCAGCCTACCATGTTAGGAATGGGTAGCATTATGATGGTACGTGATCAGCCTACCATGTTAGGAATGGGTAGCATTATGATGGTACGTGATCAGCCTACCATGTTAGGAATGGGTAGCATTATGATGGTATGGTTAGGAATGGGTAGCATTATGATGGTACGTGATCAGCCTACCATGTTAGGAATGGGTAGCATTATGATGGTACGTGATCAGCCTACCATGTTAGGAATGGGTAGCATTATGATGGTACGTGATCAGCCTACCATGTTAGGAATGGGTAGCATTATGATGGTACGTGATCAGCCTACCATGTTAGGAATGGGTAGCATTATGATGGTACGTGATCAGCCTACCATGTTAGGAATGGGTAGCATTATGATGGTACGTGATCAGCCTACCATGTTAGGAATGGGTAGCATTATGATGGTACGTGATCAGCCTACCATGTTAGGAATGGGTAGCATTATGATGGTACGTGATCAGCCTACCATGTTAGGAATGGGTAGCATTATGATGGTACGTGATCAGCCTACCATGTTAGGAATGGGTAGCATTATGATGGTACGTGATCAGCCTACCATGTTAGGAATGGGTAGCATTATGATGGTACGTGATCAGCCTACCATGTTAGGAATGGGTAGCATTATGATGGTACGTGATCAGCCTACCATGTTAGGAATGGGTAGCATTACCATGGTACGTGATCAGCCTACCATGTTAGGAATGGGTAGCATTAATGATGGTACGTGATCAGCCTACCATGTTAGGAATGGGTAGCATTATGATGGTACGTGATCAGCCTACCATGTTAGGAATGGGTAGCATTAGGAATGCATTATGATGGTACGTGATCAGCCCACCATGTTAGCAATGGGTAGCATTATGATGGGGTGAATCAGGGTTCGATTCCCGAGAGGGAGCATATGAGTAAACTACCATGTCTGGGACTGACTGATCCGCTTGTGTGTGTGTGTGTGGTGTGTGGGGGGGAGGTGGGTGGTGTGTGTGTGTGTGTGGGGGAGTGGATATGAAGTTCTTGTGTGTGTGTGATGTGTGTGTGTGTGTGTGTGTGTGTGTGTTAATGTGTGCAAACCGGCCTCCATGTCCATAATCGGATATTTTGATCGTGGTTTATAATCTACACATTTTGGCACATTGAAATGAGAATGTGGACAATTCCCCAAAACTTGTGTGAAAGTTCTTTTTTAACCCTAACCCTAATTCAGATGCAAATGAATAGCACAGTGCACCTATTTTTTGGTTATGCAAGTGTGTTTGTTAGTGCATACGAAATATCGAAAATCACATGGAATCATTGAGTCACTTAACAGACGATTGGACAATCACTCTGGGACAATGCTTATTCTTGTTATTATCATAGAATGTAGAGTCGTAACTTTGTGTGAAAGTTAAAAAAACCTACTTTTCATTTTTCAAAACCACTAACCCTAATTCTGATTAAATAGCACAGTGCACCTATTTTTTGGTTATGCAAGTGTGTTTGTTAGTGCGTACAAAATATTAACCTTTCAGAAAATCACATGGAATCATCCTGACTCACTTAACAGACGATTGGACAATCACGGTGTTACTGAGAGAATGCTTATTCTATATTAATTATCAAAGATAATAGAGTTGTATAAAGTGTGTTTGTCAAAATGATCAGGCAAAAACGGAAATAATCTTTCAAAGCCACTTGAAATCATTTTCAGATACACCATCACCTTTGAAAATACATCAAATGCTCAAGGATAATTATTATTTGCGCCACTAGGGTGGAGGGGGTAGATCCACAGAACCTGTGGGTCTTTGTGTGCGTGCTTTGCCTTTCTCGCTGAAGGTGGTGACAAGAAGGACAGGCCGAATTATCCTTGAGCTGGGAGTATTTTTAACCTCTATTGCTTTTTAAATGGCAATTACCAATCTTCTTTAAATCATGATCTATTCTACATGCTTTAAATTTTGTTTTGTGTATTAGTCATTGTACGCCTTATGCTGTGACTGTGTTCCTGTCTCTCAGGTGGTCAGCGGTACATCAGGGGCTGAAGGCACAGGCCCCATGGACAGACCTGTCACCCTGACCTGCCCTACCTGTCGCACCTGTGTTTCTCTACCTGAAGGCGGGGTCACACAATTACAGGTGAGCAGTTTCACATCAGTGTGTGTGAGTAGGTAAAGGGTGGATGGATATAAAAGCTTGATCAATGTAGATTAGAGTCATGAGGGTTGAACGGCTTTGGACATAATGGAACGTTTTGAAAGTTTGCAGTTCAAGTTAGACTTGATTGTTTTTAGGTCTTATGCTGTCCTACGGAGAAAAATGTCCTTCTCTTTCCTTCTCTCAGTACCCATCTCACCATGTTCATTCATATCCATGTGCAATATTTTACTATGTGTGTGTGTGTGTGTGTGTGTGCGTGCGTGCGTGTGTGCGTGCGTGCGTGCGTGCACGTGTGTGTGTGTGCGTGTGTGTGTGTGTGTGTGTGTGTGTGTGTGTGTGTGTGTGTGTGTGTGTGTGTGTGTGTGTGTGTGTGTGTGTGTGTGTGTGTGTGTGTGTGTGTGTGTGTGTGTGTGTGTGTGTTTCAGACGAACTTCTACCTGGACGAAGACCTGGAAGAACCTGTTGCTGCCCCTTGCCCTCCGCCCTGTGACCTGTGCGAGGCAGGACTGGCGGCAGAGTTCCAGTGCGCCAGCTGTGTCCACTGTTTCTGCAGTCAGTGCCGTCGGTCCCACGACAAGCTGTGCAGGTCACCAGCCGCTCTCCTCCTGGCAGACCCCCAGGGCCAGGCAGGGGCGTCCTCTGTGGGCAAGGGGAGCCGGCCACTGGTGGACAGGATGGAGGACGTGCTGAACAAGGTGGCTGAGCAGGAGAAGAAGCTGGCTCTGGAGAGGAGTGACCTGGAGAGGCGCATCCACCAGCGACACAGCACACTGCTGCACCGTGTCACCCAGGCTCGTGACACCAGTCTGAGGAGTCTGAGAGACGTGACACAGCGCCTGGGGGACTCTTTGATCAACACGGCATCGCTCGCCCGCAAAACCTTGAACCGAGCCAAAGACCAGATGTGTGAACAAGACGACGTCCTAACAGAATCTACCCGCATTGTTTTCGATGAGCTGCTGGAGAAGGCGGTCGATGAGCCTTTGATGACCTACACCACCACTGACAGCAGCACACAGGCCCTGCAGCAGACTCTGCAGCAGTTCATGAGTTCAGTGGTTGCTGTCAAACTCAGTGAACACGGTGACGGCATTGAAGCTGGAGTAGCTGATGAGGACCAGTTGTCCAGAAACTGCCAGCCAGTGGAGTCCAGCAGTCAGCACCATGCTGGTCTTGCAGAGAACACGGACTGTAGCACTGCAGAACTGAGCAGTCAGCACCATGCTGGTCTTGCAGAGAACACTGGTCTTGCAGACACGGACTGTAGCACTGCAGAACTGAGCAGCACCATGCTGGTCTTGCAGAGAACACGGACTGTAGCACTGCAGAACTCAGCAGGCAGCTGCAGCACCTGACTGCCAACTTCCAGCAAAGCCAGGCACTGACTGCAGGACTTCAGGCCCACAACGCCAAAATGGCTGACGACTTCACCGCTCTGCAGAAAGAGATGACGTCACTGAAAGATGAGGTGACGTCACTGCGAGGTGACCTTGACCCTGTCAAGGACAAAACCTGCGTGCTGAGTCAGGACAGTGACAGTGTGCGCAGTGAGCTCACCAGTCTGAAAACCAACTGTGGTCAGATTCAGACACTGACCTCAGATGTCCATTCACTGACCTCAGATGTCCAGACACTGAAGACAGAAATCAAACGGTTGGAAGATTTGTACAAGAAAGAGGAGACGACCATCGCAACACTGGAGACCAAACTGAGTCAGTAGATATTATTTGTTGTTCTGCCACGTTCCGCTAGCTTTCTACATGAACGCTTTTGATTTTTATTTATTCATATTTTCCGTTCTATGGTTCTTCTTCTTCATACGTTCCATGATCTTTTTCTGAGCTAAAACAAAAACCATTGAGCAAATGACCCTGTCACTATCAGATTAAGGATCCTGTAATGTTCACGCATTTACACATTCACATACATACATACAGACAGACAGACAGACACACACACACACACACACACACACACACACACACACACACACACACACACACACACACACACACACACACACACACACACACACACACACACACACACACACACACACACACACACACACACACACACACACACACACAACACACACACACACACACACACACACACACACACACACACACACACACACACACACACACACACACACACACTTCTTTTCAACATTGTGATATATCATTACTAAAACATTGTTGATATATAACTAAAAGTAGTAGATGTAAGTAGTAGTAGTAGTAGTTAGGGCTGATATGGGCTAATAATGCTTTCTGAAATAATATGTCAATCAATTTAAAGCACATTGGAAAAACAGCCAAAATGGTGTCATCTTCTGTAGCATAAAATGATGACACTTTTTCTTTGTTTTTTACTTGATTTCAGATAAGGTCAACAAGCCGGTAGCATTCCACGCTGCACTAACGAACGGTGTCACCTGCACCCAGCCCCAGACCATCGTGTGTGGTAAAGTCATCACCAACCTGGGTGGTGGATACAACGCACAGACAGGAGTGTTCACCGCCCCTGTGTCTGGACTCTACTGCTTCATGGCTAGCTCCACCCCTGGCTGTCATGATAACAGCAAAAGAGCAGCTCTGGACATTATGGTAGGGGAGAAAGTCGTTGGTGATCTGTCAGCGTGGGGCAGAGGTAGAGCTACAGGTCACTGTGTGAATCACGTGCAGGCAGGACAGACTGTCAGGTTGAGGTCATTCCATCATGGGACAAGTGAAGAAAGGAGGTTTAGAGGTGGATGGCTAACGTCCTTCACTGGCATGCTGCTTCAGCCAGATCTGTAATGTGTGTGTGTGTGTGTGTGTGTGTGTGTGTGTGTGTGTGTGTGTGTGTGTGTGTGTGTGTGTGTGTGTGTGTGTGTGTGTGTGTGTGTGTGTGTGTGTGTGTGTGTGTGTGTGTGTGTGTGTGTGTGTGTGTGTGTGTGTGTGTGTGTGTGTGTGTGTGTGTGTGTGTGTGTGTGTGTGTGTGTGTGTGTGTGTGTGTGTGTGACATTTTGTGTGTGTGTGTGTCATGTCAGTGTGTGTGTGTGTGTGTGTGTGTGTGTGTGTGTGTGTGTGTGTGTGTGTGTGTGTGTGTGTGTGTGTGTGTGTGTGTGTGTGTGTGTGTGTGTGTGTGTGTGTGTGAGAGAGAGAATGTGTGTGTGTATGTGTGTGTGTGTGTGTGCTGTTTATTTGTTTAAATATTTAGTGTGCTTGTACTTCCATCATAATTGAAACGTGAATACTCCAGTTTCTGAGGTTTTAGTTTTGACATATTTTTGTTTGGTTTTATTTTTATTTTTATTCAACAGTGTTTGAATACTTCACAAAATTTTATTTTGGTTTTAGAATAAAATTTTAGTTGAATCTTAATGTACAATGCTTTCTGGGACATGCAGTGGCATTGGTTTTCCGAATCCCAACTCACAGCCTCACCCCAGTTTGTCAGGACGCTTAATGAAATCAGCAGTCAAAGGGAGCAAATCTGTGTTAGACATGTTTTCAAAAAAAATTTTTATTTTTAATTTCATACAGTGTTTGACCTTACTTAGTTATTAGTTAATTTCATCTTTATGTAAAAAGTTAATTTGTATCTTAATATACAATTTTTGTTCCTATCTTCTTGGACATGTAGTGGCATTGCTCTCACACTGTCATCTTGAATCCCAATCACAGCCTCACCCTAAGTTTGTCAGGACGCGGAATTGTATATCAGTCTTTCAATCTGTGTTAGGCCGTCATTTTTGTTACGATGCCGGAAAATTGTGTCAATTGTTAATGCGCTGACCTTAGTGAACATGTTTCATAACTTGTAAACTATTTCGCTTTATTTTCATATCTCATAGATAAAGGTGTATATGTTCATTTTGGATTAAATCTTATGGTTTTTAACTTTTGACTGATGCATGTATTTTCAAATTCGTGATTGTGTGTTTCCACGACTTTTATGATTTCCATTCCATTACTAATGTAATCTAATTTTCTTTTTTCATTTCGTATAAATGCCTTAATTCTATTTCATTTGCATTTTCGATTATATGATGCTTTCTGTATTATGTAAGCCTACATTTGTGTGTTCGCTTAACTACAAGAGAATGTAAATGCTTTAACGTTTTGGGGTTTCTGTTTGGTTTTGGTGTTTCAGTGGTAGTTACTAGTTTGGTGTGTTTTCATCCTTACTATAATGTGAACGTGCCATTTACTTGTTTAACACTATCTTAGTGTTTTTTCTTTTAATTCTCTTTCATATCTGAAGTGTTTCAACTTGATTTGTGAAGCTTTGATCAATGTCTGACTTGGTGTGCTGGTATATTTTTTAACAACTTTTCAGCTCAGCCAGTTGTGTGTACAACTCAATAAAAGTTAAGGTTCACTGTTGTGTCTTTCCTCTAGTTGAACTCTGTTGGGACATGTTTACTTGATGGCCCATGTATCTACCAGCAGAAGTGGTGCACAACTTAGTGAACACTGTGTGACATATGTATGACATGTACACAGCTTGAATGTGAGTCATTGAGTTTTATCTTGATTTTCTCTGCAGAATCCTACATATTGCGCTAAAAAATATATTCTGCATGAATTATGCGTTTATATTGGGTTACAGGGTGCGGTTACTGGCTGTCGGTATTTTGTTTTGTTTCTGATGAGGTCGAACCTGGTAACATGTTCAGAAGATGGTTTGACAGTTTATTGTGAAATGTTGTAACATTTCTTCCAGTCTTGATTACCTTTAATAGTACCTTTGTAAGCATAATTATGCAGCCTCGATTCTTACCTTAACTTGTTTTGAGTAGTGTTATTATGCAGCTCTGTTCTCATAAAGAAATGTGCCATTTCCATTAAAGGGTTTTAATCCCGTTGATTCAGGGTGCGTAATGTTTCTTTATTTTTTAATTTATTAAATCAAAAGTTAGTTGTGTATCTTTTGTACTTTCAAATCAGTAGAAGTTGTAAGATTTCAAATGAAATTATTTTGTACCCTTTAAAATTAAGTCTATACTTATTTGAAAATGTTTGATTTTGTTGTGTTTTAATAAAAAAACAATAAAAAGACCATTAAATTTGTAAAAGTGTGGCAGCACGTATGCACAGAAAGAGAAAAAGAGGAGAGAGAGAGAGAGAGAGAGAGAGAGAGAGAGAGAGAGAGAGAGAGAGAGAGAGAGAGAGAGAGAGAGAGAGAGAGAGAGAGAGAGAGAGAGAGAGAGAGAGAGAGAGAGAGAGAGAGTATCTGCAAGGAAACAGGAAGCAGAAGAAGAAAGTGAATGGTGAGTTGTTGGATGGAGAGGTGGGGTGGGGTCACCATTAGCATGCCTGCCTGCAGGCACTTGAACAAGAAGACCAACATTGATATTAACAAAGATACATGTGTGCATAATGCGTCCACAGACACACAGTCTACTTCCCTGCTACCCTCCCTCCCTCTGTCTCCCTTTCTTTGACACACACACACACATGCACACACAGGCACACGTGTACACACACGCACACACACACACACACACACACACACACACACACACACACACACACACACACACACACACACACACACACACACACACTTATATGCACCATTTATACACAACACTCGCACCTACACGTGCACTCACATATATTGGAAATAAAGCATGTTGCATGGGCTAGACTGTTAAAGACCCACCAGATCACGTGACAAAATCACGGGTTTCACGTGCTTTCCCTCTTATAGCTGGTAAGAAATCTTGTTTTGACCAGGTTTGACTCCCATACAAATACCCCCAAATTCGAAACGAAACATCATTTTAAAGAGCAGCCTCAATTTGAAGTTGGGGGAATTTGTATGTGGGTCACAGCTACCCAGAAAAAAAACCAAGGGACTTAATCGTTGTGGGTCAATGTTTTTTCTTCTTTCTTGTAGGAATAGAAGGGCTAAAAGTGTAGGTGAAACAATTTATTTCCTTTCTGTTTTTAACCTAGGCAATTTATAAACTCTTCTACCCCACAGTTATATCATTGTCTTGTGCGAAGGAAAGAAAGTGTTATGTAATGATAATTTCAACTGTAGAAAATGGTTTTGATAAACATTCTGACAATTGGATGCAATCCACATACTGAGTTCCAACACTTTCTGCTATTTTCTGCTGTTAGCAATACTTTGAGTAAATCAAAATTGAGCTTTTCTCCCTTGTTATGAGTTTGCATAGCTTCAGTGCTTTCTAAATAACTTATCAGGTCTTCTAGGAATCAGAAGGAAGCACGGATAATGTGGGAGGAAAGTGTATGATTACCATTGTGTGAAAACTTTTAACACATCAAACAATACGACATAAGAACAATCACAACAGCATAGAAATGCTAAAAAAAGCCCCCCATCCCCACCCCAACATTTTCTCTCTCTCATTATTGGGAGAGGGGGGAGGGGGAGCAAGTGTCTGTGTGTGTCTGTGTGTCTGTGTGTGTCTGTGTGTGTGTGTGTGTGTGTGTGTCTCTCTCTGTGTGTCTCTGTGTCTCCCATTAAGTGCAAATAAAGTGATTTTTTCAATCTTTCTACGACAATACAGTCTCCCATACATTGCTGAAATCCTACTTTCAGTTCTGGTTAAAACCGAAATAAAAAACGGAATGACATCATAGCTCCGCCCACCATTCCTGTCTCGGCCATTACAGTTCCACAAGAGCTCGTGAGAATCATACAGGATAGACAGAAACCAACTTCAAACCAACAGTATCATCATCATCATGGCGACTCCTGTGTGATTCCTTAGCAGCAGCACAGTGTGGACAAACGTCGGACATACTCTGTCTTCTGCCTTCCGAGGCCGACAGCCCAAGATCCTGTCCTGCTTTCACACCTTCTGCTCCCCGTGTCTCATTGCTGGTGGTGTGGGAGGACAGGCAACGCTCTTAAGATTACTGAGAAAATAAAGTGATTTTTTTAATGATTTTCTACGAAAATGTCGTCTCCCATACATTGTGTGTAATTCTACTTTCAGTTCTGGTTAAAACCGAAACTAAAAACGGAAATGACATCATAGCTCCGCCCACCATTCCTGTCTCGGCCATGTGTGTGTGTGTGTGTGTGTGGTTAGCTGAATATCTTCCTGGTAGGATTGACATCTTCAAACCAGACAGAATCCTCAGCAACATGGCGACTCCTGTGTGCCCCCCTCAGCAGCAGCACAGTGTGGACTCACGTCGGACATGCAGCATCTGTCTGGAAGCCTTCCGAAAACGACAGCCCAAGATCCTGTCCTGCTTTCACACCTTCTGCTCCCCGTGTCTCAGTTCAGCTGGTGGAGAGGGAGGACAGTGTTTGTTAGTGCATACGAAATATCGAAAATCACATGGAATCATCCTGAGTCACTTAACAGACGATTGGGCAACCATTCTGGGACAATGCTTATTCTATGTTAATTATCATAGAGTCGTATCTTTGTGTTTGTCAAAATGTTTAAAAAAACCTACTTTTCATAATCTTTCAAAACCACTTGAAATCATTTTCAAATATACCACAGGTTGAAAATTCGCAAAGATGTGCCACCCCCCTGCATTTCTCGGTTAATTCCATTTTTCCGTTTTTGCCTTTCTTACCAAACATAAAGCTGTATTTTTATTAACCTTTTCAGATAATTATCTTTTTTGGAATACTAACCCTAACCCTCCCCCCCTCCCCACCCCCTCCCCCCCCCCCCCCCTATAAGACGGAAAAACGCAATGAACCACGACTGTGACGAATGCCGCGGTGTACTGCAGATAATCGCCTTTATCATGACTGCAATTAATTATTGAACAAAGATAATTAGCTTAAAATGTTCATAAAATACAGCTTCATGTTTGGTAAGAAAGGCAAAAACGGAAAAATGGAATTAACCGAGAAATGTAGGGGGGGTGGCACATCTTGACCTTTACCGAAAAGACACGAAATGCTCAAGGATCATTATTATTTGCGCCACTAGGGTGGAGGGGGT
>CM065690.1:50473284-50490784 GCA_017654935.2 Phymorhynchus buccinoides
ACAATTTTGTTTTGTATTAGTCATTGTACGCCTTATGCTGTGACTGTGTTCCTGTCTCTCAGGTGGTCAGCGGTACAGCAGGGGCTGAAGGCACAGGCCCCATGGACAGACCTGTCACCCTGACCTGCCCTACCTGTCGCACCTGTGTTTCTCTACCTGAAGGCGGGATCACACAATTACAGGTCAGCATTTTTATCACCCGCGGAGTTTACCGAGCGAAGGTGATATTGTTTTTGTTGTGTAAGTGGCTGTGTGTGTGTGTGTGTGCGTGTGCGTGCGTGTGTGTGTGTGCGTGTGTGTGTTTGTTAACAGCATATCACCATGATGGAATAAAGATAGGAAGATGAAACTTGATGTGCATGCAGGCTAGGTACTGTAGATGTGCCTTTTGGGGTCAAGGTCAAGGTCAAACGTCATGACCTTGACGTATGACCTTGAAAACTGAAAATCTATTTTTAGCCATATCTTGGGCACCAGTCGACATAGGATGTTGAATCTTGGTATGAAGGTGGTTTGGCTTATGCTCCTGCCGAATATCGTTGACCAATCAAGGTCAAAGACAAGGTCAAGGAGATCTCTGGACTCTGAAAATCGGGGGGTTGGAAAAATGGAGTTCCCAAGATAACAGCATATCACCATGAATGAATAAGGATAGGAAAATGAAACTTGACGTGCATGTAGGCTAGGTACTGTAGATGTGCCTTTTGGTGTCAAAGTCAAGGTCAAGGTCATGACCTTGACGTATGACCTTGAAAACTGAAAATCTATTTTTAGCCATATCTCGGGCACCAGTCGACATAGGATGTTGAAACTTGGTATGAAGGTGGTTTGGCTTATGCTCCTTCCGAATATTGTTGACCAATCAAGGTCAAGGTCAAGGAGATCGCTGGACCCCGGAAATCGGGGGGTTGGAAAAATGGAGTTCCCAAGATGAAATCAGGTGGGAATGTTGGCTGGGTATTGTAAATGTGCCTTTTGGGGTCAAGATCAAGGTCATGGTCATGACCTTGACGTGTGACATTGAAAACTAGCAATGCGGGTGATTCTCGGATGCTTTTATGGGAAATCTACTCAGCAAGATAGGGACAGTCAGCAGCAGAAACAGTAAGATAGTGACAGTATGCAGCAGCAGCAAGATAATCACAGTCATCCTCCGAAGTCGGGGTAACTCCGCAGGTGATTCTCGAATGCTACATTCGATAACTTTTCAATCTAGTCACATGAGTGTGTGTCAGTGGGTAAAGGGTGGATGGTATAAAAGCTTGATTAATGTACATTAGAGTCATTAGGTAGTATTTTTATTACACATCTGTATTGTTAAAAATTGGGGACTTTCCTGGTGTTTCACTGCCTCCGGGTATTGCCTCCAGGATCGTTCCTATCATCTTTATATGTACTAATGTCCCATATGTGTCTGTTCCAGACCGGAGGACGTTAAGCAGAATTTCATTCATTAGAGTCATGAGGGTTGAATGGCTTTGGACATAATGGAACGTTTTGAAATGTTGCAGTTCAAGTTAGATTTGATTGTTTTTAGGTCTTATCAGTATCAGTACTACGGAGGACAATGCTGTCCTACGGAGAAAAATGTCCTTGTTTCCTTCTCTCAGTACCCATCTCACCATGTGCAATATTGTAATATGTGTGTGTGTGTTTGTGTGTGCTATGTGTGTCCGTGTGTGTTTCAGACGATTTTCTACCTGGACGAAGACCTGGAAGCACCTGTTGCTGCCCCTTGCCCTCCGCCCTGTGAGCTGTGCGAGGCAGGACTGGCGGCAGAGTTCCAGTGCGCCAGCTGTGTCCACTGTTTCTGCAGTCAGTGCCGTCGGTCCCACGACAAGCTGTGCAGGTCACCATCCGCTCTTCTCCTGGCAGACCCCCAGGGCCAGGCAGGGGCGTCCTCTGTGGGCAAGGGGAGCCGGCCCCTGGTGGACAGGATGGAGCACGTGCTGAACAAGGTGGCTGAGCAGGAGAAGAAGCTGGCTCTGGAGAGGAGAGACCTGGAGAGGCGCATCCACCAGCGACACAGCACACTGCTGCACCGTGTCACCCAGGCTCGTGACACCAGTCTGAGGAGTCTGAGAGACGTGACACAGCGCCTGGGGGACTCTTTGATCAACACGGCATCGCTCGCCCGCAAAACCTTGAACCGAGCCAAAGACCAGATGTGTGAACAAGACAACGACCTGACAGAATCTACCCGCATTGTTTTCGATGAGCTGCTGGAGAAGGCGGACGATGAGCCCTTGATGACCTACACCACCACTGACAGCAGCACACAGACTCTGCAGCAAACTCTACAGCAATTCATGGGTTCAGTGGTTACTGTCAAACTCAGTGAACACGGTGACGGCATTGAAGCTGGAGTAGCTGATGAGGACCATTTGTCCAGAAACTGCCAGCCAGTGGAGTCCAGCAGTCAGCACCATGCTGGTCTGGCAGAGAACACGGACTGTGGCACTGCAGAACTGAGCAGGCAGCTCCATGCTGGTCTTGCAGAGGACACGGACTGTAGCACTGCAGAACTGAGCAGTCAGCACCATGCTGGTCTTGCAGAGAACACGGACTGTAGCACTGCAGAACTGAGCAGTCAGCACCATGCTGGTCTTGCAGAGAACACGGACTGTAGCACTGCAGAACTCATCAGGCAGCTGCAGCACCTGACTGCCAACTTCCAGCAAAGCCATGCACTGACTGCAGGACTTCAGGCCCACAACACCAAAATGGCTGACGACTTCACCGCTCTGCAGAAAGAGATGACGTCACTGAAAGATGAGGTGACGTCACTGCGAGATGACCTTGACCCTGTCAAGGACAAAACCTGCGTGCTGAGTCAGGACAATGACAGTGTGCGCAGTGAGCTCACCAGTCTAAAAACCAACTGTGGTCAGATTCAGACACTGACCTCAGATGTCCATTCACTGACCTCAGATGTCCAGACACTGAAGACAGAAATCAAACGGTTGGAAGATTTGTACAAGAAAGAGGAGACGACCATCGCAACACTGGAGACCAAACTGAGTCAGTAGATATTATTTGATGTTCTGCCACGTTCCGCTAGCTTTCTACATGAACGCTTTTGATTTTTATTTATTCATATTTTCTGTTGCATGGTTCTTCTTCTTCATACGTTCCATGAACTTTTTCTGAGGTAAAACAAAAACCATTGAGCAAATGACCCTGTCACTATTAGATTAAACAACCTGTAATGTTTACGCATTTACACTTTCACATACATACAGTCACAGACAGACACACACACACACACACACACACACACACACAGACAGACACACACACACACACACACACACACACATGCGCACACACACACACTGACTGATTTAGTGCCATACAGTACGCTTGTTTATTCACTCTTGTAATTGGTAACCGTAGCAGCCTGAGCCAGTATTTCACACATTTAATTACAGTTATGATATATAATGGAAAGCGACCGGTTTCACCATGACACATTTTATTAGATGCATGTAGAGGCACATTCAAAAAACGCTTTATGGCAAAATTATGTACATTTTCCATCTGCTCATTTACATAGATACCCCAAACTTCTGCACCATATGTTAGAATAGGCTGGATTTGTGTATCAAACAGTTTCCAAAACAATGAAGGATCAATTGAATTTAGTTTCCTCATGTAGCGACATATTTCAATCACACCCCTTTTCCCTTTTCGACACATTTCTGACCACCCTATGCTTAAACTGAATTTGGTAGTAAAAATGATTCCAAGATATTTGTACGAGTTTGTAACTGCAATTTCATTAGCTCCGTACCACCATTTCTCACGTGCAGACAAATAGCCACCCTTCCTAAAAAAAAGCATTACATTTGTTTTTTCTAAATTAACTTTTAGGTCTAATCTATCTGCTTCCTGTTTTAATAGATTTATCTGATGTTGCAATCCTACCACAGAATCAGAAAAAAGGATAACGTCGTCAGCAAAAATCAGTAGAAAGAACTCAATAGCACCTGAAATAAATTGCACCCCATGTTTCCCCTTTTTAGATATCTCTATGGCTAGTTCATTTATAAAGAAAGAAAATAGTTGGGGACTGAGAATGCATGTGTTGTTTTACACCCCTTGGACACTCAAAGTATTCTGAATGTGATAAAGCCTTTATCACGTACACTTTCTGTTACAGTATCATATACTGCTCTCAAAGATTTATACAATTTTCCACTTACACCAGATCGTCTTAGAACATCCCATAATTTATTTCTGTTGACCGAGTCAAAAGCCTTCTTAAAGTCTACAAAGGCTACATAGAATTTTGAATGGTTTAATAAATGCTTCTGAACCATAGTAAATAGTGTATAAATGTGGTCCACAGTACTATAATCCTTTCTAAACCCTGCCTGCTCTTCTATTATCTTTTCTTCTTTATTAGCCCATGCAACTAGTCGTTTATTCAAAATATTAGTGTATACTTTTCCTAATATACTAGTTAAGGATACCCCCCGATAATTATCCGGATTGTTCGCATCCCCCTTCTTGTGAATAGGCACTATTATTGATTTGGACCATTCCTCTGGAAAAATCCCTTTACTAAACAGCTCATTAAAAAGGTTTACCAAAAAATCACTAATAACATCCTTAGCTTGTACAAGCATTTCGGCTATAATTCTATCGGGTCCACTGCTTTTACCCAATTTTAGCTTTTTAATACTATCTAAAACTTCATCTTTTGTGATGGGATCATCAAACAACGGCTCAGGTGTATCAACACTCAAATCATCTTCTGACTCAGTTGTTTCTGAATCATCACCCAAATCGTGAAAAACACCAAAAAAGTGTTTATGCCACAGATCTATCGATATTTTCTTATATACAAGGTTCTTTCTATTAATAGATCTTATTATTGACCAGAAAGATTTTTGATCATGAATTGAGTCCTTCAGTTTTTGTAGCCTATTTTCGTCATATTTCAACTTTTTCATCTTTAACAAGTCTTTATACTCTTTCAACTCTTTAACATATATCAGTCTCCTTTCAACAAGATTCGTTTTTGAGCGTTGATAAGACCTAAGCCGTCTTTTAACTACCCGTTTCTTCCTTTTACAATCATCGTCAAACCAATCATCCTGATTTCGTCCCTTTTTATATGATGCATTCTTACCATGCAGGCTGCCGCCCCATACAAACCATTCACAAAAGTTGCAATGCATTCATTAACATTAACTGTGATAAGAAACATAGCTTTCTGCAAAATGTCACTGAAATTACTCGAACATACTTCATCTTTATAGTGCTGCATAAACTCATGAGACCATACCACTTTTTCCTCTGCATGCACAGCAGGTTCTTCCCTCACTCTTTCAGTGTTGGTTTTAAAACGTAAAGTCACAGGTAAGTGCCAGGAATACAAACAATCATCAACACGCAAATCACAATAACTAGTTAAATCATGGGAAACAATAAAATAATCAATGACACTACTACCACCAGTTGAAATAAATGTAAATGAACCATCAATATCTCCAGCACAATGACCATTCATAATTTGTAAATCAAGGGAGAAGCAAAGATCCAAAAGCGAACGACCAAACTTATTAATTATATTATCTTTTGAAACACGACGAACATCATCAGTAACATCATTCACACCGACATCCATAAAAGTATCAAAACTAGTAACATAATCCTCATCTTGTTCTTCCACCTGCTCTTGACCCGTTCGTGCATTTAAATCCCCGAGAATCATAACATAAACATCCTCTCTATCTAACACATGTGACAAACTTTCCTGCAAATAAACGATACCATCCTTTGTTTCTCTTTCATTATAAACTGGGCTCCCTTCTGGAGGAACATAACATGCTACTAGCAACACGTCTTTCTTACATCCAAACATCATCTTATTAATCCTCAGAACAACAGCATTCTCACAGCTGACTTGTATTTGCTTGACAAAATGAACAAATTTATTTCTGACTGAGTGTCTTCCATGCACAGATAATTTTCTGGCAGGGGCAATAAACTTAGTGTAATCATGGAATAAAAAAGAAAAATCACACGTGCAAACGTTTCGGTCATGCAAACAATGTCAAACAAATTCACATAATTAACAAAAGAAATATCATAGATCTTCGTGAAAATATTCTCCACATTGTAAGAAAAAAAAGATATTTCACGAGATGAATGGCCAAACAAATCCTATTTATCTTTATTGACTGAAGACGACCGCAAATATCTATCAGACTGAGCCTTCCCCTCCCCTTGCATGAAGTTCGTCATCATTCGTTGTCCCCCACCAAGAGAAACGAGAGCGAGAGAGAGAGAGAGAGAGAGAGAGAGAGAGAGAGAGAGAGAGAGAGAGAGAATATCTGCAAGGAAACAGGAAGCAGGAAGAAAGTGAATGGTGAGTTGTTGGATGTAGAGGTGGGATGGGGTCACCATTAGCATGCCTGCCTGCAGGCACTTGAACCAGAAGACCAACATTGATATTAACAAAGATACATGTGGGCATAATGCGTCCACAGACACACACAGTCTACTTCCCTGCTACCCTCCCTCCCTCTGTCTCCCTTTCTTTGACACACACACACACGCGCGCACGCACACGCGTGACATGCATACACACATACACAGGCGTGCGTGTACATATACACACACACACACACACACACACACACACACACACACACACACACACACACACATATGATCTAAACCTTCATTTTTGTGTTCATTTAACCACAAGAGAATGTAAATGCTTTAACGTTTTGGGGTTTCTGTTTGGTTTTGGTGTTTCAGTGGTAGTTACATGTTTGGTGTGTTTTCATCCTTACTATAATGTGAACGTGCCATTTACCTGTTTAACACTATCTTAGTTTTTTTCTAATAATTCTCTTTCATATCTGAAGTGTTTCAACTTGATTTGTGAACCTTTGATCAATGTCTGACTTGGTGTGCTGGTATATTTTTTAACAACTTTTCAGCTCAGCCAGTTGTGTGTACAACTCAATAAAAGTTAAGGTTCACTGTTGTGTCTTTCCTCTAGTTGAACTCTGTAGGGACATGTTTACTTGATGGCCCATGTATCTACCAGCAGAAGCGGTGCACAACTTAGTGAACACTGTGTGACATATGTATGACATGTACACAGCTTGAATGTGAGTCATTGAGGTTTATCTTGATTTTCTCTGCAGAATCCTACAGATTGCGCTAAAAAAATATATTCTGCATGAATTATGCGTTTATATTGTGTTACATGGTGCGGTTACAGGCTGTCGGTATTTTGTTTTGATGAGGTCGAACCTGGTAACATGTCAGAAGATGGTTTGACAGTTTATTTTGAAATGTTGTAACATTTCTTCCAGGCTTGATTACCTTTAATAGTACCTTTGCAAGCATAATTATGCAGCCTCGATTCTTACCTTAACTTGTTTTGAGTAGTGTTATTATGCATCTCTGTTCTCATAAAGAAATGTACCATTTTCATTAAAGGGTTTTAATCCCGTTGATTCACGGTGCTTAATGTTTCTTTTTTTCTCTTTTATTTTAATTTATTAAATCAAAAGTTAGTTGTGTATCTTTTGTACTTTGAAATCAGTAGAAGTTGTAGGATTTACAAACTTTAAATTTAGGTTTATACTTATTTGAAAATGTTTGATTTTGTTGTGCTTTAATAAAAACAACAACAAAACAAATGTGCAATTTCTAAAACATACAAGCACGTATGCACAGATTTGAGAGAAAGAGTGGCAGCACGTAGAGAGAGAGAGAGAAGAGAGAGAGAGAGAGAGAGAGAGAGAGAGAGAGAGAGAGAGAGAGAGAGAGAGAGAGAGAGAGAGAGAGAGAGAGAGAGAGAGATCTGCAAGGAAACAGGAAGCAGGAAGAAAGTGAATGGTGTGTTGTTGGATGGAGAGGTGGGGTGGGGTCACCATTAGCATGCATGCCTGCAGGCACTTGAACAAGAAGACCAACATTGATATTAACAAAGATACATGTGCGCATAATGCGTCCACAGACACACACAGTCTACTTCCCTGCTACCCTCCCTCCCTCTGTCTCCCTTTCTTTGACACACACACACACACGCGCACGCGCGTGCACGACACACACACACACACACACACACACAACACACACACACACACACACACACACACACACACACACACACACACACACACAAAACACTGCCCTTTTGGAAAATGATACACACACACACACACACACACACACACACACACACACACACACACACACACACACACTTATATGCGCCATTTATACACAACACTCACACGTACACGTGCACTCACATATATTGGAAATAAAGCATGTTGCATGGGCTAGACTGTTAAAGACCCACCAGATCACGTGACAAAATCACGGGTTTCACGTGCTTTCCCTCTTACAGCTGGTAAGAAATCTTGATTTGACCAGGTTTGACTCCCATACAAATACCCCCACATTCGAAACGAAATATCATTTTAAAGAGCAGCCTCAATTTGAAGTTGGGGAATTGTATGTGGGTCACAGCTACCCATAAAAAACCAAGGGACTTAATCGTAGTGGGTCAGTGTTTTTTTCCCCTTCTTGTAGGAATAGGAGGGCTAAAAGTGTAGGTGAAACAATTTCTTTCCTTTCTGTTTTTAACCTAGGCAATTTATAAACTCTTCTACCACACAGTTATATCATTGTGTTGTGCGAAGGGAATAAAGTGTTATGTAATGATAATTTCAACTGTAGAAAATGGTTTTGATAAACATTCTGACAATTGGATGCAATCTACATACTGAGTTCCAACACTTTCTGCTATTTGCCGCTGTTAGCAATACTTTGAGTAAATCAAAATTGAGCTTTTCTCCCTTGTTATGGGTTTGCATAGCTTCAGTGCTTTCTAAATAACTAATAGGTCTTCCGAATCAGAAGGAAACACGGATAATGTGGGAGGAAAGTTGCATTGTATGATTACCAGAGTGTGTGAAAACGTTTAACACATCAAACAATACGACCTATGAACAATCCCAACAGCAGAGAAATGCAAAATAAAAAAAACCTCCCCCACCCACACCCCTCTTCTCTCTCTCTCTCTCTCTCTCTCTCTCTCTCTCTCTCTCTCTCTCTCTCTCTCTCTCTCTCTCTCTCTCTCTCTCTCTCTCTCTCTCTCTCTCTCTCTCTCTCTCTCTCTCTCTCTCTCTCTCTCTCTCTCTCTCATTATTGGGAGAGGGGGGGCGGGGGGAGGCTAAAACTTGTTGAATGGAATATAGAATTCACCCCTTCTCCACAGTTTTACAAGAGCTCGTCAGAATCATACAATAGCAGAAACAACTTTTGTGTTGTTAGTGCTATTGTATGATTCTTAGAAAGAAAGACACATAAAAGAATACTCTTTCTTCTGCCTATGAATAGGCATATCACTGCAAATGTGTGTGAGTGCGCGCGCGCGCGTGTGTGTGTGTGTGTGTGTGTGCCCTTTAAGTGCAAATAAAGTGATTTTTTTTAATGATTTTCCACGAAAATACAATCTCCCATACATTGGTGTAATTCTACTTTCAGTTCTGGTTAAAACCGAAACTAAAAACGGAAATGACATCATAGCTCCGCCCACCATTCCTGTCTCGGCCATTACACTTCACACACACACGGTTAGCTGAATATCTTCCTGGTAGGATTGACATCTTCAAACCAACAGTATCCTCAGCACCATGACGACTCCTGTGTGCCCCCCTCAGCAGCAGCACAGTGTGGACAAACGTCGGACATGCAGCATCTGTCTGGAAGCCTTCCGAGGACGACAGCCCAAGATCCTGTCCTGCTTTCACACCTTCTGCTCCCCGTGTCTCATTCAGCTGGTGGAGAGGGAGGACAGGCAACGCTCTCAGGTAAGCCTACGAAAGAGGCGCTGTGTTGTGTGTGTAGCTTCGATTTGTTGGTTGCTTCGAAAATGTAGTGTATAGATGTGTATGTGTGTGTGCATGTGTGTATGTGTGTGTGTGTGTGTGCGGGGGGGGGGGGGGGGGTAGCCTGTGATTG
Organism: Phymorhynchus buccinoides; assembly: GCA_017654935.2. Classification (NCBI taxonomy): domain Eukaryota; kingdom Metazoa; phylum Mollusca; class Gastropoda; order Neogastropoda; family Raphitomidae; genus Phymorhynchus; species Phymorhynchus buccinoides. Next base: position 50,483,290 of record CM065690.1, read on the forward strand.
TGCACACACATATACGCTTACACAGACAGCTGTAAGACGCACGTGTGAGCACGGGCATGCTCACAGACACACACGCGCGCGTGTGCACACACAGTGTGAGCACGGGCATGCTCACACACACACACACACACGCACAACACACACACGAAAAAGTAAATCAGCACAATTTATATAACTTTTAATTCATTTAATTTACAATTTTACACACACATTTATGGCACACACGAACACACTCACAGTGTAACACACACACATTTTGTTTCTGAGGTTCACAGATAAAGACATTGGACACAGAAAAGCTTTACAAACACACACACACACACATATATATATATATGCACACACACATACATACACACACACACACACACACATACACACACACACACACACACACACACACACACACACAGACAGACACACACACAGACACACACACACACACACACACACACACACACACACACACACACACACACACACACACACACACACACACACACACAGTTTGCAATCCAAGAAGACAAGCCAATAGTACACACTGACCTAGCTAGAATGCTTACCAGATAGGAACAAATATTGAGGCCTTTGCATGTGCCTGTTGTTTATCACACAAAACGCGAGATTGCACCAGTTGACAAAGATTGTGTAACTACAGTAGCCTTCATTGCTCTTCGTGAGACCATTTTTGGACCCGGCTGACTGTTTTGTGTGGCTGTGCATATTATTATTATTATTGGTGCAGGGGAGGGTGTGTGTGCATTGAGAGGGGTGGAAGGGTAGTCATGGGCAGAGGCGTATCTGAGGAGGGGGTACAGGGGTTCCTAAACCCCTCCCCTTAAAAAAGTAAAAATAACAAAGTGAAAGGAAGAAAAAGAGGGGAACATTTATGACCTTATGTAATTTGAAGCCAGAGGTTTACCCTTTTCTCCTAGGAGAGTCCTTCTTTTCATGTTTTACATTCAAATTATCAGTAACTTCTACGGCGCCTCACCAGTACACCCCCCAAGCCAGCCATTACGATGGTACTGATCTGCCCACCATGTTAGCAATGGGTAGCGGGGAATCAGGGTTCGATTCCCGAGAGGGAGCATCAGAAACTACGTCTGGACTGACTGATCCGCGCCTGAAGGGGGGGTGGGGCTGTAGGGGGAGTGGATCTGAAGTTCTTCATGTAACAGGCCTTAATGTGCAAACCGGCCTACCTGTCCATAATCGGATATTTTGATTGGCTTACTGATTTTGGCACATTGAAATGAGAATTTAGACGTTTTGGCCTGCCATCTTGTTAGGCCAGAATGTCACAACTTGTGTGAAAGTTCTTTTTTAACTCTAACCCTAATTCTGATTAAATAGCACAGTGCACCCATTTTTTGGTTATGCAAGTGTGTTTGTTAGTGCGTACGAAATATCGAAAATCACATGGAATCATCCTGAGTCACTTAACAGACGATTGGACAATCACTCTGGGACAATGCTTATTCTATATTAATTATCATAGAGTCTATGTTTGTGTTTGTCAAAATGTTTTTAAGCAAAACTACTTTGGATAATCTTTCAAAACCACTTGAAATCATTTTCAGATATACCACAGCTTGAAAATACATCAACAGCTCAAGGATAATTATTATTAGCGCCACTAGGGTGGAGGGGGTAGATCCACAGAACCTGTGGGTCTTTGTGTGCGTGCTTTGCCTTTCTCGCTGAAGGTGGTGACAAGAAGGACAGGCCGAATTATCCTTGAGCTGGGAGTATTTTTTAACCTCTATTGCTTTTTAACCGGTAATTGTTAATCTTCTTTAAATCGTGATCTATTCTACATGCTTTAAATTTTGTTTTGTTTGTATTAGTCATTGTACGCCTTATGCTGTGACTGTGTTCCTGTCTCTCAGGTGGTCAGCGGTACATCAGGGGCTGAAGGCACAGGCCCCATGGACAGACCTGTCACCCTGACCTGCCCTACCTGTCGCACCTGTGTTTCTCTACCTGAAGGCGGGGTCACACAATTACAGGTGAGCAGTTTCACATCAGTGTGTGTGAGTGGGTAAAGGGTGGATGGATATAAAAGCTTGATCAATGTAGATTAGAGTCATGAGGGTTGAACGGCTTTGGACATAATGGAACGTTTTGAAAGTTTGCAGTTCAAGTTAGACTTGATTGTTTTTAGGTCTTATGCTGTCCTACGGAGAAAAATGTCCTTCTCTTTCCTTCTCTCAGTACCCATCTCACCATGTTCATTCATATCCATGTGCAATATTTTACTATGTGTGTGTGTGTGTGTGTGCGTGCGCGCGCGCGCGTGCGTGCGTGCGTGTGTGTGTGTGTGTGCGCGCACGTGTGTGTGTGTGTGTGTGTGTGTGTGTGTGTGTGTGTGTGTGTGTGTGTGTGTGTGTGTGTGTGTGTGTGTGTGTGTGTGTGTGTGTGTGTGTGTTTCAGACGAACTTCTACCTGGACGAAGACCTGGAAGAACCTGTTGCTGCCCCTTGCCCTCCGCCCTGTGACCTGTGCGAGGCAGGACTGGCGGCAGAGTTCCAGTGCGCCAGCTGTGTCCACTGTTTCTGCAGTCAGTGCCGTCGGTCCCACGACAAGCTGTGCAGGTCACCAGCCGCTCTCCTCCTGGCAGACCCCCAGGGCCAGGCAGGGGCGTCCTCTGTGGGCAAGGGGAGCCAGCCACTGGTGGACAGGATGGAGGACGTGCTGAACAAGGTGGCTGAGCGGGAGAAGAAGCTGGCTCTGGAGAGAAGAGACCTGGAGCGGCGCATCCACCAGCGACACAGCACACTGCTGCACCGTGTCACCCAGGCTCGTGACACCAGTCTGAGGAGTCTGAGAGACGTGACACAGCGCCTGGGGGACTCTTTGATCAACACGGCATCGCTCGCCCGCAAAACCTTGAACCGAGCCAAAGACCAGATGGGTGAACAAGACGACGTCCTGACAGAATCTACCCGCATTGTTTTCGATGAGCTGCTGGAGAAGGCGGACGATGAGCCTTGGATGACCTACACCACCACTGACAGCAGCACACAGGCCCTACAGCAGACTCTGCAGCAGTTCATGAGTTCAGTGGTTGCTGTCAAACTCAGTGAACACGGTGACGGCATTGAAGCTGGAGTAGCTGATGAGGACCAGTTGTCCAGAAACTGCCAGCCAGTGGAGTCCAGCAGTCAGTGCTGGTCTTGCAGAAACACGGACTGTAGCCATGGAGCAGAAATCAGTCCAGCAGTCAGCACCATGCTGGTCTTGCAGAGAACACGGACTGTAGCACTGCAGAACTGAGCAGTCAGCACCATGCTGGTCTGGCAGAGAACACGGACTGTAGCACTGCAGAACTCAGCAGGCAGCTGCAGCACCTGACTGCCAACTTCCAGCAAAGCCAGGCACTGACTGCAGGACTTCAGGCCCACAACGCCAAAATGGCTGACGACTTCACCGCTCTGCAGAAAGAGATGACGTCACTGAAAGATGAGCTGACGTCACTGCGAGGTGACCTTGACCCTGTCAAGGACAAAACCTGCGTGCTGAGTCAGGACAGTGACAGTGTGCGCAGTGAGCTCACCAGTCTGAAAACCAACTGCGGTCAGATTCAGACACTGACCTCAGATGTTCATTCACTGACCTCAGATGTCCAGACACTGAAGACAGAAATCAAACGGTTGGAAGATTTGTACAAGGAAGAGGAGACGACCATCGCAACACTAGAGACCAAACTGAGTCAGTAGATATTATTTGTTGTTCTGCCACGTTCCGCTAGCTTTCTACATGAACGCTTTTGATTTTTATTTATTCATATTTTCCGTTCTATGGTTCTTCTTCCTACGTTCCATGAACTTTTTCTGAGCTAAAACAAAAACCATTGAGCAAATGACCCTGTCACTATCAGATTAAGGATCCTGTAATGTTCACGCATTTACACATTCACATACATACAGACAGACAGACAGACAGACACACACACACGTCGTCACACACACACCTCACACACACACACACACACACCCCACACACACACACACACACACCGGGGACACACACACAATAGTTCACACACTGTGCTTGTAACACACACACACTCACACACACACACACACATCTCCACCCCCCCACACACTACACAAAAACACTTCTAATTCCTTTGCGCTCATTGTGGAATATGTCAGCTGTACGCAGCAGGGAGACCAGTGAAAACTGAAAACCGGACACATACTAAAAGAAACTGAGATGTAATAATATAGTAGTAGTAGTAGTTAGGGCTGATATGGGCTAATAATGCTTTCTGAAATAATATGTCAATCAATTTAAAACACATTGGAAAAACAGCCAAAATGGTGTCATCTTCTGTAGCATAAAATGATGACACAATGTTTTCTTTGTGTTTCTACTTGATTTCAGACAAGGTCAACAAGCCGGTAGCATTCCACGCTGGACTAACGAACGGTGTCACCTGCACCCAGCCCCAGACCATCGTGTGTGGTAAAGTCATCACCAACCTGGGTGGTGGATACAACGCACAGACAGGAGTGTTCACCGCCCCTGTGTCTGGCCTCTACTGCTTCATGGCTAGCTCCACCCCTAACTGTGATGATTACAGCGAAAGAGCAGCTCTGTACATTATGGTAGGGGAGAGACACGTTGGTTATCTGTCAGCGAGGGGCAGAGGTAGAGCTACAGGTCACTGTGTGAATCACGTGCAGGCAGGACAGACTGTCAGGTTGAGGTCATTCCATCATGGGACAAGTGAAGAAAGGAGGTTTAGAGGTGGATGGCTAACGTCCTTCACTGGCATGCTGCTTCAGCCAGATCTGTAATGTGTGTGTGTGTGTGTGTGTGTGTGTGTGTGTGTGTGTGTGTGTGTGTGTGTGTGTGTGTGTGTGTGTGTGTGTGTGTGTGTGTGTGTGTGTGTGTGTGTGTGTGTGTGTGTGTGTGTGTGTGTGTGTGTGTGTGTGTGTGTGTGTGTGTGTGTGTGTGTGTGTGTGTGTGTGTGTGTGTGTGTGTGTGTTTACTGTGTGTTGTGTGTGTGTGTGTCTGTGTTTTGTGTGTGAACAGTGTTTGATGGTTTAATGAATAAAACTACACATGTGTGCATGCGCGCGCGCGTGTACTCATTTCAGCTATCCAGACTACTCAAGTGTGTGTGTAGGTGTGTGTGTGTGTGTGTGGTGTGTGTGTGTGTGATGCGTGCATGTGTGTGCGTGCGTGTGTGTGTGTGTGTGTGTGTGTGTGTGTGTGTGTGTGTGTGTGTGTGTGTGTGTGTGTGTGTGTGTGTGTGTGTGTGTGTGTGTGTGTGTGTGTGTGTGTGTGTGTGTGTGTGTGTGTGTGTTAAATGTGTGTGTATGTGTGTGCTTCTTGTACTTCCATCATAGTTGAAACGTGAATATTCTAGTTTTTGATGTTTTTTGACATTTTTTTGTTTGGTTTTATTTTTTTATTTTTTTATTTTTATTTTATTTCAACAGTGTTTGAATACTTCACAGACGATTATTTTATTTTTAGAATAAAATTTTAGTTGAATCTTAATGTACAATTTTTGCTTCCTATTTTACATGCAGTGGCATTGCTCTCACATTGCTCATTCCGAATCCCAACTCACAGCCTCACCCTGTAGTTTGTCACGGAATCAGAAATCAGTGAAAGCGATTCTGTGTTAGGCCGTCATTTTTCTTCAATGCCGGAAATTGTGTCAATTAATCATAGATGCGCTGACCTTAGTGTAGTTATTACTTAATTTCATCTTTATGTAAAAAGTTAATTTGTAGTATAAGTTTTAGTTTCGCTCTTACGTTTTCAATTATCATGATAATTATAAATAAGGTATTGTATATGCTTTCATTTTCTTGTACATTTATTATCGTGTTAATCTGAACATGTTTCTAATTGGACTAATTCGCGTATATTCATATTCTAGATTAGGTGAATTTGTGTTTGGATTAAATTAGTTTTGACGATTTCCAGTCCACGACTATGTAAACATTACTAGTGTAATCTTACCTCTTGTTATTCGTATCACTGCCTTAATTGTATTTGATTTGCAAATTACGATTATATGATGCTTTCTGTATTATGTAAGCCTACATTTGTGTGTTCGCTTAACTACAAGAGAATGTAAATGCTTTAACGTTTTGGGGTTTCTGTTTGGTTTTGGTGTTTCAGTGGTAGTTACTAGTTTGGTGTGTTTTCATCCTTACTATAATGTGAACGTGCCATGTACTTGTTTAACACTATCTTAGTGTTTTTTCTTTTAATTCTATATGATGTCTTAAGTGTTTCAACTTGATTTGTGAACCTTTGATCAATGTCTGACTTGGTGTGCTGGTATATTTTTTAACAACTTTTCAGCTCAGCCAGTTGTGTGTACAACTCAATAAAAGTTAAGGTTCACTGTTGTGTCTTTCCTCTAGTTGAACTCTGTAGGGACATGTTTACTTGATGGCCCATGTATCTACCAGCAGAAGTGGTGCACAACTTAGTGAACACTGTGTGACATATGTATGACATGTACACAGCTTGAATGTGAGTCATTGAGTTTTATCTTGATTTTCTCTGCAGAATCCTACATATTGCGCTAAAAATATATTCTGCATGAATTATGCGTTTATATTGGGTTACAGGGTGCGGTTACTGGCTGTCGGTATTTTGTTTTGTTTCTGATGAGGTCGAACCTGGTAACATGTTAGAAGATGGTTTGACAGTTTATTGTGAAATTTTGTAACATTTCTTCCAGGCTTGATTACCTTTAATAGTACCTTTGCAAGCATAATTATGCAGCCTCGATTCTTACCTTAACTTGTTTTGAGTAGTGTTATTATGCAGCTCTGTTTTCATAAAGAAATTATGCAGCTCATGTTCTCTTATTGGGATGAGACCTTTAATATATAATTTGCCATTTCCATTGAAGGGTTTTAATCCCGTTGATTCAGGGTGCGTAATGTTTCTTTATTTTTTAATTTATTAAATCAAAAGTTAGTTGTGTATCTTTTGTACTTTCAAATCAGTAGAAGTTGTAAGATTTCAAACTGAAATTATTTTGTACCCTTTAAAATTAAGTCTATACTTATTTGAAAATGTTTGATTTTGTTGTGTTTTAATAAAAAAAATAAAAAGACCTTAAATTTGTAAAAGTGTGGCAGCACGTATGCACATAAAGAGAAAAAGAGGAGAGAGAGAGAGAGAGAGAGAGAGAGAGAGAGAGAGAGAGAGAGAGAGAGAGAGAGAGAGAGAGAGAGAGAGAGAGAGAGAGAGAGAGAGAGAGAGAGAGAGAGAGAGAGAGAGAGAGAGAGAGAGAGAGGAGAGAGAGAGAGAATGAGAAGTAATAGAGAAGATTTCAAACTTTTTCGTCCAGTCCTCATGCAAAAAAAATGAAACTGAGAAAAGAAATCAAACATAAATAAAATTAAATGAGTGGAGAAAATACAATCTTAAACTAAACAATACTTGCCCCATCCTTCTTTTAGGCTGAAGTTTGATGGAGAGTAGACAGAAACAGAAAGAAGAGACC
>CM065690.1:50495784-50498253 GCA_017654935.2 Phymorhynchus buccinoides
ATGACACGGCCGCATGCCATTTGCCGTTAGCCATGGCCCCGTTATGATGGTACGTGACAGCCTACCATGTTAGGAATGGGTAGCATTATGATGGTACGTGATCAGCCTACCATGTTAGGAATGGGTACACACACACATGGTACACACACACCACACACATGTTAGGACACACACACATTATGATGGTACGTGACAGCCTACCATGTTAGGACACACTGTAGATTATGATGGTAAAAGATCAGCCTACCATGTTAGGAATGGGTAGCATTATGATGGTACGTGATCAGCCTGGGGTGGGGGGTAGCATTATGATGGTGCGTGATCAGGGGTGGAGATGTTGCAATGGGCTGAGGCGTATCTGAGGAGGGGGTACAGGGGTTCCTAACACCCTCCCCTTAATGGGTAAAAATACATGGTGAAATAGAATAAGTTAGGAATGTTATGATTATTATGTGCGTGATTTCAAGCTAGAGCTTTACCCTTTTCTCCCAGGGGAGTCCTTCTGTTCATACGTGATTTTACATTCAAATTATCAGTAGCATTATGATGGTACGTGATCTACCATGTTAGGAATGGGTAGCATTATGATGGTACATCAGCCTACCATGTTAGGAATGGGTAGCATTATGATGGTACGTGATCAGCCTACCATGTTAGGAATGGGTAGCATTATGATGGTACGTGATCAGCCTACCATGTTAGGAATGGGTAGCATTATGATGGTACGTGATCAGCCTACCATGTTAGGAATGGGTAGCATTATGATGGTACGTGATCAGCCTACCATGTTAGGAATGGGTAGCATTATGATGGTACGTGATCAGCCTACCATGTTAGGAATGGGTAGCATTATGATGGTACGTGATCAGCCTACCATGTTAGGAATGGGTAGCATTATGATGGTACGTGATCAGCCTACCATGTTAGGAATGGGTAGCATTATGATGGTACGTGATCAGCCTACCATGTTAGGAATGGGTAGCATTATGATGGTACGTGATCAGCCTACCATGTTAGAATGGGTAGCATTATGATGGTACGTGATCAGCCTACCATGTTAGGAATGGGTAGCATTATGATGGTACGTGATCAGCCTACCATGTTAGGAATGGGTAGCATTATGATGGTACGTGATCAGCCTACCATGTTAGGAATGGGTAGCATTATGATGGTACGTGATCAGCCTACCATGTTAGGAATGGGTAGCATTATGATGGTACGTGATCAGCCTACCATGTTAGGAATGGGTAGCATTATGATGGTACGTGATCAGCCTACCATGTTAGGAATGGGTAGCATTATGATGGTACGTGATCAGCCTACCATGTTAGGAATGGGTAGCATTATGATGGTACGTGATCAGCCTACCATGTTAGGAATGGGTAGCATTATGATGGTACGTGATCAGCCTACCATGTTAGGAATGGGTAGCATTATGATGGTACGTGATCTGCCTACCATGTTAGCAACGGGTAGGGGAATCAGGGTTTGATCAGCCCCATGTTAGGAATGGGTAGATTACGCGGTACGTGATGTGTGTACCATGTTAGGAATGTGTAGCATTATGATGTGGTGGTGTGTTATGATGGTACGTGATCAGCCTACCATGTTTGGAATGTGTGAGTGTTATGATGGTACGTGATCTACCTACCATGTTAGGAATGGGTAGCATTAATGTGGTACGTGATCTGCCCACCATGTTAGGAATGTGTAGTGTTATGTGTGTACGTGATCTGTGTACCATGTTAGCAACGGGTAGGGGAATGGGTGTGAGTGTGTGAGTGTGCTTGTGTGGTGTGTGTGTGTGTGTGTGTGTGTGTGTGTGTGTGTGTTGTGTGTGTGTGTGTGTGTGTGTGTGTGTGTGGTGTGTGTGTGTGTGTGTGTGTGAGTGTGTGTGTGTGTGTGTGTGTGTGTGTGTGTGTGTGTGTGTGTGTGTGTGTGTGTGTGTGTGTGTGTGTGTGTGTGTGTGTGTGTGTGTGTGTGTGTGTGTGTGTGTGTGTTGTGTGTGTGAGGAGGGTGTGTGTTGGGGGAGTAGATCTGAAGTTCTTCGTGTAACAGGCGCAAACCGGCCTTCATGTCCATAATCGGATATTTTGCCTGGTTTACACATTTTGGCACATTGAAATGAGAATGTGGACAATTCCCCAAAACTTGTGTGAAAGTTCTTTTTTAACCCTAACCCTAATTCTGATGAAATAGCACAGTGCACCTATTTTTTGGTTATGCAAGTGTGTTTGTTAGTGCATACGAAATATCGAAAATCACATGGAATCATCCTGAGTCTCTTAACAGACGATTGGACAATCACTCTGGGACAATGCTTATTCTATATTAATTATCATAGAATCGTATAGAGTCGTATCTTTGTGTTTGTCAAAATGTTTAAAAAAAACTACTTTTCATAATCTTTCAAAAACACTTGAAATCATTTTCAGATATACCACAGGTTGAAAATACGTAAAGATGTGC
>CM065690.1:50498753-50501253 GCA_017654935.2 Phymorhynchus buccinoides
TGCTATTTAATGATATGAGTGAAAACTATGAATCGTCCGCGATCAAGAAAGCTATTGGGGGGGGGTGGGCTACCATCTCAGTGGCGCCTTGTGTTGTTATTTATTATTTATCTGTGATCTCCGTTGCATCAATTGATCCCGCACATGGCGACGAGTCTTTCTGTTTCTAAAACTAGAATAGAAAGAAGAGACAGACAAAACTTTGTCGTGTCAAGTACACGTCACTTTCTTGGTCAGTGTGTGTCTAGTAGTGTGTCTTAATACAAAAAGGAATGACTGTGAAGTTTGGAAAGGATGCCTTACCACTTTGACCGAATACCTTCACAACAGAATTCACGCATGTTACAGACACTGCACAACGTGACATTCTAAAACTATGCAGAGAACACTATGAAGTTCTCGCGATGAAGCACACGACAGTGTTACAAACGCTTAAAGTACTACATTTTTCAAAAGTGTTCACCTTAGGAAGTTGATGCCTTCGGAACTTTAGTCAGCGTTGTCTGACAAGAAGTAGAAAACAATACGCGAAGAAAACGGAAAGAAACTTGCGAAAATATACTCTGAAAGAATGACATTCGTGCGGATACCACGACAAAAAGGAAAAAACCTTGCCGACGCTTCAAACGGTAAACAGGAATCTGACGTATCCCAGCCATCTAACCTAAAACCTGCGCAGGATGACAAAAGGGTTCGTGAACCTATCAGACGTTACTCTGGACAGAGCTATAAAAAGCTGTACTGGCTCTTGAGCCAAGTGTTGCCCAACCACGAAGCTGATCAGAACACTTGAGGAAGATGTGCTGAAGGTCCAGGACGGCTACGGTTAAAAGAAGAACGTTTTTTGACCCAGATGTTGAGGAAGATGTCACGTAGCTCCAAAGTTTCTACAAGAAGAACTAACTATGAACCTCACAGGGTCGCGACTTTCCCTAGATGCCCTGCAATACCATGAGAGCCAAAGTCAAATACCATGTTCCTGACCCTAAGCCACTACGGGACAACCTATCCAGGGACCAACGGAAGGCCCTGAGAGAGCTACAACAGCATGTTAAGAACAGGACTCTTCGTATTAGTTCTGCTGACAAGGGAGGAGCAGTGGTTGTGCAGAACATGACGGACTATGTGAGGGAGGCAGAGAGGCAGCTCAACAACAACACCTACTACGAACCTGTTCGAACAGATCCTACCTGTAGGTAGCGAAAGAGTCCAACAAAATTCTTGATGACCTCAATATTAAAAAAATAATTGACGACAACACCTAACAAAATGGGCCAGGCTGCAACCCAACAATATTATGCCTCAACAAGGGAATCTTCCACCAACTCCACAGAAGATCCGCAAAAACCTACAAAATCCACCAGAACGGCCCGCCGATTGTTTCAAGTAATTGGAGGCCCTACAGAAACCGAAGAAATGTCGAAAGCTACCGGACACACTGGCATTCCGACACCCGACTGGTTTGTCAGCTTGCCCTCGGTACATCAAAAGACCTCCACGCCACAATGCTGAAAGTACTTTGAACGCCAGTGCAACACAATGGCCAACAACTTCAAAAAGAAGTGCTATCCAGAGTGGGCTATCAAAAAGGGAAGAGAGAAGGCCAAAGCAACACAACGAGGGAGTACACTCGAGTACCAGCCACAAAAGAAAGCCGGGAGAGTTCCCATGGTGGTGACCCACAATCTCCGCAACCCTCCACTCAGCAAATATCTCAGGGACAGTCTGCCTACCCTCCACCAGAGCGCCAGGATGAGGAAAGTGGCTCTTGAACCCCCCATCCTGGGAGAACGGAACAGCAGATCCCTGAGAGATTTGCTGATGCCTTCAGCTCCTCCTGCCCTGCCCTGTGACGTGGATCCTGGCTGCCACAGATGTTCCAAGACGTGCGCTGCCTGCCGTCTTCATCTGATGGAAGCCACGGGGTTCTCCAGTGACAGGACGGGGGAGAGGTTCACCATCAGGCAGAACCTATGCTGTGGATCGACTAACGTCATCTACCTGCTGTTCTGTGAACTATGTAGAAACGCCCAGTATGTTGGAGAGACAAAGAACTCAGTTAGCGTAAGGTTCACTCTACACCGGTCCCATATCAGGCACAACACTGGGACTCTGGTGGCAGAGCACTTCAACTTGGCCGGACATTCCTGTGAGAATGTCAGATGCATCATCCTCGAACAGGTCTTTGTCCAGAGCAAGGAGTCCAGACTCCGTCGTGAAAAGTTCTGGATGGACAAGCTGAAGACCATGGCTCCGCTGGGTCTGAACTCTCTCTAATGAATTGTCTGAGAGGGCAGTTATTTCTCCATCGAGCTGTGTTATTTGTTTATAGTGGAGATGCTTTACCCAGGATCCACTCTCTTGACCTGTTCCTAGGGGAGATGCTTTATTTGTTTATAGTGGAGACGCTTGGCCCAGGTTACACACTCACTCTCTTGGCATTATCATAGTGGAGATGCTGAATTTGTTTATAATGAAGATGCTTTACCCATGATACATG
>CM065690.1:50506253-50521302 GCA_017654935.2 Phymorhynchus buccinoides
GTTCTCAAAAGCTTCTATTTCCAGTGGCCTGACATGAACACCTGGTCTGGATTGTTTAAGTAGTGAACTATATACAACCACACATTTAGTATTGTACATTTTTACATCGTCTATGGTCAGTTGGTGGATTGTCTGCCCTCTCTGACCTGACAGCAACGCAAGGAGCATGACTGTTCTGTAAGTGAGTCTTTGCAAAGTCAATTGTACTGCATATGGCCACTGCTCAAGCGTGTTTAGAACAATATCTACATCCCATGTTTCACTGTATTTTGGTAGTGCTGGTCTATTTTGAAACACACCTTTTACCATTCTACAAACAACAGGGTGGTTTCCAATAGAGTCAGAGTCTTTGGGGTTCAGAAACGCAGCGATAGCACTTCTAGCAAGATTAACCGTACTATAGCTAGCACTGTCTGAGTACAGTTTTGTGAGGAAATTAGAGACATGCACATAGTTAGGGTTTGTGATTTCATTTTCTCTTACAAATTCTAGCCATTTATTAATGTAAGTGTTGTACGACTTTTGAGTATTAGGCCTCCATGAGTTTAATACTAGATTGGTGCATTCTGTGGTCAATCCTGCTTTCCTGAGCACTGGCCTGAGACTTTGCAGACCAGCAGATCCAGTCGGCGTTTCTGAAGAAGTGGGTGGATCATTGTGGGGTGGCTTGGAAGATGAAGAAGCCTGTGACGACCCGCAAGTTTCACAGGACGGTTGCACATGAGGCGTTGTATCACGGGGTACCAGGGTTGTGTTGGCCAATCTGGAACTACCAGGATCCCCGTGGCTTTTTCCCATTGAATTTTCTGTGCCACCCGACTGATGATGCTGAAAGGTGGGAAAGCATAGAAATTTAAGTCTTTCCAAGAGAGTGAAAATGCATCAATTGCTTCTGCTTCGGGATCTGGTCTGTAAGAAACAAATCTCTTCATCTGATGGTTAGTCCTGGATGCAAATAGATCAATTTCTGGTGAGACCTGCAAGCGTTGGCAAGCATCCTGTAAGGCTGCCTCATCCAATTTCCATTCTGCGTCCAGGTTGGTGCGTCTGGATTCTTTTTCAGCTTCAGTGTTCAAAACACCCGGAATATGAGCAGCACTCAACCACACATTATGCCTCACACACCATGCCCAAATGGCTCCTGTAATGTCATTGCAAGCATCAGAGTGGCTTGTACCCATTTTGTTTATACAGCTCACTGCGGTGGTGTTGTCAATCATGAGTCTGACATGCTTATTGCTCACAGTGCTCTGAAAACATTTCAAGGCAAACAACACTGCTTTCAGTTCTAAGTAATTTATGTGAAAGTCGGTTTCACCAACCAACCACTCTCCACCCGAAGATACGCCTTCGCAGTGACAGCCCCATCCTGTAAGACTGGCATCTTTTGTGACCACAATGTCGGGTTCACCTTTGCAAATGTCATTTTCTGCCGTTCCAATGTTCCCGGTCCACCATTGTAGCTCTGAAAGGCTATCTGGTGATAAGAGCATAAACTGATCAAAATCTCCTCTACTCTTTTTCAAAGCTGCAGTTTTTTCTTTTTCTAGCTGGCGGTAGTGAAGTGGTCCAAATTTGACTGCCGGAAAGCTGGCCACCATTTTCCCAATGACTCGGGGCCAGTTCTCTGATCTTGCATTTATTTCTCCTTAGAATCTTCTCGCAATCATTCTGCAAGCCTGTCTTCCTTTCCTCAGTGAGTCTCACCTTCATATCCACTGAGTCAATTATTACACCTAGATACTGAATTTTTGTCCTTGGTTCAAATACTGATTTTGTTGGATGCACAATGAACCCCAGCTTTTGAAAAAGAGTAGCGGTGTCAATGACATTCTGCATGCAGGCTTCTCTTGTAGCCCCTACCAGCAATGAATCATCTAAAAAAGACGTTGATATGTGGCCCTCCTTTCTGAGCCAAGCGAACACTGGTTTCAACAGTTTGGTGAACCACCGAGGTCCCGGAGCTAGTCCGTTTGGTAGTACATTGTATTCAAAACGTTGGTCTTTCCACACAAACCTCAGGAATTTTTTGTGTTCCTCATGAATGGGCACTGAATAGTATGCATCTTTAAGATCTATTGATGCCATGAAACAGTTCTTATGAATAAGAGTCAGAGCTGTATTGAGTGTTTCCATTTTAAAATGGTGGTAACAAACTTCTGAGTTGAGTCTACTTAGATTCAGAATCATACGATGTGTTCCATCTTTCTTGCTTCTAGTAAACACAGGGGAGAGTACTTCGCCTTCAGTGTGACTACATTGGGAGATGACACGCTTTGAAATGAGTTTTTTGACTTCTGAGTCAATGATCTGGCATTCACTAGGACTGACAGCTGTCGTTTTGTTAGAAGACAAGTTACTAAGAGTTCCTACAGGACAATTTATCTCTATCTTGGCTCTTTGAATAATTTGCAAAATCTCAGAATCAGACGAAATCTGTGCCCATTCATGATGAAAAAAACATCAGCCTTCCTGCCACAAAACTATCCACATCAGCCTCAAACGATCGTATCAAGCTTCTCACCTTTTCAGCTAGTGATAGGGAGACCAGCAGGAGTTGTGGCCCTTGTAGTGGCCTCGCCAACGTTTGTGATGCCCCCACTGCTGCCGTTTGTAGTGGGGAAACCCCCGACTTTTCCCTAAAAAAATGCCACGCCGGCTGGAACCACTTTCGCTTTGTGCAAAGCCGTGGGCTTGATTTCCGCCTTGGGGTCGGTATGGCTTCTCTGGCTGGGTACAGCTCGCTGCTATCTGTTCAGATTCTTTGATCTCTTTGAGCGAAATGCCTAGATCATCCCCAAAGAGCTGTGACGTGATGGGGACCGTTTCGTCACAAAGTTTTGGTTTGCTGAGATACGGTCGAAGAGCATGGCGACGGCAGAAGGATATCTCGCGAGACGCATGTGTGCAGAGAGCAATAGAATCTGTGCAGTTCTATACCGCACCCGCCATTTTTTCACTCAGTTTCGAGTCTGTAGAGAGAATGACGTCACACGCTCGCGCAGTGGCAGTGGCAGCTTTGATGATCGCGCACTGAATGTGCTGATACTTCAAATCTGTTCTCACAGCCGCGTCTGGAAGTTTGTTCCAAATTCCAGGGTTGACAATTGGCACAACGATGCGTGCGCAGTTTTTCGGTCTGTTGTAGATTTCAAATTTCTTTTTTTGGTCTGCAGCTTTGAGTTTTTCTTGAAGCGACCGTCAATTATTTTCGCCAGTCCTGGTAGCACTTTTTCACCAAGTTTCTCTTCTTCCGAATCGATCTCTGCCGCGATCCTTTCTAGTAATTCAATGTCGTGATCGACTTCTTGATGGTCCGGTTCTTGAGTGCTGTATGTTTTCACCAGGTTCTCTTCTAAATCGTCAAGATTCGATTCTTCATCATTGACAACAATGGTGTTGTCCGGTTCGGATGAGCGAAACGACCGCGCTTTCTTTGGGTCACTTGGGCCCGCGTGCGCGTCCGAGATGGCGCGATGAACAAGGTTGCCGACAGCCTCGAATTTCTTTGACCAATTTGCATCCAATTCTTGCACCATTTTCATAATATCCTCGGGTTTCGGGGCTATGGGTTCGGAAATGCCCTCCCGCGAACTCGGAGAATCCATGGCTTCTGGTAGAGCCACGAAATTGACCGCTGAATAGGGTCGACCGGTTGTTAGTTCAGTAGGCTTCTGAGAAGAGCCGACCGGCCAATTTAGATTCCCAGCGCAAGGCAAACGATGGTAATGAATAAAGCAGTTCTCTTGAAATGTGAAATGAAAACACTGACCTGACTTCCGACGAGTAGAACGTCACAACCATACACACATAGAATTTAGACCATTTTTACAAGCTTAAACAACTTAGGATGGGAAAATAACTAAAACAGAAAACTTATATTCTACGGAGCACTTCTGGCTGTGTCTGGCACCTCCGGAATCCTGGCGTGAACTGGCTAATCCAGCGGGCGCGCATCTCACGTTTTCACTTGGTCAGAGTGTGTATACCTCTGACCAATCAGCATATCTCCCTTTGTGGAGATTTGCTACTGGAGGTTACAATTTTCTATGGGACCATCTGTGTACCATGATGCAACACCACACAAAATTTGAAGCGATGCTGTCAACCGTCGGTTCATTTCAGTTAACAATGGGCGGAACAAACAAACTCACACAGTGACAGACAGACAGGCAGACGCCATATGAAATGTTATTATAATCATAGTTATAGATGTTCTATTCTTAGCGGCGGTTATGTGAGCCTACAAAAGGGAGGAGCTAGTAGTAATTTGGAATTTTACGTCCTCTCGACCTGGGGAAGGCACATATGGGGACATATTTTTATTTGTAAATAAACAAAAAGACGATACATAAATAAAAGAGGGACATATACAAGGACATAGACAAACATAGAAATGTATGGGGGAGGGATTCTAAAAGCGCAAGATTTTGATTTTGAAATGGGGAGCATCCTTTTTAAAATGTTTTAAAAATAGTTAGAAATGTCATTGGGCATCGAGTAAGTAACTATATATGTATAAATTTTTTATCTTAAAATTCTTTAGTAACTTTGCCTAGATACAAGTTACAACCCTCCCTGTTGTATTAAAATCCAAGGCTACTAGGTTAAAATAATGTTCTCTTTTTTATTTATAAAAACCTATAAAGGCGTTATCTTATTGTTAAAAGAAGTATATACATATGTTAAAGATATATGTACAAAGTATTTATAGATTTATATATATTTACATGTAGTAAAATTTTTATATATTAAAGAGTTTATTAATAGACCAGGGAGGAAAACTTCACTCCTGGCGATAGTTACCTCCAAAGGTAAATAATCTGTTTAAAATTCTTCCAAGAAAGGGGGATATTAATATTTAAAGTTTCAAGTGGGACCATCATAAATGGGAAAAGGAGTAGGAAAGAGGGGGATACCGGAGGGCCTCAACCACACCAAATTGGGGCGGGCCAGCCGAGGGAGGTTATACGCAAGCTATCCTCGCGTCAAACAACCCGCGCCGAGGCCCGCCACATCAAGGGGGAGGTCATCTCACGGGCATTGGGAGGGAAAGGAAGTGGCGAGGAGGCCAAAAAGTCTGGGGAACCTCGACCTCCCCGGGGAGACACCCCCGCCTGCCGGAGGAAACGCATGAAAAAAAACACGTCCGCTAGCGACGACGGGCGCACTTCCCCGAGGGGAGGGGGCCCCCATTCAGGATTAACGTATGTTTTTAAAAATGATCCCAGTTGAGTAATCAACTATACAAACAAGACGGTTTTGTTTTTATACATGAATATTAAATAGCGGCACCATGGATATCTTACTCACCATCAAGTTAATAAAATTTGTGTTAAAAAGGTGATCAGCAATACCCCTGTCATCTAATAAGGGGAGACAAGCTCTTATTTATTAGTAATTAAATATGGTGATTAAAATAGTTATATTATGATGTTTATAAGCAAGTTAAAAGTATTGTATAAGTCAGTATACCAGCGGCATTCCCGACTAAGTATGAGTAATAGGTTAAGAGATACTAATAAAATTACTGTATGATACTTTATAGAATAATATGATATAATTTTCATGAAATATAAATACTTAATTAAAAGTCCGGTAAGATTAACCCGGCACATAAAAAAAGGGAGACAACGTTTAGGATCCCCGGCCGGCAAATGTAAAAAATATATATGTAAATTTGGATGCGTTTTTCGCCAGGACCGATGAGATGGTCCGGTTTTTCCATATCTAGTTAGGTATAATTTTTAAAGTTAATTGGTAACCGGCAGTGGCGGCCGCGCAGTCTGTTTGTTTGTTATTTAGTATTACATGTTTTCCCGAAGGGGGGTGGCCACAAAATCCCTCCCGCCTTCGTTGACATGATGTAATAAAACAATTTAAATATTATAGCATGGGAGCCAGGTACACATATGTTTATTATTTTATAATTTTTATATGTTTAATTAAAAACAGGCAGAAAAAAATAAAAAATAAAAGTGATAGTGGTGATGGTGGTGGGGGAGGTTAAGGATTCTTTCATGGGGGGGGAGGGGGGAGGGAGGGAAAGGGACCCCTCCTCCCCGCCCCACCCAGAGGAAAGGCACCGCTTATGTGATCCTTGTACGGGGGGACCACAATGCAACGCATGACGGCTACCACCAAGAACTCCCTATGGGACGACCCGGGCGCCCACAGACTGGGGGGAAGGGAGAATTAAAAAAAGGTGGGCCCAAAAGGGGTCACAACAGCCCTGCGGGCACATATGAAGTTAAAACGAGAGTGGGGGAAAGGGTAGGGTAATGTGAGTGAGCGCCAGGCCCGCCACACAGAGAGCATCCCACCCCGCACACATTTGGATTGTAATAATTATAGGTATTAATTAAAAATCTTGGTAAAAGGATTCCCTTCGGTTAGGGGCGTAACCGCGGGTGTGACAGACCAATTAGGGACGTTGACCAACCGCGACCGGTGTCAATCGGGCAAGAGCAAGGAGATATAATCTGTCATCGCCGAGCGCGAGGACACCCTGCAGACACGTTCTACCCCCCCCCCCCCCCAAAAAGAAAGGGTAGGAGGAGACGACGATCACGCAACTACACAAGCAATCTGTATCTCGGGTCAGCACCCATCACCCGACCCCCATCGTAATGAAGAGAGCGGGGGGAGGTACTCCGATCCGACCCAGTCACAGGAGTCCCAGTTATTTAATTTATCACATAGATTTTTTTATTTATTTCTTTAGTTAATTTTTACTGTTTTGTTTTTTGTGTATTAATAGCTGAAGTACAGGAACAGATACCGGAGCAATATAAATTGAATGACAGGTCAAGATCGGCCGCTAATAGCCGACCCTCTAATGAAGACTATTATAATGGCGGCTTAAAATAGATTTAGTGTACTTGGATGGCTGCTGTATAGACCCACCAACGTGATGAAAATTTATTAGATACACACGTTCGACCACCCGAGCAGGAAGAGGGTCAACTTCTGAGAGAGACAGAGCCTTTGGCCAGAGAACGAATTTTCAACTCTACTCATGCAGAACACGTGACTACGTACGGCGGCACGTCTGAGCAAGACAGAGAAGCGACACATCATACAACATTTCTTTGGACCCCTTCTGCCAAGCACCGCCGCACCGATATGCTTCACCCAAGCATGAGGACTATTCCATGCGGCTATCCGACGCTGGACCATCTTAAAATTCGTTGAGCTTGCTACCGAATCCAGGACTTTGAGGAGGATCAGGACCTACCTTCTATCACTACCAGGAACTGTCTTCTACCTCTGCCTCCACCAACGACGTTCTTTCACTGATCTCTACTTCACGTCAGTTGGATATTGTCTTTCCATCAAGCATTATAATAGGCGCCACTAAGGTTTTGGTATTTTTTCATTTGTTTTCAGCAGTTCGATGTGTTATTCGTGAATGCAATAGATGTTAGGGTTGTAGGACATGCCACAAAAAGTGGTCTATCCCTGGGAGGACTGACGCTAGGCCACCCATTTTAACGTAAATTTTCACCACCCGAGCCCTTGCACAGCAGTCTCTCCCAGGTAAGTAGGGACTAGGACCTTAGCTGGCTAGATTTTCAGTGAATTTTTACATTTTACATCTTTCCGTCACTATCTTTTTCTTTTCTGACACTGGTTTGTCGTCTCGTCAGTCTTCTCCAAACCCCCCATCGTAGGCTTTTTGCCGGTGGGTACGGTCTTCATAGAATAACTTCTGTAGGGTAGTTCCATCTTCTTTAGGTTGTTTTGTTCTTGCCAGCCTCCTAAATTGTTGGAGCAGTTTGTGTGCAAGCCCAACAACTAAACTAGTCTAGTGTAAGTCTTTAAAAACATAGGATATTAGGAGTCACCGTCCTTATCATACTACATTGATATAGTGTTGACCCTCTCCTCCTCAAAGAGACACATACCGTGTAGATAATATGTATAATAGGGTAGCTACACTAGTGTTGTGCGATGATGAGTAATTATCTATATCAAGATCATCCTGTATTGGATAATGTCAAAGATAGGCACACACCAATCAAAGATAAAGATTTCTAAGTATGCTCCACTAAAAACACTTAAGAACTAATAATACTATGAAAGAAATTGAAATATAGTACAATTAACGATAAACCACACGTTGTTGCATTTGAAAATACTATGAATCAGTGTCGAGCTAAATGTTGAATCAACTGTGCGGCTCGAATACGTATGCTGAGTAAACCTGTTAGGTAGTATTGAGCCCTTGGGTGTTCTGTTGGCCTTGAATAATAGTGGAGGATCACATAACATATAGGTATATTTTTCTTACAGTGAGAGTGTAGTGAGTTCATACAATAACGAGAGATATGTACACTTTCAATCACTTTTTGTCTTTATACTAGACATAAACCTACTCCGGTGTACAGAACAGTGTTGTGACACTAGTCAACGACAAATTTGGAAGAATTTGATTGGTTCTCGCGGGAACCACATATTTTTGATTGGTTCCCCCGGAAAACGGATAATGTAGGGCGAATTTCTGTTCTAAAACAGCCACGAGGGACTTTTTGTCCTTCCTGGTTTGATTGTGAGCATCGGATTTGTCCCAGCGTAAACTAGTTTAACTTTAGATTTGAATAAACACTATTATAAGAACCATGACTGACCCTGAGATCACAACCCATTACCTGGACACGAGTTCAGAGGAAGACACTATTTTCACGGCGGATCCTATGCCGCAGAGAATCAAAGAAAAAGACTCCCTCACCCCAACAAGAAAAGCTAAGAGGAAATCTAGATACTCAAGTGAGGAAAAGGTTAGCCCAGAAATGGCTCAACCGAAAGACAAAAAAAACCCAAAGAAGACTTAGGTCAAATGGAGGAGACAGAGAGTGCTTTGCCCCTGTCTCCAAGCATCCAAGTTACTGAAACCCGAAATCAGGAGAAGACCTCTATGGCACTCCCCCAAGAAACAGGAAATAACTCCCCAGTAGCCTCCTCCCTGACAGAGGTACCCATCACGATCTGGGGCCCCAAGACCAAGAACCTTAACGCTACAGAAAACAAAGAATCAGAAAACAAAGAGTCAGAACTGGATTCTGATTCTGATTCTGGTGGGGAGGGTGACTTCGTCAAAGTCGCACAGAGGCGGAGGCGCCCCCCTCCTCACCAGCAGAACTCCGTTCCTCCCATCTATTTACAGTATCCAGTGATCCTGGAGGACCTGCGCACTGGCGCTGCCACCTTCAGGGCGCTGGGTCCAACTACAAATCTCAAAATTTTCAGAAATAATGTGGGGGACATCCTCAACCAGAGGCCTCTTACTGGTAATCGCTGGTTGATTGGCTGTAAGTCAGCCATCCAACAAAATAAGCTAGCTAAACTAACCTCAATCGCTTCCATTGATATCAAATGTGTCATTCCTGAGGCCACTACTGAGGGGGTAATCAAGCCAATCCCCTTCGAGGAAGATCTCGAAGACCTTCTAAAGTACATCCCAGAGGCAAAATCCATTCACAGACTTCAAAACAGAGATGGCACAGATTCTCGTGCCATCAAACTCATTTTTCGCAAACCAATCTTGCCTGCCCTGGTCAAGATCGATGCCCAGGAGTTCCCTGTGTCACCCTACGTTGACCACGGTGCGACGGTGCCGCAGGTGTGCCCGTTAGGTTGTTTAAATTGTCTCTCGGCACGGTCCTGGCCAGTGCAGGGCTAAACTGGAAATTTGCACCAGGTGCTCTGCCCCTGGACACTTAGCCAAAAACTGTAGCCAAAATTTAAAATGTGTTAATTGCGGCGGTGGTCATTCTGCCGCCTATCAAGGTTGCCCTGAATATCAGCTCAGATTGAGGGCAAATAAAATCAGAGGAGAGGCTTTCTTTTTTCTCTTTTTCTCTTACCTAAAGAGAGGTATCAGCGAGGGTTCCCACAAACAAGTCTGAACAGGACAAGAAAAAGAACAAAAGGACATTCAACCTAAATTAGATTTACCCACAGTCGACCCCAGTTGGAAAGTCCAGCGGATTCCCTTTGGGAGTTCGGCTGACTCTTATGCTAACATAACCAGAGGTCTCAAACCAACAACAAAACCAGAAGCTGATCAGCCTGTCCCCGCTCCTCCGGGCCCTTCACATGTGGGGGACTCGGGGGAGATGGTGCAGGCCACTTCTCCATTCTCAGATCTCCAAACACAAAAAAAGGAAAAAAAAAAAAAGGAAAAATCACACAGAAGCAAGCTCTGAAAGACTAACAGAGGAGAAAGTGAGGAAGAAATGATCTCCAAACAGTTGGTGGAAAAGGAATGAAACAATAATGACGACAATAACCAAACACATGGACATGACACTGACAAAACAAACCCAGTCAACAACATCTCAGCTTATAAATGTCAACATTCAAAAAGAAGAACACAAATCTCTCAAAGAAACATTTATAACCCGTATCCTTCGCAGCCTGGCACAGGCCAGAACCACTAATCAGCCTAAAACTTTAATTGAAGATTTATCTTCCCTGATTAACGATTCTGAGGACCTTCCCATAGAGCCCCAGAACGCCAAAAACATAATGCAACTAGCAGAGATTGCCTGTGGCGCCTCCCCAGCGCCACAAACCTCAAGACTCAGACTGGTTTCGGCAAGACCGAAAACCAAAGTCACACCTTAACTGCTAAACAACTACTATTCTGTAAAATCCTCTCCCTACTATTATGTTCCAATGTCTAAATGTACTACAGTGGAACTGTCGTTCCCTAAACACCACTAAAGATGATCTATCCCAATTTCTTGCTAATTCTCAAATTTCTTATCAGATCTTATGTCTGCAGTCTATCTGTCTAAGATATAGTCAACTCCCTCAATTCACTGGCTATCATTATCCACCAATAGTCAGCAATAAAGAAGATAAGATTTATACAGCTACATATATCCACAAAACTCTAAACTTTATAGAAGTCCTAGCCCCAGAACCAAACATAAAGGGCTTACGTTATTCTGCTACGATCCAGACCAAAGTAGATAATACATTCTTAAACATCGTAAATATCTATTACCCCAAAGGATATTCTAAAGTGCCTACTTCTAACTGGCTCTCTAACCTTTCTTCAGATAACTCCTGGCTGGTTGTTGGTGACTTCAATGCTCGCCACACCAGCTGGGAACCCTTTGGTACAGACAGAGTCTGTGATATTCCTCTCTATAATGAGATTAACGATTCTCAACTTATCTTGTTAAACGATGGCTCTTCAACTCACTATCCAGACGCTTCTCGTCATTTCTATCCAACCGCCATTGACCTATCTCTTGCTAGCCCAAACTTATTAATTAACCATGAATGGTATACTTATTCTGATCCTCTCCACTCAGACCACAAACCTATCTCCATACAGCTAAAATTAACAGCCAATAACACGAACTTACCACCAGAACCTAAATTCAATTTTGAAAAAGCAAATTGGCCATTATTTCAATCCCTACTCTCTAAACACACAATTGAAGATCTTAGTGACCTAAATACAGAAGTTTATTATAATAACATCAAACACAAAATTTTAATAGCTGCCAACCTAGCCATCCCTACAATAGTATTGTCCTCAAAACCTAATAGCAAACCCTGGTGCAGTGAGGACATTAAAAAAGCATTAAAAAACAAAAAAACGCAAATATAATAAATTTGACCTGCACCCCACTAGACCAATCTTTGAGGAAAAATCTAAGGCTGAAAAAGAATGTAATGACCTAATAGATGAAGCGAAATTAAATTACTTCAATAAAGAAGATATTGTAGATTTCAGAGATCTAGGTAAGGCCTGGAAACGACTTAAATTTGTACAAAATAAAGGTTGTTACACTAATACTCGTGTCCTAGTTGGGGACAGATTGACATCTTCTAACCCTGACACTGCTGATGCCCTGGCCAACCAGTTTGCCAAAGCTAGCCAGACTAAACAGCTGCCCGTTTATGAAAGGGATAAACCGAAAAAAAGTTATAATTTTGAAAAATCCACAGACAATTCTCATACTATTAATTCTCCCCTGAAAATTACCGAGCTTGCTGCTGCCGCCACTACCCCCTTCGTTCCTATGACTAGGAAAACTAATAAAGCCACAGGAGATGATCCAATCTCCTACACTATAATAAAGAAATTGCCCCCATCTTTTCTTGAAGTCCTGCACCATTTTTACTCCAGGGTGTTGGGATGAGGGCGAAGTCCCACAAGCTTGGAAGGAGGCTCAAGTAGTTGGGGTTCTTAAGCCTGGAAAACCGGCTAGAGACCATGCAAGCTACCGACCCATTTCCCTCAACCCTCATCTGGGCAAAGTTTACGAACGTATCGTAAAACGCAGACTTGAGTACTATTTGGAAAAAAATAACGTTCTCCCCAAATTCCAGGCAGGTTTTCGAAAACATAGATCCTGCATGGAAAAAGTAGTAAGGCTTACCTCCCATGTCAGAAAGGCATTCGTTAGACGAAGGAAAGTCCTTGCCACCTTTTTTGATATTAAAGGGGCGTATGACTCCGTTTGGCATGGGAGGCTTTTAGATAAAGTCAGCAGTCTCGGTATTCACGGGAATATGTTTAATTTTATACAAAGTTTCATACAAAAACGATCTCTGAGAGTTAAAGTGGGGCCCTCCGTGTCAAAATTACATCAAATTGACATGGGGGTCCCTCAAGGCAGTATCATCGCCCCGACTTTGTTTAATATCATGATTCATGATATCTCCAAATTAAAATTAAATAATTGTCAAATTTCTATGTATGCTGATGACATAGCCATCTGGTCGTCAGCATTCATCAAAAGTGCAAAAGCACTCACAATCTATTTACAAATCCATCAAACTAATACAAGTCTTATCATTGATTATCTACAGAAAAATGGATTCTCCTTGTCCCCTGACAAGTGTGAATTCATGTGTTTCCGTCATAACTACTCTCAAAAAAAAAATTAATATTAACATACTAGGCCAACCAAAACCTATGGCAAAAGAAGTAAAATTCTTGGGGGTAGTGCTCACACCACGTCTTAACTGGGCCCCCCACATTGACCACCTTTGCAAAAAAGCCATAAAAGGCGCTCGTAGTCGATTAACATATGGTATGGAAGTCTTCTATAATATCACAAATAACTTGTTACAAAGACTACAATCAACAGAATTAAGAGCCCTTAAAGCTGCACTCAGAGTTCCAAAATTTGCAGTTAACAATTTAGTTTACGGTGTGATAGGATGGATCCCGTTAAACTACCTCATGAAATTAAATACATCAGCATTTCTAACAAGATTATACGCAACAAATCAATTTTCACTACAAAGTTTTTCGGCAGAATTTGAAGACCCTTTTTATAACCACCCATCCTATCAACAGCAAAAACCACTTACTGCACATAAAGATCTGCAATCCATTAGACTATTCCCGATAAATACTTTCTATGGCAGGCCTGGAAATAGAGGACATTGAAACCCACCCAAAATTCCCTATTCCACACTGGGAATGGGAAGCAGCAAATTTTGATACTGCATTACACCAGATGTATTCTAAATTAAATCAACCAAACCTACTCTCAGTAGCGTCCAAAGAAAATTTTTCCGAAATACAACATCAACTATTGATATATACAGACGGTTCAAAGATCTCCGAATCACAAATAGGCTGCGCCTTCACCATCCCAGCCCTTAAAATAACCAAATCCTTCAGCTTAAATTCTAAAATTTCAATATTTAGTGCCGAACTTTGGGCTATCCTCGAAGCCTGCTTTTTCATTAACAACTTTCCAAAACCACCCTTTCAAATCACAATCCTTACAGATTCCTTGTCTTCAGTGAACGCACTACAAGGGTTTACTAAAAACAGGAAAAAAATCATCCAGGAAATACAAAATTTAATACATCAAATAAGAACTAAAGGCACAGATATAACTATTATGTGGATTCCTTCCCATCTGGGTTTGCATGGTAACAAAATTGCAGACATGGCTGCTAAAAAAGCAGCCGAACATATTGAGGGTCAGATTATCAACATTAAATTATCCCTCTCTGAGGCTAAAAATCACCTAAAACGCTGTGCGTTCCGGGGGTGGGCCGAGGAGTTGGATAACCTACTCGAGGGCCCATCCTGGAGCACCAAATTTTATTAACAATGGACTCGTTCCTACCTATTCCTTATAACATTCAGGGTGATCAATAGATTTTTCACAAATTTTATTCACTGTATATTCCGAAGCTCCGCATGTAATGCGGAGAATCCGAGTCTTAGGAACATTATTTTTATCCTTGTAATCAATTGAAGCATGAAACTTCAACCTGCTATAGATAAAAACTAAAACCAAAATAACTTGGTATATAATGAAAAACATATTATGAACAAACATGATAAATGGCGATGGTACCCAAATCTGGCTGCAGAAACAATTGCCAATCGTCACTTAAATCTACTTGTATAATCAACTAAAAGTTCTTTATTAATAGAGGATGAAGTCCCCCGGGGGCGCGCCGGGGCACCCGACTGTATCCTGTCCCTTCCTCCCCCCTCTTCCCTTTACTAAATATGCGCCTTGGGGGCTGAAGTGGCTCTGTGAGCCCACCGTTTTTAAAGTCCTTATCCCCAAAGGGGTGTCCGGCAGCGCGCGGCGGGGGGTTCTCTCGTAAACGTTGCGCTTTGCGCTCGTTCTCCCCCCCCTTTTTTGGATTGCCCCTGCGGTCCGGCCTGCCGCCCTGCTCGGGCCGGAGAGGAGGGGTTCCCTCTTCCCTCCCTCCTCAGTCCCGGACATGCAGGAGTCGTTAACCATCCCGGCTCACTCTATCCTTATCTTACTACCATCAACATAATAACTAAAAGTTGAGACCTCTTGGACTCCATAGGCTATCAAGGCGGGGAGAGTTTTTGTGCTACCCCCCCGTGGGGATTCAGTTGGAACTAAACAAAAAATTACTTAACTTATTACAGTGTTGGAGGCCCCGGCATTATGTTCCCCACTTACAAAATACTAAAATGTGAAAATGATAATACCCGGACTGAGACTGACTTGGCTATCAACTCGACCTATCACCAATGGTCCCAGACTATGACCTTATGACATTAAATAAA
>CM065690.1:50521802-50561802 GCA_017654935.2 Phymorhynchus buccinoides
GTTTGGACAAATTCTTTATCTGTTCCAGTTTTGGCTGCATACCATCTTATTAAAAAGTTGGCACAGTTTAATTTCATTAAATTTTGAAGGGGGAGCTGGTAACCGCCGTTTTGTCCAAATTCCACCGTTTGGCGGGGTTAGAAGCGCCCGTTTTTCTCCAAATTTTCTATTATGATTTGGACAAAAGGCGGCGGTTCAACAAAACGGCGCCCAATTTTGGACAAAACGGCGCCCGATTTTGAACCGCCGTTTTGTCCAAATGAAAGTTGGAGTTATAAAAACTCATTCTTGACCAGTTCTCTTTTTGTTTTAAATCTTTGTTAACACTAAAATGAATAACAAGCTAACCACTGACACTGGTCACTTTGGCCTAATTTTACCATTTGAATGCTAATTAGTGTATTAGGAGATCATATGAACAATTGTTGATGTGGTTGACCAGTGTTCAGTGTCACTGACCAGTGGTCACTTATGCCTATTTTCACTTTTTGACTGCAAATTAGTGTATTAGGAATTCAAATGAACAACTTTTGATGTCTTTGACCAGTGGTCAGTGTCACTGACCGGTGGTTACTTTGGCCTATGTTCACTGTTTGACTGCAAATTAGTGTATTAGGTAACACTTAAATGATTCAGAAGACCACTCGGACCATATGAATGGAAATACACAAAAGCTGTAGGTTCGATATAGGTCCGTTATTGAAGATACTACAGACGTTTCAGAGCTTAGCTCTTTTTTCAATGTGATGAAAAAGTGACAAAAAATGAGGAATAAGGGTGAAGACACTGAGTAGAAATCAGAGCAAGGCACCTGAGAGAGAGAGAGAGAGAGAGAGAGAGAGAACGAGAGAGAGAGAGAGAGAGAGAGAGAGAGAGAGAGAGACACTTGACACACTTGACACTTGACTGTTTTAATTGCCATTGACAATACAATCTTCATGGCAAGGGAACACGTGATTTGAACTTAACTAATAATCAAAGGAAACGGAAAAAAGTATAATTATAAGAAAATAACAAACCAAAAGGATCATCATATTGACTGCACCCGCCAGTCATTCAATTATAATAAACAAGTCAAAGCAGCTATTTACGCAAACAAAACAACAGCATAAATTGAAACTTCCACACTTCACACACATAAATGCAACCACTCATGCAGGCTCACATCTGCGTGCGCATACGCCCAATCGCACACACACACACATACACACACGCGCACGCACATACACACGTACGCACACACACATACACACACACTCACTCACGCATATTCAATGACATACTCGACATAACAATCATATGGCGACCATTCAAGTGTTAGTAACTGAAGCGGCAAAGGCCTATCTGTCAACAGGTGCTTTTGTATTTCTGAGTTTCCAGGCAAGAGCAATAAATCTTGCAAGTGAAATAATTTCCTTTTCATTGTCAGTGGACAGCAGTCTGGTTATATCTCTTGGTCCTGTAATATACCTACATCTCACAAAAACTAAACATTTATCACGAATAGTATCGTAGGCCTTACATTTAAACAAAAAGTGCTCTTCATCTTCAATAGATGCACCACACATAGGGCAAGGGAGCTGAGTGGATGTATCAGCGGAGTACCATCTTTTAGATGCGTTTAACCCTATAACTCTTAATCTAAATCTAGCAAGACTGAACCTGTACCATTTGTTATCAATAAGTTTTATATATTTTTCTGTTTCAAAAATGTTCTTAAATGAAAAAAACCAACGATATTTATCAGACTCTTCCAAGGATGCATGCCAATCTTGCTTGTATGATGCAATTATTCTATCTTTGAATTCATTTAGAAAATGTTGTTCATAACCAACTCCCTGACACATCCAAACAACTCCGAAACCATGAGAAATCAATAATGTTTTCACTGAATATGCCCAGTTTTGATTACCAAATTCAAGTTGATTTAACATCATATCATAAGCTTGCCTGCACAGTCTTTGAGGTGGGAGTTGAAGCAATCTCAGCCAGTATTTAATGCACTTTACCCATGTTCTAATGTATAAAGGGTAGCGACCGGACTCACCATAAAGCATTTTATTTGAGGAGTGTAGAGGTACTGAAAGGAATCGTTTGATTGCATATGTATAAACTTTTTCAATTTCAATATTGTTATTTAATCCCCAAACATCTGCACTGTAAGTTAGAATTGGTTCAATCTGCGAGTCGAACAGTTTCCAAAAAATAGTGAAATCAATACAATTAAGTTTTCTTAAAGATTTCAAAATTGCTATTGTACCTTTTTTAGCTTTCCTACAAGATTCTGTGCAAGCATTATGGAGACTCAATTTAGTAGTAAACAAAAAACCTAAATATTTATATGAATTTGATACACTTACTTCGCTGTTTTCATAGTACCACTTTTCATGTGCTGACAAATGTCCGCCTTTTCGAAATACCATAACATTGGTTTTGTCTAAATTTACAACAAGGTCAAGTTTATCAGCTTCAGTCTGTAATGCATCTAATTGGTTTTGTAAACCTACAACAGTGTCTGATAAAAGAATTACATCATCTGCAAACAAGAGTAAAAATATTTCTATTGCTCCTGAAATTAGCTGAATTCCATGTTTACCTTTTTTAACTATTTCACTTGCAAGCTCATTAATGAAAAATGAAAATAAAAGTGGGCTTAGCAAACAACCCTGTTTCACACCACGCGGGCATTCAAACATGTCAGAGTACCTTCCTTTATCACGGACGCAAGCCAGAACAGAATCATAAACACTTCTCAAAGCTTTATAAACTTTACCATTTACCCCCTGATTGCGTAGTATGTTCCATAACAAATTTATATTAACAGAATCAAACGCTTTGCGGAAATCCTCTAATGCTACATATATTTTCTTGTTTCTGAGGAGGTATTTCTGCACTATTGAATATAGAGTGAAAATGTGGTCAGTAGTACTATAGCCTGATCTAAAAACCGGCTTGTTCTTCCATAATTTTTTCTTTTTTTTCTGCCCATTTAGTAAGTCGTTTGTTTAAAATATTTCTATCAACTTTACCCAATATGCTTGTAAGGGCAATACCTCTGTAGTTGTCCGGATTATTCTTGTCGCCTTTCTTATGTAACGGAATTATGATAGATTTAGCCCAGTCATGCGGAAAAATGCCTTGATCAAAAATATTATTAAATAAAACTAAATTCTCACCATACAAGTAGCAGCACCACATAAAGCTTGAACAAAAATGCCAACGCATTTGTTAACATCAACATTCATCATCTGATATGCCTCATCAAGCTTTTTCCTGAAATCATTAGAATTCTGTTCATTTGAAAAATATGTGCATTATCAACAGACCAAATTATTTTTTCTTCAGCAACAGGTTCTTGCTTTTGTTCATGTTTATCCATACCATTTTGCCAAAACATTTCTATGGGCAAATGCCAGGATTCAAGACAATCTCCAACAATCATATTGCAACAATGAGAAAAAAATTATGGAACGAGAAAATAATCAATAACACTACACCCCTGTGGTGAGACAAAAGTAAACTCCCCTTCCTTGTCACCCTCACAGTATCCATTCATGATATCAAGATTAAATACACAGCATAAATCTAGCAAAGATTTCCCAAAGTTATTTAGAATGCCATCTTTTGAACTTCTGTTAATATAGTCTCCCACCGCCTCACCGCAAAAATGTATGCTAGGTTCAAAGTTTACTATGTCCTCATTGTTTGGTTGGTATGAACTAGTTCTGGCATTTAGGTCGCCGCATATCATCACGTAAACATCATCATCTCCAATAGCCTGAAGTAAACTTTCTTCTAATATGACAACACCGTCTTTTAATTCAGTGGTATTATACAGAGGCCCACCTTCTGGAACAATATAACAACCAACCAAAACTACATCTTTATCAATTCCAAGCACACACTTGTCTAATTTAACTGCTACAGCATTAGCACAATCAATAGTTATTTATTTTATAAACCGTTTTAAATGTTTCTTAATAAGAAGCAAAACTCCCCCAGAGTTTCTGCCAAAATAAGATAATTTCTTGGCTGGAGCAACAAACTTCAGAAAGTCACAAAATATTCCATCATAATCAAAGGATGTATCAACAAATGTCTCTGTTAAACACACAAAATCAAATAAGTTAATATACTCAACAAAGGAAGAAACATTTATTTTATTATACAAATTCTCCACATTATAGGCTAGAAATTTCCATGGAGTTGAACGGTCTTGCCCGTCTCATTTCTTTTTATTAGCATTTCGCGAAGGCCTAGTAGGGTTTCCATTGTTACTAGTCTGGTTTCCAAGGAAGCTACGCAATCCGAGTTGTCTCCCCGAAGACCCCCTCCTTCCACCCGCCACCCCACCACTACTACACGCTGCGTCACGATACGAAGAACCACTTTCACCCTTCTCAGCACTCCCTTCACCACCTTTCCCAACCCGTTCTTTACCACCCCTCTTTTGGCTCCCCCCTTCATTTTGTTCACCACCTCCCTCCTTACCACCCTGCAGAGAGCCCTCTTCACTTTTTTCTTCACACCTCACTGACTGACTTTCCTCCACCTCATTCCCCACACCACCCCTTTGCAGTCCTTTCTCATTGTCATTGCGTTGAGTTAGCTCTTTTTTGGCGAGCCGCAACAGCGGCGAGCCACTTATTAGTTTTGGGTAGTTCTTTGCACGTGGGCGATGGTCCATGGAGGGTCACGTGACTTTTGCTCGTGGCATCAGAGTTGTCTTCTCTTTGCATTAGAGTTGTCTTCTCTTTGCATTGAGCGTGCGATGACACCAAAAAGGTTCTAGTGGATGACACCCGCGTTCTTGCTTCCCCCCGCCCCCTCCCTCCACCGCACTAGAGTTCGTGTCGTCTGCTTAAACGTGCATGTCGACATTCGTAAATTATTATTATGTAGCATACGAATAGCATGCAAAAGATTTGCAGAATGTTGAAAGCCAAACGATTGTACATTAAAGTTGTTTAATACACTTCTGCAAAGAGGATTATGAAGAAAATACGTTTGTGTTGTTCTTATTCAGAAAACCTGCGTTGACGAGGCGTGAATTGTATGATGATAAAACTCTCGACAGGGCCTCATCTTCATTTTAGCTTTAGCTAAATCACAACAAGTGCATTGTCAAATCAGATAAATACAAACTGCATTCATCAAGATAATAACAAAAACAATAATAAAAGGACTGCACACTTAATTAATATTTTTATTCCTTGCCTTTTTTAAGGGAAAAACCTTTACAGGGCCTCAAAACAAGGGCGAAATGTGCTATCATGTCAAATGGATTTCATTTAGCAGACGATTTTCTCTTTGGAGGAAATATACTGTGAAGCAAAGCTGTTCGTTTTGCTATTACTCGGATATTAGAAACAAAACTTTGTCTTTCTATATTGCTTAGCATTGTAAATTCATCAAACACTTTCTTTTGAAGAAATGCATGTACAGGATTTTACATTCTTCCATCCTCACGTTCATTTATCAATTGACTATTCCTTGCCCCCTCCCCCTTATTCGTTGAGCATGCCACGCATACCCTTGAGAGCCTCATGAATTAGCCTATAGTAGGCCTACCTCGATGCTAGCAACTGACCAAAACCGTGAGTGCTGTGACTCTCTGTGCTGTGATGTTAGCAGACAGACGGACACAGTCACTTGGCGGTCAAAGATGAGCATGAACCATAACATGTACAATAACAGTGTTGTTGTGACTCAGCTATTGGATCCTTAGTTTGCATTGCTTGAAATATATTTATGTATTTTTCATCTGGATCTTTTTTTCTATTAAAAAATATTATCGAAACCGGTCGTTGTCCAGTTAGCTACTCTCTCTCTCTCTCCAGAGGGCTGGATGTAAAAAAAAGCATGTTATTGCTTACTCTATTACCCTCTATAAATAAAATTCAATCAATCAATCAATCAATCAATCTCTCTCTCTCTCTCTCTCTCTCTCTCTCTCTCTCTCTCTCTCTCTCTCTCTCTCTGTATGTCTGTTGTTCTGTTTGTCTTTGTTTAATTTTTTTCTCTCTCTGTCACTGCCTTACTCTTTTATTGTCTTCCTCACACACTATCTCTTTTAGTCTCTGCATTTGTCTCTGTCACTCTCTGCCTCTCTCTCTCTGCGCTCTAGGCCTTACAGCTCTATGGGTTTTTCTAGTCTTCTGCAATGCGTGTGTGCGTGCGTAGCAGTCTTGCTTCCACGATGCTTTCTGCTTCCACTTCCCCAACGCACTGCAGTTTGTGTCGTCTGCTAAACCTTATATTTTTGTGTTGACATTGCTAAATTATTATGTACCATACGGATAGCATGCAATTGATTTGCAAAATTTTGAAAGCCAAACGATTTGACATTAAAGTTGTCTATTACACTTCTCAAAGAGAATGATGTTTAATGACAACAATGCTCGGCTGATCTTAACCCTACCCTGTTCGTCTTTACGACTTTCGATCTTAAAGTCTGGGTTTTTTCCAGTTTCATGACAATAACTCTAGGCTGATCCTAACCCTAAACTCTGAGTGGTTTTTATTCTCGATCTCAAATTCTCTTTCAGTTTCATGACAATAACTCTGCTTTCTAGGCTGATCTCGCCCTATCATATTCATTTTTACAGCACTCGATCTCAAAGTCTGGTTCTTTTCAATTTCATGACAACCCTAGGCTGGTCCTATCCCTATCCTCTTCGTGTTTACGACTATTGATTTCAAAGTCTGGTTTCTTTCAGTTTCATGACAACAACCCCTGGGCTGATCCTAGCCATATCCTAATAATTTGTATGACTCTCCATCACAAAGTCTGGTTCTTTTCAGTTTCACAACAACCCTAGGCTGATTCTAACCCTATCCTCTTCATGTTAATGCTCTCGATCTCAAAGTCTGGTTTATGTCAACCCTAGGCTGATCATAACCCTATCCTCTTCATGTTAATGCACTCGATCTCAAAGTCTGGTTTCTGTCAGTTTCATGACAACATCCCTAGGCTGATCCTAACCATCTCATCTTCATGATTGCGACTCTCGATCTTAAAGTCTGGTTCTTTTCAGTTTCATGACAACCCTAAGCTGATCCTAACCCTATCCCATACATGTTTATGATTCTCGATATCAAAGTCTGGTTCGTTTCAGTTCAATGACAACAACCCTAGGCTGATCCTAACCCTATCCTCTTCGTGTTTACGACTCTCAACGTCAAAGTCTGGTTTCTTTCAGTTTTATGACAATAACCGGCCCTAGGCTGACCGATTATCCTCTTTGTGTTTACGACTCAATCTCGGCAAAGTCTGGTTCTTTTCAGTTTCACGACAACAACCCTAGGCTGGTCTCTTCCTGTTTACGACTCTCTATCTAAAAAATCAAAGTCTTCTTTCTTTCAGCTTCACAACAACAACCATAGACTGATCCTAACCCTGTTCTCTTCATGTTTACGACTATCAATGTCAAAGTCTGATTCTTTTTAGTTTCACAACTCTAAGTTGATCCTACCCCTATCCTCTTAGCCTATCCTTATCCTCTTCGTGTTTACTACTCTCGATCTCAAAGTCTGGTTTATTTCAGTTTCATGACAATAACTTTAGGCTGATTCTAACCCTATCTTTTTTTGTGTTTTCGACTCGATCTCAAAGTCTGGTTCTTCCTTGATTGGTTGCCTCCTGATCGCCTAACAAAGATTCCCTCCCCTGGGACTGCTGGTCTTAAATTCTGCGCCTCAAAACATAGCGACAGTTATATGGGGCTAAAAAATCATAAAATACTAGTTCATTACTTAACTGGCTTTAAGATACCAGTTAA
This sequence comes from Phymorhynchus buccinoides, assembly GCA_017654935.2. NCBI lineage: Eukaryota > Metazoa > Mollusca > Gastropoda > Neogastropoda > Raphitomidae > Phymorhynchus > Phymorhynchus buccinoides. The sequence goes on from CM065690.1 coordinate 50,529,584, forward strand.
GAAGTTAACTGTCTTTTCTTATTCCAGTTAAGTAGTTAACTGATATAATCAACTTCTGCTTCCAGCTAAAGAAAAGTCAGTTAACTGTTAAGTGGCATTTTGTCAGAAAAAACAACTCCTTAAGTGTTTTGTTTTTTTAACACGAAAGTTATTACCCTTTAGTCACAATGTTAGGATTGTTTAACAAAAATGTTATTGCTATTTCAATAGCACTCTTTGCTGAATGAACAATATTATGGCCCGTTCTAGTGATCTCTTTTGATACAACGGTTTAAGGGGAAGCAACCTCAGATTGAAGACGCACACAAGCTTGTTACTGGTGTATTTTATGCACATATTTTGCAAAACAATTACAAGGTGTTTTAAACTTTCTATTGCTGCTAGTTCAATTTGATGCAGTTCTTATTGTTTGTTCATTAAAACACAATCTTTCTATTTATAACAGTCACTCGCATTGTTTTATTTGTTAATTTATGAATGTGTGACGTGAGTGCTGTCATATTAAAAAATAAAGGCTGAGGTTTTTTTTATTTGTAAATTGAAATGCCAACGTATCGTAAATTTGAGTTTTACGTCCTCTCGACCTGGGAAGGCACATATGGGACATTTGTTTTGGTTAGTTGGAAAGAATAAATATAAGACAAACACAAAACAGAAAAATACAATACAAGGACATAGACAGCACATGAAAAAAGCTGAAAGGATTTGAAATGCCAATATTGTCTTGGCTCGCCTTTATAGTTGACCTTGGGTCAACTGAATTTCTTGTCGTTTTCCCTTCCATCAGACACTAGGCCTAACTGGTTTGAACACTTGCAAACATTGTCTGAACTTCCCCCACTTCTCTCCACTGACGCAGACGAAGCGAAAACAAGGTCATTACCCCGCACCTCGCCCCCACCTTCACGTTCACCCTCCCCCCTTAATGCAGGCAAGCTTTGTTCTGTCCGTTGATAGTTTCGCTCAGTCGACCTTGAACCCGACCCTCTCGTTGCGGTGACGTCACGCCTTCAGTGTTGTGTGTACCACCAGCTGCTGACCCCACTCTGTCGTCTGCTGATCTCGCGTTTTGAACGTAGGGGCGATGTTGTTTTGGCATGGCGGGCTCCAGGACTAACTGACCGTTCTTGAAGATGGCTTTCATTCCTGACAATCGAGAGCGTGTTACCGTTTCGTGTTGCTGGCGTGTCAGATCATTGCTAACGCGAACACCGATTCTGTTGAGCTTGTCTCGCGTTTCTCTGTGTGTCAAAATAAACATCTTGTCTCTCCACCGTGTGAAACGCGCAATCATGGGCCTAGGCTCGCCCTCCCTTGCAAAACCCACCCTGTGTGCTCTAACAATGTCATTCTGTGTCCATGTTCGTGTACCTTCAATTTTGTTGAGTGTGTCCACAATTGCTTCAGCACACATGTCGAAGTTTTCACGTTCTCTTGACTGTGGTATGCCATACAATCGAAGGTTGTCTCGTCGTGAAAAGCTTTCCAGCTTGTCTAGTTCAGATCTCACTTTGCTCAACTCTTCTTTCAGATCACACACAGTCTCTCTCAATGTGTTCGTTTCAGATCTTCCTTCACTCACATCTTCGCGTAATACAGTCACACTGTCCACCAAGTCATGCTGATCTTTCTCTAGCCGATCACACCTGTTATCAATGTGCTCACATCTGACGTTGATCTGTCTCAATTCTTCTCTGATTGAACCTAACTCGTCTCTGATCACGTTAGTTTGGGCGTCAATTTGATGTTGTACGATGTCAGAGATCTTGGCGAAAAAATCTTCACTGCCACAGGAAATATTGGCACAGTTTTCATTCAGTTTATCAGGGGTGTTGTTTGCTGCTTGCTCAGGTGGTATAGGAGTTTCATGTGGGGCCAAAGGCCCTGGTTGGATCTCCACATCGTTGGCAAGGCGCAGTCTCCACATGGAGTAAACCATGTTTACAGCGCAGGCAAACACGATAAGAGAGGACACGTTCATGGCGGTTAGCAGCAAACCGAAACTAGCACAGTCACGTACACCTAACACACTTTCTACACACGGGGATGTCACAGTAGTAGGTTTCTCATTCAGCAGTAGAACGTTGGGGTTAAACGCACTGGGAATATTGTGATGAAACGTTGAAATAATAGCAACAGCAACCCAGCACAAGAGGTAGGCCGACACAACATCAGTGATTGACACACCTGTGTCCTTCACCTTCGCATCACTCACCTTACTGTCCCATGAACACTTTGGCCGATTTGCCAGCACTGCACCACAGAAACAACCAATTCTGGCCCGATACAGTTCTAAATCACACATTTTGGTTTTCTTTTTTGTTCATCAGCTCGAAAAAAACAGTCATGCGGAGTAACTATACGTAGAAAGTCCTAGAAGATTGAGAACTCAAATATTTTTTGGAAGAGAAGAAACACCTAGGTGTGTTCTAACCGCCATTTTGTCACGTGCGAGAGAGAGAGAGAGAGAGAGAGAGAGAGAGAGAGAGAGAGAGAGAGAGAGAGAGAGAGAGAGAGAGAGAGAGAGAGAGAGAGAATATAAAAAGTGAAGAGTGAACACATATTCAGAACTAAAGAAAAAGGGAAAATCCACGAAACTCTACCTTAAGACAACTAGGGCATAAAATGTGAGTAGATATTAACGCACACACAAAAGGATAAATGCACACACATACGCGCATGCACGAGCATACAGACATGTAAACATATCCACACAGACACAGACACAGACACACGCGCACACACGCGCGCGCGCACACGCACGCACACGCACACACACACACACACGCACACACACACACACACACACACACACACACACACAACACACATATATACACACATGCTTGCACACACACATACACAATCACAAATTATACATGAGCATGCACACAAATATGTGCATGGCACATCAACACAAAAATATCTATTATGAGACAGTTACATTGTGCATCCACCTGCGCGCATACATACAAACAAAAACACACAAACACACACACACACACAAGCACACACACACACACACACACACACACACACATATATATATATATATAAGTTACGTGTTGTATTTGTTACGTCAAGTTTGTTCTACTGTCTGTCCCGCGTCCAAGGCCAAAAGCCGAAATATTGGGAATAGTCTACATTCTTTCTTGTTAGTTTTCATTCTTTTTTTGTTCTGCTATTTAATGATATGAGTGAAAACTATGAATCGTCCGCGATCCAAGAAAGCTATTGTTACCATCTCCAGTGGCGCCTTGTGTTGTTATTTTTATTATTTTCATCTGTGATCTCCGTTGCATCCATTGGATCCAGCACAATGGCGACCAGTCTTTCTGTTCTAAAAACTAGAATAGAAAGAGAGACAGACAAACTTTGTCGTGTCAAGTCACACGTCACTTTTCTTGGTAAGTGTGTGTCTAGTAGTGTGATACCAAAAGGAATGACTGTGAAGTTTGGAAAGGATGCCTTACCAAAGAACGAATACCTTCACAACAGAATTCAGCATGTTACAGACACTGCACAACGTGACATTCTAAAACTATGCAGAGACACTTATGAAGTTCTCGCTGATGAAGCACACGACAGTGTACAACGCTTAAAGTACGACATTTTTCAAAGTTGTTCACCTTATGAAGTTGATGCCCTTCGGAACTTTAGTCAGCGTTGTCTGACAAGAAGTAGAAAACAATACGCGAAGAAAACGGAAAAGAAACTTGCCAAATTACTTCCTGAAAGACATGACATTCGTGCGGATACCACGACAAAAAGGAAAAAACCTTGCCGACGCTTCAAACGTAAACAGAATCTGACGTTATCACAGCCATCTAACTCTAAACCTGAGCAGGATGACAAAATGGTTGTGAACCTATCAGACGTTACTCTGACAGAGCTACAAAAAAGTGTACTGGCTCTTGGGCCCAAGTTTTGCCCAACCCCACGAAGCCTGAATCAAGAACAACTTGAGGAAGATGTGCATGAAGGTCTCAGACGGCTACGGTTAAAAGAACTGTTTTTTGACCCAGATGTTGAGGAAGATGTTCACGAAGCTCCAAAGTTCTACAAGAAGAACTACTATGAACCTCCACAGGGTCGCGACCTTTCCCTAGATGCCTACTGCAATACCATTGAGAGCCAAGTCAAATCCCATGTTCCTGACCCTAAGCCACTACGGGACAACCTATCCAGGGACCAACGGAAGGCCCTGAGAGAGCTACAACAGCATGTTAAGAACAGGACTCTTCGTATTAGTTCTGCTGACAAGGGTGGAGCAGTGGTTGTGCAGAACATGACGGACTATGTGAGGGAGGCAGAGAGGCAGCTCAACAACAACACCTACTACGAACCTGTTCGAACAGATCCTACCTGTAGTGTAGCGAAAGAGTCCAACAAAATTATTGATGACCTCCATACTCAGAAATTCATTGATAACAACACCTACAAATGGGCCAGGCTGGAACCCAACAATGTTAGGCCTCACCTCTTCCACCACCTCCCAAAGATCCACAAAAACCTACAAAATCCACCTGGACGCCCGATTGTTTCAGGAATTGGAGGCCCTACAGAGACCTTGTCGAAACTAGCGGACCACTGGCTCCGCCCCCTGGTTGTCAGCTTGCCCTCGTACATCAAAGACTCCACCCACATGCTGAATGTGATCAACGAGTGGAACACCAAGTACGGGCCCCTTCCTGTCGACGCCCAGTTGGTCACTATAGATGTTGTCAGCCTCTACACCAACATCCCTCAACAGGACATGGCGGAGGCCATCAAAGATCTGATGGGATGCCACCCTCTCCCTGATTGCCCACCAATGAACAAAGCTCTCAAGGTGGTGAACCATGTTCTCACGAACAATTTTTTCAATTTTGAGGGCCAGACATACAGACAGAAGTCAGGGACAGCCATGGGAACACCGATGGCACCTACTGTGGCCAACATCTTCATGGGCTGGCTTGAAGCCAAACTGTTGGAGAACAGCCCTGTGCGGATTGAGGAGGATGTATGGAAACGATTCATCGATGACATCCTCATCTTGTGGACTCGGTCCCAACAAGACCTAGACCAATTCACCACCTACATCAATTCCATCCACCCAACCATCAAGTTCACCATCAGCAACTCCAAGACCAGTATTCCCTTCCTTGACATTCTCATTAAGATCGAAGACGGCTACTTAACATCAAGCCTCTTTGTCAAGTCCACAGACACCAAAGCCTACCTTCCATACAACTCAAGTCATCCAAGGCACTGCGTAAACGGCATACCATCAAGCCAGTTTTTACGACTTCGACGCCTTTGCAGCAACGATGAGGACTTTGAACGCCAGTGCAACACAATGGCCAACAACTTCAAAAAGAAGTGCTATCCAGAGTGGGCTATCAAAAAGGGAAGGGAGAAGGCCAAAGCAACACAACGAGGGAGTACACTCGAGTACCAGCCACAAAAGAAAGCCGGGAGAGTTCCCATGGTGGTGACCCACAATCCCCGCAACCCTCCACTCAGCAAATATCTCAGGGACAGTCTGCCTACCCTCCACCAGAGCGCCAGGATGAGGAAAGTGGCTCTTGAACCCCCCATCCTGGGAGAACGGAACAGCAGATCCCTGAGAGATTTGCTGATGCCTTCAGCTCCTCCTGCCCTGCCCTGTGATGTGGATCCTGGCTGCCACAGATGTTCCAAGACGTGCGCTGCCTGCCGTCTTCATCTGATGGAAGCCACGGGGTTCTCCAGTGACAGGACGGGGGAGAGGTTCACCATCAGGCAGAACCTATGCTGTGGATCTACTAACGTCATCTACCTGCTGTTCTGCCAACTATGTAGAAACGCCCAGTATGTTGGAGAGACAAAGAACTCAGTTAGCGTAAGGTTCACTCTACACCGGTCCCATATCAGGCACAACACTGGGACTCTGGTGGCAGAGCACTTCAACTTGGCCGGACATTCCTGTGAGAATGTCAGATGCATCATCCTCGAACAGGTCTTTGTCCAGAGCAAGGAGTCCAGACTCCGTCGTGAAAAGTTCTGGATGGACAAGCTGAAGACCATGGCTCCGCTGGGTCTGAACTCTCTCTAATGAATTGTCTGAGAGGGCAGTTATTTCTCCATCGAGCTGTGTTATTTGTTTATAGTGGAGATGCTTTACCCAGGATCCACTCTCTTGACCTGTTCCTAGGGGAGATGCTTTATTTGTTTATAGTGGAGGCGCTTGGCCCAGGTTACACACCCACTCTCTTGGCATTATCATAGTGGAGATGCTGAATTTGTTTATAATGAAGATGCTTTACCCATGATACATGCTCACTCTCTTAACTAAAGGGTCTTAAGACATCTGGCGTTAGTTCTACATAGTTTGGAAGTGATAACTACAGAGATGGACAGAGCGGACATGGATATGAGAGAGAGAGAGTGAGAGTGAGAGAGAGGGAGAGAGAGAGTGAGAGAGAGAAAGAGAGAGAGAGAGAGAGAGAGAGAGAGAGAGAGAGAGAGAGAGAGAGAGAGATAGGAGACTGTACTGGGGGATTCCTTTTTTTTTTTTTTTTTCATTTTTTTTATTATGTGGACTCAATAGTCCAAACGAATTATCAAACACACACACACACACACACACACACACACACACACACACACACACACACACACACACACACACACACACACACACACACACACACACACACTGCAACACAATCTAATTATACACACAGAATGTGGGTCACAACAATGACGTCAAGAAAAGTTACGTGTTGTATTTGTTACGTCAAGTTTGTTCTACTGTCTGTCCCGCGTCCAAGGCCAAAAGCCGAAATATTGGGAATAGTCTACATTCTTTCTTGTTAGTTTTCATTCTTTTTTTGTTCTGCTATATATATATATATATATATATATATATATATATACATCTGAAGAAAAAACAACAACAAATCCTTTGTAAGTTCTAATTTTTTATCCAAGCTTTCGAGGGGGTAACCCCTCTTTTTCAAGGTACAGAACTGACAAAGGTAGAAACACCACGTAAAAAAGACTTATGACGTAGAACGATGACATTACATAGAAACTAAGCCAACTAAAATGACGTATCCTTAAACTTTATCATTGCCTTGTCAACACTCCCCCCCCCCCCCCACCCACCCCCCCCCCACCCCCCCCACACACACACATATCACCCTCTCCCTACCCTCTCTCCTCTCTCTATAAAAAGTGAAAATGTAGGATAAGTCGATACAATTATGAAAAATGAAGTGACAATTAAACCCTATTTAATGAAGAAATGTTTCTTCTAAATTAAAACCAATAATTATGCTAAAACTAAAGACACGATTTGTTTATCAACAAAAGGTATTATTAGGACTGAGCAAAAAGTCTATGACTCTAGTGAATGGAGTGACGTAGAAAAGCAATGAATGGATGACGCAAGTTTTGAATGACGTGATGGTATGACGAAATAGGCGGCACACTTGTTCTGAATGAAACGACGTACATGATCTATCTTTTTATCTCTTCACCATCTTCTTCCCTATCCCCTACTCCTCAAATATCCTCCCCCACTACCATCCTCATTCCCCCCCTCACCCCCCCCCCCCTTTTTCTTTTTTTTTATATATATATATATATATAAAATGGAGCAAATTAAAACAAGGAGTCCAAGTGCTCTTTTTTATGACTGATTTTTATTGCCGAATTTTCGTGATCTTTGCGCTCACTTCATCAGGGCAAATGTATTTTGTACTGCAACATAAACATTAATTAAATTATAATCTAAAATAGTGCATTCTGTGGATGATTAACAATCTTACAAAACAGAGAGAGAGAGCAAAGGAGAGAGAGTGCAAGAAGGAAACAAAGAGAGAGATCGAAAGAGAGAGAATGAGAGGGAGAGACAAAGACAGACAGACCGACAGACAGACGGACAGACAGACATAGAGGGGGGAGAGTACCGTAGAGAGAAAAACCAAGAAGGGAGAGACAAGAACCTGAAAAAGAGCACTTGGACTCCTTGTTTTAATTTGCTCCATTTTATGTTTTAACCACAACGAGTGATGTCCTCCTGGGTGGTGCGGTGCTGGACACTATTAGGGGCCCTTTTACTTTTCACATTATATATATATATATATATATATATATATATATATATATACACACACACACATATCTACACACACACACACACACACACACTCACACATGACTACGTGCATAAAGACACACATGCACATGAACATGCGCACTAAGGATGTAAATGTCCAAAAGTTCAAAAATGATGGCTTGAGGGATATTGGTGAACTTAGAAGTTAGAGTTTAGTGTTCAGTCCTGCTGGCGTAGTGGTTCCAAGGCGTTTGATGAGCCATGACTCTTGGAACTTCCTACGGACCATGCTTCCCCTACCCTTTGGGTTGATCTGTTTGTTTGAGTCCAAATAGCGATGTCATCTGCGTACATGGATATATAGGATTTTTTCAGACAAACTTTTTGAATATCATGTAACATGATATTGAATAGTGTAGGAGCGATTATGCTGCCTTGGGGAACCCCCATATCCAGGCTATGCGTTTCCGAGAGGGACTGTCCTACACGTACTCTCATGTTTCTGCCAGTTAAGAAGGTTTTAACAAAGTTGAACATGTTGCCCTTGATACCGAGCCTGCTAACTTTTTGAAGTAGTTTCCCATGCCAGACTGTGTTGTAGGCACCCTTGATGTAACAAAAGGTGGCTAAAACTTTTTTCCTACGACAGAATGCTTTTCTGACATGGGAAGTCAATTTCACTACTTGTTCCATGCAGCTTCTATGTTTACGAAATCCTGCTTGGAACGTGGGTAAAATGTTATTTTTTGGCAAACAGTACTCTAATCGTGCTTTCACGATTCTTTCATACACCTTATCCAGATGCGGGGTGAGTGAGATCGGCTGGTAATTTTGGGGGTCTCCCCTCGGTATTCCGGGTTTGGGGATCTCAATTACTTGGGCGTCTTTCCAGGCTTGTGGAATCTCCCCACCCTCCCAACATCTGGAGTAAAAGTGGTGTAAGATTGTTAGATATGATGGGGGTAATTGTTTCAGAATTTTGTAGGAGATGGGATCACCTCCTGTGGCTTTATTGATTTTCTTAATACTACGAAGGGCCATAGCAAGCTCGGTCAGTTGAAGTGGAGCATTTATGGGGTTTATATTTTCTGTACATTCATCAATTTCTGGTAGGCTATTCCTTCTGTCTTGTTCTGTTTGTGTTAAATTTTTACTCTGGCTGGCTGTGCCAAAAACTTTAGTCAGGGCTCCCCGAGCAAGTTGCCTCCAATCAGTCACTGGATGCATTCAAAACCTCAATAAACACCTCCACCAGACCACACTGTCTCAGTCACCTCCCCCTCCCCCACCCCCCTTGCCCCAACCTCACATCAAAACTAAATTAGGGAACTAGGGGCCATAGATCAAAGTAGTGATACATGAAGGGCTGGAGCTGTGCCGGTCGGGGTTCGACCCCGGGGACCGCTACGGTAGCCGGATTGGTCCTGCCTAGATACTGCGAAAGGTCTGTGGTCCTTCTCTGCACGCAGCATGTGTGGCCTTACTGTCACACATGCCCCCTACTCCTTTGCATGCATCATGTGGGGCCAGAGTGGGGCCAGGTGTCTCCGGCTAGACCAGGGCATTTAACAGTCGTGTATGACTTTTAACTCGTCTTTCCCTCACACGTCTCCACCCCCCACCCCCAATATTTGACTGATTTCCTTAAAGTTATAAATCTATCTCATAAAATTATTATCCTTCTACATATAGCAAACGGAGTATCAAAAATACATAAATTATTCTCGACTATCTTGGCTCTATCTTTCCCCATATTATCTCATCAGTTCACTATCTACCCTATCTTTGCTGAACTTATTTTCTTTCTTTTTTCGTACTACCCCCTAAAGTGCAGCAGAATCTTCAACGTGATGAAGTTGGCTGCCTAAGGCGAAGAAAAACAAGAAGAGAATGTATATGGTTTTGTACCCAATGGTGTCCGAGCTACAGCCACAGGGGTAAAAGTGTTCAAAATTCAAGATCACTAGGATAATTATAAAGTTAAACGAGGCTTACCTGAAGTCGATGTTTAACTGGAATTATATTGAGTGTGCTGATGGAAAGAGGTATACACACTCTGACCAAGTGAAAACGTGAGAGATGCGCGCGCGCCGGATTAGCCAGACTTTAGCCATTTAAATATCTGAAGGGTGGGTATGTGTATACCTCTTCCCATCAGCACACTCAATATAATTCCAGTTAAACATCGACTTCAGGTAAGCCTCGTTTAACTTTATAATTATATCTCGTATGCTGATTGGTCAGAGGTATGCACACTCTGACCAAGTGAAAACGTGAGACTTCAGAGTCGGGGACCACATGTATTTAATATACAAACATATACGTGCTCACACTTTTTGTCATAGCTCACCTTGCTAACTTATTTCGAAGTGGTTTTGCCAACAAACCTGTCCAAGATTAATTGATTCAAGGACCTCCTTTGTTCTTTTGCACTCTCCTCTCTGCTGCTTTGCACCGTTTTGTGGTAGAATCTACTGAAAGTGCTTGCATTTGACCAGCCAGCGGCCTTGAGGACACAGTCCATTGATACGCCTCTGCTTATCATTGCTGTGGTGCTTGCGCTTCTAGTTGAATGAGGAGTGAATTTTGCTGTGTCCACACCAGCAACGCATAATACGGTTTTAATCCATCTAGAAATGGTGTCCCTGGACACAGCCCTGTATGGTCTCACACAAGTGATAAAAAGTTGTTTTCCAACCCTCAACTCTGCAGTCCTGTCTATGTACAGTTTCAGATGATGAACAATGCATAGTTTTTTGTTCTCAAAAGCTTCTATTTCCAGTGGCCTGACATGGACACCTGGTCTGGACTGTTTAAGTAGTGAACTATATACAACCACACATTTAGTATTGTACATTTTTACATCGTCTATGGTCAGTTGGTGGATTGTCTGCCCTCTCTGACCTGACAACAACGCAAGGAGCATGACTGTTCTGTAAGTGAGTCTTTGCAAAGTCAATTGTTCTGCATATGGCCACTGCTCAAGCGTGTTTAGAACAATATCTACATCCCATGTTTCACTGTATTTTGGTAGTGCTGGTCTATTTTGAAACACACCTTTTACCACTCTACAAACAACAGGGTGGTTTCCAATAGAGTCAGAGTCTTTGGGGTTCAGAAACGCAGCGATAGCACTTCTAGCAAGATTAACCGTACTATAGCTAGCACCGTCTGAGTACAGTTTTGTGAGGAAATTAGAGACATGCACATAGTTAGGGTTTGTGATTTCATTTTCTCTTACAAATTCTAGCCATTTATTAATGTAAGTGTTGTACGACTTTTGAGTATTAGGCCTCCATGAGTTTAAGACTAGATTGGTGCATTCTGTGGTCAATCCTGCTTTCATGAGCACTGGCCTGAGACTTTGCAGACCAGCAGATCCAGTCAGCGTTTCTGAAGAAGTGGGTGGATCATTGTGGGGTGGCTTGGAAGATGAAGAAGCCTGTGACGACCCGCAAGTTTCACAGGACGGTTGCACATGAGGCGTTGTATCACGGGGTACCAGGGTTGTGTTGGCCAATCTGGAACTACCAGGATCCCCGTGGCTTTTTCCCATTGAATTTTCTGTGCCACCCGACTGATGATGCTGAAAGGTGGGAAAGCATAGAAATTTAAGTCTTTCCAAGAGAGTGAAAATGCATCAATTGCTTCTGCTTCGGGATCTGATCTGTAAGAAACAAATCTCTTCATCTGATGGTTAGTCCTGGATGCAAACAGATCAATTTCTGGTGAGACCTGCAAGCGTTGACAAGCATCCTGTAAGGCTGCCTCATCCAATTTCCATTCTGCGTCCAGGTTGGTGCGTCTGGATTCTTTGTCAGCTTCAGTGTTCAAAACACCCGGAATATGAGCAGCACTCAACCACACATTATGCCTCACACACCATGCCCAAATGGCTCCTGTAATGTCATTGCAAGCATCAGAGTGGCTTGTACCCATTTTGTTTATACAGCTCACTGCGGTGGTGTTGTCAATCATGAGTCTGACATGCTTATTGCTCACAGTGCTCTGAAAACATTTCAAGGCAAACAACACTGCTTTCAGTTCTAAGTACTTTATGTGAAAGTCGGTTTCACCAACCAACCACTCTCCGCCCGAAGATACGCCTTCGCAGTGACAGCCCCATCCTGTAAGACTAGCATCTGTTGTGACCACAATGTCGGGTTCACCTTTGCAAATGTCATTTTCTGCCGTTCCAATGTTCCCGGTCCACCATTGTAGCTCTGAAAGGCTATCTGGTGATAAGAGCATGAACTGATCAAAATCTCCTCTACTCTTTTTCAAAGCTGCAGTTTTTTCTTTTTCTAGCTGGCGGTAGTGAAGTGGTCCAAATTTGACTGCCGGAAAGCTGGCCACCATTTTCCCAATGACTCGGGCCAGTTCTCTGATCTTGCATTTATTTCTCCTTAGAAGCTTCTCGCAATCATTCTGCAAGCCTGTCTTCCTTTCCTCAGTGAGTCTCACCTTCATATCCACTGAGTCAATTATTACACCTAGATACTGGATTTTTGTACTTGGTTCAAATACTGATTTTGTTGGATGCACAATGAACCCCAGCTTTTGAAAAAGAGTAGCGGTGTCAATGACATTCTGCATGCAGGCTTGTCTTGTAGCCCCTACCAGCAATGAATCATCTAAAAAAGATGTTGATATGTGGCCCTCCTTTCTGAGCCAAGCGAACACTGGTTTCAACAGTTTGGTGAACCACCGAGGTCCCGGAGCTAGTCCGTTTGGTAGTACATTGTATTCAAAACGTTGGTCTTTCCACACAAACCTCAGGAATTTTTTGTGTTCCTCATGAATGGGCACTGAATAGTATGCATCTTTAAGATCTATTGATGCCATGAAACAGTTCTTATGAATAAGAGTCAGAGCTGTATTGAGTGTTTCCATTTTAAAATGGTGGTAACAAACTTCTGAGTTGAGTCTACTTAGATTCAGAATCATACGATGTGTTCCATCTTTCTTGCTTCTAGTAAACACAGGGGAGAGTACTTCGCCTTCAGTGTAACTACATTGGGAGATGACACGCTTTGAAATGAGTTTTTTGACTTCTGAGTCAATGATCTGGCATTCACTAGGAGTGACAGCTGGCGTTTTGTTAGAAGACAAGATACTAAGAGTTCCTACAGGACAATTTATCTCTATCTTGGCTCCTTGAATCATTTGCAAAATCTCAGAATCAGACGAAATCTGTGCCCATTCATGATGAAAAAACATCAGACTTCCTGCCACAAAACTATCCACATCAGCCTCAAAAGATCGTATCAAGCTTCTCACCTTTTCAGCTATTGATAGGGAGACCAGCGGGAGTTGTGGCCCTTGTAGTGGCCTCGCCAACGTTTGTGATGCCCCCACTGCTGCCGTTTGTAGTGGGGAAACCCCCGACTTTTCCCTAAAAAACCGCCACGCCGGCTGGAACCACTTTCGCTTTGTGCAGAGCCGTGGGCTTGATTTCCGCCTTGGGGTCGGTATGGCTTCTCTGGCTGGGTACAGCTCGCTGCTATCTGTTCAGATTCTTTGATCTCTTTGAGCGAAATGCCTAGATCATCCCCAAAGAGCTGTGACGTGATGGGGACCGATTCGTCACAAAGTTTTGGTTTGCTGAGATACGGTCGAAGAGCATGGCGACGGCGGAAGGATATCTCGCGAGACGCATGTGCGCAGAGAGCAATAGAATCTGTGCAGTTCTGTACTGCACCCGCCATTTTTTCACTCAGTTTCGAGTCTGTAGAGAGAATGACGTCACACGCTCGCGCAGTGGCAGTGGCAGCTTTGATGATCGCGCGCTGAATGTGCTGATACTTCAAATCTGTTCTCACAGCCGCGTCTGGAAGTTTGTTCCAAATTCCCTGGTTGACAATTGGCACAACGAGGCGTGCGCAGTTTTCCGGTCTGTTGTAGATTTCAAATTTCTTCTTTTGGTCTGCAGCTTTGAGTTTCTCCTTGAAGCGACCGTCAATTATTTTCGCCAGTCCTGGTAGCACTTTTTCACCAAGTTTCTCGTCTTCCGAATCGATCTCTGCCGCGATCCTTTCTAGCAATTCAATGTCGTGATCGACTTCTTGATGGTCCGGTTCTTGAGTGCTGTATGTTTTCACCAGGTTCTCTTCTAAATCGTCAAGATTCGATTCTTCATCATTGACAACAATAGTGTTGTCCGGTTCGGATGAGCGAAACGACCGCACTTTCTTTGGGTCACTTGGACCCGCATGCGCGTCCGAGATGGCGCGATGAACAAGGTTGCCGAGAGCCTCGAATTTCTTTGACCAATTTGCATCCAATTCTTGCACCATTTTCATAATATCCTCGGGTTTCGGGGCTATGGGTTCGGAAATGCCCTCCCGCGAACTCGGAGAATCCATGGCTTCTGGTAGAGCCACGAAATTGACCGCTGAATAGGGTCGACCGGTTATTAGTTCAGTAGGCTTCTGAGAAGAGCCGACCGGCCAATTTAGATTCCCAGCGCGAGTCAAACGATGGTAATGAATAAAGCAATCTTGAAAATGTGAAATGAAAACACTGACCTGATTTCCGACGAGTAGAACGTCACAAACACACAGACATAGAATTTAGACCATTTTTACAAGCTTAAACAACTTAGGATGGGACAACTACTAAAACAGAAAACTTATATTCTACGGAGCACTTCTGGCTTTGTCTGGCACCTCCGGAATCCTGGCGCGAACTGGCTAATCCGGCGGGCGCGCATCTCTCACGTTTTCACTTGGTCAGAGTGTGTATACCTCTGACCAATCAGCATACGAGATATAATCAATACTTTGCACCACACATGACTTTCAGTTGACTGTCTACCTGTCAACTTTGAAGCCAGTAACTGACAAAATGTGAAACATATAGCCAAAACTCTAATTGGACACCTCCAAGGTCTATGTCCTTGACCTTTACTGGTACCCAATATTCCAATGCTCGTCAGTCCCAAATTTGAAACTTGTAAGTTCAATGATTTGAAAGATATGGCATCAAGAAGAAATTTTGGTTTTCAAGGTTAAATTTCAAGGTCAAGCATTTTTATGTTTTTGTCTATGGGACCATTTCTGCACTATGGTACACTACCAAGCACACTTTGAAGCCGTTCTGTCCAAGGCTTTATGAGATACAGATTGTACATGAAATATGTAGCACAAAGAAGGAAAATGTGGTTTGTGAGTCTTCATTGATGGAGGTTTGCACTGGAAGTTCAAAACTTATATGGAACCATCTAGGTACCATGGCACACCCAACACAAAATTTGAAATGATTCTGTCCAGTGGTGCGTAAGTTACAGGGCAAACATATTTTACAGAAAAGTAAGTCCTCCTTGGCGGAGATTTGTACTGAGATTCAGAATTTCTATGGAACCATATCTGCAGCACAGCAGTTCATTACGTACGGGGTGAACAAATATCTTACAGAAAAGTGAGTCTTCCTTGTCGGAGGTTTGCACTGGAGGTTCAAACTTTATATGAGACCATCTAATTACCATGACACACTCTGACACAAACATTGAAGCGATACTTTGTAATGGTATTAAGTTACAGGGCGAACAGGTTTTACAAATATGTGAGTCTCCCTTTGTGGAGGTTTCTACCGGAGGTTACATTTTTCTATGGGACCATCTGTGTACTATAATACACCACCACACAAAATTCGAAGCGATTCTGTGCACCGGTTCATGAGTTACAGGGCGGACAAACAAACACACAGACAGACAGACAGGCAGACGCCATATGAAATGTTATTATAATCATAGTTATAGATGTTCTATTCTTAGCGGCGGTTATGTGAGCCTACAAAAGGGAGGAGCTAGTAGTAATTTGGAATTTTACGTCCTCTCGACCTGGGAAGGCACATATGGGACATTTGTTAGTTGTAAATAAACAAAAGACGATACATAAACAAAAGAGGACATATACAGGGACATAGACAAACATAAAAATGTATGGGGGAGGGATTCTAAAAGCGCAAGATTTTGATTTTGAAATGGGGAGCATCCTTTTTAAAATGTTTTAAAAATAGTTAGAAATGTCATTGGGCATCGAGTAAGTAACTATATATGTATAAAATTTTTATCTTAAAATTCTTTAGTAACTTTGCCTAGATACAACCCTCCCTGTTGTATTAAAATCCAAGGCTACTGGGTTAAAATAATGTTCTCATTTTTTATTTATAAAAACCTATAAAGGCGTTATTTATTTTTAAAAGAAGTATATACATATGTTAAAAATATATGTACAAAGTATTTATATATTTATATATATTTACATGTATTAAAATTTTTATATATTAAACTTTTATTAATAGACCAGGGGAGAAAACTTCACTCCTGGCGATAGTTACCTCCAAAGGGAAATAATCTGTTTAAAATTCTTAAAGAAAGGGGGATATTAAATTTAAAGTTTCAAGTGGGACCATCATAAATGGGAAAAGGAGTAGGAAAGAGGGGGATACCGGAGGGCCTCAACACACCAAATTGGGACGGGCCAGCCGGGGGAGGTATACGCAAGCCATCCTCGCGTCAACAACCCACGGCGGGCCCGCCCCATCAAGGGGGAGGTCATCTCACGGGCATTGGGAGGAAGGAAGTGGGAGGGGACAAAAGCCTGGGGAACCTCGACCCCCCCGGGGAGACACCCCCGCCGCCGGAGGAAACGCATGAAAAACACACGTCCGCTATCGACGACGGGCGCACCTCCCCGAGGGGGGGGCCCCCCTTCAGGATTAATTATTTTTTTAAAAATGATCCCACTTGAGTAACAACTATACAAACAGACGTTTTTATACATGAATATTACATAGGGCACCATGATCTATCTCATAATCAAGTTAATAAAATTTGTGTTAAAAAGGTGATCAGCAATACCCCTGTCTTCTAATAAGGGGAGACAAGCTCTTATTTATTAGTAATTAAATATGGTGATTAAAATAGTTATATTAAAATGTTTATAAGCAAGTTAAAAGTATTATAGAAGTCAGTATACCAGCGGCATTCCCGACTAAGTATGAGTAATAGGTTAAGAGATACTAATAAAATTACTGTATGATACTTTATAGGATAATATGATATAATTTTCATGAAATATAAATACTTAATTAAAAGTCCGGTAAGATTAACCCGGCACATAAAAAAAGGGAGACAACGTTTAGGATCCCCGGCCGGCAAATGTAAAAAATATATATGTAAATTTGGATGCGTTTTTCGCCGGAACCGATGAGATGGTCCGGTTTTTCCATATCTAGTTAGGTATAATTTTTAAAGTTAATTGGTGACCAGCAGTGGCGGCCATGCAGTCTGTTTGTTTGTTATATAGTATTACATGTTTTCCCGAAGGGGGGTGGCCACAAAATCCCTCCCGCCTTCGTTGACATGATGTAATAAAACAGTTTTGATTTTATAGCATGGGAGCCAGGTACACATATGTTTATTATTTTATAATTTTTATATGTTTAATTAAAAACAGGCAGAAAAAAATAAAAAATAAAAGTGATAGTGGTGATGGTGGTGGGGGAGGTTAAGGATTCTTTCATGGGGGGGGAGGGGGGAGGGAGGGAAAGGGACCCCTCCTCCCCGCCCCACCCAGAGGAAAGGCACCGCTTATGTGATCCTTGTACGGGGGGACCACAATGCAACGCATGACGGCTACCAAAGAACTCCCTATGGGACGACCCGGGC
The DNA here is from genome assembly GCA_017654935.2 of Phymorhynchus buccinoides. Lineage (NCBI taxonomy): Eukaryota > Metazoa > Mollusca > Gastropoda > Neogastropoda > Raphitomidae > Phymorhynchus > Phymorhynchus buccinoides. The sequence continues at coordinate 50,547,343 of CM065690.1, forward strand.
GCCCACAGACTGGGGGGAAGGGAGAATTAAAAAAAGGTGGGCCCAAAAGGGGTCACAACAGCCCTGCGGGCACATATGAAGTTAAAACGAGAGTGGGGGAAAGGGTAGGGTAATGTGAGTGAGCGCCAGGCCCGCCACACAGAGAGACTCCACCCCCACCATTTGGATTGTAATAATTAGTATTATTTAAAAAATTTGGTAAAGGATTCCCTTCGGTTAGGGGCGTTACCGCGGGTGTGACACCAATAGGGGTGACCACCCGGAGGTGTCTCGGGCAGCAAGAGATATAATCTGTCATCCGCCCGAGACACCCTGCAGACGTCTACCCCCCCCCCCCCCCAAAAAAGAAAGGGAGGAGAGACGACGCTACGCAACTACCACAGAATCTGTATCTGGGTCGCACCCATCACCCACCCCCATCGTAAGAAGGGGGGGGGGGTACCGATCCGACCCAGTCACAGAGTCCCCGTTATTAATTATCAAAGATTTTTATTTATTTTTTAGTTAATTTTTACTTTTTTGTTTTTGTGTATTAATAGTGAAGTACAGGAACAGATACGGAGCAATATAAATTGAATGAGGTCAAGATGGCCGCTAATAGCCGACCCTCTATGAAGACTATTATAATGGCGGCTTAAAATAGATTAGTGTATTGGATGGCTGCTGTATAGCCACCAACGTGATGAAAATTTATTAGATACACACTTCGACCACCGAGCAGAGAGGGTCAACTTCTGAGAGAGAGAGCTTTGGCAGAGAACGAATTTTCAACTCTACTCTCTACATTACTGTACGGCGGCTGTCTGAGCAGAAGAGAGGACATCATCAACATTCTTTGGACCCCTTCTGCCAGCACCGCCGCACGATAGCTTCACCCAGCATGAGGACTATTCCATGCGGCTATCCGACGCTGGACCATCTTAAAATTCGTTGAGCTTGCTCCGAATCCAGGACTTTGAGGAGGATCAGGACCACCTTCTTCTACCAGGACTGTCTTCTACCTCTGCCTCCACCAACGACGTCTTTTCCTGATCTCTACTTCACGTCGTTGGATTTGTCTTTCATAAGCATTAATAGGGCACTAAGGTTTTGTTTTTTTCATTTGTTTTTTGCAGTTCGATGTGTTATTCGTCTGCATAGATGTTAGGGTTGTAGGACGTGCCACAAAAGTGGTATCCCTGGGAGGACTGCGCTGGCCACCCGAGCCCTTGCACAGCAGCTCTCCCAGGTAGTAGGGACTAGGACCTTAGCTAGCTAGATTTTCACTGAATTTTTACATTTACATCTTTCCTCACTATCTTTTTTTTCGACACTGGTTTGTCGTTCTCGTCAGTCTTTCCAAACCCCCCACTCGTAGGCTTTTTGCCGGTGGGTACGGTCTTCATAGTATAGTCTCTGTAGGGTAGTTCCTTCTTCTTTAGGGTTGTTTTGTTTTTGCCAGCCTCCTAAATTGTTGGAGGAGCTTGTGTGCAAGCCTAACAACTAAAATAGCTCAGAGTAAGTCTTTTATAAATCGTAGGACATAGGCTCTTCTATCATATAAATATAGGTGTTGACCCTCTCCTCCTCAAAAGACATAGTAATATATAAAGGTTTCTTTCTGATATAAAATAAAGAATTGATAATGTAAAGATGCAATAAAATAAAGATTCTAAGTATTAAAACACTAAGAACTAAAACTATGAAAGAAATTGAAAATACTTAAGATAACCACGTTGTTGATTTAAATTTTGTTGAAATTAAAATCGCGAATAATCTGGTAAACTGTCAGGTAGTATTGAGCCCTTGGGTGTTCTGTTGCCTTGAATAATAGTGGAGCTAATAACATATAGGTATATTTTTCTTACATAGGTTGTGAGTTCATAAATAACGAGAGATATCACTTTAATCACTTTTTGTCTTTATTAGACATAACTAAAACAGTGCTGTGACACTAGTCAACGACAAATTTGGAAGAATTTGATTGGTTCTCGCGGGAACCACATATTTTTGATTGGTTCCCCCGGTAAACGGATAATGTAGGGCGAAATTCTGTTCTAAAACAGCCACGAGGGACTTTTTGTCCTTCCTGGTTTGATTGTGAACATCGGAATTGTCCCAGCGTAAACTAGTTTAACTTTAGATTTGAATAAACACTATTATAAGAACCATGACTGACCCTGAGATCACAACCCACTACCTGGACACGAGTTCAGAGGAAGACACTATTTTCACGGCGGATCCTATGCCGCAGAGAATCAAAGAAAAAGACTCCCTCACCCCAACAAGAAAAGCTAAGAGGAAATCTAGATACTCAAGTGAGGAAAAGGTTAGCCCAGAGATGGCTCAACCGAAAGACAAAAAAACCCAAAGAGGACTTAGGTCAAATGGATGAGACAGAGAGTGCTTTGCCCCTGTCTCCAAGCATCCAAATTACTGAAACCCGAAATCAGGAGAAGACCTCTATGGCACTCCCCCAAGAAACAGGAAATAACTCCCCAGTAGCCCCCTCCCTGACAGAGGTACCCATCACGATCTGGGGCCCCAAGACCAAGAACCTTAACGCTACAGAAAACAAAGAATCAGAAAACAAAGAGTCAGAACTGGACTCTGATTCTGATTCTGATGGGGAGGGTGACTTCGTCAAAGTTGCACAGAGGCGGAGGCGCCCCCCTCCTCACCAGCAGAACTCGGTTCCTCCCATTTATCTACAGTACCCAGTGATCCTGGAGGATCTGCGCACTGGCGCAGCCACCTTCAGGGCACTGGGTCCAACCACAAATCTCAAAATTTTCAGAAATAATGTGGGGGACATCCTCAGCCAGAGGCCTCTTACTGGAAATCGCTGGTTGATTGGCTGTAAGTCAGCCATCCAACAAAATAAGCTAGCTAAACTAACCTCAATCGCTTCTATTGATATCAAATGTGTCATTCCTGAGGCCACTACTGAGGGGGTAATCAAGCCAATCCCCTTCGAGGAAGATCTCGAAGACCTTCTAAAGTACATCCCAGAGGCAAAATCCATTCACAGACTTCAAAACAGAGATGGCACAGATTCTCGTGCCATCAAACTCATTTTTCGCAAACCAATCTTGCCTGCCCTGGTCAAGATCGATGCCCAGGAGTTCCCTGTGTCACCCTACGTTGCCCCGGTGCGACGGTGCCGCAGGTGTGCTCGTTATGGGCACGGTCCTGGCCAGTGCAGGGCTAAACTGGAAATTTGCACCAGGTGCTCTGCCCCTGGACACTTAGCCAAAAACTGTAGCCAAAATTTAAAATGTGTTAATTGCGGCGGTGGTCATTCTGCCGCCTATCAAGGTTGCCCTGAATATCAGCTCAGATTGAGGGCAAATAAAATCAGAGGAGAGGCTTTTTTGCCCTACAGCGAGGCTATCAGGAGGGCCAAACAAAGTCTACAGATAGAAAAAGAACAAAAGGACAGTCAACCTAAACCAGATTTACCCACAGTCGACCCCAGTTGGAGAGTCCAGCGGATTCCCTCTGGGAGTTCGGCTGACTCTTATGCTAACATAACCAGAGGTCTCAAACCAACAACAAAACCAGAAGCTGATCAGCCTGTCCCCGCTCCTCCGGGCCCTTCACAAGTGGGGGACCCGGGGGAGATGGTGCAGGCCACTTCTCCATTCTCAGACCCCAAACACAAAAAAAAGAAAAAAAGGAAAAAATCACACAGAAGAAGCTCTGAACGATTGACAGAGGAGAAAGTAGAAGAAATGATCTCCAAACAGTTGGGGAAAATGACTGAAACAATAATGACGACAATAACCAAACACATGGACATGACACTGACAAAACAAACCCAGTCAACAACATCCCAGCTTATAAATCTCAACATTCAAAAAGAAGAACATAAATCTCTCAAAGAAACATTTATAACCCGTATCCTTCACAGCCTGGCACAGGCCAGAACCACTAACCAGCCTAAAAATTTAATCGAAGATTTATCTTCTCTGATTAATGATTCTGAGGACCTCCCAATAGAGCCCCAGAACGCCAAAAACATAATGCAATTAGCAGAGATTGCCTGTGGCGCCTCCCCAGCACCACAAACTTCAAGACTCAGACTGGTTTCGGCAAGACCGAAAACCAAAGTCACACCTTAACTGCTAAAACAACTACTATTCTGTAAAATCCTCTCTCTACTATTATGTTCCAAGGTTTAAATGTACTACAGTGGAACTGTCGTTCCCTAAACACCACTAAAGATTATCTATCCCAATTTCTAGCTAACTCTCAAATTTCTTATCAGATCTTATGTCTGCAGTCTATCTGTCTAAGATATAGTCAACTCCCTCAATTCACTGGCTATCATTATCCACCAATAGTCAGCAATAAAGAAGATAAGATTTATACAGCTACATATATCCACAAAACTCTAAACTTTATAGAAGTCCTAGCCCCAGAACCAAACATAAAGGGCTTACGTTATTCTGCTACGATCCAGACCAAAGTAGATGATACATTCTTAAACATCGTAAATATCTATTACCCCAAAGGATATTCTAAAGTGCCTACTTCTAACTGGCTCTCTAACCTCTCTTCAGATAACTCCTAGCTGGTTGTTGGTGACTTCAACGCTCGCCACACCAGCTGGGAACCCTTTGGTACAGACAGAGTCTGTGATATTCCTCTCTATAATGAGATTAACGACTCTCAACTCATTTTGCTAAACGATGGCTCTTCAACTCACTATCCTGACGCGTCTCGTCACTTCTATCCAACCGCCATTGATCTGTCTCCATTCAGACCACAAACCTATCTCCATACAGCTAAAATTAACAGCCAATAACACGAACTTACCACCAGAACCTAAATTCAATTTTGAAAAAGCAAATTGGCCATTATTTCAATCCCTACTTTCTAAACACACAATTGAAGATCTTAGTGACCTAAATACAGAAGTTTATTATAATAACATCAAACATAAAATTTTAACAGCTGCCAACCTAGCCATCCCTACAATAGTTTTGCCCTCAAAACCTAATAGCAAACCCTGGTGGAGTGAGGACATTAAAAAAGCATTAAAAAACAAAAAACGCAAATACAATAAATTTGACCTGCACCCCACCAGACCAAACTTTGAGGGGAAATCTAAGGCTGAAAAAGAATGCAATGACTTAATAGATGAAGCGAAATTAAATTACTTCAATAAAGAAGATATTGTAGATTTCAGAGATCTAGGTAAGGCCTGGAAACGACTTAAATTTGTACAAAATAAAGGTTGTTACACTAATACTCGTGTCCTAGTTGGGGACAGATTGACATCTTCTAACCTTGACACTGCTGATGCCCTGGCCAACCAGTTTGCTAAAGCTAGTCAGACTAAACAGCTGCCCGTTTATGAAAGGGATAAACGGAAAAAAAGTTATAATTTTGAAAAATCCACAGATAATTCTCATACTATTAATTCTCCCCTGAAAATTACCGAGCTTGCTGCCGCCATTAATATGATTAGGAAGACTCATAAAGCAACAGGAGATGACCCAATCTCCTACATAATAATAAAGAAATTGCCCCCATCTTTTCTTAAAGTCTTGCACCACTTTTACTCTGGGTGTTGGGTTGAGGGCGAAGTCCCAAAAGCCTGGAAGGAGGCACAGGTAGTTGGGATTCTCAAGCCTGGAAAGCCGGCTAGGGACCCAGCTAGCTACCGCCCCATTTCCCTCACCCCACATCTGGGTAAAATTTACGAACGTATCGTAAAACGCAGACTTGAATACTATTTGGAAAAAATAACGTTCTCCCCAAATTCCAGGCAGGTTTTCGAAAACATAGATGCTGCATGGAACAAGTGATAAGATTAACCTCCTATGTCAAAAAAGCCTTTGCAAGACGCAGGAAAGTCCTCGCCACCTTTTTTGATATTAAAGGGGCGTATGACTCCGTTTGGCATGGGAGGCTCTTAGATAAAGTCAGCAGTCTCGGTATTCACGGGAATATGTTTAACTTTATACAAAGCTTCATACAAAAACGATCTCTGAGAGTTAAAGTGGGGTCCTCCGTGTCAAAATTACATCAAATTGACATGGGGGTCCCCCAAGGCAGTATTATCGCCCCAACCCTGTTTAATATCATGATCCATGATATCTCTAAACTAAAACTAATAAATTGCCAAATCTCCATGTATGCTGACGACATAGCCATCTGGTCGTCAGCATTCACCAAAAGTGCAAAAGCACTCACAATCTATTTACAAAACCATCAAACTAATACAAGTCTTATCATTGATTATCTACAGAAAAATGGATTCTCCTTGTCCCCTGACAAGTGTGAATTCATGTGTTTCCGTCATAACTACTCTCAAAAAAATATTAATATTAACATACTAGGCCAACCAAAACCGATGGCAAAAGAAGTACAATTCTTGGGGGTAGTGCTCACACCACGTCTTAACTGGGCCCCCCACATTGACCACCTTTGCAAAAAAGCCATAAAAGGCGCTAATTTCATTAAAATCATCTCCACGCAAACATGGGCTCAAAACACAAAATTTCTTGTCCACCTGACACAAGCCCTTGTTCGTAGTCGATTAACATATGGTATGGAAGTCTTCTATAATATCACAAATAATTTGTTACAAAGACTACAATCAACAGAATTAAGAGCCCTTAAAGCTGCACTCAGAAGTCAGAGTTCCAAAATTTGCAGTTAACAATTTAGTTTACGGTGTAATAGGATGGATCCCGTTAAACTACCTCATGAAATTAAATACATCAGCATTTCTAACAAGATTATACGCAACAAACCAATTTTCACTACAAAGTTTTTCGGCAGAATTTGAAGATCCTTTTTACAACCACCCAACTTATCAACAGCAAAAACCACTTACCGCACATAAGATCTGCAATCCATTAGACTATTCCCGGGAAATACTTTTTATGGCAGGCCTGGAAATAGATGACATTGAAACTCACCCAAAATTCCCTATTCCACACTGGGAATGGGAAGCAGCAAATTTCGATACTACATTACATCAGATGTATTCTAAATTAAACCAACCAAACCTACTCTCGGTAGCGTCCAAAGAAAAAATCTCTGAAATACAACACCAACTATTGATATATACAGACGGTTCAAAGATCTCCGAATCACAAATAGGCTGCGCTTTCACCATCCCAGCCCTTAAAATAACCAAATCCTTCTGTTTAAACTCTAAAATCTCAATATTTAGTGCCGAACTTTGGGCTATTCTCGAAGCCTGTTTTTTCATTAACAACTTTCCAAAACCGCCTTTTCAAATCACAATTCTTACAGACTCCTTGTCTTCAGTGAATGCACTACAAGGATTTACTAAAAACAGGAAAAAAATTATCCAGGAAATACAAAACTTAATACATCAAATAAGAACTAAAGGTACAGATGTAACTATTATGTGGATTCCTTCCCATCTGGGTTTGCATGGTAACAAAATTGCAGACATGGCTGCTAAAAAAGCAGCCGAACATATTGAGGGTCAGATTATCAACATTAAATTATCCCTTTCTGAGGCTAAAAATCACCTAAAACGTTGTGCGTTCCGGGGGTGGGCCGAGGAGTTGGATACCTACTCTAGGGCCCACTCCTGGAGCACCAAATTTATTAAAAATGGACTCTTCCTACCTATTCCTTATAACATTCAGGGTAGGATCAATAGATTTTTCACAAATTCTATTCACTGTATATTCAGAAGCTCCGCATGTAAATGCGGAGATATCCTGAGTCTAGAACATATTTTTAATCCTTGTAATCAATTGAAGCATGAACTTCAACCTGCTATAGATAAACTTAAACAAAATAACTTGGTATATAATGAAAAACATATTATGAACAAACATGATAAATTGGGATGGTTACCAATAATCTGGCTGGCAGAAACAATTGGCCAATCGTCACTTAACTACTTGGTATAATCTAACTAAAATTTTCTTTATTAATAGGGATGGAGTCCCCCCGGGGGGCGCGCCGGGCGCCCGCCTGTATTCCTGCCCCTTCCTCCCCTTCTTCCCTTTTTACTAAAATATGCGCCCTTGGGGCTGAAGTGGCTCTGTTGAGCCCACCCGTTTTTAAAGTCCCTTCTCCCCACAGGCGGGTGTCCGGCGCGCGCGGCGGGGGGTTCTCTCGTAACCGTTGCGCTTTTGCGCTCGTGCTCCCCCCCCTTTTTGGGATTGCCCATGCGGTGGCCTGCCACTGCTCGGGGCGGAGAGGAGGGGTCCCTCTCCCTCCCTCCCTCCGTCCCGGACATGCAGGAGTCGTTAACCATCCCCGTGCCCACTATCCTTATCTTACTACCATCACCACAATTAACTAAAAGTTTGAGACCTCTTGGACTCCATCATGCTATCAAGGGCGGGAGAGTTTTTGTTGCTACCCCCCCTTGGGATCAGTTGGAACTAACAAAATTACTTAACTTATTACAGTGTTGGAGGCCTCTGGCAGTATGTTCCCCCACTTACAAAATACTTAAAATGTAAAATGATAATACCCGGACTGAGACTGAACTTGCTCATCTAAATAGACCTATCACCAATGGTCAGACTATGACCTTATGACATATAAATAAACTAAATTTTAATTGTAACTCTTGAAAATAAATTACCTTGTTGCTTATAAATTGACTTTTTATAAAAATTTTAAACCTATTTTTATCATAAGAATACCACTATGGACATAAATCCCAACGTAAACATTTTTAGACAACGTACATTATGTCCTAAAGTACAGAGTCATTTAGACCGGATATTAGGACCGCACTAAAAAACTTGTATGTAAATGTTATGCATATAATAATAATGTACGCTCCTTTAATATTAACTTTTTAAAATATAATAAATCTCACAACTTATAAATACTTTAAGTATACTATGTTATGCTTCTAAAGACAAGATTAATAGATCAAAGACTTCATAAAAAGGAAAAGTCATACACATATCCCTAATTTTGGAAATGACTAAACAGTTTGTATGTAAAAGTTGTGTATATAATAAAGATGTACATAATAACACCTTCTTGGTTTTTAAATAATCTTTTAAACGGAGATAATTCCTTATATAACTGTATATAGGCTTATGCCTTATACACAAAAATCCTCTTTTTTCTAATTTTATTTTTAACAATAAAGCTCTTTAGAGCACAACACGGATTTTAAATAAATATTCAGTAGTGCATTAAGCATGAATTTTAACTGTAGCCCTGGGTTTTTTTAATCAGACCTCCTCCAATCTGCCAGACTTAAATAGCAAACAGCTAAATATCTTTTACAAATAAAATATTTTATTACAAACATAAATTTTATACTCTAAAACTTGTCGCTATTAAAAATTTCTATAAACTTTGTTATAATAAATAACTTATCCTTTCAAACCATATCTTATCAACTCAAAATCCACTTCTTTTCTAGGATCTTTATAATTCTAAATGCCCCAAATAGTCTGGTGACTCAGAAGGCGTAAAATCTCTATTTTTCTCTCTCTCTCTAAATTTATTAGAAATGTTCTTTGAACGTGGAATGGCGTATGGCTTCTGCGAACCATACCAGGGGGGACTATTCCTTCTCACCGTATGACAATAAAGTTTTTTGTGTAAAAGATATGTTTGCTGCTTTTAATTTATTAAAAAGTTTAGTGAAGTCCTTTTGGATATAGACACAAGGTGTGAAAAGGTGATCTAAATTAAGTTGTATGTTGCATTCACATGTAATGTGTTGGAATTTACAAAAGTGTGACTTAGTTCTTAAACGGAAAATTAATTTTAGTATATGATATGGAACGGTGAGGAAAAGTCCCCCCTGAACTAAATTATGATCCCAGGAGTGGGCTTTAGCATATATCTCAAATTCCTTCGCCCACTCCTGAAATGACGCTTTTTTTAGTAAAGATTTTGCTTCGCCAAGTGACAGACCTATGTCTACTGGTGTACCAGACGTATGGGTGGCTGCACTTTTTGCCTCTCGGTCTGCGAGTTCATTTCCCATAAGGCCACAGTGGGAGGGGATCCATATTAGAGTGACTTTAGTCCCCTTTAGCTGTAGATGATGAATTAATTTTTTTATTTCATTCTTAATTTCTAACCGGTTATGACTCTCCCCTTGCATTGCTAGAATAGAGGAAAGTGAATCAGAAAAAATAGCGATTTGGAATGGAGGGTTGGGTAAATAATTAATATATGAAAGGGCTTCTAAAATAGCCCACAGTTCCGCAGAAAAAATTGAAATATTATGATTAAGTTGGAAGTTTTTAAAGATTTTTAAACTAGGTATTGCAAAAGCGCATCCTATCTGTTTTTGAGTAATTTTTGAACCGTCTGTAAAGATACTAAGTTGATGTTTGAAATTATAAATTTTTTGTTTGGCAGCTACTGTGAGTTGATTTATGTTTTCTTCTTTATTAAACTCCTGATGTAAGAAAGTATCATATTCTGGAGGATCCCAGTCCCACTGTGGCACTATATGCTTAGGGTAAAATACTATTTTTTCTATAGATATGTCAGAGTTTGTAAAGAGGCTTTCTGAGTAGTCATAAATATTAATATATTTTTTATTTGTTTTATTTGATGTTGCAAAATATGGGTCAGAGAATTGTGTATAAAAGTCTTCTTTAGTCAAGTTGTTGGTACTGTGTAATCTCGACAAGAATGTCGCACAGTTTAGTTTAATTAAATGTTGTAAGGGGAGCCAGCCTACATCTCTGTAGACTAAGTGGTTAACCGCGAAGGACGGGAGGCCCAGGGCAGTCTTAAGGGCTTTAAGTTCTATTGTTTGTATTGCTTTTAAATTGGATCTGGTCAAGTTATAGAATGTTTCCATGCCGTAGGTAAGACGACTACGGACCAAGGTCCTGACCAAATATATTATAAATTTAGGATCTTTAGCCCATTTCTGTCTTGTTATTACTTTAATAAAGTTAAGGGCCTTTGTTGATTTATTAACTAAGTGTGTAATATGTTGGGTCCATGACAGATCTCTTGATAGGTGGACACCTAAAAATTTCACATGGGGGGATGGGTTTTTTATTTGATCTAGAATTTGAATTTTGAAATTGTCATTTTTGATATGTCCAGCTGAAAAAACCATGAATTCGCACTTTTGTGGCGAAATGGAAAAACCATTAAAATTGGTGTTATGCTGATGTACACCTAGTTCGGGGTCAAGGGTAGATTTTACCCCTCTTGCTGTAGGTAACGACCAGATAGCTATGTCGTCTGCATACATGGATATGCGACAACCTTCAAATTTAATTTGAGATATGTCATGGACCATAATGTTGAATAAAATCGGTGCTATTATACTGCCCTGGGGAACTCCCATGTTCATTTGGCGACTTGTTGAGAGTGACTGGCCCACCCTTACTCTAAAACTTCTGTTCTGTAAAAATGTTAGTATAAAGTTATATGTATTACCCTCAATACCGAGCCTGCTGATTTTTTCGAGTAGCCTCCCATGCCAGACGGAGTCATATGCCCCTTTTATATCAAAAAAGGTGGCAAAGACCTTCCTGCGTCTAGCCAAAGCTTTTCTGACGTGGGAGGTTAATCTGACTACTTGTTCCATACAGGACCTATGTTTACGAAAACCTGCCTGTATGGTGGGAATTATATTATTTTTTTCTAGAAAATATTCTAGTCTATTTTTTACGATTCTCTCGTATATCTTGCCAAGGTGGGGAGTGAGGGAGATGGGGCGGTAACTTTTGGGGTCCCTAGCCGGTTTTCCAGGCTTAAGGACCCCTACCACCTGTGCCTCTCTCCATGCGCGTGGCACCTCCCCCCCCTCCCAACATCTGGCGTAAAATTGAAGTAAAATCTCGTGAAAAGAAGGGGGCAGTTTTTTAATTATCTTGTAGGAGATTGGATCAACTCCCGTGGCTTTATTGGTTTTTCTAATTTGATTCAAGGACCCAGCAAGCTCGGTCAATTTGAGAGGGGCATTGATATAGTGAGAGTTATTTGAAGACTTTTGTGTGTAAGATTTTTCGTTCCGTCGGTTCTGTTCTTCTAAAGATAAATATTTAGTCTGGCATGCTTCTGCAAATGTGTCAGCCAAAACTTCTGCTGTTTGAGAATTTGTAGCAGTAATTATATTATTTTGTGTCACTCTGGGCTCCCATACTTTACCTCTGTTATTTATATACTTTATTTTCTTCCAGGCTTTGCCTAGATCCTTATAATCAATTATGTCTTCTTTATTGAAATAATCACGTTTTGCAACATTAATAACTTCCTCACAAAGTACTTCCGCGTCAACTTTGGAGGTGTGATTGGGCGGGGTGGGATGGCAATCAAAATAGTTACATGCTTTTTTTTTCTTTTGAATAGCCTCACAGACTGTCTCGTTCCACCACGGTTTTGCTGATGGACGAGTTTTTGTAGTCTGTGTTAATGATGGGATAGAAAGTTGGCATGAATTTAGAATAGCAGTCCTTAACTTCTCATAATGAATTTCTAAATCTGGGTCAAAAATATTATCTTTATTATATTTACTAAGAATAGACTGGAATAAGGTCCAGTTAGCTTTGTCATAATTAAATTTATTTTGATGAGGATGAGTAGATGTTGGCACTTGAATGTTAAAGGTAATAAAAATTGGTTTGTGGTCTGATAACAAGGTATCAGACAACGGATACCACTCATGGTTAACCACTAAATCTGGGCTAACCAATGTTAAATCAATAGCTGTTGGTTTATGTTTGTTTGAATCTGGAAATCGAGTGGACGATCCGTCATTTAGAAGAATTAAATGAGATTCATTTATTTGTTGAATTAACATCCCCCCCCCCGCCACTAGGTGAAGAACCGAAGTCCTCCCAGGTAGGGTGGTGAGCGTTAAAGTCGCCCACCACTACCCAGGAGACTGTGTCTGAAAGGGAGGGAAGCCAATTAGAAGTTTCTGCTGAATTATATCCCTTGGGATAGTACAAATTTAGAATGTTAGTAGTTTTACCATTAATTTTTGTTTGGATATTATTAGAATACCGTATACCTGTTATATTTTCTTCTGGGGAATTTATATTAGTGTATTGCATATTTAAATGTATGTATGTGGCTGTATATACTTTGCTTGTTGTGTTGCTGACTGAGGGTGGATATTGATAGCCCTGGATGCGGGGCAAATTAGAATAATTTATATTTAAAGATTGTAAACAAATAAAATGATATGTGTTGGGGTTTGTTGATAAGTAATGAATTAAATGATCGCCTGTTCTTTTAATGGCACGGCAATTCCATTGTAAAATGTTTAGTTTGCTTTTTAACCTTACGGGTAAGGAGTTGTGAGATTACAGGTTGTTAATTAACTTTAATTAAATGTAGTGTGAGCGGGCCGCCACTGCTATCTTTTTATTGATTGTGAGCCAACTCTCTTTTGACGGGTCACCTCCCCTCCCGCCGAGCAGCAGGCGAGCTCTGCCAATCTAAGTAAATTGGATTTCGAGCCCACCGACGGCTGGCCGCTGGAGGGGGGGAAAAGGGAGAGAATACCGTCTAGCAAGAGGCTGGGTTTCTGCGTGGTTCTCGCTTTAGCAAATTGTGTTAAGATCTGGGTCACCATGGACTCAGTCGATGTTTGGTTTGAGGTTGATTGAACGTTAGAATGGATATTATCTGTTAAAGTGGTATCTTGTGTTGAAGGGGGGGAAGTGGGGGTCAGGCTAGTTTGGTTTTCTATTTGTATGTGTTTTGTCAGTTTGTCTGTGAAGTTTGTCAGTATTTTATCCATATATGTTGTGACTTGTGTCATGATGCCAGTTGTAAATTTGGCCATTTGTTTGGAAATTAATTCCTCGATCTTATGATTAGTCATTTGTTCACGGAGGGCGGCCTTGGCCGACTCGGCTTTTTTCCGGAGTACCCTCTCCTGTGAGCTCAGAATACGGTGTCTCTTAGGTTTGAGTTTGGGGGTTGTTTTGGGTTTTGTGTGCTGTTTTTCTTTGGAGTTTTCTGGTGTCTCTGTAATATTAGTTGGAGTATGAAGAGATTGGTTTGTGGGTTGTTGGGTATGAATCTGACTTAAAGCTGTTGCTGGAAGTTTGAAGTTTTGATTTTTGACTGCATTTGAATAGCTTGGCTTTTGTCTGTCCTCCTGTTGCCAGAGAGGGTCTACTGTATGTGAACGGGGAGAAGGTGGTTTTTTTTGTTTTTTTCGAAATTTCACTTTCCTGGGCCAGTTTGGCCCGGCGTATCGCTTCTGCATAAGGGATGAAAACTTCCGCGCGAATTCTATTGGCGCGGACGCGGAGCTGGTATTGCGGACATCCGCCATATGCCGCTGAGTGGGGACCTCCACAGTTCACACACTTGTTGGTATTCGTGCATGACTGTGCTGAGTGGCCCGGTTCGGCACACCTGGCGCAAGTCTCCTTTTTTGAACGGCACTGCTCGGCCGAGTGTCCGAACCGGGCACACTTTCTACACTTCCTAACTGGAGCAACAAAGGGGGAGACTTCAAAAGTTTGGGCACAGATTTTGATTTGTGTGGGGAGCATGGGTTCA